>OU343220.1:219621818-219890365 GCA_910596185.1 Chrysanthemum makinoi
AAAAATGATGAGTATTTAGACACTCATCAGTCTACTATAACTGCTCAGGAACCCTCTAACATTTCGGGTTCCACATCTACTTCTATTCCATCTATGTCATCTGTGTATAATGTAGGTTATACAGATCATTCTCTGGATTGTTGATAGCGGATGTTCCCGACACATGACAGGCAACCTTAAACTGTTATCAAACTTTATTGCAAAGTTCATTGGCACTGTCAGATTCGGGAATGATCACTTCGCAGCTATCATGGGCTATGGAGACTATCTCAATGGGAACATCGAAATTAGCATAGTTTACTATGTGGAAGGCCTCGGTCACAATCTGTTTTCAGTAGGTCAGTTCTGTGATGGAGAATTGGAGGTTGCTTTCAGGGAGAAATCTTGTTTCATTCATGATCTACAAGGAAACGACCTTATGTCTGGCTCGCGTAATTCCAGTCTTTACACTATCTCTATGCAAGACATGGTTGCTTCATCTCCCATTTGCTTACTTTCAAAGGCAACATCAACAAAATCATGGCTATGGCACCGTCATCTCTCACATCTAAACTTTCAAACCATCACCAACCTCGCTCGACACAAACTAGTTGAAGGACTCCCACGATTTCGGTATTCAAAAGATCACCTTTGCTCAGCTTGTGAACAAGGCAAAAGCACTCGTGCTCATTTTCCTTCAAAGGTGGAACACAGCTCTCAGCATGTGCTTCATCTTCTTCACATGGATTTGTGTGGCCCGATGCGCGTGCAAACGATCAATGGCAAACGCTACATCTTAGTAATTGTTGATGACTATTCATGCTGGACTTGGGTCTACTTTCTTTAAAGCAAAGATCAAGCTCCACAGATGATCATCACCTTTCTCACGAAAATACAAGTTCAGCTACGAAACACCGTTCGACAAATCGGAACAGACAGAGGCACTGAATTTGTTAACCAAACTCTTCGTGAATTTTATGAGAAAGTGGGAATTCAACATCAGACATCTATTGCACGCACACCAGAACAAAACGGAGTTGTTGAAAGACGAAACCGAACATTAGTGGAAGCTGCAAGAACAATGTTAATCAATGCTAAACTTCCAGATTACTTATGGGCAGAAGCTGTATCTACTGCATGCTATACTCAAAACCGTTCTATGATTACAAAACGCCACAACAAAAAGCCTTTCGAGCTTGTCCAGAACAGAAAACCGAATCTCAAACACTTTCATGTATTTGGATCTCTTTGCTATCCGAATAATGATCGTGATGACTTTGGAAAGCTCAAAGCCAAAGCTGACATTGGAGTCTTTATTGGATATTGTGATAATTCTAAAGGTTTCCGAATCTGGAATCGTCGAACAAAGGAGGTTATGGAAACGATTCATGCTCATTTTGATGAACTTACGGAAATGGCTTCGGAGTATAACAGCTTGGAACCCGGTCACAACCGCTTAAACTTCCCCAAACCCCATCATCATTTGAACAAAGCCCCCAGCTCACTCGTCAACAAATGGAAAGGCTATTTGCTTCGCTGTTTAGTAACGATATTGATGAACGTGCTCGGTGTATCCGATGTTTCCGCTGCTCAACCCGATAATACTCATATACCGATACACTGCTACAACAACTACTGTTGAAGAAGCACCACCAGTTGACTCCACCACAACAGTTGAACAAACCGCTTCTAACAATGATGAACCGGCTGATGATGTTCTGAATGAAGTACCCCCACCTGCAGATTTTGATCCAAATGCGTTTTTTAACCCGTTTGCTAATGAGACTGCTGCACCAGATTTTGAATGAAGACCATCCTCTGGAAAATATTATTGGCAACCCGAATCAACCAGTCGTTACAAGACAACGTCTTCACTCATATGGTGAACATTGCATTTATGCACTCACTGTCTGCCAATCTGAACCTAAAAACATCAAAGACGCAATGACAAAAGACAACTGGATCGAATCAATGCAAGAAGAACTCAACCAATTCAAACGTCTTGAAGTATGGGAACTGGTTGAAAGATCAACAGGAGTCTACGTCATTGGTCTCAAATGGATTTGGAAAAACAAATTGGATGCTGAAGGAAATGTAATCAGAAATAAGTCACGTCTGGTGGCTAAGGGTTATCGTCAGCAAGAGGGTATTGACTTTGAAGAATCTTTTGCTCCGATTGCTCGTCTTGAGGTTGTTCGGATATTTCTTGCGTTCGCGGCTGATATATGAATATGACGGTCTTTCAGATGGATGTCAAAACTGCGTTTCTAAATGGACAACTAAAAGAAACGGTTTATGTCAGCCAACCAGAAGGATTCGTTGATCCCGCGTTCCCGAACCATGTCTACAAACTGAACAAAGCTCTGTATGGTCTCAAACAAGCTCCTCGGGCATGGTACGATAAGCTATCATCTTTCCTAATTGCCAATAATTTCACCAAAGGTTCGGTTGACCCTACTCTTTTCATACAATATCACGGGGCACATATCTTAATTGTTCAAATTTACGTGGATGACATCATTTTTGGGTCTACACATAAAAAGTACTCAATCGCTTTTGCAAAACTAATGAAGAAAAATTTTGAAATGTCTATGATGGGTGAACTTACATTCTTTCTAGGATTACAAGTTCATCAATCACCCCGTGGTATTTTCTTGAGTCAGTCCAAATATGCCCTTGAATTGTTAAACAAATTTGGAATGAATACCTGTGACACCTATGCCACTCCAATGGCACATACCAAGAAACTGGACGCTGATTTGCATGGGAAATTGGTTGACCCTACCAAATACCGTAGTATTATTGGGTCTCTCATGTATCTAACAGCCAGTAGACCTGATATTGTCTTTGTCGTTTATCTTTGCTCCCGTTATCAGTCGCGACCAACTGAAACCCACCTCTCTGAGGCTAAAAGAATCCTCCGATACATCAAGGGAGCCATTAATTTGGGGATATGGTATCCGAAGGATTCTGGTTTTGAACTAATCGCTTTTTCAGACGCTGACCACGCATGATGCTTAGACTCACGGAAAAGTACTTCAGGAGCTTTACAATTTCTTGGTGATAAACTGGTGTCATGGCAATCGAAGAAGCACGATTGTACATCGCTGTCCTCAACCGAAGCAGAATATGTAGCCATGTCGGCATGTTGTGCTCAAGTCATTTGGATGAGAACACAACTCAAAGACTATGGTTACGTATTTGACAGAATCCCGATGTAGTGCGAAAATCGAAGTGCTATTGCAATCTCGTGCAACTCAGTTCAACACTCGAAATCAAAGCACATCGATCTTCGATATCATTTCATCAAGGATCACGTGGAACAGGGTACAGTTGAATTATATTTTGTGGGTACAGAATACCAATTGGCAGATCTACTCACCAAAGCCTTGCCTCCTGCTAGGTTTAATGAGTTTGTCCACCGCATTGGTATGAGGTGTTTGACTCAAGAGGAATTGGATGACCTCCTAAAACAGTCTTAAAAACCTGTCAAACACCAAAATCTCTTTTGTAAATAAATTTTCAAAAACAAAAATACAAAAATATAAAATCAGATAAAAACAACAAAAATACTCCTCTATCAATATTTCTTTAAAAATTGCAAGTACATTTCTTCCGTCAACACTATAATCTTTCAAAATTCAGTATTTTTCCGATCAAGTGTTGAGGGGGAGAAAATAAACATTTAACTGTTTCAAAACATCCGTGTACTTGCATGTTACCATATTCTGGTTGTTTCTTTTATCAATGGTGGTATAGTTTCTGGTTCAATGACACTCCTCGGAAAAAAATTTATAACCTTTCATCATTTTCTTAAGTCAAGGGGGAGTGTCGTCAAAGTTATTTCTTAAAAATCTTTTGCTTGGTAACCAAAATGGAAGTTAAAGACTTTGAATGAAAAAGGAAAAGGTGGAGGGACCAAAACTGCCAAAAGCTTAAACCTACTTTTATTAAAACACCTCCACCTAACTTTTTATCCTTACATTTAATACACACAACTAACAAATCCTACGCTTAAAATTTGTTCAAGAAATCCGTGTTTCAGATCTTCAATTTGTAAGTGTCTTTGTGTTCCTAACAAGATTACAAACAATAGTTTTAAATCGTTTTGAAAATTAACGGTTGGATCTTAAACTATGGATGATTTTGTGTTCTACGCGTATGCGTATGAACACATAATCGTGTTTATGTGTTTGTGGTTAAAATGATTGTGTTAAAACGTTTTAATAACATCAAAGATACCTTTTCTATCCTCAAAACGAACCCAAATATACGAATTGAGCGAATTTGAAAATTAGGGTTTATGCGTAGTTTTGGGTGTTTTCAAATGTGATTGTATTTGGTCAAAAAGATTGTTGTGTGATGTTAATATCATGATGAATTGATGTTATATATGCTCTAAAACAACCCAGAAACACTAATTAAGTTAGAATCAGAAATTAGGGTTTAATGGTCTTGAGTTTTGGGTACTTTTGATTCACCACGAATTGGGTGTTAAAACTTGGTTATTACACTCTCACAACATCTAAGACTTACCAGAAAACGTTTGGTGCAATTCCTATGGCTAGAAATCATATGCGTAATTCATAAACTTTAGGGTTTTGACTTACGCGTATGACTTTCTACGCGTAAACTGTTTAACAAGTTTTCATGCCATAATCTGTCTTAAAATGAATATATGTGTCAAGATTGATGATATGATGATTTTATTTCAGGCTTGCTACTCGTATAACTCAGAATCAAGGTCATTGATACTCTACGCATAAGGATCACCTTACGCGTAGAAAGTTATGCGTAAGAGAAATCTTACGCGTAACTATTACGCGTAAGGTTCTACAAAGGGACTACGCGTATCCTGTGAAGGATATGCGTAAACAGTGACCTCTACGCATAAGGTCTACTCTTACGAGTAAGCCTTACGCGTAAGATTTTATATACGCCTACGCGTAAGCTCTACGCATAAGGTTACTATGTTCCTACGCGTAAGATTTTATATACGCCTACGCGTAAGCTCTACGCATAAGGTTACTATGTTCCTACGCGTAATATTTCTTACGCGTAAGACAGATTCCTACGCATAAGCTTGTGTCTACGCATATAACCCCTGTTTACGCATAAGCTACCATTTCTACGCATAAGCCTTGATCAAACCTTCATTATGAATTGTTACGCGTGCAAACTTGTATATAAATGAATCATAACGTCACGAAACCAATAATGTCACTAATAAGCTTAAACGTTCTATATGTTGTGATTAATAAGTGATAACATAAACTTTAAAATTTAAAGTTAACTAACTCACGAAACTTTTCACGACGTCATTGGACTATTAGACATACAAGTGACTTTGGACTCGTAACAACCATTGACATTATACGTTCAATAATTAGACAATAAAACCTTCTGTTGACTAACATTATGTCTTTCGATATGTTGGTTCTTTTGGCTAATGTTATTTCAGATCACGACATGGCTGCTCAAATGAATGTGGATGCACTTGAGGTTCTCACCATTGCTGATATCTTCCCTAATGGCTATCCGAGAAAGATTGGAAAGAACAATCTAAGAGTTGACTTTGAAACTCTTTCATGCTTAGAGTCTTCCTGCCTGATTGCTTTGGATATTATAAAGAATCATCCGTACCAGAACATGCTCTCACACTCTGCTACTGTTCCAGAGATCTACATTCAACAATTCTGGAATTCAATGCAAAGGATCAAAGGTCAAAGTGCGGTGACTGTAACGCTCAATCACAAACAGATCACCATCACACATGCAGATCTACGGGCTGTTCTTCTAATTCCTGAAATCGAGCCAACCGACTTCTATGCCACACCTACTGAAGAGACAGTTCTGAAATTCCTGATTGATATTGGCTATGATGAAGCTTCAGAATAATCACTAAGCACTCTCATGTGGAGCTTAAGAACATTCCTCAACCGTGGAGAACCCTCTACATCATCATTACCAAATCTGTCTCTGGTCGTGATAGTGGCTATGAGCATCCCAAGCTCATAGAACTACAAATCTTATGGTCATTGATCAACAAAAAGGACATCGAAATTGAAGCACTGTTATGGGAAGACATGATGTCATTTCTCAAGAAACTTGGCTCAAAGATTCCCTACGTCAGATACACAAAACTGTTGATCCAGAGAGCACTTGGACTTCATCTTGATATTCCCAAGAGGCTCAATTACCCCGACAATCACGATATGTTGACTGAGCCTACCCTATCAGTCAGAATCAAGGAATCGTCAACAAAGAAACAGGGTGCTGTGTTACCTGATCACCTTCTGACTAATGAAATCAAAAAGCTCGAGACATACAAAAGGTATCTGGTAGTAGTAAAAGAAGGCAAAGTTGGTCATCTCGATGAGAAGTCTTCTGGAACACCTATAAGGAAAACCAGAAGAGGAAGTGCTGCAAGCACTGAGAGTCAGAGGACGTTCCCCAGGAGGAATCCTCCATGAAAGGGGACAGTTCCCACCAAGGAAGCTGTTCCTATTCCCGTATCTAAGCCTGAACCGCAGAGAAAGCTAACTGACGAGGACTCGGAGGATACAGCATCAGATGAAGAGACTTTCTACTCTGAAACTGCCAAAGATGACACTACAACGGTATCTAAACCTCCTAGTCCTCCAGCTGACCATGGAAAAGGGAAGACTCCAGTACTTGTGCCTTATGAAGAAAGCTCAAATGAAGAGCCACTGGAAACTGATTACAGAAAAAGTTCAAATTCGTTAGACTTCAACACGTAGCACAACAATTTGCTAAAGAACAAATGGGTGGCCCCGGAGGGTCGAGTGGTGGAGCTCAACCTTCACCAGGTCCTGATGCGGTTAATCAACCCGATAAGGGATCTGGTGCCACCACTTTGGAACAACAACAAACACGTGTGGAGGACACACTTGAAGAACCAGAATCTGAGAAGTTAGAGAAGGTAAAAGCTGATGAAGAAGCTGCAGCCAAAGCCAATGCTGATGCACAAGCTACGTCTGGAAATGAAGAAGATGTTGAGTATGATAAGTTTCTTCTAGATAGTCCTGCACGATCAAAGGAAGAAACTTCTGAGCCACCAAAGGACCCGGAGTCTCCTCACATCTCTTCGTCATCAGATTCATCTTCTCACTCTTCACCACCACCATCAAAGAAATCAACCAAATCATCATCAAAATCAGTGAAGAAGCCAACTCCATCTTGGATCTCTCAATCTAAGAATCTAATCGTTAAAGCTATCAAACGAGTCAGAAAGAAATATATTCTCTACAGAAAGTTGAATTTCCTCACTGATCAGATAACATATCTTCATGATGAGAATGACGAGATGAAAGTTGAAAGGGCGTATGTCCAGAAGCTTATGAAGGATGATCTTCAAGGAAGCATGGACGAGATGATCAAAGGATACTCTCATAAGTTCCTTATGGAGGCCGTTCGAAACGGCGAAGGAGATGTATACCAGACAACTTTATCCGAATCTCTTACATTTAGCCAAGCAAGCCATGAAATCAACTCCGATGAATTTGAGCATCAATCCAGTTGAAACTACAATCTTCTCAGATGATGAATTGGTGAACCGGCTAGTAGCCCAAATGTCGAAAAGCTCTGCAACATTTGCCTCCCACGAAGCTAAGTTGTTTGAAGCATTGCTGGAATACCAACTCAAGTCATCATTCAAAGAAGAAGCTGTAAGGCCTAAACGTTCAAGAGATGACGAAGACAAAGATCATGATAAGGATAAGGAGCCTAAACGCACAAAGAAGTCTGGTGAATCATCTTCCATTCAGTACTCAATGCAGCCTCCACCACAAAGGAATCCTGCTCAACAAAGATCTCCTTCTCCCTCTTCTGCAGATAAACCTCAGGATTCTGAGACACCACCCTAGACTCAGAAAACCGGTGATCATTTTGAGTATACGGGGGGTGACGATGAAGAATACCATGAGCCCCAACAACAACCCGCCTCTCCCGACAAAGTACAGAAACCAGAACCCTCATCTAGACCTAAGAAAAAGAAGAAGAAGGCGCCCAAGGCAGATGTCCTATCTTGGCCAGATGACGATAACACAGAGGAATTTGAATGGTTTTCTACACTTGTTAACTCCACTCCCTACCCTGTTGAAGGTCAAGATCTGGTAGACGGTAATACATTGGAGCATGCTAAGTTATTGCAAGAAAGATTCCGAATAAAGAAGATGACGAAATCTGAGTTGCGGCGAATCAAGAATGAAGCTTTTCAACTGTTAAAAGATAGCTCAGAAAGTGCCATTGAGGTCGAATATCACCTCTAAAACATTGCTCGAGCTATGTCTAACAACATGGATTGGCTCAACCCAGAAGCAAACATCGACTTTACCAAACGGGACAACCCTCCATATTACACCGACTGGTCTAAACCTCTACCAACAATTGGCCAACCAAATGAGCCTCGAATTCCATTCCCATACTTCTTCAACAAAGACCTGGAATTTCTTCTACACGGTGGCGATGGTTCAAGGAAATACGCTACATATTTGACACTTCCATTCCGCAGACAATTTACTCAAAGCTGCATAGCCATCGAGGAAAGATCTAACCACTTGTTCTCCAATCAAGTGGAAGAGTACAACCGAGATGCAATGTATGGGATTCACCATTGGCCAGAACGCCAAAGAATCTACTACGAAGTTGCAGGTTCGAAATCTCAACATGAAATGTTCAGTCCTAAAAGTATCGTTGCCATCAAACACGTTGATCTTTCGTCCAAATGGGATTACACTTTTCTCAAAAAGATTGTGGTCAAAAGGCAAGACGAAAGGGATTATGCATTTTCTCGAAGTGACTTTGAGAATTTGTCTATCAACGACATTGAAGACATGTACCTTGCCAAAGTACGGGGTCGCATGAGACAATTCTCCACTGAAGTACAGCGTGAATTCATCAAGTCATTGCTCATCTTCATCAGACGCATAGTCATCAATGAACGTGTAGAAGATCTCCAGATTGCAGTAGAATCTTATCGGACCGTGTCAACTTCACTCCACCGCAGCTTGATCTTTCCGACATCAACCAGCTCTCACAATATACGCTCATCAGCAAACCATTCGGCGTCGTTTACCGCAGTGAACTTCAAAGAAATTGCTTAATGGCGTGTAGAGATCTTCACAAGTTTGGGGATCACACCTTGAAGATGGTTAGGGACGAATTGGCTTATCGGTTGAAGGATATACATCAGAAGATTGGGTCTCCTAAGCGATGGAATTCTCAGGATCAAAGGGATGTGAAGAGGATCATCACGATGATTGATGAACGGTTGTATCGAAGGGATCAGTTCAGAAGATTGGAAAGCTATGTTGGTGGTCGACCCAGGATTAACATCACCGGCTTTCAACGCCCGATTCACACTCCTAGAAACATCTCTGGACTACCTGGTACCCCTTGAACTGCTTCTTTCATTATAAACTTTGGATGTATGATTTATTATGTCAATGGCTTGTGCACACATTGCAGTGTACAACCCACTCTTGTAAATAAAGGACCCTGTGGTACGCTTCAGTGCCACAATCCTTATAAAAGGAGCGAAAGCTTCTTACTTTTGAGTAAAACCTATCAAACCTTTCACTTTTCAAGGTTTTACTCAAAAGAACAAGTACTTCCCCTTATGATTTACACAACCTCAACCGTTTATATCACTCGTTGAGGGGGAGTATTTGACATAAAATCTTTGTTCACAAATTGTTCACAGTGGTCATTCTTCCCGCAACACTCGAAATGGTCATATTTATTCTCAACTTTTCAAAAATAACACTTTATATGCCATTTTTGAGGGGGAGAAAAATACGTGATAAGAAATATGTTGTGTTTTACTATATAAACTCTCGTGTGAAAATACTTCAACCCACGAATTGACGAGATCTTAATTGTTAGTAACTCGAAAAGACTTGTCCGGGACGGATAATAATTTCAAGCTAGTTCGCTAGTGATGTAAACGTGTCTCGCAAAGGACTTGTCCAAGTAGAATGTACCACTCGAGAAACTCTTGGTAGACATGAACCTTGACGGGTTTGACAACCTTTCGGCGTTGTCCACACCTTCAAGATAGTTATTAGAGCTAGTTGTCACCTAAAAGCTGACAATGCAACTCTTTAACTATGCCACGTAACCGTGTCTCGCGGGGGAATGTCTATCTTGAGTCGATCAATTCAAAAGTGCACGCTCTTCCCTCACTGTGCAGATTTCCGTCAATACTCTAAAGCACATGTGGAGGGGGAGTATTTCTGCTAAAAGATAAAACTCTCACAGTGGTTCAAACATGTTTTTCATTTACAAACCCTTTGAGAGATTTTCTTGAAAATGGTTTTATAGCAATGGAGTTATAAGGTGATTAAGGTTAGGAATAACCATCCTATGATCCGCCAGAGCCGGAGGGATCTACCCAAGAACACTACCAATAGTTAGAATTTAGAAGTCCTTAGGTATGATTATAAAAAGGAGAAAATGAGAATCGGAGAAAGAAGGAGTTGAAGAATTTAAAAAAAAAAAAAAAAAAAAAAAAAAAAAAAAAAAAGGTGAAAAGAAATAGCCCTCCTGATTATTCAACTTAGGGCAGACACCGGGTTCAATTCAAATGCTACTGGTTGTCACTAGATGACACCGTTATTGATGATTAAAAGTCGTCATGGACCTAGTGACGCATGTACTAAACCTTCTTAGCCACTCAAGTTTCTCTCAACAGAAGCTTGTTTCATTCTCACAGGGAACCCTACGTAAACTATCGGCTTTCTCTTAGAGATTCTTTGGTATTGAAGAAGGAGACCCTCTCCCTAGTCTCCGCTTAGAAAACCAAAATGCACTATTGAGTCTAGAACCACGAGATTCATCAAAAGATCTCTTAGGTACACTTGACATTTCATCACTTGATGCTCAACAATAAGAACATCAGTGGTACGTTATCAAGTCCTTCACAGATCTTAGCAATCTGTCGAGAACATTTATGAGAGGCTCACATCTGTGATCCTCAGTGATTGAATGGAAACTCCTGCCAGGGTCTACATCAAACAGCCCTGACAGCAGGTCGCTTCGGTAATGTAACAATTCGTATTTTTTGGTTTTAACTATTCATCCTCATATTTCACTATTCACCATTACTATTCATTTTCACTATTCATCATATTTTGGGTTATTATTTAAACTCAAACTTTTTCCCAAAAAATTACTATTCATAAATTACTGTTCACGAGTTACTATTCACCGTATTTTTTATTATTTACTAATTTCGTCTAAATTGAATAAGTAAATACTTTTACACGATTTTCTTGCATAAACAATGTACTCTGTACTCCTAATATATAAATATCTAGTTACTATTTATAAATATCTAGATATTTTCAAAAATATCTAAACACTATTCATCAAAATATCTAAACACTATTCATCAAAATATCTAGATATTTTTCTTATAAATAGAAAGAAAACTAGTTCATTATTTACACAGAAAAACACATAAAACCCCCTCCTCCTCCTTGATGCCGCCACCCTCAACCCTCCATAATTGATTTTCAGGCTCCGAGTTATATACATAAGTTGAAGGCATAATTATTCTCTACGTAAAAATTAAGTTTATTTTGTATGTCCGCGGTTGGATTAAGAGCTACACAATGGTGGATAGGAGCTGTGGTTCTCAGAAATTTCTTGAAACTTTGGCAAGGATAGATCGGCTAATTCTAAGGATGGATTTTTATTATGGGAGCAATTAGGATAGTTTTGGGTTGATATGAGGTGATTTAGAGGTTTTTATAGTTTAGGAAATGGATTTTTGAATTTAGATGAAGCTGCCCAATTAGCTAGTATCATTCATATGTTATTATCAGGTGAGTTCATGGCCCCTCTTTTAATTGTTTTGAACTATTTTTGGAGGAGATACATGCTTTTAACTGCTTTTATAACAATCATGATTATTTGTAAATTATATGTTGTATCTGAACTAAATGTTTATTTATACTAAGTAACAGTATTATCATACTTAGCGTTTCGATATCATGGACCATTAAGCACTATGCGTAGTGAGCATGAATATTATCGTTAGATTACTAGGTATAAGAGCAGATTACCTACTAGGCTATGATTGCAACAATTATTCCAATTTCTATTAGTACGAGATTTACATTTTGGTTTCATAAAGATAGTGCAATAACAAACGATTTTCAACGCTTTGGGTGTATAACAACGTAACCCAGACACAAAATGATTGGTGGCCCCTACTGGGTAGATTGTCGAGGTTATCGAAATCTACAAAATGGGATGATTTCATGTACGTGGTACAAGTTATGTGATCTAATGGATTTAGTGTAAATCTCGAAACTAATAGAATTGGTATAATATCAAACCAACGGACTTGGTACAATTGTGAACAAACCAAGAATGAAATTTAAGGTTTCGATGTCAAGAAATAAGAGCAACAGAAACAGTACCTACATGTGATATTGTATTTAGTACAATAGTCATACACTTGGAATCCTAGAAAACTACAATTACTATTTATATATACCAGTAACGATGATTTTTACAAGGTCTTCACATTATTTTTTTATAAATTCTATGAACTCACTCAACCTTTGTGTTGACACTTTTAAGCATGTATTTCAGGTCCATATTGTACGAGGCTGGCACGGAGGAGCACGGATACTCAAGAAGGCTATAAATTTTATTATCATTTGAAAACCCATTTAATGTATTTTGTAAACCGTGAACCAATTGGGACCTCATTTTTGTAAACTCTGATATTTATATAAATCGAATGATAAACCTTTTAAAACGACTCCATTAGAGTTCATTTTCTGTTGTTATGACTGTTGTGCCATGAAGTAACACCCAGTTTGAATTCCGCTGCGTATCATGAAATTGGGGGTGTTACAGGTAACTCCCCGTGGATTACGCTTAGTGGTCTCAAACGGTCTACAGTCGTGAGGTGATGCTTCGGTGTACCTCAGCAACTCATCTGAACCGTAGATGTACTTCGGTACATCACGTTATCTCACTTGTGGGACTCCGGTTCAGGAACGGCCTTTGTGAGAATTAGAGTTGTGTTTTCACACTATGCTGTTAACACACTCGAAGTTCAAACTTGTAAGTGCCGGAATCCGCTTATTACTAACCGTTTTCATGTTTTCTTCTTATGGAAGCTCTGGAGCGGAATGATTGTGCAGATTCTTCGCATGCTCATACCAACATCATTACTAATGGAAGTTCTATCTAAAAGCAACACAAAAGTCAGAATGATTCTTCGTCAAACCAAAGAATCTACAAAGTTAAAGACTTAAAGAACTTCATCAGTACTGAAATCCAACGTCAAAGAGGGTATGAGCGTGTTGAATAATGACGTAGAGACACTGGAGCAGTGAAGCCGACCTGAGACAGACTTGATGCAAACAACAACAACATACTATCACTACCATCACAAAGAACAATGATCAAAGAACAAAGACAAAGATGACGTCAAAGCAGAACTGTTTAAAGAAGATAATTTCTCTACACTGGATAGATTGTTCGAATCAAGGCAATTCTTCTCACAAAAAAGAAGAATGTCAGAAGACGTCAAAGCTACTATTACTTCAACGCCTTCACCGTTCATATTCATTCATCACTAACGCTTAGGGGGAGATTGTTGGAATCACTCCTAAACCTTAATCAAGTGTTAGTGATTCACATGTAATAGTTAGCTTAATTATGGCCTTTATGTTTGTTATTAGCCTTAGGCTTATGTAGAAGGCCCATAAGCCTAGATCTAGCCCAATAAGGAAAAGGATGGGAACTAGGAGTGTTGCCCAAGCTTCCCTCCTATAAATACTCTTGTATAACCCTCACTTGAGGGTTGGTTGTTCAATTCATTTCTTTCACATACATCTCTACGCATAACCGGCTACTCATATCGTGTGTGTGTGTTTGATTTATTGTTCAATCGCCATTATCTCTTTCTATTAAGCTTGTGTGGTAAAACTAGTGACCTAACACGCTGTAACCAACTAGGTCAAGAAATGTTTCACGCCGCCATCAGATACGCCGTAATTCCTTTCAAGGATTATGGCGTAATCATTGCAAAAGTAACCTGTATTGAAAATACGGCGTAACCTTTCCCAAGTGTTACGCTGTAACCAGCTTACCGAGAGCATATTTGAGGAATTATTGAAGTTACGGCGTAACTCTCAACTCAAGTTACGCCGTAACTAGATCGTGCCTATAAATACCAGCCCTAATTTCTGCATTTCAGATCATCACTTCACACCAAAAAGCAGAGAACGTCAAGAGGGGTCCAAAGGCATATATTTCAGAGCATACGGAGCCATCTCCAAAGGAGAAATCACTCCCTAACGATAAGCATTAGCGATTATTTTATCTTTTACTTTCGATTCATGTATTTCATTATGTTAAACATTGAATCTTTTGTTTCGTTTAATATAATCGGCTAAGCACCTTTGGTGCTAGCCTAGTTATGATTCCTTGAAATGTTTTGTTTACGTTTTCATGCTTTCGTATAATTGTTTCTAGTGTATACATGCATAGTTCGTTGGTAGCTACCCTTGCTTCGGTAGTTTTGAATGGCGGTCGTATCTAGTTGCTTAGTAGAATTGACCAACTGACCCTAAGTAGTTAGGCAGAGTTAGGGAGGGTAAGAATTGACCAACTGACGACCCTTCCTCGCTTGTGCGAACTAACCAAATGATCAATTGCCGTTTGGATGAACTTAAGAAGTTAGGGATGAGTGTCTAAGATGCTAGCGCCCGATCACTCATTGTTACGAATCTTGCATGTAGGGTACTTAATGACTTAGCTTAGCGGACTAAAAATAACTCGACTTTCAAGGGTAGTAGCTTGATCTCGGGTGGAAGCCTTTGCCGATAGGTTAGGACGAACTGACCAAATGCTGTCCTGGCGACTTAAACCCCCACTTGAATCAATTGGAATTAGTAAAGCCTGAACATCACATGATAGGATGAGTAACTAGGTTAGCACACTTTACCTCTATTGATCACAACTCTATCTTATTTACTTGCTTTTATTTCTTGTTTTCTAGTTAATTAATCATTTCAATTCTAAAAACAGTTAAAACCAGTGACACCTAGACTTAATTAGAATTTTCTCACATAGCTCTTTGGACGACCTCGGTTTTACCGATTACTACACTACACACGACCAAGTACACTGCCCGTGAGTGCATAAGGTAGACCATAGGTAAACGAGACTTTATAAATATTAAAACCTGGTCAGAAAACCTGCATCAAGTTTTTGGCGCCGCAGCCGGGGAGTTATATTAGGATTTTTATTAAGTCTGTTTTTCATTTTCTTTCTCTTTTGAAATGTCTGGATTCAAGACCAAAAGTTCCAAGCCATTTCTGGCCACTCCATTTGACAATCCGGAAAAACAGTTCCGGACAAAAAAAGACTACTCAGCGATTCCTATACATAATATTTTCTTATTTTACGAGTCTGATCAATTTGATGCAGATCCCGAAGTAATTGAGGAAGTTAATATTGATGGGATAACTATGGAACAGTATATGGAGCAAACCAACGTAAACTGTCAAAGAGCTTTCACGCAAAACTCTGAAATGGGGGAATTCTCCATTCCAGACCAATTCATCCGGGTATTACATGAGCTACAGTTTTCAGGAGACAAGAATGAAGATGTGCAAGATCATGTGGAAGAAGTGCTTTACTTGTCTTCTCTTTTTAGCATCCAGAATGTTTCTAGTTATTCTGTTACGGTAAAACAAATTCCTATGACTCTTACGGGAACAACTAAAAGGTGGTTTAATAGACTCCCTTCCGAGTGCAAGGGAACGTGGGATCAACTTAGGAGAGAGTTTGTTCAACAATTTTGCCCTCCTTCAAAAATTGCTAAGATTTCTAGTAAAATCCATCAGTTTGTTCAAGGGAGAGAAGAAACATTGTATCAATCATGGGAAAGACACAATGAGCTTCTCTATCATTGCCCTACTCATGACCTGAATAAGCACCAAATTGTCTATGTTTTCTATAGGGGCATTAACGTCGAGACCTGTCAACTTCTCGATTTACATAGACGTATTCTAGGCATGACACCCGACCAGGCTTTGGAGTCTATTCGACGGATATCTTATCATTACTACAAATGGCATGTGGAAACCGGCTATGGACCCAAAGATAATTTCTAGCACAAGGTAATGAAAACTTTGACCAAGAAGAAAAATGATTATGGAACAATGTTTGAAAAGAGGAGACTGTAGAGGGCTAATGAGGATGAGGCTTGTAGGGTAGAAGAATTAAAAAGTTTATTTGGGACCAAGGTTGAAAATAACTTGGAAAAGATGATTCTTAATCACATTGAAGAATCAAAGAAACGTGACGAGAGGGAAGAAAAAATGATGAGAGAATTTGTTGAGAGCACGGTATCTTCCCTTAGAATTCATGATGATCGGATCAAAGGCTTGGAAAAGAAAGTGAATTTATGCTCAAAATCCATTACTGGTTATCTTGATAAGCGAGATGAAGAAATTGTCAATTCTGTAACAATCTAGATAGTTTCTGAGGAGCCAACTACCTTCTTGGAGAAGGTCAAAATAAGGATCAACAAGGAGAAACTCCTACTTCACGATATTGGAGCTCTTCCGGTAAACATCCCTTTAATTAATTCCCCTAGAACTAATCCAAATCATGTTTTGCAGGAATTAACTAATGAGAAAAATGTCCTCGATGAGACGGTGTCAGTTAAACTTAATGAACGGTGTTCGGCAATCTTGAGAAATGAACTGCCACAAAAAGAAAAAGATCCAGGTTGCTTTACTCTCCCTTGCCTAATTGGGAATCTTAACATTTGCAACGCCTTGGCTGATCTTGGGGCAAGCATTAACATCATGCCTCATTCAATGTTCTTGCTCATGGGGATGGGAAGTCTTAAGCCGGTAAAAATGAACATAGAAATGGCGGATAGATCCATGCAATCACCTATGGGGATTGTAGAAAACGTATTAGTAAAAATTAACAAGTTCCTCTTCCCGGTGGACTTCGTTATCCTGGACATTGCTGAAGATAATAGGATACCAATCATCCAGGTAGGCCCATGCTCGCTACTGCCCATACGAAATTTGATGTTTTTGCTCGAAAGATGACACTTGAAGCTAATGGAGAAATTGCTACATTCAGAGCAAATGAAATTTTGAATGTACCTAAGAAGGTTTGTGCAATAGACCCTAACGGCGATTTTGGTAATGCTTTGGAGGAATTTTTAAGTAAAGTTCCAAGGACTCCTTCAAATTCTAACGATGTCACTTTGAGAAAAGATTTTGACGTATTTGTTAACTTTGAAGAAGAGGAAGAAAGTTTGGGAATCAGTGCCGACGATTTTTCTAGTGACATCGACATGGTCCCGTGGCACATCAATTATGAGGAAACTTTTTCGCGATCTGACCAACCTATGTTTTATGAGATGAGGACTCGAATCCATCATAGGAACCCTTATAACCTACAAATTTCATGTAAGATAGGGTTCATCGACTTCCATCCCTTCATTGACACGAAGTCCCTAGTAAACATCATATCGAAAGAATGTTACAACCGAGTAATGGTGAAAGAATTGGAGTATAAAGGAAATAATTTTCTAGGGATCGCAACAAATATTCGTGTCTTTGTCGGAACACACACCTTCTAAGTTGATTTTGTGGTATTAGATGACACTAGCGAATTCATGGAGGATGGACTCTCCAGTGTAATTTTGGGAAAGCCCTTCCAGGAATTATCTAGTCTTGATGGGAATGAAAAGGAAGGACTGGTGTGGGTGAAAATTGGCAATGATAAAACAGTTTTCAGAATGCCAAGAACTGTGAAAAACTTCAAGATTTGGACAAAGAAGCAATTAAGCCATGCTCGGCCACTTCTTGACGTAAGTGACGAAGACAAAGCCAACAGGATTAATCACCCGTATAAAAAAATCAAAGATTTCTATTTGGGTTGCTTAGAGCTTGTCACGGAATATAAGCGGGATGAGAATCTCATCAATTGGATTCAGCGTGGAGATTGCCATATCCACGAAATGACGAACAAGCATTTTTAGCCCATGGCCTTGAGTCTAACTTAAAGACTCGGTAATAAAGAAAAGTGCTCTTTCGAGAGACAACCCGAATTATCCTTTTTATTTCTTTTATTTCTATTTTTTTTTGGGTTTTGTGTTTTTAACAATTTTTGCAGGAATTGGAGCTGAATTCACAAGTGTCTAAAACGGGGACCAGATTTGTCCAACAGTTACAGCGTAACTCATCCCCATGCTTACGCCGTAACACATCATCAGTAGCGATTCTCTCCAAAGCATTACCCATTACGGCGTAATCTCATCCCATGGTTACGCCGTAGCTATTCTCCAGTAGCGACTGCCAGGTTTTGCTACAATTACGGCGTAACTCCTTTATTGGGTTACGGCGTAATCATCCTGTAGTTCTAATTCTTTCTATGTTAACACAATAACCTTGTATTAGTTTTTAAATGAACTTTGTGGGTATGTTCCCTGTAAGCCCTCATGAGACTACACTCGTCCATTTGGGACACCAAGTGGTTTAAAAGGCTTGTTGCATATGTTAAATGCAACTGTGATTCCTACGAAAGTGAGTTAGATTTCTTTTTGTTTTTTAGAATTATGCTTGTTGGTTAGTGTGATTTCAGGGAATGAAGTTTGCTCGTGGATGCTTAAGCGAAGGCACGATTCTCTTCGTGGGCCTTCTTTCTTTTTAGGAGCGAATTTCAGGGAAGTTCTCGCTCTAATTCTACTTTCTCTTCACATTTATTTAACGTTTAGTACAAAAGGGACTTTGTACATTTCAAGTGGGGGGACGGGAGTAGAATTATTACTTGAACTTTATTGCCCTCATTTTTCTAGTTTATTTTGAAAAATTATGCCAATTTTAAAATTTTGACATGTTTTTCTTAACCTAACTAGATTAGACCTTAGCCGAGCACATTATAACCCTTGATATTTCATGGTGAGATTATCCTTATCCGTTTCCAATTATTTACCCAAATCCACCAAATTATGAGTGCGCCGGTAGCTTGTAAACTTTAGAACTTGGCCTTTGCATCATTTCGAGACCATAGACAAGGTATGTTGAGTTCACTTAATGTATATGGAATAATCAGTTTGAGAAGGCAATATTATAGGATTATCACCCAAACAACCTATTCTTGTGTGTCTATCGATTAGTCACCTTGACTTTTCAACCCCCAAGTTAAACCCTGGTGTTGCACTCACCTTTAGTGCAAGATACCCCTAGATACACACGTCTGAGCCATTCTTTTCATTTTGTTCACCCAATATATATTGTTTCATTACACCCATTCACCTTAGCCTACCGTGTAGTCTTAATCTGTGATCGGAAAGTCATTGTTTGCCTAGAGGTTCAGAAATCATGCCTTCGTCAAAGACCTATATTTGAAGATCATTGAAGACCCCCAGATTCTCATATTATGTTTATCTCAAGTGGGGGGATGTTCTGTTTAGTTATGATGTAAAAAAAATAGTAGTTTATTGTTTATTGTAAAGTGCAATGTTATAAGCACTATGTTTGGAGCTCATCAAAGATTTAGCATCGAGGAGGCCACCTCGGTCACATTTGAAGAATTGAGTTTGTAATTATTGCGTCAACAGTTGAAGAACAGGTAATGTGCTCATCATGACGTCCGCTAATGGCACATCTACTTGGTATATCATGATTCAGTTTCTTCGCCTTAAAATTTGAACTTTAGATGAACGGTAAGCGGTGATGACTTGGTTATAGGTTAAGACTATTTGCTTTGTTATTTTTACTTTACACCAATTAAATCTCATGTCTTATCCTACCCTTTAGTCATGAAGCGTGTCTATGTGATGAAGCGAGCAATCTTTGGTGCCTTGGCCATGGATTTGGTCATGTATCATTGATTTTGTCCACTTTGCTGTGACATGTTAGTAATGACATTACACCCTTAAACTATGTTGTGTCTACCCATATTACCTTCAAGAATTGTTTAGTCCTTAACTCTAGTGGTGGAGATTTGTGTAACCGCCAAACTTATGATAGAATACATGCTGTGACTGTGCTTTGAGTGATCACCCCAAAATTGAAACATAGACTAGTGAGAGAATTTGAGTGTTTTTTTCCCATTTCGTGAGGTGTTCGTCTTTGATTTATTCTAGCATAAGGGATTTTTAAACTTATATTTTCCAGGTAATGGGAGATATCCTTTTAGAAATTTTTCTAATAAGGTTGATGTGCTTACCGTGTGCAAGTTTTAAAATTTTATAAACATGATTTAACCGTCTAATACTATAAACACATACGAGAAAGTATACTCATTCGCGATAGCAAAGGTGGGTAAGTCGAGATCGTCCCAAGGGATTTTGTGTTTGTAACAAGAAAGCTTTGTCAAGGCTTCCTCAAAAAGTGATGTTATAGTAAAATTCAACAATAAGAAATATATATATACTTGTGTGTAGTCTATAGGCAATCATAAGTAGTGTTCATGAAGGCTTGGTGTAAACTCTTGATGTGATGCACAAATCATAAGCAAATGATTTCCAACCATGGTTTATGTTTGCAAAAATCATTCTAAGAACAAAAACATATAGGTAATCCTTTCGGTCCTTATCCTAATGATTATCCTTTAGAAAATCCATTTGTTTGTAAAATGTTCTTATTAAACTCGTCCTTACGAATCTTTCGACCTTTCGTGATGAAAATGTTTCTAGTCTTGTTTTAAAAAGTAAACATGGCGGTTGTCAATCACCATATCCCCATACTAGTTTGTCACTTAACTTTTTGGAATAAAGCACAAGAGAAGTCCTTTCGGTCCTTTTTCTTAAAACATGTTTTACCAACAAATCAAACCAAGACTAGTATTTTTCCAACAAACTCATTCAAGCAAGATCATATATACATGCATCACATATGAGAACACTTAGTATGATTTCCTACATCCCAACACACAAGTATATCCAAAAACTACTCCATGATAATAATAACAAAACACAAGAAATAACAAAGTAATTCCAATAACTCAAGAGAATAGAAATCCATAACAAAGTTCATAGAATACCTAAACTTTTGCGATTATAAGAACTAGAATTCGTGGCTTATAGCAACCACACGCCTCCAATCACCTAGCTTAACCGTATAACTCCAAATAACCAAAACAATGGATGAGAATGGCTCTCCCCAACCTCCTGGATGTTTTACAGTGAATACTAAACTTTTGGGATGAATAAAATGGTTGGTAATAGTTTTGGTGTAAACTATCACACTTTGGGTTGTGTCACACCTAGTATACTATGTCTAGGTTCAATATATAGCCAAAGAAACTTGTCTAACTGGCCAAAAACGTTCCCAACAAGTTAATATCAAGAAATGATCGGCCTCCAATGATTATGAGGAGTTAAGGCAACATTAAATGCGAATTTGTGTAACTCCAGTCCATGCAACCAGATCGGTTACACTGGCAACCGGATCGGTTGCGCTTTTGACCAATACCCAGCCGGATCCGGTTACGGGTCACGACCGAACGGCTGGATGCTTGCATTTTTGACTTTTGTTGACTTTCTTGGCTTGCGCCTCTTTCTTTGTTCCCGTTGATGATTTCCAAGGTGAAACTTGTTCTTTCCTAGCTGTAGATACTTAGAAATCATTGCGCTTCCTAATCATTGAGTCCAAAAGCTTCCTTGCTCGACTTCCTTTCTTGGGAATTCTCCAAACATGCATAAAAACTTCATTTCTTCATCATTTGTGATACCTGGCTACATATACATGCACAATACGCATCTTTTGCACTTTTGCAACAGTTATGAGTAAATATAGCCGATTAACATGCACAAAACCAACAATAACGCTACTAAAAACATGTTCATTTTAGGCGTTATCAAAGGTCTACTTGAGGGCAAGTAGAGTTCAAGTGGTGGGATATTTGATAACATCAAATAGTCCTGAATATTAAGTATCAATTTCCCCCGATAATGCTCGTATTTTATATCATTTATATGGATTTACGCTTGTTTTCCTTTATATTTCACTTTCAGGTAAATTACGAGCATTGGAGCTAATGAGACACGGATTTGGAGATTTTCTTAAAGATTTATGATAGTATGCCTACTATGATGAAGCTACGGCGTAACTCCCTCTCTCACATTACGCCATAGCTAGTGCATTGACTCAGAAGACCAACTCAACATCAATTACGGTATAACTCCCAACTAAGGTGACGCCGTAACCAACTAGGTCAAGAAATGTTTCACGCCGCCATAAGATACGCCGTAACTCCTTACAAGGATTACGGCGTAATCATTGCAAAAGTAACTTGTATTGAAGATATGGCGTAACCTTTCTCAAGTGTTACGCCGTAACCAGCTTACCGAGAGCATATTTGAGGAATTATTGAAGTTACGACGTAACTCTCAACTCAAGTTAGTTACGCCGTAACTAGATCGTGTCTATAAATACCATCCCTAATTTCTGCATTTCTGGTCATTCACTTCACACCAAAAAGCAGAGAACGTCAAGAGGGGTCCAAAGGCATATATTTCGGAGCATACGGAGCCATCTCCAAGGGAGAAATCACTCCCTAACAATAAGCATTAGCGATTATTTTATCTTTTACTTTCGATTCATGTATTTCATTATGTTAAACATTGAATATTTTGTTTCGTTTAATATAATCGGCTAAGCACCTTTGGTGCTAGCCTAGTTATGATTCCTTGAAATGTTTTGTTTACGTTTTCGTGCTTCCGTATAATTGTTTCTAGTGTATACATGCATAGTTCGTTGGTAGCTACCCTAGCTTCGGTAGTTTTGAATGGCGGTCGTATCTAGTTGCTTAGGAGAATTGACCAACTGACCCTAAGTAGTTAGGTAGAGTTGGGGAGGGTAAGAATTGACCAACTGATGACCCTTCCTCGCTTGTGCGAACTGACCAAATGATCACCGGCCATTTGGATGAACTTAAGAAGTTAGGGATGAGTGTCTAAGATGCTAGCGCCCGGTCACTCATTGTTACGAATCTTGCATGTAGGGTACTTAATGACTTGGCTTAGGGGACTAAAAACAACTCGACTTTCAAGGGTAGTAGCTTGATCTCGGGTGGAAGCCTTTGCCAATAGGTTAGGACGAACTGACCAAATGTTGTCCTAGCGACTTAAACCCCCACTTGAATCAATTGGAAGTAGTAAAGCGTGAACATCACATGATAGGATGAGTAACTAGTTTAGCACACTTTACCTCTATTGATCACAACTCTATCTTATTTACTTGCTTTTATTTATTGTTTTATAGTTAATTAATCATTTCAATCCTAAAAACAGTTAAAACCAGTGACACCTATACTTAATTAGAATCCGCTCACATAGCTCTTGGGACGACCTCAGTTTTACCGATTACTACACTACACACGACCGGGTACACTGCCCGTGAGTACATAAGGTGGACCATAGGTAAACGAGACTTTATAAATATTAAAACCTGGTCAGAAAACATGCATCAGTCAGCATCTGTCTTTTTATTCCAGTCTATTTGGGGGCCGCAGGTATCTTTTGACTTGGACGGTTGATTTTTTTGGTTGTTGTTTTGGATCTTGGCGTCTTTGGCCAAGTGGGCCAGGCGTCCCTTCCTGACACATGCTTCAATCTCCTTTTGTAGATCGATGCAGTCATTGGTATCATGACCGTGGTCTTCATGAAACTCCAGTACCTTGTCCGATCTCTTCTGTTAGCGGGGGTGAACATTTTCGGTGTTGGCCGGAGCATCGCCTTTCCTTCAGAGGTGGCCAGTATTTCCGCTGGTGATTTTATCAATATGGTGAAAGTTTCACGGGGAAACCTATGACTTTCACCTTGTCGAGTGGCAGGTTTAGAGATGTGCTTGTCTCTTGGCCTTCATGGAGGTCTTTATATGTCATGTGTTGTTTCGTCTCTTGACGTGGTTCTCGGAGACGGTTTTCATTGTTCGCGTCTTCAGCTCGTATAAAGTTGTGGGTTTGAGTAAACAAATCTTCCAATGATGTTGGTGGTTTTGCGACCAGGTCTTTGAACAGGCGACCCGGGCGTAAACTGCTAATGAATGCACCAGATACCATGGCATCAGAACAGTCTGCCATATGCAAGGTCTCTTTGCTAAATCGGGCCACGTAATCTAGTAGTGACTCTTCGGGCCGTTGCCGTATACCAAGGATTTCTGCCTGGGTCTTTTGGAACCTTCTTTGTTGCAAAAAGTTGGCCCTGAACTTATCCCTTAGCTGGTGAAAACCATCGATGCTTCCTGGTGCGAGGTTATCGTACCAGAACCGGGCTGCCCCAGACAGTGTGATTTGGAAGAATCTATACCATGCAGGCTCTGGAAGTTTGTGTATGTCCATAGTTCCCATGAAGACCGTCAGGTGATCGTACGGGTCTGTCGTGCCATCGTATGTTCGTAAGTTGGTGGGAAATTTGATGCCATATGGCATGTCGTAATCTCGGATTCGTTTGGTGAATAATGAAGCTACCAAATCGCACACATATTTTTCTGCTTCTTTAAATACAAAGGGCTCATGGTAGAAATCGTTATTCAACACCGGTCTTCCTTTAGCTGTATTTTTAACGACGTCCCCCCGATGGTGGCACGAATTTTTGAGGGGTCATTGTTGTCGCTTTCCACGAAGGCGTTTTCTTTAGCATTTCCGGGATGTAACTCATATTAATCTGAGTTCCATGGTTCAATGACCGGTGGGTTGACGTTTGCAAAAACTCGTTGTTGTGGAACGTCCGTGAGCTTTTGAGTGAACGCCTTATACATGGCATTCATTCGGTCAAAGTTATGAACCACGAATTGCATCATAGGGTCTATTGCGTCTGGTCCCGAGGTAGGGTCATTGGGCCCTCCTGCATCGTGGGTGATTGGCTCGGTTTTGGGGTCTCCGAGATCACCTATCGTTTCTTGAGCTAGAGTTTGAATAGGGTTATATTCGTTCATGGTTATGATTTTGTCGTTGCTAAGTGCAATTTATTTTATTTTATTTTATTATTTTTTTTATTTTCGGTCCCACGGATGGCGCCAATTGATGAAGCGTAGAATCACGGGTTGGAGTTTATGGGCCTAAGTCGCTGACTTAGTCACCTTTAATGAGGCCCAGATACTTAACATCATTTTAGAAAGAATGAAATATTGTGTATATGAGAGACATGGTCTGGTGTAATATTGTGAGGGGACCGTTTTTACTATGGAGAATGAGTTGGTAACTTACATGTATGTATGTGGTTTTACTCCACAATTCCTAAAAGGAACCGAGTAACCATATTATAAAGACTTAGAATGATTTTGAGGTACTTTTCGTACACTTGTGTTTACTTGCTACGAAGCACAAAAGAATTATTAGATGATTAATAAGAGGGAAATGGAGGATGAGAGAATGATTGTAACTCCTCTTCTTTGCTCTATTTATAGGCGGAAGGAAACCCTTTATCGCATATCTAATTGGATTCGTAAAGATACGTTATATCCTTTAGCATGTCATTCATGTGCTATATAATCTCTAAAGAATATTGAGTGATATAATATTTGACTAATATTTAATTGGAGGCAAATCTGAAACGTCATTATATTTTATTTTGATGCATTTAATGTATATAATAAAATGAGAGTTTAATTTAATGAATATTTAATTAATTTTTTTTTACATCATCATCCATTTGCATTGTTACATGAAAAAGTTATATATTTCTTTTTACTATATCTGCATATATTACAATTAGATGAATATTTAACTGATTATATTTTATTTGCATGGTTACTAATTTTATTTGCATGGTTACTTCTTTAGCAATGTTTTTAATAAATAATGAAAATTTAAAAATTATTGTTAAAAAAGTTTAAAAAAATAAAAAAATAGAGATATAGGTAGCCTTATTTTAAAAGGAAAATTGTCTAAAATGGCATCCAACTTGGCACTTTTTTATTTTGTAAGCATTAAACTTTTAATTTTTCTATTGTAGCATCCAACTTTCTTAATTTTCCTATTGTAGGCCTGTAGCGCAAAAAAATGAGGTGACAATAGAAAATTAAGGATGTTGGATGCCTACGAATATAAAGATTAAAGAAGTTGGATGCATACAATAAGATGATTAAGAAAGTTAGATGCTACAATAGAAAAAAATTAAGAAAGTTAAATGCTACAATAAGAAAAATAAAAATTTGATGCTTACAAAAGGAAAAAGTGGTAAGTTGGATGTGTTTTTAGACCAATTTTCCTATTTTAAAACCCGGGTTGCCCGTTAGGGTTAAACCATGAAATGATCGGATGACAAAGTCAGTTTTGAGCGAAAAACCCGATGGTTGAACTGATAGCTCGAGTGAGCCAATTAAAAAACCTTTCATTGTAATACTGAAGTCCTCAACTCCGACATCAAAACTTCCAACATTGAAACTAGTCCAATGTTTTATACCGTATCAACACCTAAACCCCACTTATCATCTTATCCAAAACCCATTTATTCACATAACCAAAACCCTTCAAAACTGAAAAGAATTATAAGAGTTAAAGTATCGGCAACATTATCTGAAACTAATGGTGTTAAGTTGGAATATACACCATGGTTAATTGTTGGGTTAGGTAATCCTGGGAATAAGTATCATGGTACTAGACATAATGTAAGATATTTTTGTAATTTTGGCTCTTTTGTTTTTGGATGTTTTGTTTGGTTGTTGGGGTTTAAGGTTAAGTTTCTTTTTTTTTGGTAACTATAGTTTCCGACATTTTGGGCGACTAATTTACGGGGTTTGAGCCCAGTTAAGGGTTTTTGTTGATGCGGGGTTGTTGTTGTTTTCAGGTTGGTTTTGAAATGATTGATCGAATTTCGCAAGAGGAGAAGATTGTGATGAATACGATACAGTCTAAGGCTTTGGTTGGGATAGGTATATGAGTTTGTTTATGTGTTTGATAGTTTTAAAAGTATTTGAGATTCTTATTTAATCATTTCTAAGTGAAATAAGTTGAATGGAATTAACAGATGGAAGCTGTTAATTGAAATCAGCTAAATTTAAAAAAGAGATAAGGTGTTTGGGATTGCTTAATTTAAACTGCTTATCTGCTTAAAAATAAGTGTGTAGTCCGCCTCTTATTTAGTACATAGAGGCATCACGAGGGATTAAAGAATGCCCCAAACCTACCCTTAGCTTAGTCGATAAGATGATAGGAAAACGTGAACCCGTTTATATTTTAAGTGCTAATTTCATTGTACGTTAAGCAAATACGCAATTTCATCCAAACACCAGATCTGCTCATCTGCTTTAATAATAAGCAGATAAGCGCTTAGATAAGTAACGCCAAACACCCTCTTAATAAGCAATCCAACATAAGCTTATGTTTATGTGCTAAAATTTATGTTTGTAGAACATCATTTAGCTCAAATTGGAAGAAGAATTTTTTAATCTGTGGCTATACGTAATCTATAGAATTCTGTAGTTTGAGTGTTTGAGAATGTAGTGAAGTCTTTGAAATTTATATGCATCAAACGAATATATTTTTCTACCAAGCTCATGTTTCTCTTTATCCTTACGCCGTCAAAGTACTTGTTGATTCTCAATTTCCTGTAATTTTCAATCTTAAATATATTGGAGTGAAAGAAACTAGGAGATGGGGTTATATTGCAAGGGAACGAGCAAGGTGCATGTGGTATTTTTTTGAAATGGGGGTATTCTTTTCTTCGCTGATATTTTTGACCCATATATGTATCTAAACCTTATTTTCTGCAATCAGTACAGGTTCTATCGGAGAGGTACCCGTTCTGCTAGCAAAGCCTCAGGGATATATGAATTTTAGTGGAGAATCGGTTAGTTTTCACTCTTAATTTTAACTATATACACTAGAACTGTCTTTAATTTTATCTATATACACTAGAATCGGTTAGTTTTCACTCTTAATTTAAACTATATACACTAGAATCGGTTAGTTTTCACTCTTAATTTCAGTTGAGAATCGGTTAGTTTTTACTCTTAATTTCAGTGGAGAATCGGTTACTTCACATCTTATGCACTAGATGTGTCTTTATATCACGATACGTACCGACATCAGTGTATCTGGCTCTTGAGCCGCTTACCTGTTGCCACTTGGGTTCTCATTGTGTCTGCATGATCACTTTAGGATGGAATGTTTGTACTCCTGAAAGTCTTAAATCTAAATTTAATACATCAAGTATGGGTCCTCTATATATGTCCTTCACATACTTTTGTGTAAGCGTTATTATGCATTTTTTATTCTTCCATCATTCCATGTATTATTTTCATGTGGTATATGGTGATTGTATGGTATAAGTATTCTTCCTACAGTCCTAGTGTCCTACCAAATGCAGTATTCAATAATTTGCTGAAACCTTTTATCTGTGTTTATCTTATTCAACTAGGTTGGGCCCCTTGCTGCATATTATCAAGTGCCGTTGCGTCATATCCTATTGGTATTAGTTTCATCAGAACATTTCAATCAGTGTACGCACGAGAGATCATTTTAATTGTTGTGTTACTTCACGTATTATCTTCTAGGTATATGATGAGATGAGCTTACCAAATGGTGTTTTGAGGCTTCAGCCCAAGGGAGGACACGGGTATCATAATGGGTACATTCATGGACCATTCTTGAAGAGTTTAACCTCTATTCATGGAATAGAAGTTTAATTCACATAAAATATTACTGATATCATTTTTATATATATGTAGAGTGAAGAGTGTGATTGAACATTTGGATGGTCGCCGCGAATTCCCACGGTTTTGTATAGGTAGGCTTATGTAAATCACCTTGTTGCATTTGACTTTCAACCCCCCTACCCCTGATGTAGAGGTAGCAATTAAACGGGTCAGACGGGTAAAAACATAAATAAGAGCTAAAAATAAATGGGGCGGGAGTCGATTACCCAAAATGTATATTTAGTTCCTAAAACCTTTAACATCCTAAATCATTTTATGTTCATAAAGTTAGATGATTATTGAAACTGTGCAAGTGCTGGAACTATATTTGTCCTCTGCTGGTTTTTAGAAAATGGACAAGACAAGATTTGGGTTAAGACATGTATCAAAAAGTCTTTTGAATTGACCTGTTACCCAACCTATGTGTTTTGCCACCACCAACTCATATGTGTCCTCCACTTGACTCGGCGCCCACATCTTAAAAGCAATCAAGCAAATATTAAAATTGCAAAGACTTTGCTGTCAAAAAAGAGTCGACATTTGAAACAGCGACAGAGATTGATCCAATTTTCTTTTATGTTTTTCACTCTGTTCTCACAGGGATTGGTGATCCACCTGGCACCATGGACATGAAGGCCTTCCTTTTGCAGAAATTCAGTGAAGTGGAACGAAAACAGGTGAATAGTCTCGCTGTGCTTTGAAACTAATCCGTATTTCATTATATACCGACTCCTCAAAACTTGTTTGTGAGAATTTGGAATGCTGGACATTATTTACTCTTTACTAATTTTGCAGATAGATGCAGCCCTGGAACAAGGGGTGGATGCAGTGAGGAGCCTGGTATTAAATGGATTCAACGGCAGGATCACAAGGTTTAATTTAGGGCAGAAGTACAAATATAACAAAGTTTAGGCACGTACCCAACTCACAGGGTTTTGTTTTCCTACACTGAAGCCATTACATAGGGATAAATCTTGAGAAATCCTTTGGGTCTACAAACGGACCAGGCTACTTTTAGGTATAACTATTAAAATGTTAGTGATTGTATCATACAATTAGTTTCGCTTCTTATGGTAACCGAATTCTAAATGTATCAATCCTTTTTAAACCATTAGAGTTATTATCATATCACTGGCTCTTTGCCAGAAGTGTTGCACAAGCATTATTAATGTGTGAAATTGATTCTTTGATGCCTGAAGACAGCACTTTTTGGGGTTTTTTTTTAAAAAAAAATCTTAATTTTAACCTACACGGAAAGAAATCTTTATGAGATCACTGTGAATTTACACCATGCTTTTGACTTGTTTCATATACTTTTTCCCCTTCAATGTTAACAATGATAATTAAAGGTAATTTGTGTAATGGTATTGGATCCTATGCTATTGTGCACGATTTATCCCTTGTACTTTCAAAAATGATCAAAACAGCCCTTTTACTTTTTCCCTTTCCCTTTTTTTTCTGGCTAATAGTTTTTGTTGATGTAAATTTTGTTGATGAGAAATGTACATGAGATTGATGGATGTGAACCCCTTGATGTTAAAAAATCACAGTTGGGTAAAGATATAGCTCAAAACAAGGCATCTAAAAGATCTTAGTTCACAAAAGAAGCATTTGGCAGTCTTAGTACTGTTAAAAAGAAGACACTTAAGCAAAAGCCAAAGGTCAATGAACGGTATTGTGTTTTATGAGTGTAGCATTACTTGAGTACCACAATTAGAGAACTAGATGTGGTACCACCGATGTTATGATGAAAAGGTGTTGTCATATGACTCACATTGTATAACAAAGACAATAACATTGAACCGCATTTTACCCGCAATTGTTTATAATGAAATACGAACCAACTAAAACACAACCAAAATACACACATACACAAAATGCACGCAGTTACAACGTTGCATGATCAATTCTAAGGTATAACGCCCTGGCATAGGATATGGTATAACACCAATGTGGTCATAACGTCAGGCAATAACGTTGTTACTAATCTGAGCTCTTAATAAATATAAAAAAGAATTAGCCTTGTTTTTTCTACTTCAAAAAACTATGTTAAAATGTAAAACAACGTTCTCTTTACGCTAGAGAATTTTGTGTTGCTCAAAATGAAGAGTCCAATGATTCTAAAAAAAACTTACATGAAGCTCTTTCATTAAACCATTTCCCTCTCGAGCTATCAAGCTAACTAGTATTACATTTATCTTGCAAACTGATTAAGGTGAAAACCTTACTGCCCTTATATTTTTTCCATTTACATTCACATATTAAACCATGAACCTCAACAAGCCTGATCATAATTCATATTAGACAATAACTTCATTGAGTAAGGATTAAATAAGAAATAAAAGTAAATGAGAAAGATGAAAATAACTATAACCGCACAATTCAGATGCACCTACAAGAAAAGATGCATCTCTCATAAAATTCTCATTATTTATTTGAAATATGTGACTAAAAATATTTCTAATTATTCTTATTTTTATTTTTCTTTACTGGATAAATTCTCTAACTTCATTTCCTAAAATGATATTAAGACAATAACAACTAACTTCTACCAACCATACTGTATTAAACATACATGGTATGTTACTAATTTACTATGTTTCTCACTGACCAAACATTTTTCTACTTTTCTTACCCAAACCATAAATTTTCACAAATACACAAAGTCAAAGGGGCTAAATAACAACTTCCCATATTTGAGTTTCCCAAAATTCAACAAGAACGTTGGAAAGCAAATTTAACAATCCCAATAATTACACTTTACCCCCCTCCACCTCATCATAAATTAGACCGTTAGAAAACTAACTCTCTTTTTAAAAACATATCAAAACCTTAAAAACAAAAAAACCAAACCCTTAAAATTCTCATAACAACAATGGCCGGAGCAAACCTCATCTCCGAGCAATTCTTAACCCCAAATCTCAAACTCCAACGAGGATCTCGATACAACGCGTATGCCAATCTTCGCGAATCAAAACTACGAGCAAAAACCACCACAAACCCCCCTCCATTACCCCCTAAAAACATCAAATCTTTTACTGTTTCTACACCGCCGCAAAAGAGCCAACTCAAAAACCCGACTAATCGGCGAAAAGGGTGTTCTTCTGTTTTGACACAATCTGTTCCTGATTTTTCGTCAGCTTTACGAAAAGAGAATAGGAAGCCGGTATTGCCACCGGTAGCGGAGAAGAGTGCGACTCCACCTGCTAAGGGATCTTCTAGATTGTATGAGATAAATTCAAAATTGATTGGGAGTAAGTCGAGTGAGAAGAGGGGAGGTGGGGGGATGTTGACTGCGAGGAGAAGCTGCGCGAATGTGGATGAGTTGAAAAAGTTTTCGTTAGCGGCTTCTAATGCGATTAATGGAGAAAATAAGAGGGGAGGGGGGAGAAGTACTGTTTTGGGGTATAGACAGTTTTATTGAATTTTGTTTTTTTTAATGATTTTTGATATTCTTTTGATTTTTTGGTTTATGGTTTATGAATGTTCAGATTGAGGTTTTGGTTTTTTATTTGTTGGATTTTTGTATAAAGGTTTTGAGTGGGTTCGTCTGTGTAATGCGGTGTTTCGATATTTGATGTTTTGGTATAGTGATTAATGGTTTTACTCAAGATGGTGATATCTGGTTTAATTTGTACAAGTGAATTGAGTACCGTGATCGCTTATTTGCAGTTTGTTTGTGTTGTCAAAAGATGTTTTGCATACAAGGTTGGTTTAGTGAAAAGGTAATTTGGATAAGAAAAGTAACAAAGGGCAAAAACTATTCAAATGGGCGTACGGTTTGTATAGATTCAAACATCAGATGCTGCAATTAGTCCAAAAACCTTAGTACTACTGTAAGTCTGTAACTATGAGGAGGATGACAACATTAAGTCACGCAAATTGAAGAACCCGTCTTGAAATGAGCTACTTGGTTAAAGCTGCATAAAACAAAAGCTTGTCATCTGAAAGAGGCAAAGCTTTAGCTTTGACTACCAGAAAACAACTACAACTGAAAATTTTATTGGTAATGTTTTGGGGTATTGACAGTTTTATTGAATTTAGTTTTTTTTTTTTTTTTATGGTTTTTGATTTTTTCTATACTTTTGATTTTTTTGTTTATGGTTTATGAATGTTCAGATTGAGGTTTTGGTTGCTTTTTTGGGTTGGATTTTTATATAAAGGATTTGAGTGGGTTGGTCTGTGTAACGTGGTGTCAGAAATTGGTGTTTTGATATAGTGATTATTTATGTGAGATGATGATATTTGGTTTGTATAGATATTTGAGTATCAGTAATTGCTGTTTAAAAATAAGGCCATGGAAGCTGAGAATAGCTTGGCGCTGGCTGAGTAACCTAGTTTGCTGGCTGAGGAAGCTTGGTCCCTGCTGCCTGCTTTCCGAGGAACCTAGGTCGTTGCCCGTGCTCGAGCTACCTCACCTTGCCTTGGCACCCAATTCCCTTGTTGGACAATGGGGTATGCCAGTCACCATGGTACCCACTAAAAATAATGGGATCCTTTTGGAGGATTTGATCCTGACGTGAATCGAACAAGCAACTTTCAGATCCGGAGTCAATTGTTTGCAGTTTGTTTGTTTGTGTTGCCAATACAAATAACTTGCATATATGCATTTGAAGGTAATACAAATGTTTATATCGTTTGAAGCAGCAATGGTTATTGTTTTTTTGTGTTGCCAATACAATTGAAGTACACATCCTCAAATGAACCACTTAGTTGACACTAAGCTGCTCAAAATGAAAGCTTATCAGTTATCATCATCCAGAACACCTTTTAAGCCAGTCAACCGAATATTGTCTTTTGTTTTGAACCTAAACATCCTAATTAAAGTCTTTGGGACTAAGCAAACAACTGAAAACGGGTTTCTAGCAAAAGGCGCCACTAGCGGAGACTACATTATATGACTTTGCTTCTATATCTGATTTTAACCTTGAAATAACCCCAAAAAGTTGAGTTGATTTTAGCCCATATAAACTAAAGTACTAAACTACTAAAGTACTGCAACACAAAAGTTTTTGTATTATTTTTTCATAGATTTTTATGGCATGGAGCCATTCATTGAGCACAAAAACAAAGGACTCCTTGTCATTGCAATATAAGATATTCCACTATCCACTAACTTACCATGTAATCCAAGACATGAAAACATTTATGTTTTTCTGCTTTATTTGGAGAAAAGGACACTTATGAATTTTTGAGTCTTTCTACAAAGACAAATTGTGATCGAATGGTTATGGATGATCCACGGGGTTATCGCATGGGGGAGAAAAGAATGATACGTGGCTGTGCTTTCTTGGCTCTTGGTATGAAGGGATTCTTCATACGGTTGGTGTGTCATAGGTCTGCAGAGACAACTTCACGTAGTGTTAGTACGATAATGGTCTGGAGAGACAACTTCTACACGTAGTCGTTGCCTGGAGATTGGTTTTCCAGGCAACATTGTTGTGGGCTTTGGTATTCTGGGTTTGAGATGGTTGTATGTATGGGCTTTAGCTATTGGGCAAAAACCCTCATATGCTATCATTAACCCTTGCTAAGACTCAATGCAATATAGAAAAGTCGAGTTAAATTTGTAGTAACAAAACGCAATAAAAATCTGATTAGCTCACCAAATAAAGATCATCTTATGAGGCTAAATACTTCTGGGATTCGTACAAAATCTTTAAGTGGCGATACAATTTTATGCAAAAAACATTATAATACAAATTTAGATAATTTAAAATAGTGTTTAGATGTGAAGTTAATAGCTGTGTAGTACAAATCTTCTCTCATAAATTTGTAGTTTCCACAGAGAAAGTTATGCCAATTTGTTTTTTTTAAATGGTGAACTCCATTTGTTTATAATACCCGAACTAAATATTCTGTAGTTTATCCATTCAACATAGGAATGCAGGTAAATAGAATTGCGTCTCTCGATTAAAACCCAAATCCCCTAGTGTTTTAATCAATAGTCTTCTGATGGAGAGACGAGACTCTACTGTTCTAATTAACTTATACCATATATGATATATTGTTAAAACTTCTTTCAGAGTTGCCTGGTCAAATTTTATTGGGTCGTAAGTGGTCCTAAGGGCCATTAAGTCTTGTTCGTGAAATTATTCGTTTGGCCTACATTCTGAACATCCCAGAATGGGTCCGGAATCGAGAAATGAGTACTAGGTAAAGGGTTATTACAGTAGTATGTAACATGAAATTTTGTAAACTAAATTTATGGTAAATAGACCCTGAAAAGTCGAAAGACGATTCGCAAATGGAGATCAACGAGTTTCAAAGCGGTAGCAGGAGAACATTCCAACCCATAGACGTACGTCAATAAATTCGTGATCGATTCAACCATGTTAAATTCTTGTGTGACTGCCTAGTTGTTTTTGTTTTGTTTATTGCAGTTAGCTTAACATGGGTGTTTGGGTTTGCACACTTTTAATTTTTTTAGTAATTTTTTTTTTTTTTTTTTAAATAAACATGTGACAAACTGCCAAACAATGAATTATAAAATGTTTAATTACTAGTACAAAATAAGATTGTAAGGATGACAAGAGTGTTTAATATAGGCATACTTACATGTTTATGGTGATAATAATAAGCAAAAAATCATTTTGATTGATATTACGCAATTTAGTGTAAAGTTTGTCAACATCGAGTTGATTTGAAGTGATGTTGGAAACGGGTCAAAAATGGATCGCGAGTTAATGAAGGGTGAAGACTAAAAGACTGGGTGTTATCTTCAAATAGCTCCCTCATGTTTTAGTATCTACACTTTATCCCTCCACGTTACCAAACCAAGAAAACGAAATCATGCCCCACTAGATGTTGCTATAAATGGTACTCGGTACTATTTTAACTTAAACATCAAAAATACCTCATTAATAATAATCAAACAATACCCAAGATACATAACAAAAGGTCATGTTGCTTCCCCACTAAGCCAATCAAATATATATCATAATGACATGAGATTTTTTATGAGAAAAGATATCACCTTTATCCATAAAATCTAAAACACAAAAGATGGTAATCAAAACATGTCTAGATATATAAAAACTAATCCATAACATATGATTCAAAACACCAATGTCAATGATTACAAACAAAACCTTATAGAAAGACCATCATCCACAATATACAAATCCTATACATTAACAATATTATCTTAGATTGGAAAACATTCAACATGGGAAAAAGCTAGGTACTCACCTAAAAGTAAAGCAAAACAGAATGGGGACAACCAATGAAAGCAATCTTACCTGTTTTCTTGCAAATTCCTGAGTCGCATGTGCCTGTTGTATTATCTCCTCCTTCTACCCCACTTTACCCACCCCATCTAGAGGTATCATTTGAATTGGTTCAATCTACTTTCATGTTATTCGGGTCGGGTTATTCGAGGCAGCCTCGTCCTCCAATCCTAACTTATTAATTTACAACTAATCAAATCACTTACAAAAAACCGTAAAAATAATGATCAGTTTTGCTGTATGATAACGCAATAACACATAAGTAGTTTTTAAAGGCAATCCGAACACCTAAATCCAAAGGTTCTAACATCTACCTTGATTAATCCAATCACTTCTTGCTCTTATTTTTATTATTACTCGAAAAAAAGGACCCAAACCCAAGATTCAAAACCGGATTAACCCTAATCCCATTACTCATACCAACCCCACTATTATTCCCATTCCCATAACCATAACCACTTTTCCTCAAAGGCGGTTTTTGAGACACAACACCTTTCTGAAAACCTCGCTTATCTTTCGAACCAAGACCATCTTTCGAATCCTTTGAACCAGAACTCGAACTAGACCTCTTCGAACTCGACGACCCCGTAGAATGACTCCTAGACAATAAAGTAATAGTAGGACATAAACTCTTTCCATAACCACTTCCACAGCTACTACTTCTCTTAAACCCCCAAAACGACTTATTATTATTCGTGTTCTCTGGCTGCGGTTCTTGCACCGATTCTCGTAGCTTTTCTTTATCCGGGACAGGTGTAAATTTACGTGTTTCGGGTATTGGTATAACTTGGGTAGGGATTATTTTACCATCGTAAAAAAGCTCATCAGCCATGCAAGCGTTAGCATGATCAGAATGATTATTGTTAACTATAAAGTTAAAGTCGACACTAGACGATGAAAATGAACGTAAAAGCTGTTCTACTGGAACAGTGTCGGATTGTGTGAGGTCGTACGAGAATGAGATACGAGGACTTGATGTTGTGTTCATGGTGTTGTCTGAATATAGATCGATTGCCATGTTTTGTAAGGATGTTTTTTCTTATGAGATGAAGATGAAGAGTGGTTTTGAGAAAATGTAACTAACTTTGTTTTGTATATGAAAGGACTATTGTGTAATGAGACGTGGAGGGATGACTTTAAACAAAACTATAAAATGTACTGTATGTAATAACACCCGGTTGGTGATACATGTTTTAATGATGTCTTCAAGTATAAATAAATTGTAGAATACCCAAATTCATAAATGTGAAAAAGTATATATTTTTCTGTCGTTTCAATATTGCATTTAAAAAAATGCAATATAAATGTTGCAGTAGAGGGATCTTTTATATCTTGTAGAGGGATCTTCTTCTTTTGTAAGTTTGTTTTTTGTGGTAATATAAATGTTGCAGTTAAAAAAAAAATGCATTTAAAAAAAAATACTTGTTCATCTTAGCAGTTTAAGATGTTAGATATGACTATTTACTGATAATTAGTTAAAATTGTTTAAGCTTCTCACGTTATCCTAGTCAAAATTTATTATTTATAAAGTTAGATTAGATAAAAGAATTAATTAATAACTGGTAAAAATCTTATTTTCTTTGTGTTTTCTGCGAACCATATATAAAACTATGAACACTAATCTTGAGACGAAAAAGTAAATTCTTCCTTCTTTTATTGAAAACTATTAACTTATCTTGAATTTTATTTTAGTTAACAAATTACAAAACGTACTTTAATTCTTTTTATTGAACAAAAAATATTTCTAGTCTTCTTAGTAGTATGCATATAACAAACTACTATATTATTAGTTAGCTGCTATTTCTCCTAAAACTGAAAGTCATTAGTGAACCGTTGTTACTCCAGTACTAATTTACCGCAGTTAGTTATTTTTACAAGGTATACAAGAGATCAGACTTTAGAAATTCTTACAAAGAATAAGGGAATGTAACAATTACGCACAATCGCATGAGATTCAAAAGACAATATTAATATGGTTACTCAATATATAAAACTGATTATACTCATTTATAATTCCAAATGCATATATCGTATCATTTGAAAACCTCGATAGATCATATTTAAGATGAAAATGACTCGTATTGACTAGAAATCAAATGGATGTGAAGTTTAACTAGCTAAATAGTGGTGGTGGGGGTGATCTAAGGACTAAGGAGTCATGGGAGGGTGCAATTTATTCCACTACTAGCTAGTTGAATATGAAATATTTAGTCTTGTTAAGTTATAGTCCATCAATGTCATTATAGTTGTACTCATCTCTCATTAGTCATTCTTGATCAACAAGTATATATAACGTCGGTAGTCTAAAAGATCTAGTAACCTTTAGTACATAATTATAACCCAATAGAATAATTGTTAGCTAGCATAACGTAATATAGAAAACTGATCAGTTTTCACTGCACATCGGTCGTATAATATATGGATTATGGAGTATCATATGCTGTTAGTTTAGTTGATCGTAATGAATGGTTCATCGACCAAAATGGAGAAGCATTTGTTGTACCATACCCATGGAGCATTAAACTCCACTCCATTGTCACACCAAATAACGAATCATTTTGACGATCACTGTGGCATGTGCGCGTCAACTTTTCGTGTCACCGTTGGCTAAGAGAACAGGTACTCATGTACTTAAACTCGTACTAAGAATATGCAAAATTCATATTCCCTTATGGAGATAATAAAATGAATCTTATCATATACTCTACTAAAGATGCAACACATATTTCATGCATTATTATAAGTCATACGTAGTATTATGTTTATAACTGCGATACTTGACATATGATTTGCAATTGGCGGGCAATAATTTCTCCTGCAAAATAGTGACGTGTTCCATGACAACAAAATAATACTCCGTACTCCGTAGAGTCAACGATATTCAAGTATGAGACTTCATGCTCACTTGCACCTAATTAAATCAAGTAGGCGTAAAACAGAAGTCAAAAAAAGTAAAGTTAATTAAAGTTAGTAGGTTATTAGTCCTACCAAACGTAACATGCACCGATTTAATTGCTTGAGAAGTAAACTCTTAATAACTTTTACAAGACATATCGTAGGAAATGAAGACATTACTGTGGTTGGACAATAAGAGTGATCATTTTTCCTAACCAAAATTAAATAGCACTAATAAGTTTTTCTATGCTTGTTTCATAAGTTATACTCACGTCTCTCGTAGTTTCGATCTTCAAGCTCTGTCGCCCATGTCTCTTGATAACGAATTAAACCCATAAACGTAAAATAACATTCTATGAATAGATACTCGAAACAAAAAGTGTATCATATTCGTTCGATATTTGAAGTGTACATGTTTTTGAAATTCAATATTCCCAACATGTAACAAACAACTTTACAAAGCTACAACTCATATTATGTTTTTATTCGGACTCGCACCAGTTTTCTATTCCATTTGTGAACCAAACGTGACCTTATATATATCAAATATCTTTTTTGAAGGTATCAAATCATTAAGAAAATATATATGACTGTAACAAAAATATACTGGGCACATGGCCAATTCATTATTGTCAAGATAGAAAAGTCAAATTACTCTGTCTTTTGACTTATTGCACAGAAGGACTTCAGTTTTGTTGCACTCTCTTTTTCTTGGCCGACAATTTTGATGATTTCAACTACTTAAAAGTTTACTTAGACCCATACTGAATTCATCACTTGTTTATAGAACCTTTCACATAAAGTTTTTTCTTCATGATTATAACAATTTCAGTGAAAAATGATTTGATTTATTTAACGAAAAAAGTTATATATCAACTGTTTTTTGCTAAATAGCAACTCACTGTGAAGTTTCGACTAAAATTTCACGTCTTTATAGTCATGGTGCCCTTATAAAATTTGATGCGCTGCGCAGTTGAGCACTCTACACGTGCTCAAATCCGGCTCTATCTATTGCTTATACCATTGTAAAAATTCATGAACTCAAATGTACGTCGTTCATAAATCATAGAGTAACTTGTGTATAAGTTACAACAACACTCGTTAGCTTTACTATCAAGTACCAAAAATGGACCTCAAAGTGATTTCACTTTGCTTGCACTTTACTCCTTCTACTTTGACAAATGCCATGTGAGAAAGAGAGAAAGAAGTGACCAAAGTGTTGTTTTGGACCAAAGCATTAAGCATATTCAAAAGGCGACTGCTAGTAGAACCATCTTGACATTTTGTAGCCACTTCAGTAAAAAAAATCTATATGAAATCCGAAGGATCGAAACTTTATAGGAATGCATTAATAGTAAAAGTGCTAGTGCAATTGGCGCCTATAATTGTTATAGGTATCGTCATGTCAGCTTTTACCTTATAACTTTCTTATAACACAAAATCATTAAAAAAAATCTTCCACAAATAACATTCATATAACACACAACCAAAAAATCTCACTCAATCTACTTTCACACTAAAAAAAGAAGGTAGCGCTCGTTATTCCAATAATGAAAGGCACCTATAGCGAGTTTGATGGTGCAGCTATGGGCCTGTGGCGGGTACCATAGGTGCCATTATGGCACCTATAACGAGTTGATTGCAGCTTGCACCGCTTGCTCTAATTTACCATGTAATCTGAAGTGTTACTTCACAAAATGTTGGTTCAATGGATAATCTTAACATGTGATCTTTTTAGACATTACAAGTTTACCACCTTCTCCAATAAGACCGTACATTTGTCAATATCCAATTATCCATACTCTCAAGAGAATATACTATCTCATTGTACCTTATAAGGCTGCCTCCAGTAGAAGTAATCGACACACTCGATCGAGTGTATAGGCGATCGATTGGGTTCGATCGTCTTGATGTGGTTGTTTCGATCGCCAACGAAACCCAACCAAATAGATCGTCTGGCCGATCGAGACTTCAGCTTTGGTTTTTTTGTTTGTGTGTGTATTAATTAAAATAAAAGGTATATTTGTGGGGTATATTTTTTGTAGTGTAGGTCGTCTTATTAGGACACCTAATCACCTGAAGGTCGCTGGAGAGAGAAATCTGACGTGTCAGTAAAAAGTAAGGGGATTGAATCCCCTTACTGGGGGCAGCCTAAGTGTTATGTTCCATTTACAAAATATTTTCACATGTCGTTGAAAGGTCATGTTTTTCACAAGCCATAACGAGCTCTCCACGAGTAGCACTTATCATGGGCTTTTATAATAACTCTCGACAAGATATCATGATAATGTTGTTGGAGATCCCAAATACTACACTGATCTCTTGTTTATGTCAACGTCCCAAATTATCGATGAGACATTATAGCGTGTCCACGGCTTTCATTGGTAAATTGGTATGATATAAATACAAATTGTATCAGTAGGGTTACAATTATCGACTTCACAAAGTAAGTTGTTGCAAGTTATTGTGAACAAAGTACACATAATTACAACATTCACATGGGATCAAGCTAGCGAAAGATTTCACTCAACAAACACAAGGGTCCATGAGAATTAAGGGATAAGGCACCAAGAACAGCTACTCCTCTTTCCTTTAATCAACTTTCTCCTTTATGAAATGCTTTCTTTCCTTTTCTCTTTTTCCATGGCCATTGGCCATGTGATATGAGGGGACTTAGAAACAAACAATATGTACTCCAATGCGAAAAGGTTATGGGAAAATGATTGTATAGGTCAAGGTAAAAAAAAAAAAAAACCTACATTTCTTTATAATGTGGCATAAGAAATGAAACTTCAAATCATTTACTAAAAAATAGGTTGATTTATGTTATGTTTATCTCTAATGGACTGACAGTTGGTCAAATATTAATTTGAGTTAGAAATCAAAGGAGTAAGAATCAAAGTCACTAAAAGTATATTCAAATGCTTATAGCCCTCTCAAAGTATATTTATCTTGTACTCTCTTCGTTTCAAATATAACTCCAATTTAACTTTTTAATTTTTTTTTATTCCAACTTTAACTTTAATTTTCATTTCGTGTAATATAACACTTGATGCAAAATATATAAATGAATTGTGTTTTAAATGTATTTTCATTTGTATACTTTTCATCAAGCATAATGTACACCACTTTAATGCACATATTAAAAAGACGAAACACCACTTTAATGCTATTAATGTAGTCAAAATATTTAATGTAGTCAATTAATTAACTTATCAATAAATACAATTAATACAGTTATTAAAACACCCTTTGCATAGAAATACAAATTATCAAGCATATTGTACAACCAACTTATACAAATATTCAAGCCCGAATGAGCAACGAGCCAAATGGGCTTGAACCCGAATGGGCACGACCCAAACGAGCTCGAGCCCGAACGGGCACGGGCCAAACAGACACGGGCTAAACAAGCACGGGTCAAATGGGCTCATGTTATACGAATCGCTTTAAAAAAGAACAAAAAAGACGAAATAAATTCCTTAGTTAAGGAGTTAAAATACGTCACATGAACTTCTTGATATCCGTAAATTTAATGTCAAAGAGCATAATAAACTAAAATACATGATTCAGCAGAAAATTTTATTTCAAGGTAGCCGCCGCCGCAACGTTCGAGTACCCTGCCGGCTAATGTAAGTATGGATGGTGGGCACTAAATAATAATGCATTTTTTCGGCACTTAGTAAAAAGTTACCTGTTTGATGAAAAGAAAACAAAATCATTTTTTTTTCTTTTTTTTTTAAAAAATTTTTACTCAGCTTAACCGAATAACTCATTTGTCACGTCAAACAAATGTGGATGGCAATTGCATGTACATGAATGTATTGCAGTTCTTTTGCATTATGACTTTAGCCTTTAAGAGTATGTACATATATACATATAAAAAAAGGCAAAAATGATATACATGCAAGTATGTATATCTATACTTAAAACTTAAAAAAGGCGTTTAGAATGGTTTGTGAAACAGACGTCGCCTCGTCCTGTCGTCGTCATTATACAATTTTCAACACAAATGATGCTCTTCTTTATGCTTAATACAGAGTTGCATACTTCAACAAAGTTAAAGAAGACTAATCTACAAGCATAGCATCTCAATTAATTGTCCTTTAGAAAGATTCTAAAGTCTAAAATAATCTTACCTTATAAGTAGCTCAATACTTCAATGTTTTTAAAAACTTGGCAAGGAGCTCGAATCATTGACTTATTGTGCTTAAAATTCAAGAAATATTTATTTTCACAAAATTAAATTGTTCGTTCATATGTAGCTTTAATGATTGAGTTGTTGTCGTTATATTTTCAATGATTTGGTTTTTGTAAGCAATCTTGACCTTTCCAACAGATCAATTTGAACCTTTCGTTTTCTTTTATCATCATTGTTTATATCTTTACATGAACAAGTAGGGTTGGATCAGTTGGAAAACCCCTTGCCTCTCAACCGAGAGGTCAGGGGTTCGATCCTCACTCCCTTCAAAAGGCCGGAGGTCCTTTTCTACCTGGTAGAACTGAAGTGCCTCTCTACCTTAGTAGGGGTAAGGCTGTCTACATCTTAACCTCCCCCATACACCGGAAACGGTATTGGGTACCCATAACCCGTGGAAGACGGCATTGGGCGTTACTTTGTTTATATCTTTACATGCATAAAAAAATAAGCAAAACAGAATTTTCATACTATAAGAAAAATTGTGGTGAGTTGGTAACTATCATGCAATCATACTATAAGCAAACTTTGTATATGCATACACAAATATAAACCAAAATGAAGAAGTTAATAAATAACTGCGCATGTAAATTTACTTATTTTGGACCCAAAAACAATGATGTAATAGGTTACTATAAATACTCTGTCGAAGAAATTGGTTCCGTATTATTGAACCATCTTCACCATTATTTCTCTCGTTTAGTTGTGTTTTATCGGCTCCTCTTAATTTTTCAGTAGGGAAACCATGTACTTGATCTATTGTTAACGAAACGATCTCAGTATACAAGTATACATCCATTGGTACATTCACTAACGCGCACTATGAACCAAAGATCATCTCTCTCTATCATTATATCATAATGTGCCTCACTAATGGCATTTACGTTTTGCTCTTGTCAAATTCCTTTATGGTCACGTCTCTCAAATTCCAAATGTATACCCAAAAAAAACACATAAAAAATAAAGTTGTATGAGTGCATGAATTTAACACATAAGAAACAAGTTAAAAGAGATAATTTTACGGTAACAGGGAAAATTGATACCTGTTTACACGTTTTGAACGGATGAGTGTTGCGAATTTGGACACTGGACATTTAAGCGTTTATGAATAGACTTTACAATATCGCCACATTCAAAATTTAATCAACACTAATGGCCCACAAACCAAGATCCAAAACCAGATATTCATATGCGGATCCAGGCCCATGTCATTACATACACAAAGATACCATAAGCAGAAAATAAAATAAGAATATGTCGATATCAATAAACAAAATTTTAGTGTTACGGAAATTTGCAACACCGTGACCTAAAATCACATTTATTTTCAACTTGATTCATAGCTAAAACTAAGACACCGAATCATATTTTTTCGTTTTTACCTTTTTACACTCATTGAACATATATTTCTCACCTATTTGTCATTTTATTAGAGGGTTAATTCCATATATGTCTAATTTAAACATCAAAATGACTTATTTACCAATCAAATTTTATAATATCATATACCCAAATTAAACTTTATATTAGTCATTTTTACCCATTTAATTATAAAATCAATATAATAAGGATTTACATCATTAAATTCCATATATATATATATATATATGTGTGTGTGTGTATATATATATATATATATATATATATATATATATATATACTACTGTTGAGAATAAGAATTGAGAGAAAGAAAATATTATTCTATATATTTATAATGTAAGAGATACAAAGAGTATATCTGAGGTAAATATTAGGGTAAAAACCTTAATAGCTAATTGGGCCATGGGTATTGCAGAACTTTTATAGGTTATATTGACATCCACTAATTATTATCCGTAATACTCTCTCTTGGATGTCCAAATTGTTAATACGCTTAGGAATTGTTGCCTCATTAAAAACCTTGTCAGGAAAACCCAGTGCGACAAAACCATGACTAAGGGATAAAGAGTGCATCGCGTATTATCTCCCTCTGATGACTATATTACTTGAGCTCTTTGAGTCGACGCATCCCAATGTTGTGTCTTCGTTTTTATATGTTGAGCTAGGAAGTCCCTAGGTAAATAGATCCGCCAAATTGTCGCTTGAACGAACTTGTTGAACAATAATATCACAATTCTTCTGTAAGTCATGAGTGAAGAAGAATTTTAGTTAAATATATTTCGTCCTATCGCCCTTAATATAAACCTTCTTTAAGTTGCGAAATACATGTTGCATTATCTTCATGCAAAACTGTTGGTGCCACCTTTTCTGAATAATCACCACATGATCTACGTATGTGTTGTATCACACTTCTTAGCCAAACACATTCTCGACTTGCTTCATGTATCTCTAGAATTTCTGCATGGTTGAATGATACGTGAGATCGTCTTCTTAGCGAACATCATGAAATTGCGGTTCCTCCACTTGTAAATACATATCCAGTTTGAGATCGTAGTTATGAGGGTCAAACATTCGGAAGATATGTAATCTTCTAATATAACTCAAATACCTCTAATCGAGGTATCTTATAAGATATGGACATCCATATTATAATTATCCATAACACTCCCCTTGGATGTCCATTTGAGGATTATGCCTCGTTAAAACCTTACCGACAAAACCCAGGTGGGACAAAAATCTAGTGAAGGAAAAATACATAATTCCTTTATAATGTTCGCTGGGGATGTTACCTCATTAAAAAACTTGCCGGAAAACCCTATGGGGACAAAACCATGGTCAACGGAAAAAGAGTACAACGCGTATCTTCTCTCCCCCTGATGATCATATCACTTAAATCTCCTAGTTGGTGCAGTCCAATATAATAAACCAACTTCTTTAATATCAATATAGTAAGTGTCTTGATAGAATATATGTTTGATTCTCATATAAACAAGTGTTCTCCACTTAACCTTCACATATCAAGAAGGATTAAACATATGTCGTACTTATCATTATACGAGTACATCCTCGTACTTCACAAGTTATATAGTATCAACGAATGCTAAGTAAATGATACATTATATCATTTATGACCACTAGTAAGAACAATCATTATTTTATGTACATTATAATTATGACACCCATAAATCGATATTGTGATCATCATCTTTATAAGTAAGGGGGTCTTTCTTCATCAATTGACCTCATAAATATGAGCGTCGTTTATCCATATAAAGATATATAGCATATTTCTTTAGCTTTCATTATGAAAAATGATTTCATCTTTAAGATGTCTAATTCATAATACAAGACAAAACTTTGTATTTCATTTCAAGGTATTCAACCGTCTTGAAATTCTCGTCATGAGTTCCATTCAAATTTACCTCATCAAAACATATGTAACTTATACTATATTCAAACATAAATCTCTTTAAAACTAACATGGGTAAATTTTGTTATTTCAATGGCTCATTTTTAACCAATACCATATTGACTTTCACTTATATAGTGATACATTCATCTTGATCAAGTGTTATTCTTAAAAACTTTCTTATATGCTTTCAGCATGTTAAATCACGAGACATGCTTCATGCATTTTATATCCCTCATGGAATCTCAACTTCAAATAAGCTATATTCATTTTCTTTTAGACGCATATCGATTAGTTATCATATCGCCAGACTTATAAATATTAAATAGATTATTGGATCCACCACATGAGATCATGTCTCTATATGCAAAGTCTTTGCGAAAATATTTGTGTGCTATAAATTATGCCTAAATATAATAGTTTCAATACTTTAATTTCGCTCTCTCATAATGACCAATGCATATCCAATAATTTTACACATTCATATGTACGGACTTCAAGTCCCAGTAACCATGTCTCATCACTAGAGACTTTAATCTTTCATTAGTTCTTTGCGTCTTTACATCTTTTGGTCATTCACTTATACAACTGCAATTCCTGCAGGTATGCTTCCATGATCCTCACCATGATTATAGCGCTATCTTACTTATTTACATAATCATTACCATGTGTATTATTGTATACAATATCACCATCGACGTCGATTCATTTATATTTTCGATTCCACACTTTACTAGACATTGCAATATATCATTTATTGATATCTCATAGTTTTTCAAGTACCCGGGGTTTTTCAATTACCTTCATGTCTAGTGTCTCTATAGGAGAATTATTATGTGGTCTTTATTACCTCGATTAGACCATCTGAATTTCTTACTCCATATTATTTATTCATTCGAGGACTTTTATTTAGAATCTATTAGTCTATCACGTTGCAGACGTGCCATAGATTTACTACCAATCATTGGTTTTCATTTTGGGACATACATTATAATTGGAGCACTAGCAGCGTATATATGATCGAGTCACTTCTTTATGTCACTAAACAAGTCACGGAAATTACTAGATCTGGAATGTAAATTGTCCCTTCAAGTTCTTATTCATTGTTCTAAGGATCAACATTTATATTATAATTCATTCCATATCTTTTCGCTTGCTCATTCTCCCCGAATGAACTATCAATTACAACATCCCATTGTTGTGTGTTGTGGTGCATTTTCAATACAAGTTTCGCACATTTACATAAACTTTAATGGGAAACATATGGTTCGTGACCATAAACCATTTTATAGGGGAGTATTCATTAATCTTGTTGGCATGATGCGAATTCATATTTTATAATATGCCTCATAATCTAAGATTTTTTTTCTCATAATTACTGGCTTTTCAATCAACTGAAGACGTTTTATGAATATTTCAACAAAAGTTCGTGTATGAACTTGGGCTACATAAAGTTCAACACTTATTCTAATAATCGCCCAATACTTAGAAGTTTTCACCACCATTCTCAATAATACAATGTGGAAAACCGTGCTCGCATTTTATAAGTCGAGCCACTAATCACGCTAACCTTAAGTTGCGCATTTGATGATCATTTTGACAATGCATCGATTTTAAAACCCAAAATGATCCATATGGCAGATGTATAGGCCTATATACAGCCCCTTTTATATTCTTTCCAAAACTTTATAGGATAAATTCTTTACTTAACTTGGTGGTGATACATGAACAATGCACTCTCATTAAGAACAATAAAACTAATCAAATAATCTTTGAAGAACTCAAGGTTCTAGTATTTAGTTCGCATCATTATTTATCCGGGATGGTCCAACCGGTCATTGATAAATTCTAGTTTATGACCACATGTGCTTCGATTGCACTTGACTTACTTCCAAAAATTGAATAATATGGAGAACATATATATGAGCTCTCTCATAGCTTTTACATAGTACTAATATGATACTCCATTAGCCTATAGCATCATTAAACAAAAGACACGTCTTTTGTACAAATGAACTTACACAATTTTCTAAATGTGTATATACAGTTAATTATTCATTAAAAGGTCTCGTAAGCAAATAAAACCACATAATTAATGATGCACACATTTATTACAACTCAATGACATTTTTAAGTCATGACATTTTAATCAATGAGACAAAGTTAATAATACTTCTTATATAAGCAAGAAATATCAATTCAGTATAAAAAATATCCTCATAAGTAACCTTATCTTCACATAAATGAATTACTAAGTAACCAATTGGCCTATTTTATCCATCAACTTAAAATCTTGCAGCAATAGGTGATATCATTCATGTCTATTTATAGAGGGTACCAAAGCATTTTGATGAAATTATCACAAATAAACAACTTAGCGCTTGTTTTGCTAGATGCATTAATTATTTACTTTGTTAAATTTGACGTCATAGATGACTTTATAAAACATGGGATATACCAAATAATACTTCATCAAGAGATTGATATTTTATAACAAAAGAGTGATATTAGATTATGACTAATTTTATTACATGGGTCGATATCAATAAATATCAAATTTATATACAAGCTTCTTCGAGTCTGGATTTGTTCGTCAAAAAACTCTTTAATTATCTAGCATACTTTGGCATTTGTACGAGGGCTTCAATAAATGGGATGTTGATGTGGAGTTGCTTCAAATTTCCAAAAACTTTCATTGTTGTGCATCCTCTTTTTCTTTCCTCAAACGACTAGTAAAAGGAAGAGGTGCTCGTGGTGGCTCAATTATGGGTTTCTGACTATTCACTGGTTCGCTTTTCTTAACAACTTCCTGTGGTTCTTCCTGCTCAATATGATGAAATCCAGATAACTCATCTTTGTTATTGTCGTTTCTGATTTCTTCAGTTTGTGCGGCTGTAGAAAGCAAAGACCTTGATAGATCTTTAAGCACTCGGAGATCGTTAGTGTTGCCAATGTAATCACAAGCAAACTAATAGAAGATCTCTACAACTTGGTATTGTAGCGGAAAATAAATACAAGTTATAATAACTAAGAACGCTTTTGATCCTCTATGGATCTTTGATTATTGAAACTCTATGTTTCAGATATTTTACAAGACTTGAAAGACTTTCGAAAAGCTTTTTTTTATTACAAACTATAATGGTTCCTTATATAGGCAGAAACCCTAAAATGAGCGTTTACAATGTACGCTGCTAATACTAACATAGACCAAGCATGCATCTAGACAAGCATGCAACTAATCATATTGTTTTGTTCATCATATTGTTTATTCTGATTAAGCTCTACATAATACGGTGCCAACCTATCTTTAATACGGCCGACTTTTTACTCTATCTTGAGCTTATCTCTCCCTCACGTGGTTGGTTAGCACTTTAGCTGACAACACATATGCTTTAGCACTGCTGTGAAGTATAACTTCAGCAAATCCATTCTTCTTGGCGGAATCTTCGGGCAGATCTTGGCGAGAATCGTAGTTTACCTTAATTCCCAACAATCCTCCCCTAAAATGGAATTTGACAAGGTTAAGTTCCAGTTTCCTTGATAGATTTGTAAAATTGTTGAGGATTGTGTTCGAATATCAGCAACAAAGATTAACAAGAGGAACATCTCTATGATGGCTGAGCGTGATACGCCCGGATCTTTGCAGGCAACATATGACATCATGTACATCAAAACATATAAGTTTCATACTATTCTCATCACTTCCGGGTGTGTTAACTCCTGTGAGAGGTGAATCATTGAAATTAATGGGTTTGATGTCTCTTTACCAATAGCCATTACTCTTTGGAGTAGCCACATGTTTAGGTTCGAAAACTATGGTACATTGATAACCATCTGATTTATTGGCAAACCACAACCATATCAACGGGTTTGACTTGTCTTTACCAGGCCGTTTGCTCGGGACTAGTCAATTCTTAATATTGGTGAATTGAGCACCAAATATGGAGTCAGTTGCCTTTACCACATGCCATATACATGTGGGCTAGCCAATTCTTGGATTCCAAAAAGGAATAGACCATGGTGAATTGATGACCATACAACTCTGGCAGTGAAGCATGGGTGGTTGCATACCTATGATTTTGAGCAAATCATTACGTTATCAACAGTTTGTTGTGTCTTTACCAAAGCTGTACCCTTTGGACTAGTCAACTCTTTGACATACACAAGGTACATCCGGTGAGTTAAAAACCATCAGTAATTGTACAACAACCAAACCTGCAAAAAAGTTAGTTTTTTTTTTTTAACTAAGAATAACAAATTATAAAGACTGAAAGTACTAAGTAATAAGTTAAAAAAGAAAATTAAAGAGTTAATTTATATTAAATAAACGCTATCACTATTTTTAAAAAGATGTGTTTGTGATTTTTTTTTTTTTTTTTTTTTATGAAACTATTTTACTTCTTAAAAAAATGAGACAGAAAAAGACAAATAACATAGATAATGTAAACCAAAAGTAACAAAACAAAGTAGTGCAGAGAGTACCAAGTGTCCTGATATGGATGAAGAATAGGCCTATTGCAGTTGTTGGAGTTGAGTTTTAATCAATCCCACCGGTGTTAAAGACATCTTGTCTTTCATTTCCCACGGGGATCGGAGGAATTTCCAACCACTGACTCATCTTTTCCATAAGTCTTTTAGGCAAAGGATACTTTCTTCGGACAACATGCATACAGTGATTCCACCCTTAGTCTCAAGCACATGTACACGAGGGAGAGGATAGAATCTCCAGGATGTAAGCTTCCACCGATGTGAGTTTTCCCAAATGGAAGATGCTTTGCTATTGGGAATGTGGGAGTTTAACAGAACTTGAAGATCTCTTGGTAAGAACATCCCAGAACCTTGTGGTTCCTTGTTGCAATAATAGGTGGTAACTTGAGTGAACAGAGAAAGTAAGTGCCCTGCTCTACCAAGTGTAGAATTTCTTTTAGAAAGGTGAATTCCATTGAAGTGGAGTCCCTTCGAAGAAGAACATTCATCTCATCATCCTTTAATTTCCACTCTAACACCTCATCTGAATTTCCATCGGGAAAATCAGTGATGACCTTCTATAATGAAAATGGAGTCATCAGCTTCAAGATCCAAATGAGATCGTTTGGCCATACTCTTCTTCCTCCTCCCAGGCTGATAGATATCCCTAGAGTGAGCATTTTCATCTTGTGCATTTGTAGTAGGGCTTGAACCGGTAGATTGAGACTTGGTTGGAGCGCGAAGTGCATTCATCCTGTGGAATATATTTATAGCCCTCTGTTTTAGTTTCGTGAGATCGCTTCCTTTACTTCGAATCTTCCATTAGTGACAACAGTGCCTGAGGGAGAGGGAGTTGATGCTTCAGTGCCGAGGAGAAATGGAAGATGGTTCAGCAGATTGACCCTTGACGTAGAGGAAGCAACTTGAAGTTGCTTCCAGGAATGACTGGAGAGGATTCCTTGGTTGGAGCATCATCGACCTTGAGTCTTTTGGCTTCTGGAGCAGCTTCATTCTCTGAAATCCCTTTTAAGTTGGTAGAAGGTGCTGAGGATGATGATCTTTCCTTCATGATTTGGTTATATTTGCGATACGGACATGATCGGAAAGGCCTTGACTTGTTTCATTGTTAACCCAAAGTTGTACATTGAGCATTGGTTCTTCACCACCCTTCTTATTTCATCTTTAGTAGGGGGTTTGTCTTTGGCCTTCGAGCTTGGATGGCCCCTTTGTGCAATTGCTTCTTGCTTCCTTTGTCTTCCCTGAGCCATCATTCGCTCCACATAATTGTCACTGAGGAAATCACCACCTAGTATGCTTTGAGCTAGAGAAGATCTTGAAATGACTTGCTGAGTTAGAATATCCCGTGTTCAGAGCATCCGAACCCTCAGTTCATCTAGTTCTTTTCTTCTCTCAGGAGTTAAAGATGAAAATTCCTCTGTTTCAAGTTGTTTAGCCAATGCTACACTTTCCTTTGACTTCTCAAACTCAGCCAATCTACTTGCTTGACCTAGTCTTTCCACCTCACTCACCATTTGTGAAAGTGGAATGAGAGGGAATTGGTTTGTTCTGAAGCGAGTAATGGTGGATGAAGTGTTTTTGCCCAAATTATAGTCAAAGAAAAATGGACCGTTTGGTTGACCTTTGCTGATGTGTATTGCATCTTTGACCCAACCCAAAATAACACTTCGGCAGAAACACATGATCAATCTGGCGAGTTATAGCTTCAGCAGAACGCATCAAAGATAAGAATATCTTCGGTAAGTTTCTAGAATTACTGTGCCACCCACTTGCATTAAACTCATTGAACCTCGAACCCGTCTATAAAATGATCCCAATGTAACTCTTCTCTTCATCAAGATCCTCAAATAATTACCACAAACCCTAGAAGCCAAAATAACCCCAATCAACTAAATTGCACCATGAATACGGACACGAGATCATAGATCTCACTTCCTCATCTTCATCATCCTCTTCATCATCATCAAGTGGTGAATCAAACCCATGGTTGTATTACTTTCCTCAACCCTATCCACGACCAAATAAATCGCCCTTTCTCCTTTCTTCAGAGGATGACAGTGTAGTGAATCCAAGTGAATCTGCGATGATTCTCGATGACTCCTATAAGGAGAGAACTTCTTACTCCCAACCTCCAGCACCTTGGTCTCCACAAAGACCTCGTGCCAGGAATCCGCCACTCCCCAAAGATAGAGAGGTGGTTCTTGGTCTCACTGCGCCATCTTTTGGTGCATGAACACACATCGTAGAGAAGAAGGGCTTAAGGAGGGTGGATCGATTGCATTTTGGTTGAAATGAATAGATGAAGCACACAGGACACGTTATTTTTCTCCGTCATCCTGCGTGGTCATCGTTATCATCAATCATTTGCATCAATCCATCCTCCCATTTTGGTCCTTAGCATCTTCGTCGTGCCGGTCATGCATATCCAACCATCTAGAAAGACGGAATGGATGGTTATGCAAGACCCACAAAGAAAGCAAAGCAGACATCTAATGCATATCCAACATTCACTTAGATTTTGGAATGAAGGATATACACTAGATTAGGATTAGCTTAAGTGTACAGCTCGTATCTTGAAGATGCATATGCGATGAGTTGACTTTATGTAAGTCATCTGTAAAAGCTGTTTCTTGAATGAATGTATGAACAATTTGACTTCAATTTCTTTTCTTCAGAATTATTACTTCAGTGGAATCAAATTGTTTTCTTCAGTACTTTTGATATCAGAAGAAACTAGCAACACTCTTTTAGCTAACTTGACCATGTACTAATGAACCACACTTGATGAATTTGATCTTGATCATGGGATATACAAACTGCAATACAAAAAAAAGGAATAGACAAAATGCGATGGAACAAGCGCAAAAACAGACACAAAAACACACAAACTAGAGAAATATTAGAAGTTAGTGTTAGAATACAAACTAATATACAAAAATAATGCAGAGTTTGCACAAAATCCTCCCCTGAGGCATATGCCTCCCCTGAGGCCTATGCCTCCCCTCAAACTATGCAGTCAAGGGTTTAACATTCCAATATTGACCACGAGGTGTTGAAACCTTGGTCCATCAAACGCTTTGGTTAACAAGTCTGCCACATTATCATCAGTATGGATTTTAGCCACTTTTATCAAATGTTTTACATAAGCATCTCTTATAAAGTGGTGCCTGATTTCAATGTGTTTTGTCCGATTTGTGAAAACTGGATTTTTGACTTTGCAGATGGTACTTTGATTATCTATATGAATTGTAGTGTTCATGAAGTTGTACCCATAGTCCAGCAATTGGTTTTGAATCCAAAGGACACATCCACTGCAATTTGCGCAGCCACATACTCCTGCAGTAGTTGAAGTGACACCAATGGTTTGTTTCTTGCATTGCCAAGAAATCAACCTCTTGCCAAGAAATTGGCAGCCCTCAGTTGTGGATCTTCTATCCGATTGCACCAGGCATAATCACTGTCACTATATGCTTCCAACTTGAAAGGAGATTCGTTTGGGTACCAAAGGCCTAAAAGAGGTTGGCCTTTGAGGTACTTAAAGATCTTCTTGACAACATTGAGATGGGAAGCAAGTGGAGTGACTTGATGTCGAGAACAAACACTCACAGCAAATGTAATATCATGCGGAAGCTGTCAAATACATCAATGAACCAATCATGGACTGCATGATGAACATTCACGGGTAGATCTGGTTCATTATTTGCTTTAGTCTTTGGAGCTTCATAAGGTGTTGTGGTAGTCCTAACACCTTCCATACCAAACTTCTTCAAAATGTCCCTCACATATTTATCTTGACTGATAAAGATGCCATCCTGTTTCTGCTGAACACGGAGACCCAAAAAGTAAGCTCTCCCATAGCACTCATTTGAAATTCACCCTTCATAAGTTCCTCGAATTCCACCACCAAGCTTCGTTTGTGGAACCAAAAATAATGTCGATCCACATACACTTGCACCGAATGATGTCACGATGAGTAATTCTTGAGGAACGAGTTTTATCAATAGCACCTCTTCTATAGCCATGCTTCACAGAGGAGCGATGGCCGAGCATACCAAGCTCTAGGTGCATGATGTAAGCCATAAAGAGCTTTAACCACCTTGTAGACATGATTTGGGTGATCAGGGTCTTCAAATCCCTTGGGTTGAGACATAAACCTCTCTTCAATCTCACCATACAAAAAAGCACCCTTGACATCCATTTGATACACCATGAAACCCATGTATGAAGCATATGCCAAGAAAATGCGAATTGCTTCAACTCGGGCAACAGGTTCAAACACTTCATCATAATCAATCCCTTCCTCTTGCAAGCCTTGAGCTACCAATCTTGCTTTGTTTTTGATCACAACACCCCTAGCATCTCTCTTATTCTTCAAAACCCATTTTGTCCCAATGGCATATTTGCCATCAGGGAGTGGAACCAAAATCCAAACCTGTTGATTGTGAAATTGTTGCATTTCTTCTTGCATTGCCGAGCCAGCTTGATCGTTGAGAGCTTGAGAAACACTAGTTGGTTCCACTTGAGAGAGAAAACAAGCAAGCAGACAATGCTTGAGGTGCGTGTGATTGTCTCTTTCGGTTGGAGACATAAGAGAAAAGCAATCATCTGGCCGAGGTGGAGATAGCCCTTCTAGTTCTAACGGTGCCGAAGATCACCTATGATGTTGGATTGAGGATGAGCAATGTTGATCCCCGAGTAGTGGTGGGTTGACTTCAATGGATGAGTCAAGATTAGTGATGGGTGGCTCAAATTCAAGATCATACGAGGGTGAGGTGAAGATGCCAGCTTTGGGTTGATGATTTCCAAGATCTGAAGGTTTTGGAAAGCGTGTATAGGGTTCACCAAAGTCGGAAGATACTTGAGAAGGAACAGCATAGCCTTCAGCAGATTTGGGGAAGGTAGGTGTGACAGAATCAACTTCAGCGAAACATGGTTTCCACCGATTCCTTCATTAGCAACCTCTCATTCGGTTTCTCTGCCAAGCTTAGCGCAAATTCTTGAGTCTCGAGCCGAGCAAGGTCCTCGGCATAATGAGAGTCATCTTCATCACTCGAATCGCCGATATCCTTGGAGGTGGTACCGCAATATTGTTAGGGGAGAAAGAAGGTACAAGTATGGGTTGCTCATCATCTTCAAACTCATTTTTAGAGCCATCATCTAGGGGACCTGCATTGTTAGTTGGAGACACTTGAGGACCTGCATTTTGGTTAGCCAAATGTACGTGTGGTAACCCGGATAATCGGTTAAGTAGTCAAGATCAAAGGACCATGAATGACCTTGTCCTTGAACATTAGGCTTATCTTCCAAAAATCTCAGGTTCAGCGTCTCCTCTATTTTCTTGGCTTGCAAGTTGTACACCCTGTACAATGCCTTACTATGAAAGTGAATAGCCCACAATATAACCATCATCAGCCTTCTCATCAAATTTTCCCAATGGATCACTTGTGTTCAGAATGGTCACTTGACAACCAAAAGGTTTTAGGTAGTGAATGGCAGGAACCTTCCCAAAGAGAAGTTCATATGGTGTTTTGAGTTGTGGTCTAGTAATGGACACCCTGTTTAGCACATAGCAAGCAAACAGTTTATGACTTCCAGTCCAGAACATAGTGGGCGAGTTTAGAGTCGCAAGCATGGATCTAGCAGCTTCTATTAAGGTCCTATTCTTTCTTTCAGCCACCCCATTTTGTTGTGGGGTTCTTGGATTACTATAGTCCCTTTTATGCCTTTTGACCCACGAGTTCTATAAGAACGGACATTTTTAAACTCTGTCCCATTATCACATCGAATACCTTTGACCTTTTTGTTCAACTGATTTTCAACAAGAGTGATGAATTGATCAGTGCTGAGATGTATCATCTTTGGTTCTGAGAAAGAAAACCCAACAAAATCTGCTATAGCCATCAGTGATCACCAAACAAAAGTACTTATGATCAATGCTTCTGACTTGAGTTGGACCAAACAGATCCATGTGAAGCAAGCGAAGAAGGTTGATAATGATGCTCATAGCATTGATAGATTTGTAAGAGGCTCTGTGTTGTTTTCCTTTATTGCAAGCGACACAATTATGATCATTGGTAAAACTTTGGTGGGAAGACCTTCAACAAGACTCATTTTAGAGAGTTTGTTAATGGTCTTGAAATTCACATGCGCCATCCTCCTATGCCATTTTGTGGATTCATCAAGTGATGCTTTAGCCACCAAACATGTGAGGTCACCATCAGGTTGAACTTCATTAAGGTTGAATGTGTATAAGTTGTGAGTACGAGGAACTTTCAGTGAATTGAAGTTTCTTCGGGGAGTTTGAAGTCTTTAGGCAGCACAAGACATTCATTCTCTGTGAAGAGGACTTTGTTCTTAGTGTCACTGATTTGTGAAACAGAGAACAAGTTGAAATCTTGAAGTTCATTAACATAGTACACATTATCAAAATCTAGATGAGGTGTCTTTATGGTGCCTTTCCTCCACGTGATATTACCATCACTTCCTCCAAAAGTCACATTGCCTCCTCCTTCTATAGGGACAAAATTGTGCATCATATCCCTGTTCCCAGACATGCTTCTGGAACAACCACTATCAACAATACCAATATTCTTATGCTTAAGGGGATGATCCTACAAACAACAATAAAATATATACATACAGTTAGTATACAATGGAGGTTCAAGTCATTACGACTTGAACACGCCTTGTGGATCCAGTTTAGGACAAGAGTAATTAGAGGATCCACCATTGTTCTTGGTCCTCCATTGATAATTGGGTCCCTTGTTAGTCCAAGAACAACTTTCCCTGAGGGCTTCACAGCAGTGCTCCCATATCCCATCGCCGCATACATAGAGTCAACATATGTAGGCCAATAACCATGTTTAAAGTATGGGCTAGTTGGTTGCACATAAGGTCGGCTGTACCTCTCCAATGAGAGGCAGTATTAGCTGCTTGTGGGACATAAGGTGGAATATTAGCAACATTGGTCCATTTAGATTTGTGTTTTTGGTGAGTAGCACATGCACCCAATCTTTGCTCATAAAAATCACAATCCTTAATCAAATGAAATTTACTTCCACATACAAAACATGTCTTCTTCTTGGAAGATTTATTCAAATAGAGAGATGTTTGATTACATGAAGAAGTACTTAAATTAGAAACATTCAAGGAATTGTTTTTAACAGACTGATTATTCAAAGATTTAAAAGACAAGTCTTAAGAAGAAACTGTCTTGGAAGTTGATTCCTCGGCGCTTCCTTAGAAGACTTGTAAGTATGGGCAGGGTCGCGAGCTGGGTGTGGGCTCAGGCTTGGAAAGGTCGGAACTTCTCATTTGAATCACAGCTTTCATAGGGAGTAGACCCTTGATCCGATGAATTGTCCTTTGTCGAGCAAGAGACAAAGTCATTAGATGAGGTATCGAGTCTGCAAGTCTTTGACTTTTGCCATATAGATGATGTGATCCATCAAAGTCAACAGTGATGGGCAGGTGTGTGGGCATAAATTCACCTCTAATAGGTCCAGGGGCAGCATGCATATTACCCTCTTTTACAAAGTTAGCTAACCATGCTGGTGTGGATTTACGACCATCATACCTAGCTTCTACTCCTACATATTTTTGAAAGCCTAATCCTAAGCCAGAGGTTACAGATTGTATGTATATAGTTCTCTAGCTAGATTATCACCTGAAATTAACCATTGTTTATTCCTAGCTATTTCCTCAGCTACTTTTTCTTTAAGCTCTAGGTTTTCAGACCGGCTTCATCCTTAGCTTTCTCGAGCAGTTTTAAATAATTATGCCAACTTCAAGATCAAATTGTAACACCTTTATCTTTTCTTCATAAGCTATTTGATTCTTTTGAAACCATACCTTTTGTCTTTCTCTTTTTTTAATGCTAGTTTATGAGCTTCATTTTCAACATAGCATTCATCAAACTTAGGTTTCATAGCATCATACTCTTCTTTAAGTTCATTGTATCTTAGACTACAACCAAATATACAGATTGTGTACACGAGATAGTCCCATCAAGGCAAAGCGATCATGCCTTTCATCCGAAGTACACCTTGCCCGGCAATCCAAGCTTATCGAATCATGAGCTTCCTCATTCACAGGTTCATATGCGTCAGGTTATTTGACCTTCATCCATGGTGAGGAGAGCTGCTGAAGCTCCAGCTTCCTGCATTTATTTCTGCGATAGGAAAGGTAGTTTTCTCCATCTCCACTTTTCCTGTCTTTGCATTCCCTTGAGAAATGCCCCATTTGGTGGCAAGTGAAACACTTGACTTTTCTCCTATCAAAGCGAGCTGGTTCCTTTCCCTTGAAAGCAAACTTCCTTCAGACTTCTCTTCAAACCTTTTGATGTCCAGCTGCAGTAATGCCACTGCATTTTCAGTTTCATCTCCTCCATTTCAAGTGGGTCCAATTGATCAAAGTCTTCATATGCAAGATCTGCTGCGAGTATCATAGTCGACAACAAATGAATGAAGAACATCCTCCATCACACTACTAGTCTTAGATTGAGAAGAGGGTGGCGTGGGGCCGAGTGTTATGTGGTGGAGTGGGAGAGGAGGATGATGGAAAGTAGTTGGAACTAGGAGATGATGGAAAATAGTTGGAACTAGGAGGCGAGTACCATCATGTTGGCGTGAGATGTCCCAACAAAAGCTGCATGGCCAGAAGAAGATGTACGGTAGGGAGTTCTTACATCGAGGTTCAAGAGTTACGATTTGTCTGACAGCTCATCAAAGGTGAGCATGTCCAACCCACCTTTAGTCTTGAGGGCTATACTTACATGCAACCATGATGGAGGCAAGGATCGAAGGAACTTTGAGTTGCGATCATCATTATCAGTTTTGCATTCATGGTTTAGTGACTCAAAATCCTATGGAACTGTCGTATCCCTTGTGAATACCTTCTTCTTGAGAGATATTAAAGTCCACGAAATTGTTGTCTCGGCATGGACTTCCTCATTCTTTTTGATTCTTCATTTCCACCGAACCTTGCTTTGAGAGCCATCCATATGTCCTTCGCATCATCCATATGATGAAAATCACATAGATGATCTTCGGTGTATGGCTTGAAGCAGCGAATAGTTTTACTTTATGCTCTCTCTGCATAGCCGGCACCTCTTGGTGGTTTTGGTGGAGCCATGATAAACTTTCCATCCCTGTCAGGAATCATTTTCTTTAGACTATTTCCTTTCTTCACAACCTCCTGATTCCAATCAATATTGGAAATCCAGTTTTCCATCTTCATAGTCCAAAGTTCATACTCTTCCCTTTTCAAAAAAGGAAATTTACCATTACTTGTTTGAGAGGCTGAGCTGTTGCATGGAAGTGGTGTTGGTGTTGTGTGTTGGTGACTTGAGGTTTCATTATCGGATCGGGCATGGTGGCGGTATGTATGGTTGTATGAGGGTATGAATGGTTCTTAGTATGGTAGAGACTTCCCGAGGCTCTGATACCACTTGTAGAAAGCAAAGACCTTGATAGATCTTTAAGCACTCGGAGATCGTTAGTGTTGCCAAGGTAATCACAAGCAAACTAATAGAAGATCTCTACAACTTGGTATTGTAGCGGAAAATAAATACAAGTTATAATAACTAAGAACGCTTTTGATCCTCTATGGATCTTTGATTATTGAAACTCTATGTTTCGATATTTTACAAGACTTGAAAGACTTTCGAAAAGCTTTTCTATTACAAACTATAATGGTTCCTTATATAGGCAAGAAACCCTAAAATGAGCGTTTACAATGTACGCTCCTAATACTAACATAGACCAAGCATGCATCTAGACAAGCATGCAACTAATCATATTGTTTTGTTCATCATATTGTTTATTCTGATTAAGCTCTACATATTACGGCGCCAACCTATCTTTAATACGGCGCTGACTTTTACTCTATACTGAGCTTATCTCTCCTACGTGGTTCGCACTTTCAGCAGCAACACAATATCTGCTTTAGCACTTCTGCTGAAGTATAACTTCAGCAGAATCCATTCTTCTTCGGCAGAATCTTCGGCAGAATCTTCGGCAGAATCAGTAGTTTACCTTAATTCCCAACAGCGGCCTAAAAGGTAGTTTTCCCACCCCTCGTTGTTACTCCTTTAAGATTGCTCCTCAGGAGTAACACTTCGTTCATTACATTTGACAATTGGTGCGCCTCAATTGTTAATTCACTTATCATATTATTTTGCTCCTTTAACAAGGGTTCGTTAGTTGTTCTGAATTCTTTAATAAATATCTCGATTTCTTCGTGTTGTCTCATCCCTTCACTAACGAATTTTGTCACAATCTCGGCCATCATTAATTTTCTTTCCGGATACCTGAACCAACATGGATAAACATCAACCATGGTTCCTGAAACAAAAGATAAAGATTTCAAAGTAAACATTTTCTAAAAATAATACAGAAAATTAAGACCTGATGTGTCAGATAATCGATACGCCGTATTGGTTTCCGATGGTGGATACATTGTATACCTCGATAGGTCGTATTACTGATCCAAAATACGCCATATTAGAAAACGTGTCAACAGGTTTAATAAATGCAAAAAACAATAAAGACACTTAAACAATTAAGCTAATGAAAGTAAAATGAAATCTACTCTAATATAAAATATACTAATAAACAAGTGTTAAACAATTCATTCCCCGGCAACGGTGCCAAAAACTTGATGTGTCATTGTGTGTAGGTAATATGTGTATTCAAGTTTTACTATTTATTTTATGCCGACTTTACCTATTAACTAATACAAACGGGTAGTGTACCCGTTAGAAAACGTATCAACAGGTTTAATAAATGCAGAAAACAATAAAGACACTTAAACAACTAAACTAATGAAAGTAAAATGAAATCTACTCTAATCTAAAAAATACTAATAAACAAGTGTTAAACAATTCACTCCCCGGCAACGGCGTCAAAAATTTGATGTGTCGTTGTGTGTAGGTGATATATGTATTCAAGTTTTACTATTTATTTTGCGCAGACTTTACCTATTAACTAACACTAACGGGCATTATACTCGATCGATTGTAGTTTCGTTGGTAAGTAGGGTGTCAATCACAAAGAGTGGAAGTTAACACTTAAATTTATCAGTATTTTAATTATCTAAGTTAGTCTAATTAAACCTAATTATAACGCAACAAAAGGGTTTTCAGCCTGAGAGACTGTCACGAGATTTAGATTTAATAAAACTATAAATGAGACTAATAACACACACAAGCAGAAACACAAACGATAAAGAAAAGGTCAAGCCGATAGTAAGGAAAATGTATTAACCAAATTAATCAAATTAAATGCTAGATTTGTCTACGTGTGCAATGATTGTACTACATTCGTTGGTGGTTCCTATCATAGCTAGGTGGTACTTCTCCCTAAACTCGAGGTTCATGTCTGATTAATCTTGTCACAATTAACCGAACCCGCATAAAGTCTCATCTGTTGATTACAATATATCGGCTATACGAAATCGCTACCAAGGCGAACTACGAGTGCCTTTTTACACACTTATGCCTTAACTTCAGTACTAGAAGCCTAATGGTCATAGTACTATTGATCTAGTTATAAAGCTAAGTATTATGTGTCTTTTCCAAAGTAATGTTCATCATCAATATTACGAGATTATTAGTAATAACGAGAGTAGGACTTATTGATTAATCCTAGTCTATCATCCATATTACACTAATAGTGAGGGTAGGACTTATTGATAATACTAGTCTATCATCCATTTTACGTTATTCCTAATAAACGCGATGGAAGGATTTAATTAATGAACAAAAATCAGTTGAATGAATAGTCCACATAAGCATAAACGTGCATGAAGTGATAAACATAATGAACAAGCAACGAATAAGTAAACAATCAATATAGAACAAATCAAAACATCAAATCTTCATAACTTGGCTAATACCTACAAGTATTAGCCCATAATCATTGTAATCATATACAGTATCATATTCAGAATGATTAAAGTATAAATCAAAAAGGAAAAATATGCTAACCGAACGATTATAGCATAGTATAATGATTAAAAGAGTTCTCCTATGTAATTATAGCACTAGCAGGACCTTCTTGGTCTTTTTTGGTCGTATGGTCTCGTACTTGGTGGTTATTAGCTCTCTGAAAACCGGATTATAGGTTTCTATTTATACGTTTTCGAATACGGCGTATCTTGTGAAGTGGATACGACGTATCTAGACTAAAACAAGTCAGTTATTTTCGTTGACCAAAGTTTCATATACGGCGTATCCAATAAGTGGATACGGCGTATTCTTCAAAGTCAGGCTATGGTCTTGATAATTTTCCAAGTCTTGGTATACGGCGTATCTGTTTTGAATTATACGGCGTATTCTTGTCAGTTTAGTGGACATTCTTGAACTTGATCCATTTTGCTCCAAAATACGTCCATTATTGCTAACTTTCATCAATTGCCCGAAAATAACTGATATTAAAACATTTAAGCAATTAAGTACCAAGTCTTATATAAAATGATACAAAACGAGCAATATACATATGATTAATAATGCTATAAATAGGACCTTTTTTGATGTTATCGGATAGTAAGGAAAACTATAAATAAGACTAATAACACACACAAGCAGAAACACAGACGATAAAGAAAAAGTCAAGCCGATAGTAAAGAAAATGTATTAACAAAATTAATCAAATTAAATGCTAGATTTGTCTACGTGTGCAATGATTGTACTAAATTCAATGGTGGTTCCTATCGTAAGCTATGTGGTACGTCTCCCTAAACTCGAGGTTCATGTCCGATTAATCTTGTCACAATTAACCGAACCCGCATAAAGTCTCATCTGCTGATTGCAATCTAGCTGCTATACGAAATCGCTACCAAGGTGAACTACGAGTGCCTTTTTACACACTTATGCTCTAACTTCAATACTAGTAGCCTAATGGTCATAGTACTATTGATCTAGTTATAAAGCTAAGTATTATGTGTCTTTCCCAAAGTAATGTTCATCATCAATATTACGAGATTATTAGTTATAACGAGGGTAGGACTTATTGAATAATCCTAGTCTATCATCCATATTACACTAATAGTGAGGGTAGGACTTATTGATAATCCTAGTCTATCATCCATTTTACGTTATTCCTAATAAACGCGAGGGAAGGATTTAATTAATGAACAAAAATCGGTTGAATGAATAGTCCACATAAGCATAAACTTACATGAAGTGATAAACAAGCAACGAATAAGTAAACAATCAATACAGAACAAATCAAAACATCAAATCTTCATAACTTGGCTAATACCTACAAGTATTGGCCCATAATCATTGTAATCATATACAATATCATATTCAGAACGATTAAAGTATAAATCATAAAGAAAAAATACGCTAACCGAATGATCATAGCATATTATAATGATTACAAGAGTTCTCCTATGGAATTATAGCACTAGCAGGACCTTCTTGGTCTTCTGGTATCGTACTTGGTGGTTATGAGCTCTCTGAAAACCGGATTATAGGTTTCTATTTATAGGTTTTCGAATACGAAATATCTTGTGAAGTGGATACTGCGTATCTAGACTAAAACAATTCAGTTCTTCTCGTTAACCAAAGTTTCCTATACGACGTATCCAATAAGTAGATACGACGTATTCTTTAAAGTCAAGCAATGGTCTTGATAATTTTTCAAGTCTTGGTATATGGTGTATATGTCTACTGTCTAGAATGATACGGCATATTCTTGTCAGTTTAGTAGACTTTCTTGAACTTGATCCATTTTGCTCCAAATTACGTCCATTATTGCTAACTTTCATCAATTGCTCGATAATAGCTGATATTAAAATATTTGAGCAATTAAATACCAAATCTTATATAAAATGATACAAAATGAGCAATATACATAGGATTAATAATGTTATAAATATGACCTTATTTGATGTCATCAGATGGAAATCTAGGTAATCATAACCCTTGATTGGAGAGGTATGGGGGCTATAGCTTTCATAATGATGCCTTTCCATCTCCCCCTTAGTAATTATGGATGATGGTTGAATAGTCTTGGTTGAGAGGTGGTTAGAAAATGTGGTCATGAAGCTATGGTCATGAAGTTGATGTGACACTTTGACTTATGTTAGGTGTCCATGGTACTGGAACCGGACCGAACCGAAACCGAAAAAACCGAGAACCGAAAATAAGAAAAATGTTGAACCGAGAACCATCCCAAGGTATTCGGTTCGGTTTCGGTACGGGAATTTTCGGTAATTCCCGACGAGAACTAATGTGTTTAAATAAATCATTTTTTTCATTGTCGATCATTTATAAAGAACATGCTATATCAATGCAAACACAAATAAAAATGTCTCAAACAATGCAAATCGTTCCAATAATTTCATTTGTTCAAAATAACATAGACAAGAACATAAAAATTAAAAATATAAGTTTGTATTTGTTCAAAAGTATCAAGAACACGCATTTGTGTTCCAAACCTCAAAAAATGCTTAATGCTCCGTCACTTGTTTCTATTTATAATTTCGTACCACTTCACAAACTACTTACTAACAAACTACTTACGAACAAACTACTTACTAACACTAAAATGACTACGACTACTAGCTTTCTAACGATTACATATAGTTGAGGTGACCGACTCTTTAACTACCGGATTTTCTAAATCCTAACAATCTCCCCCTAAGGGAGGTCACCTCAAATTACATTGATTACAAACAGATATTACATTTTGGATGTTCTTGGATTCTTGTTCAAGTTCTTTGCTCTGTAGCCCGTAGTCTTTGATTCTTCATTTTTAGCATGCTTTGTTCTTTCAAGTGGAGGTCTTTAAATGATCCACGAGATGATGAGTTTTGAGTCAGCTTTGAGATCATTTACCGCAGCAAATTTCTGACTCATCCTTTATAGTGTTTCCATCATGTGAAGGTGTAACTTTTGGACCGACATGCTTACATTATGGATCATGATATCTTCTCATCAGAGTTGCGGAAGCTTTTGTTGATTCCTGACATTTGCAGCATCGTAGCAGAAGCATGGAGTGAAAATATCAGATTCACTTGATGAAGATATGCACATATCGTGATTTCTTTGAGATGTATGTGATGTGTGAGCATGCGGCTATGGATTGACGCCTCAATTCTAATCAGTTGCATCCGTCGGGTGTTCCTGCAGACAACAGTTAGCAATAAAATCACATGAAAGTGTCTTTGATCACTTTCGTTGAATTGAGGTACACGGCCCATGGTTCCACGTTGATCAGTACAAGTTCTGCCTGTGATCAGGTAGAGTTCCGAAGAATCTCCTTGACAGGGTTTTGCAGCTGGTCTAGCCGTTCTTAGACCTGAACGTCTCAAAGAAGACAACACAGAATGAGTGAACCAACAAATTGAGATTTATTGATTGATTAAAAATGATTTGAAAAACAATTGTGAATTGCTTAATAGAAAGAATTTTTGCAATACAACGAAGGTTTTATAAGAGAAGTCAATTTTAATCATGTGCTGTAGAAAATGATTTTTGAGCACAATGACTGGTTTTTCAAAGGTATCCGCCAATACATTTCCTGAACCAGGATTGATTCATTATGTTAATCGCTCCATCATTTCTGTCCAGTTGTCACATGATTGATCTATTGAATAGATCTCACATGCCATCCACCAAGAGCTTGTTTGATGTTGGCTCTAGAAGGATTTCCATCTTCATCGTGACTATTTTGCATATCACTCGGATGTTCTGGCAATACCACAAGGATAATGCGTAGGACTCTTAAAATCTATTCTCACTTTCCACAGTGTGTGAAACAATGAGTCTTCATTGATTGTCTCCTAATGAGATTTATTGATGATCTCTTGGCTCTAGACTCAATAGTGCATCTTTGGTTCCTATGCCGGAGACTCGGGAGAGGGTCTCTTTCTTCAATATCAACAATCTCTAAGAGAAAGTCGATAGATTATGTAGGTTCCCCGTGAGAATGAAACAAGCCCTTTTAAGAGGAACTTGAGTAGCTTGGGAAGTTTAGTGCAGTCGGCCATGGGTCCATGACGTCTAGTCTTCAATACCAGTGTTACCTTAGTAACCACCAGTAGCATATGAATTGAACCCGGTTTCTGCCCTAAGGTTGAATAAATGGAGGGCTATATCTTTTCACCCTTTTCTTATTTAATTCTTTTTCATTCTTCAAACCCTTCAGTGCTTACCGAGACTTCATTACTAGAACCTTGTTGGGTTTATTCCAATTTTAGCTCTTTCTCAGTCTGCACTCTTCCCGTATTCTCATTTTTCTCTTTTTTTCATCATACCTAAGGACTTCTACACTATCTAGTGAATTGTCCCTGGGTAAATCCCTCCGGCTCTGGCGGGATCGTGGGAACAAATACCTAACTTAACCATCCTTATATCACCATGCATAAAGTAAAATTGGTCAGTCTTTTGGTATTGTTCTTCCGCCTCAAAACCAATTGAAAACCATTTGAAAATCAATCAAGGTACTTGTGATATAAAATCAAAGTATTTTGTACCTTAATTGTTTTTGATATTTTAGAAATGCCCCCCCTCAACATGTGCTTCAAGTATTAGAAATTATTTTAGCACATGGAGGCAAGAGGACTTGAAATCTTAGGTTAAGAATTAAAGATCCAATTTTTTATTAACATTTTCTAAAATGATCATCATCACTTCCCGATCAAATCTAGTATTTTAAATACTTTGGATAAAACACTTTTGAGAAGGATGAGGTTTTCTTATGATTGCTCCCCCTCAATATGTGCATCGAAATTCGAAAGTGTTTTACATATATTAGAGAGAACCTGCACTTAGACAAATCAATCACGTTTTAATTCTTTTTCGTTTAAGATAAATGCTCCCCCTTAACATGTGCATGAGAAAATTTTGAAATCGTTTGGCACATGTAGGGAGGAGTGCTTGTTATTATATTTATAAAACCACTTATTGAATTATCAGTTTATATCTAATTTAAATCACAAATTCTCCCCCGATCACAATTTTCAAATCCTTTGAGATTTGTGATCTTTATTGATTTAAATTGTTTTTGAAAGATTTTGAGGAGAATTGTGACTTGCTTTTAAAACATTTAACTGATAAGGATCAAATTCTGAGATTTTAAACTCCAATAATTAAACATGCTTAAGTATCTTATGAAAACAAAATATTAGCCTTGATCTGGATCCAATTGTACAAAATGTTAGGAATTCGAAAATTCCATGTTAAAGTGTCGGTCACCCCAATTATGGTCTAGCATATGTTAGCTCATAGACGTGTCGTTATTTACGTTATTTAGTAGTTAATTAGTTAGTTTGTAGCATAGTTTAGTTTAGTGCAACACCGTGGAGGAAGGACGGGTCTTTACCCACTGTATGCCTGATCCACAGTCCGTTAGGAGGACGTATTGTTTGTAGGTATAAATACCCTTTCCATCCATGGAAGGGGTGTGGCTTGGAATCTAACCTTTCATATTTTATTGAACCAACTCTCTACCAAGAACACCATCTCTCTACTTTCTCTCTCTAAAGTGTCTAACATGTATTTCCATCATCCAAGACCACCCAAATCATCATAACACAATAATATTACGATCCTACAATTGGTATCAGAGCCAGGTTTTGTGTTGTGTTGATTTATAATGGTTTTTTGTACTTTGTCAAAACTGTTTATGCATTGCGTTTGGTCGGAAAATTTATTTTCTCATGATACTTTGGTACAACAGTGTTTAACAAAGTCTTTGTAATCTTTTTGGTTCGAAAATTGTTCTTACATTATTTATGTATAACAGTTTTTGTGTATCTGGTTTTGGTCAAATTGCTTATCAACGTGGTCAGTTTATGTGGTCACTTGGTCATATCTGAATATCAATATGGGTCAAAAGATGCATTGTTATAAAACTTTTCTGGTTTACAATCCGTCAAATTGCGGTGGTCAAAACGGGTATAAAGCAGTCTCTTTGTCATATTTTCTGGGTTTATATGTAGATGGTCGGAAAAGTAGTCGGAAAACTCATCGGAAAAAGTCATATTTCAAGTTAGCAACTTGTCGCAAAACTGTCCAGATGCAATGAATGTATGTAACGACTTGTCATTATTTTAATAGCGACTTATGTTATCTAGCGATTTGTATTAGCGACTTGTACCTGGTAGCGAGTTGGCTTAGCGACTCTGTTAGCGACTTGACTCTAAAGCTGGTATAGCGACTTGACATGACTCAAAAGATGAAGCAACTTGTTTCAAATGGTAGCGAGTTGTTTTTATAAAACTGAGGTAGCGACTTACTATGAAAGAAATGATGAAGAAGAATGTAAGAAGACCTTGACCACAAAACCTTTATAACAACTCAAGACCTCAGTTATATTCTATCAACATCATCAGTCTTAATCAAAACATCAACTCAAACAATCTGAAACCCATATCAAAATAAACATGAAAACGTTCTCAAATAAAGTCTAAAAGCCCAGTTCCATCTAACCTTGTTCAATACCACAGCCTACATCCTTCATCATAAGAAAGTAATTGCAATAATTTCAAGATCTCAGACCTAGTACTTTCGTTATTCTATCATATCATCTTGACACTTATAGGTCATTTTTCGAAAGTAAAAGAATCATCATCAACCCATTGTTTAAGCTTAACTTTAATTTATATTCGAATAACCAAAAGAAAGACAAAAACGTTGTTTCCATCTCACTTTTTATTCGGAGTAAATACGATCTCAGATGTGTTCAGTGGTAAGGTTCTATAAAGATCTTGGGTGAATAAACACTATCCATCATTGATCTATATAAGAAGTTTAACTTCTTTTATTGTTCAAAAAATTAATATAAGATAAAAAACAATAGTGTTCCGATCTCATTTTCTTTCGATTTATCTTAAAACAGAAAGATATCACCTTACTTACCTGTGAACTTAAACATGAAACATCTCGTAGCCATCATAGGACCTCTAGCCATCCCTCATGGCCTATTCGTTTACACACCATACCATCTCTGTGGTTATATGTGTGATATGTCGTAAGAGACTTGAAGCCAAGATGGGTATGATATTGATGATGTAGAAAAGGGATTGTAGTTTTTTGATTATTTGATGATGGGGGCGGATTTCAAAGAGAGTTTAGGGTTTGGTGTGAGATCAAAATGAGGATTAGGGTTTGCATATTACTTGTGAGCTCTTATATAACCCGTAGTATTAGGGCATGAGTTAACAGGTCGGGTAGAGTCACATGGGCCGAATGGTATGCTTATTATATATGGGCCGTGATCATCTATTATTAAGCCTTGTGGTGTTGGATTTGGCTGTATCAACTTATGAAATGGGCCTCAGATTTTAGGAGATGAGGCGTACACTTTCGGTTTTTTTTTTATAAAATCACTGTTTTATGTCTCATTGATATTATGTGATACGAACAAATGGATGAATGTCAAATTTTGATTAATGTGATATATCATGAATGTCTCTTCGAGAAATTGTACATTTCATAGACTTGACGGATTGAGTATTATTTTGAAAAAAAGAATTTGGACCGTGTTCTATTAACGAGGCTTGAGTTAATTTTTAGATCTATATTTGAGCATAATTGGACATGGGTCTTGATTTTATTGATTCAGGTTCAAAGAAATGGACTAATGAGATTGGGTGTTGGAATCACTCCTAAAACTAATTCAAGTGTTAGTGACTCATATGTAATAGTTAGCTTAATATGGCCTTTATGTTAGTAATTAGCCTTAGGCTTATGTAGAAGGCCCATAAGCCTAGGCCTAGTCCAATAAGGAAAAGGATGGGAGCTAGGAGTGTTGCCCTAGCTTCCCTCCTATAAATACCTTGTAATAACCCTCACTTGAGGGTTGGTTGTTGTTAGCCTCGCTTTTTATAAAGATAACGTCACTTACGTGAATTGGACTAGACGCGTAGTATACTTTGCCCTTAGGGACTAGTATCGTTTAAGTGGCAAAGATAGGGCCTATATATACCCCTCATGACTCTCCATGAGGGGTGAGGTGAATCATTTGGCTAGTTGTATTGTGTGTTTTATTTTAATAAAGTCTTTGTTTTCTCCTCCCTCTCTCTAGTTTCTCTCTCAAGAAAGGATGATGTTCTTCATCTACTTTCACCAACCAAGACCTCCCAAAACCACATAAATCTTTATATTTTTCGGTCCTAACAAGTGGTATAGAGACATGGTTATATTGTGTTGATTTACGTTGGTTTTACACATGTTTTTTTAACTGTTTTTGTGCTTTTTATGTGGTCGGAAATTTTTTTTTTCCGATTTGTGGGTATAACAGTTTTATTCATGTTTTGAGTATCCTTATTTTTTGGTCAAAAATTCCTGTTCTTTCACAGTATCATCTGTCTTGGGTATATTTTTTGTCCAAACAGTCACTATTATGCCTTTTTGTACCAATATTTCTGTGAAACAAAGTGGTCAACTGTCATCTTCATATGGTCAACATGGTAAAAAAGAAGCAGTTTTATGCTTTTCTGGGTATTTTATGAAGATGGTCGGAAGTTTTGGTCGGAAAAACTCGCCGAAAAAATGGTCAAAGGGTCAAAACCCTAAACTTACGCATAAGGAGTATCTACAGAGTTGTTACGCGTAGCTGTGAAGTTACGCGTAAGGAATGGTTTACGCGTATGCATTTACGCCTAAGCCTAGGCTTACGCCTAAGTCTGGCTTACGCTTAACATGCTTTACGCATTAGAATATGCCTACGCATAAGGGTTCAAAAGGTTACGCGTAAGCCAGAAAAAAAAGAAGGTTACGCGTAAAATAGACCATGACCACAACAACAAAATACCATTATACCAATCAACTTACACGACTTCAATCTCAATAACATCATCAGCCCAAAACAGATCCGAAACCACCTTAACCTTATCTTGACTCAAAAAGAAACAACAAAAAAAAAAAGGAATCTCAGATTTCGTTTCAAGTTTTTTGCAATCCTTTATAGATTTTTTTAATTGAAATACTCATCCTCACAGATCCTATAAGAAGCTTCGCTTCATGTCATTTCTCCGAATACAAAGACAAGATGTATAACAAGATTGTTATAATCCTATCACCTATTCGTTCTTGACTTGAATTAACAACGCAACCCTAATAAACCTTACCCGAGACCCCTTTCAAAGGATCTTGAAGCTCTTCAACTTTCTTGATTCAAACTTGAGATGTAATAGAAAAACAAGGTAAACGTATGGGTTAGTATTTGGTTATGATTGTTTGAAGGATGATGCGTTTTTAAGATTTGTGAAGGATGATGAGATGAGTTTTTTTTAAGCGTACAAATATTTTAAGATCTGTTTTTCTTTGAGAGAAACTATGTTGGTAGGCGGATGATATTGTGAGGGTTAGTCAAAGGTATCATGATAACGTTTTTCCACTAACCGGTTTGGTGGATTTGGATCGTGGGCCTCTAAGAAATATTAAACTTAGTATAACCGGATATTCGTGGAGTTGGATAAGATGTTGGTTTTGGGCTTTGGAGTTGATTTCCATTATGGGTTCTCGTGCTATATGACTTAAAATGGACTGGATTGCTTATTTATCTTGATAAGGTAATTGAACTAATATGAGTATAATGATGTCCGAATGTTTTTTTGTGATATAAAAAACATTGGATACACATTTTTAATATATTGGTTAAAGAGTGGTATTTTGGTCTATATTTTCACGGAGGGATACAAATTCACGGCTTAAGCGAAGATGTGAAAAATGACTACGGAGTTTTTGTACGGTATTATTGATGCGGAATTGAAGTGACATTTCACGGGTGGACTTCTTTATCTTTGAGACGATGGTTGGTTGGATGCATGTCTCAAGATAACTTGTTGGAGCATATTATGAAATTTGAAAATCTGGTTATAACTGGTAAGGAGTTACGTTGTAGTGCTCACGGTGTGTAACCATCACTTTAAGGAGTTACGTTGTAGTGCTCAGTGTCACACGGCGTTGTGGATTGTTCAAAAATTAAGAACAAGCAGTAAGTCACAAAGTTGGGATGTTTGCTTCATTTTCAAGTTAGTCGTATCGGGTTATCTCCATATGTGGTCATTACAATTAGCCGGTGAATTCAAAGGAGGTTCGATAAAAGGTTGGTTTGAGAGAAGTAATATTGAGAATATTTTTGCGACATACTCTCACAGAATTTTGATCAAGCTATGATGTTAATATTGCATCAAGAAGGTAATACGGTATGTAATGCTAACATTATGATGATTCCATAGCTCGCAACCATCAGGGAGAAGTTGGTATTTCTCTTCGTGATTGGATTACGAAGGGATTTTTGCTTAAGACTGAAGAAGGAGAAGTAGTGTGGTGTACATCGGGGTTTTTTACCAACTTGGATGCAATAATAAGTGAGTTATGTTGTTATGATGTTCCCGAGCGACAACCATTGTGCTTCAAGAGTTTACTTTCTCCTGTTGTGTCTGAAGATTTAAGACGTGTTGGAAGAGAGTTGTCGGTTCAGGAGGGAGCATAGAAAGAAAAAGGCTCACTAGTTAGGAGGGAGTAATAACCTAACTAGACGTTCTGATTGAAGTTGAGCTACAAGAAGATCATTTGCGAGGTCATCGGAAGGGAGAACTTCAAGTTTGCCTCAAGATCTAGACTACAGAGACTCTTCACTTCAAGAAAGTCAACATTGTTCATTACTATTGTAATTTACTTTGTTTTGTATTTATAGGTCTCATTGTAACCATTCACGGGTGACGCTATCTTGGAGGGAGATTGTTAGCCTCGCTTTTTATAAAGATAACGTCACTTACGTGAATTGGACTAGACACGTAGTATACTTTGCCCTTAGGGACTAGTATCGTTTAAGTGGCAAAGATAGAGCCTATATATACCCCTCATGACTCTCCATGAGGGGTGAGGTGAATCATTTGGCTAGTTGTATTGTGTGTTTTATTTTAATAAAGTCTTTGTTTTCTCCTCCCTCTCTCTAGTTTCTCTCTCAAGAAAGGATGATGTTCTTCATCTACTTTCACCAACCAAGACCTCCCAAAACCACATAAATCTTTATATTTTTCGGTCCTAACAGTTGTTCAATTCATTTCTCTTTCACTACTCACGCATAACCTTTCTTTATTGTCTTACGCGTAGTGTTTGTGTGTGTGTTGTTCAACCGATCTCTTCTCCTCTCTATTTCTTCTATTGATGCTTGTGTTGTAAACTTAGTGACCTAACAGTGGTATCAATCGCCAAATAGTTGGGTGATACTTTGGTTCGCTTAAAAACACATTTTTTACACTTTTTAATCCAACATTCTTGTACTTTCAACGTTTTAAGGTGTTAAAATAACTGTTTTTGGCAAAAAGTTTCAACCTTTACGTGTGGATCATTGTTTTTTAGCTTGGTTTTTTACGTGATAGATGTTCTACGCATAACTGTCTTAGACGCTTTGGATCATCAAGTTTCACACTTTTGTGTTATTTTGGTGATATTGAAGCTATTTCATCACAAAAATCTGGTTTAGAAACATCTTTGGGCAAAAGTCATTTTACGAGTAGAACTACGCGTATCAAAACCCTAATTCTACGCGTAACTTGCTTCTTGGCTTGATCTTCAGTTTCGTGGTTTACTCCGTATTTTCTTGCTTGGATAAGCCTGAAAATACGTCGACTTGGGATATCTTTTGCACTGTGATAGTGTAAAAGATCACTTGGGCAAAAACCCTAAAATTACGCATAAGCATAAGCTTACGCGTAGAAACTTCTACGCATAAGATTTATCTTACGCCTAAGCTTTGTCTTACGTATAAGGTCATCCTACGCCTAAGTTTTCTACGCCTAACTTACTGTTTACGCATAACTTTAGTGCTTTTCTCCTTACTTACGCGTAAGCTAAACCTACGCGTAACTTTGGTGTTTTTACGCATAAGTGCTACTTGGTTTATTGTGATTTCTACGCCTAAGGATACTTCATCAACAAAGGTTCATTCGACTACATAGATCCATCAACATAAGTTATCCAAAAAAAAAAAATCAAATTTAATTTTTAGGGGAGACTAAACGTTCAATTTTTAGGGGAGACTAAACGTTCAATTTTTACGCGAGATTCAAATTTTGGTTTAAATGTGAAAATTTTGCGTCAAAATTGTCATAACTCAAATTTTTCTTACAACATTAGAATTGGATTTTATAGTGAATTTCAAATTTTAAGAGTCAAAATTTTTTCAAATTATTTTTGGAGGGAAATTTTGAAAATCACTATATCGGCCTTTCAAGTATGATGACTTCATCTCCTTCCATCTACTGCTTAAAACTTTCATCACCAAACCTTGCTACTGATGATTCTGAAGAAGAAAAGGCATTTGTGGAATTGCAAGAAGGATTTATTGTTCTGAATGAGAAGTTGAACTCAATGTTTAACAATTCCAAGCGTCAGACATCATCAAATTCGCGAAATCTGCAATGCGTGCAAGGTGAAAGAATTGATGTACATGGAAGGAATGCTCAAAAGGATGTTGAGAATGTTGTGATTACTGCATGAATGTCAAGCGGACAATGAAGTTGTAGCATTGGAAAAGCAGGATGACAGCAGCAGGTCTGGAGAAGATATCATACTTAACTACGACACTGAGCCCAACTGTGACGAAGAACAAATGGTTGAGGAAGATATCTTACCCACCTATGACACGACACGAACAAATGGTCGAGGTACAATCATGTTGATCATATTCTGACTGCAAATGCGACACAACATACGAGAAACTGAATTTAGTAATGAAGGAGAGGTTGACCAGTGTGTTGCATAATGTCCGAACAACTATCTCATGTCTGAGTCCTTACTTGTTAACAATTCAACTAAAACGTCAAATCAAACCCTTGAATCTAAAATCATTCTTCTCAAAAAGACCATTGCTCAGTTTCATAAAGATTTTTCAAAACTACAGGCACATTGCATCTCTCTTGAACTTAAATTACAAAACAAATCTTTTTCTTCAGAACACAATGGTCAGTATTCTAATGAACAAAGTAATCGTGTGGACACATTAGTAAAAGAAAATGAGCATTTAAAAGCTCAAATTCAAGCAAAGGGGCTTGCACATGTTGCTTTACAAAAAAACCTGAGAAGATTAACTGGCAAGAGTGTGGATACTAAGTTTACAAAATCAACAATCTTGGGGAAATCGTCTCTACAACCTTTCAGAAAACAATCAGTAGTTAGACAACCATCTGCATTTAAATCTGAACGTTCCAAATCTTCAAAACCACGGTTTCCCTCCCAAGTTGTTGAGATTAATCATTTGTCAAAACCAGTCACTCCACATTCCGGGCCAATGCATAATGCTTCTGTTTCTGTTAAACATGTTAATGTTAAACCTGTGTCTGATATACCTATTTCTGTTAAACCTCATCATGTGGCTGCTTCTGGCCAGTCTAGGATTAGTTCGAAAACAATGTCTAAACCGAGCATCAAAATTCAAAAGTCATATGATACAAAGGACTTGCACAAGAACTATGATCTAGAAAAGGCTAGGAAAAGGGCACTACTCCAAAAGGATGGAATTTTAGGTTCACGACCTAGTGTGATGCCTTCTAGTGTGTTGCATAACGCTGCTTGTAGTAGCAAACCAAAACCTAAGTTTACTCAACAAATTGTTAGAAATAAACCCGTTGATCTAAACGTAAAATTTCAGAAACCTAATAGGTGGATAAATATAGGACGCAGACTCTTCCCAAAAGAAGTTTCAACATCCCCTAGATCTAACCTTAGATGGATTCCAACGGGTAGAGTTTTCAACACTATTGGTCTTAGGTGGATTCCTACAGGAAAGATACTAAGTAGTTGCATCAACACAAGTGTAAAACCCACAACATCCATCCCTGAGGTAGGAAAGGAACTTATCAAAATAACATGTTCAGGTGTCAAGAAGATAATTTACACTACATCTTTATGCCTCTAACATCAGGAACCCTGTTACACTTGGGGATCCATGTTCTTTCTTTCTTGCCTCCCTCCTACTTTCTATACAGGTACAACAGCTATGGCTCCTACTGCAAAACATCGTAGGACCCGTTTCTCACCGTCAAAAATATCATGATCCATCAGCTGTTCCACCATTGTACTTAATCGTCATGAATTGGAAACATTACTTGCTCCTCTGGTTAAAGATTCTGCCAAAAGTCGTGCTTGGATGTATCGAATGTTTCGCACAACCGATAATACTCTAATTTCGATACACTGAATCTACAACAACAACGGAATCTTCTATAAGAAAGATCAAACTGCTTCCAACAATAATGACACAACTGATGATCAACATAATGAACAGAGATGTTTTATCAGCGATTGATTCTCACAAGATATTTATGGAACTTCACACTTGTTCGATCAATTGGACATACATGGTTTATTTGTCTCCTTATACATGGTTTCACTGTCTTCAATTCATCATCAACATACGTGGTGTATGATTCTGAATCATTGAAAACATCGAGGGGGAGAGAGTGTGTAGGTGGTCATTGCTTCCTTGTTCTTCTACATGCTTCTTTTCGAAAACCCAATGCCTTCTTGAATTTCTTCAATTAGGGGGAAGAAATAAGATGATATGTGGCTCAAACGTCTCACTTTGGTGTTATCGTCTCAATTTCACGGGTGATCTTGTGTGAAGTTACCCAAATATGATGTTAAGATGCCTCACACACGGTCTTGGTATCGAGTTATTGCATATTCACAGGTGACTAGTATTCCAAAAGACCACAACATTCAGGGGAAAGTCGTATCATTTCGTCTTTCATGGTTTGTTTGGTATGATGCGTCTACATACGTTAAAAGATCTTGTTGATTTCTGGCATGTTACCCTCGAATGGATCTTCCGCAATTAGTCAGACTTTCTTTGTGTGGTTTACTGCTCATCTACAAATTCGCGCATCTGAAACCTTCAAAAGTTAGAGGAAATGTAGACTTCATCAAAGTTTCAAATCTGCTAAAGACAGCTTGTCAATTTGGGGAAAGCGATTGAAACTTCTTCACTATGGCTTCGAGTATAACAGCTTGGAACCCGGTCACAACCGCTAAACTTCCCCAAACTCCATCATCACCGAACAAAGCCCTCGCTTACTCGTCAACAAATGGAAAGACTTTTGCTCCACTGCTCAGTGACGATATTGATGAACGTGCTCCAGGTGTATCCGCTATTTCCACGCTGCTCAACGATACTACTCTTATACGATACACGGCTACAACAACCATCGTTGAAGAAGCACCACCAGTTGACTCCAACACAACAGTTGAACAAACCGCTTCCAACAATGATGAACCGGCTGATGATGTTCTTAATGAAGTACCCCCACTTGCAGATTTTGATCCAAATGCGTTCTTTAACCCGTTTGCTAATGAGATCTGCTACACCGATGTCGCGGAATCATCCACAAGCCATTTGAATCCTCAAAATCTGCACAATGTATACCAACATCAACCCTCCACACATAGATGGACAAAAGACCATCCTCTAGAAAATATTATTGGCAACCCGAATCAACCGGCCGTTACGAGAGCGTCTTCACTCGATGGTGAACATTGTATTTATGCACTCACGCGCCAATCTGAGCCTAAAACTTTAAAGACCAATGACAAAAGACAAATTGATTGAATCCATGCAAGAAGAACTCAACCAATTCAAACGTCTTGAAGTATGGGAACTGGTTGAAATACCATCGAGGGTCTACGTCATTGGTCTAAAATGGATTTGGAAGAACAAATTGGATCTTTGAAGGGAATGTCATCAAAAACAAGTCACGTCTGGTGGCTAAGGGTTATAGACAGGAAGAGGGTATTGACTTTGAAGAATCATTTGCTCGGTTGCTCGTCTTGAGGTCGTTCGGATATTTCGGCATTCGCAGCTCATATGCACATCACGGTCTTTCAGATGGACGTCAAAACTGCTTTTCTGAATGGTCAACTGAAAGAAACAGTTTATGTCAGCCAGTGATGTGCCCGGTTGGTGCAAGTTTTAAATTTGTAAAAGGTGAATTACCAATATTGCCAATAACACATACGAGCAAGTATACTCGTTCGTTATAGCAAGATTATGAAGGTAAGTCGGGATCGTTCGCAGGGATTTGAGTGAATCAGAGCACAAGTTTGAATTAACGAAGTCTATCAAAAACATATAACAAAGCAAATAGATATGATGAAATTCAGATGATTAAAAACTACACTTGCTTAAACTAGTATCATAACATAGATTAATGTGATTGTGTTAACTACTTAACATGTTGGTTGTGATAATTAGTTGAAAACTAATCTATTGTTCTTACAAATTAAACCTTCGTCAAGATTTTAGTTCATAAAAACAAGCTTTAAGTTTAACCAATCAATTCAAGATCAATCCAAGTTTCATAAGTCTACATTCATAAACTTAAACACAAAAACATCCACTTGCTCATCAAATTGCTTAAGAAATGGTCAATACAAAAGGTAACCGATCATAGACAAAGGCTACAATTGATTCTCAACAACTAATCTTACGACCTTTTAGATGTTTCCAACAATCCAATTTTGATAATCAAAAGGCGTTTCTATTACAACCACACCTTAGTTCCTTTGTTTAATCAAGAATAATGGGTAAAAACAATCATCCATAGACAAAATGATTATGACTAGTTGAATAACACGAAGTTCTTTCGACCCCAACGATTACTACCAATTAGCCAAACTTGATTAACAAATGTCACTATGAAACTTAAGCACAATTGGATCTTAGAATTAACTTGAAATTGAATTAAAACATGTTAACACAATCACTAACTAATCATATGATAATCAACATCATTTAAGCAAGTGCATAAAGAAACTAGCCACTCATAGCAAACATGAACATAAACTTATAACTTTGATCATTAGAAAACATGATTAAAAGTCTTACAATGCTTGGAATAAGATTACAAATGACGAAGTAATGATTCCCAAAGGATCGTGGTGGACTTCTTGGTGTTTTGGCCTCCAAAGGTGGAACTTCTGGAACTCCAAACTTCTCTAGATTTCTAAGGACGAATTTTAAGAGGTTAAGGCTTGGTTTGATGAGTAGAGAGCTTTTGTAATTGAGGTGTGTCTCATATGCTCACAATTAGCCTCTATTTATACTATTTCCAAGGCCTAGGGTGTTAAATGCTTAACTTGGCCTCCAAGGAGTGAGGAAGGGACTAGAATACACCAAGGGAAGGACCTAGAATCAATTGGATGCAAAGGGGAAGCTTAGTGATGAAGATTTGACAACTGCAGCTTCTCCAACCGGATCGGTCATACGACCAACCGATCCGGCTGGTCTTCAATAATAACACTCCGACCGATCCGGTTGCGGGTTGCGACCGATCGGTCGGCTATGGCAAAAATACTAATACCAACCAACTTCCAACCGATCCGGCTGAAAGTATAATCGGATCCGGTTGGATCTTCTGAGATACGAAACTTGATTTTTCTCTCTTCACTCTAACTTGTAGAACTTGGTTCTTCAATCACTAAGGACTTCAAAGGTACTCGAGACTTAGCTTTTATGAAACGGAATCTTCGATTAGCTGCATATTTCCACATTTTCCTCCATTACCCTGCACTTGGTTATAAATACTAGACAAACATCTCTAGATACGATTAAGTACTAAAATCACGCACATATAACCAAAGAACAGATATAAAAGTACACATAATGCTACTAAAAACATGCACAATCTGAGTGTTATCAGCCAGCCAGAAGGATTCGTTGATCCCGCGCTTCCTAACCATGTCTACAAACTGAACAAAGCTCTGTATGGTCTCAAACAAGCTCCTCGGGCGTGGTATGATAAGCTATCATCTTTCCTCCTTGCCAATAATTTTACCAAAGGTTCGGTCGACCCAAATCTTTTCATACAATATCACGGGGAATATATTTTAATTGTTCAAATTTACGTGGATGACATCATTTTTGGGTCAACACATAAAAAGTACTCAATCGCTTTTGCTAAACTAATGAAGAAACATTTTGAAATGTCAATGATGGGTGAACTTATGTTCTTTCTAGGACTGCAAGTTCATCAATCACCCGTGGTATTTTCTTGAGTCAGTCTAAATATGCCCTTGAAATTCTGAACAAATTCGGAATGAATACTTGTGATACTTACGCCACACTAATGGCTCATACCAAGAAGCTAGACGCTGACTTACATGGGAAATTGGTGGACCCTACCAAATACCGTAGTATCATTGGGTCTCTCATGTATGTAACAGCTAGCAGGCCTGACATTGTATTTGCCGTATATCTTTGCTCCTGTTATCAGTCGAGACCAACTGAAACCCACCTCTCTGAGGCTAAAAGAATCCACCGGTACATCAAGGGAACCATTAATTTGGGAATCTGGTATCCGAAGGATTCTGGTTTTGAACTAATCACTTTTTCAGAAGCTGACCACGCAGGATGCTTAGATTCACGAAAAAGTACTTCAGGAGCTCTACAATTTCTTGGAGACAAACTGGTGTCATGGCAATCGAAGAAGCAGGACTGTACATCGCTGTCCTCAACCGAAGCAAAATATGTAGTCATGTCAGCGTGTTGTGCTCAAGTCATTTGGATGAGAACACAACTCAAAGACTATGGTTACGTATTTGACAGAATCCCGATGTACTGTGACAATCGGAGTGCTATTGCGATCTCGTGCAACTCAGTTTAACACTCAAAATCAAAGCACATCGATGTTCGATATCACTTCATCAAGGACCACGTAGAATAGGGTACTGTTGAATTATACTTCGTGGGTACATAATACCAATTGGCAGATCTACTCACCAAAGCCTTGCCCTCCCGCTATGTTTAATGAGTTGGTCCACCGGATTGGTATGCGGTGTTTGACTCAAGAGGAACTGGATGAACTCTTAAAACATTCTTAAAAACCAGTCAAACACCAAAATCTCCTTTGTAAATATTTTCCAAAAACAAAATATAAAAATATAAAATCAGTTAAAACAACAAAAATATTCTTCTATCTATATTTCTTTATACATGGCAAGTACATTTCTTCCGTCAACACTCTAATCTTTCAAAATTCAGTATTTTTTCGATCAAGTGTTGAGGGGGAGAAAATTAATCCTTAACTGTTTCAAAATATCCGTGTACTTGCATGTTACCCATTCCCGGTTGTTTCTTTTAATAATGGTGGACATATTTCTAGTTTCTGACACTCCTCGGACTAAAATTTATAAATTTTCATTATTTCTTAAGTCGAGGGGGAGTGTCGTCGATGTTATTTCCAAATATTCTTCGTTTGGTAACCAAAATGGAAGTTAAAAGGCTTTGGATGAAAATGGAAAGGTGGAGGGACTAAACTGCAAAAAGCTCAAACTCTCATTTAATAAAACTTCCACCTAACATTATCACTTCACAGTTATTACACAAACCAAACATATCCTACGCATATAAATCGTTCAACAAATCCGTGTTTTGGATCATCATTTTGTAAGTGATTTCTTAATCTAAACGTGTTTACAAACAAAGGTTTTGATTTATATCAAAAACTAACGGTTAGATTTTCATTTATGGTTGATTTGGTGTTCTACGCATAAGCGTATGAACACCTAATCAAGAATGGGTGTTTGTGGTAAAAAAAGATTGTGTCAAAACGTTTGTATAACATCAATGAATACTTTTTCATCACTTAAACACACCCAGAAACACTAATTGATTGTTTTGAGGAATTAGGGTTTATGCGTGGAATTGGGTATTATCAAATGTGAATGTTTTTGGTCATAAAGATTGTTGTGTGATGTTGTTATCATGGTGAATTGATGATATCCAGGCCTTAAAACAACCCAGAAACACAAATTGACTGTAAATTTGAAATTAGGGTTTAATGTTCTTAAGATTTGGGTATTCTTGATTCACTGCGAATTGGATGTTAAAACTTGGTTATTACCCTCACATGACATCTAAAAACCACCAGAAAAACTTTGATGTAATTCCAGTGGCTAAAAATCTTACGCGTAATCTTTGAACTATTAGGGTTTTGGTTTACGCATAAGGTTCTTTACGCGTAACTGTTTGATTGAGTATTTGTGAGTAAATCTGTTATACAATGAATGTGGGTGTTGATATTGATGCTGTGATGAATTTATTTCAGGTTTGCTACTCGTAAAAATCAGAATCAAGATTGTTAACCATCTACGCATAAGGATCACCTTACGTAGCGTTTACGTAGGTTCTACAAAGGGTCTACGCGTATCCTGTGAAGGATATGCGTAAACAGTGACCTCTACGCATAAGGTCTACTCTTACGAGTAAGCCTTACGCGTAAGGTTTTATATGCGCTTACGCGTAAGCTCTACGCATAAGGTCCCCTTTTCCTACGCGTAAGTAAGGTTCCTACGCATATGCTTGCGTTCGCCGCGTATAACTCTGTTTACGCATAAGCTTCCATTTCTACGCCTAAGCCTTGATCAAACCTTCATTGTGAATTGTTACGCGTGCAAACTTGTAAATAAATAAATCATAACGTCACGAAACCAATAAATGTCACTAATAAGCTTAAATGTTTAATATGTTGTGAGAAATAAGTGATAACATAAACTTTAAAACTTAAAGTTAACTAACTCACGAAACTTTTCTCGACGTCATTGGACTATTGAACAAACAAGTGACTTTGGACTCGTAACAATCATTGACATTGCACATTCAATAATTAGACAATAAACCATCTGTTGACTAACATTATGTCTTTCGTTATGTTGGTTCTTTTGGCTAAATGTATTTCAGATCACGACATGGAAGCTCAAATGAATGTGGATGCACCAAATGTTCTCACCATTGCTGATATTTTCCCTCATGGTTATCCGATGAAGATTGGAAAGAATAATCTTCGTGTCGACTTTGAAACCCTCACCTGCTCGGAATCTTCTTGCCTTATTGCAGTGGATATTCTAAAGAACTATCCTTATCAGAACATGCTCACCAATACTGCCACAGTACCGGAGATCTACATTCAGATTCGGAATACGATGCAAATGATCAAAGGTCAAAATGATGTGACGGTGACCCTCAATCACAAGCAAATCACCATCACTCCTGCAGATTTAAGGGCTGTTCTCCTCATTCCCGACATCATACCAACTGAATTCTCTCTGCACCTCTGAAGAGACGTTCGCAATTTTTGATTGATATTAGGTACGACGAAGCTTCAGGAGTAATCAATAAGCATTTACACGTGGATCTAAAGAACATTCCTCAGCCTTAGAGAACCCTTTATATCATCATCACAAAATCGGTTTCTGGTCGTGATAGCGGCTATGAGCATCCCAAGCTCGGAGAACTGCAAATCTTCTGGGCTCTAATCAACATGAAGCACATCGAAGTTTAAGCTCTGATATGGGATGACATGATGACATTCCTCAAAAAGCTTGGCTCAAAGATTCCTTATATCGATATACTAAACTGTTGATTCAAAGAGCACTTGGATATAACCCTGATATCCCCAAAAGAATCAATGACCCTGATAATCACGACATGTTGACTGAACCTACTCTAACCGTCAGATTCAAAGAGTCAACTACCAAGAAACAAGGAGCTGTGTTGCCAGATCACCTTATATCAAATGAAATCAAACAGCTCCACTCTTATAAAAGATATCTGGTTGCGTAAGAGAACAAAGTTGGATTTCTTGATGAAAAATCTTCTGGTATGCCTACAAGGAAAACCAGAAGAGGAAGTGGAGGAAGTGCTGCAAGCACTGAGAGTCAAAGGAAGTTCCCCAAGAGGAAACCTGGAAGCAGAAGGAGAGTTCCTTCCAAGGAAGCTATTCCTATTCCCGTACCTAAGCCTGAACCACAAAGACGCTAGTGGACGAAAGCTCTTAAGATACACAAACAGACGAAGAGGTCTTCTACTTAGAAACTGCAACCGATGTGACTCCTCAAGTAGTCAAGCCTCCCAGTCCTACAGCTGAACAAGGCAAAGGGAAGACTCCAGTGATTGAACAACAAGAAGAAAAAGAATCAGATGAAGAGCAACTAGATGCAACATACAGGAAAAAGTTCTAATTCATTAGACTTCAACACGTTGCGAAAGAATTTGCTAAGGATCAAATGGGTGGCCCCGGAGGGTCAAGTGGTAGAGTTCAACCTACACCAAATCCTGATGCGGTTAATCGACCCGATAAGGGAACTGGTGCCACCACTTTGGAGTAACAACAAAAGCGCGTGGAAGATTCTATTGATTACAACATTGAAGAACCAGAAACTGAAAAGTCCAAGAAAGACAAAGCTGATGAAAAATCTAAGTCTGGAAATGAAGAAGATGTTGAGTATGATAAGTTTCTTCTAGATAGTCCTGCACGCTCAAAGGAGGAAACTTCTGAGCCACCAAAGGACCTAGAGTCTCCTCATATCTCATCATCATCCGATTCATCTTCTCACTCTTCACCACCACCATCAAAAAGAACAACCAGATCCACATCCAGATAAGTAAAGAAGCAGTTCTCATGCAAAGTCACGAATCGTTAAAGCTGTCAAGCAGGTTAGAGAGAAAGATATTACAAAGAAAAAGTTAGATTTTCTGGCTGACCAGATACAGTATCTTCATGATGAGAAAGACAAGATGCAAGTTGAAAGGGAGTATGTCCAGAAGCTCATGAAAGATGATCTTCAAGGGAGAATGGACGAGTTGATCAAAGGATACACTCACAAGTTCCTTATTGACGTAGTTCCTAAACTGACAAAGGAGATGTACACCAGACAACTTTATCCGAATCTTTTACATCTGGCCAAGCAAACCATGAAATCAACTCCAATGAATGTAAACATCAATCCAGTTGAACCCACAATCTTCTCAGATGATGAATTGGTGAACCGGCTGGTAGCTCAAATGTCGAAACGCTCTGCAACGTTTGCCTCCTACGAAGGTAAATTGTTTGAAGCATTGCTGGAATACTAACTCAGGTCATCATACAGAGAAGAAGCTGAAAGGCCTAAACGTCCAAGAGACGACGAAGACAAAGATAAGGATAACGAGCCCAAACGCCCGAAGAAGTCTAGTGAATCATCCTCAATTCAATACTCAATGCAACCTCCACCCCAAAGGACTCCAGCTCAACAAAGATCCCCTCCTCGCTCTTCAACTGAAAAACCTCAGGATTCTGAGACACCACCCCAGACTCAGAAAACCGGTGATCACTTTGAGTATACTGGTGGTGATGACGAGGAAATCCCTGAGCCCCAACAACAACCCATCTCTCCTGACATAGCCAAGAAACCAGAATCCTCCTCTAGGCCAAAGAAAAAGAAGAAGAAGGCGACTATGACTGACGTCTTATCATGGCTGGATGAGGATGACACTGAATTCGATTGGTTCTCAAAGCTCGTTGATTCTACACCCTACCCACCTGAAGGTCAAGATGCGGTAGAAGGTCGTACATTGGAGCACGCTAAGTTCTTGCAAGAAAAATTCCGTGTGAAAAAGATGACGAAATCCGAGTTGAAGCGAATCAAGAATGAAGCATTTCAACTGCTAAAAGACAGCTCGGAAAGTGATATTGAAGTCGAGTATCACCTTGATAATATAGCACGAGCCATGTCTAACAATATGGATTGGCTCAACCCAGAAGCAAATATCGACTTCACTCAACGGGACAATCCTCCATATTACACCGACTGGTCTAAACCTCTACCAACAATTGGCCAACCAGATCAGCCTAGGATTCCATTTCGATATTTCTTCAACAAAGACTTGGAATTTCTTCTACACGGTGGCGATGGTTCAAGGAAATACGCTACATCTCTGACACTTCCATTCCCAGCAGCTATATACTCTAACTGCATAGCCATCGAGGAAAGAGCTAACCACATGTTCTCCAACAAAGTGGAAGAGTATGACCGTGATGCAATGTATGGGATTCACCATTGGCCGGAACGCCGAAGAATCTACTACAGAAGATGCCAGGTTCAGAAGTCTCAACATGAAGTGTTCAGTACTAAGAATATCGTTGCCATCAAACATGTTGATCTTTCGTCTAAATAGGACTACACTTTTCTCAAGAATATCGTGGTCAAAAGACAAGACGAAAGGGATTATGCATTCTCTGAAGCGGACTTTGAGAATTTGTCTATCAACGACATTGAAGACATGTACCTTGCCAAAGTAGAGGGTCGCAAGAGACAATTCTCGACTGAAGTGCAACATGAATTCATCAAGTCCTTGCTTATCTTCATCAGAAGAATAGTAATCAAAGAACGTGTAGAAGATCTCCAACTTGCGTTGAATCATATCGCACTGCCGTGTCAACTTCACTTCACCTCAGCTAGATCTTCCCGACATCAACCAGCTTCCACAATACACTCTCATCATCCAACCATTCGGAGTAGTTTACCTTAGTGAACTACAACGCAACTGCTTGATGGTGTGTAGAGATCTTCACAAGTTTGGGGATCACACACGGAAGAAGGTTAGGGACGGATTGGCTTATAGGTTGAAGGACATACATGAAGGAATTGGGTCACAAAAGCGATGGAATTCTAAGGACAGACGGGATGTGAAGAGGATCATCACCATGATTGATGAAAGGTTGTATCGACGGGACCGTTCGAACACTGGAGAGCTTTGTAGGTGGTCGACCCAGGATTGCTCTCGCTGGCTATCAACGCCCTGTTCGCATTCCTGGCAAGATTGATGGAATTCCTGGTACCCCTTGAACTACTTCTATTTCATATAATTTGGATGTGTGATTATATATGTCTATGGCTTGTGCACACATAACAATGTACAACCCGCACTTGTAAATAAAGGACCCTGTGGTACGCTTCAGTGCCACAATCCTTATAAAAGGAGCGAAAGCTTCTTACTTTTGAGTAAAACCTATCAAACCTTTCACTTTTCAAGGTTTTGCTCAAAAGAACAAGTACTTCCCCTTATGATTTTCAAAACCTCAACCATTTATATCACTTGTTGAGGGGGAGTATTTGACTTTAAAACTTTGTTCACAAATTGTTCACAATGGTCATCTTCCCATAAAACTCAAAATGGTAATATTTATTCTCAAACATTTCGTCAAAAATAACATTTATATGCCATTTTTTAGGGGGAGAAAATTTATGTGATAAGAAATATGTTGCGTAACTGCAAATGAATCGTTGTGCTATAGACTTAACCAATGAATTGACGAGATCTTAACTGTTAGTAACTCGAAAAGACTTGTCCAGGACGGGTAATAATTTCAAGCTAGTTCGCTAGTGATGTAAACGTGTCTCGCAAAGGACTTGTCCGAGTAGAATGTACCATTCGAGAAACTCCTGGTAGACATGATCTTTGACGGGTTTGACAACCTTTCGAGGTTTGTCCATACCTTTAAGATAGTTATTAGAGCTAGTTGTCACCTAAAAACTGACAATGTAACTCTTTAACTATTCAACGTAACCGTGTCTCGCAGGGGATTGTCTATCTTGAGTCGATCAATTTAAAAGTGCGCGCTCTTCTCTCACTGTGTAGATTTCTGTCTTAACACTTAAGCACGTGTGGAGGGGGAGTATTTTTGCTAAAAGATAAAACTCTCACAGTGGTACAAAATGTTTTTCATTCACAAACACTTCGAGAGATTTTTAATGAAAATGGTTTTATGGCAACAGAGTTATAAGGTGATTAAGGTTAGGAATAACCATCCTATGATCCGCCAAAGCCGGAGGGATCTACCCAAGGACACTACCAATAGTTAGAATTAGAAGTCCTTAGGTATGATTGTTAAAAGGAGAAAATGAGAATCGGAGAAAGAAGGAGTTGAAGAATTAAAAAGAAATGCAAAGAAAAGGGTGAAAAGAAATAGCCCTCCAAATTATTCAACTTAGGGCAGACACCGGGTTCAATTCATATGCTACTGGTTGTCACTTGATGACGCCGGTATTGAAGATTAAAAGTCGTCATGGACCCAGTGACGCATGCACTAAACCTTCTTAGCCACTCAAGTTTCTCTCAACAGAAGCTTGTCTCATTCTCACAGGGAACCCTACATAATCTATCGGCTTTCTCTTAGAGACTGTTGATATTGAAGAAGGAGACCCTCTCCCTAGTCTCCGCTCAGGAAAACCAAAACGCACTATTGAGTCTAGAGCCACGAGATTCATCAAAAGATCTCTTAGGTACACTTGACATTTCATCACTTGTTGTTCAACAATAAGAACATCAGTGGTACGTTATCGAGTCCTTCACAGATCTTAGCAATCTGTTGAGAACATTTATGAGAGGTTCACAATTGTGATCCTCAGTGATTGAATGGAAACTCCTGCCAGGGTCAACATCAAACAGCCCTGACAGCAGGTCACTTCGGTAACTCCCCGTGGATTACGCTTAGTGTGTCTCAAACGGTCTACAGTTGTGAGGTGATGCTTCGGTGTAGCTCAGCAACTCATCTGAACCGTAGATGTACTTTGGTACATCGTGTTATCTCACTTGTGGGACTCCGGTTCAGGAACGGCCTTTGTGAGAATTAGAGTTGTGTTTTCACACTATGTTGTTAACACTCTCGAAGTTCAAACTTGTAAGTGCCGGAATCCGCTTATTACTAACCTTTCTTATGTTTTCTTCTTATGGAAGCTATGGAGCGGACTGATCGTGCAGATTCTTCACATGCTCATGCCAACATCATCACTAATGGAAGTTCTCTCAAAAAGCAACACAAAAGTCAGAATGATTCTACGTCAAATCAAAGAATCTACAAAGTTTAAAGACTTAAAGAACTTCATCAATACTAAAATCCAACGTCAAATAGCGTGTGAGCATGTTAAGAATGACGTGGAGACACGGAGCTGGAAGCGACCTGAGGCGACTTGATGCAGACAATAACAACATACTATCACTACCATCACAAAGAACAAAGATCAAAGATCAAAGAACAAAGATGACGTCCAAAGCGAATACTTCAAAAGAAACAATTTCTCTACACTGGGAGATTGTTCGAATCAAGGCAATTCTTCTCACAAGAAAGAAGAATGTCAGAAGATGTCAAAGCTACTATTACATCAAGCACCTCACCGTCAGATTCATTCATCACCAACACTTAGGGGAGATTGTTGGAATCACTCCTAAACCTAATTCAAGTGTTAGTGACTCATATGTAATAGTTAGCTTAATATGGCCTTTATGTTAGTAATTAGCCTTAGGCTTATGTAGAAGGCCCATAAGCCTAGGCCTAGTCCAATAAGGAAAAGGATGGGAACTAGGAGTGTTGCCCTAGCTTCCCTCCTATAAATACCTTGTAATAACCCTCACTTGAGGGTTGGTTGTTCAATTTATCTCTCTTTCATACTCCTACGCGTAACTGTCTTAGTTCATACGAGTGTGTGTGTTTGGTTTATTGTTCATCCGCCTTCATCTCCTCTCTATTTCTTCTATTGATGCTTGTGTTGTAAACTTAGTGACCTAACATTGGGTATGATGATGAGATTTGTTATGGAGTTTGGTACTTTAATGGATACATTTTCACGATGAATATTTTGTCAAGGCTTGAATTGATGGTTGAACAACGTTGACTACGGGGTTGTTTGTGTTCGATATTTCTTATTTGGATCTGAAGTGAGGTTTTCCGGGCTCGTTTACGTATTTCGTCTTCTTTCTTTCTTCCATTCCGCGAAGATGACTTGTTTGGGCATTTATAGAGTGTGATAAAGACTTGGCTATTTAGTTACTGTTGAGATTCTTTCTTGCTTAACCCACAACGTAGCTATCACTTCGGTGTCTCACGCAGTTGAGGATTTGTCAAGAGGTTTTGTACATTGGGTACACCGTTTCTTTTTCACGAGGATTAGTACAAGTTTAAGTAACAAATCTGGGGAATCTTACTTCATGATCAAGTTTGGCATATCGGGTTTACTTCACCATGTTGTCACTGCTATAGCCGACATAATGTGTAAATGATGTGTTTACCAGAGTGTTTATTGGATGGTTGATGATGTTGATGATGTTGGATAACGAACCATTGACGAACCGCAGCATGTTCTCCTAAAACAGATATTCACCGAAACCAAAGTTGTCATAACACATTCAAGTTGACATTGTTTACGGTTTTGTCTTGATTTTGTAAAATCCCGCGAAAGAACCTATTTCTCGGTTTAAATCATAGACTTGTAAAATCCCGTAACAATGGAAACATCCTGGTAAAAGTAAAGTGCATTTCCGGATCTATCTTACGGTTTATTCTTGGTTTTGTGAAATCCCGCGAAAGAAACTATTTTTCGGTTTAAACCTTAGAATTGTAAAATCCCATAATGATGGAACCATCCTGGAGAAAGGAAAGTGTATTTCTGGATCTTTTCTGATGCTGGTGCCACGGTTTCTAATTCGAAGAAGGGATAAAAGGGTGTACTTCATGAATTGGATGTGTGTTTGGATATTTGTCATGGCAGTTTGGTTATTATATGGTTTTACGGGGTTATGTGCTTCTAACCATGGTCAGGATGAAAACCATTATCATAGTTCACTTAAAACGTCAAAGAATGCTAGATTTGAGCTTTTAATCAGAAGATGTGACAACGGGGTTAATTCACTATTATTTATTTGAGGTTGAAGTGAAATATCACGGGCAAGTGTACTTAGTATCTGAAGGTATCGGGGATGGTTGGATGAAGATTCTTCAAGATCCTTATTCGAGCTTATTATCAAAAACGAAGACTTGGAAATCTAGTTATTGTTGGGTGACTTTTACCTTTTCTTTTACCACTTGGAGGAATTGGGCTCTTATCACCTCAAAAATAACTATCACTTTAAGGAGTTACGTTGTAGTGCTCAGTGTCACTTTCAATTGTGGATTTTCAAGAGGTGATGTATGTCTTATACTTGATAGTTGGTTGGATGAAGAGTATAGAGTACTTAGAGATTCAATGGAGGATGAAGTCTCGGCACCGCTCTTTGTTACATATGTGCAAGTTTAAGTCATGAGTTCGGGTTAGTTTACTTCAGGATCGAATTCATCATATTGGGTTTTCTCCATCAGTTGTCACGACAAAGAGCCTACTGAATGATAATGGGGTGATTACATGTTTTACCAAGAGATGATGAAAAGAGAGAGATTATGACGTTTGAACACAACAGTTCAAGCCTCGTTCTCTAAAGAAAGTAAATGTGTACGCTTCAGTGCGCATTATCTTCGAAAGAAGAGAAATCTTCTTATTATGACCATTCTCATCGACATGCTTCATGCTTTTTCCATGCCCTTCAGTCATCAAGTGATCCGGACTACTTATAATTACTCTTATTCCACTTGCTCAATATAATGAAGATGGAGACATCATGTGCTAATTTTACGGGGGAGAAGTGTGAATAGAATACATTTGGATGATAATCACTTGTTTAATCAAGAATGGCATCTCCGTATGCAATTCTTGAGGGGGAGAAGAAGTGTGAATTTTTTGCATGGTTGATTTATATTTGAGAATATATGGTCAAACGGCTCCTAACTCATGTAAGAACCGAGCTTCTTCTTATCGGATCATCTTCACATGGAGTTTCTTCTAAGAGCCGTTGGTTGACATCTTCTTATGGATTGATGAGTTTAACGACAAAGTGCTTCTAGTTGCGGGTTTGATTTCCTTGATGAACATCTTTCTGTTCTTGTTTGATTGGGAGGGATTTGATTTAAGGAGATTTGCTATATACGAGTTAACGGGAATGCATGTGGTGAGAAGAAGATGTTAACTTTCTATTCCCCATTCGGAAATTCTTGAAGAAGGTCGAGTCTACAGTCAGTTCTACATTCTCTGTTACATGTTAGAAGACTAAAGACGAGTTACATTTGATTATCTAAAGACTTCTTCTTAATCTGGGCATTTATCAAACAGATTGTCGGTTTATGGGAGAGCACTAATTGGGGGATAGTGATAAGTCAAATTCAATCCCCAATTAGACTAGCTCATATTCTTTAGCAGTAATTCCTCGAGAAACCCGATCTCCAATTATTCCTCGAGGCGTTGATATTGACTATTGTAATATTGCAGTTGCATTATTGAATAATAATCCGCTCTTTGGTATTCCTTTGCCAAATCTTCACGGATTATTGTTCATGAAAAATGATCCGCTCTTTGGTATTCCTTTACCAAATCTTCACGGATTATTGTACACTCTGTAAATCAACCACATGAACATTAAGGAAAATGACTACCTCATCCGCTTGAAGACATTATTGGTAATCTTCCAAATCAGTCTATATATGTATATCTTTAGGAAGATGGAATTGATGTTGAGGAATCATTTGTTCCGGTTCATTAAGTGGGTCAATGTACATCTGGTTGTACATTTATTCACGTGTTGGACATTTGACACAAGTTGATTACTTCGGAGTTAATCATTTATCACTTATTTGAGATTGAAGTTGACTTTCACAAAGGCGTGTTCTTATTTGATAACTTGCTCGGGCTTAAAATTTTGAGTTGAAGACTTGGTTTATCTAGTTACCAGCAGTCAAGGTGGATGGTTGAAGACCTGGTTAACTATCACTATTAGGAGTTACTTTGTTTTAATCAGTGTCACACGCATATGACGGTGTGGATAATCGCAAGAGGTGTTAATGTCTCATACTTTGTTTGGGTAGTGAGTACTTAGAGATTTGCTTGAAGCATAAATTCTTGACATCGTTCTTCCATCATTAGGTGCAAGCTTAAGATACAAATGTGGGGAATTTGACTTCAGTTTCAAGTATGGTTTATTGGGGTTTCTTCATCAGTGGTCACTTCAAATTGTCTACATAAGGGTTGATAAAAATAGTCAGAGAGAGTCTTCAGCAAGTTGATTCTCACAAGAGTTCAAGTGTTCTTCTCATAAAGATTTCAAGTATTTGGGCTTATACTATGTTGCTGATTCTAAAGTGTCAAAATTAGCAAAGGGGAAGGAGACAAGCATCTAAACGCGAGTAAACTTGATGAAATTAATTCTTCTAAGTGATTGAAGATATCTCGGGAAGACGAATGTCATTACCGCAGAGAAATTGAAGGTTTGACTCATGGCGTTTAGTGTTCTTATTCCAACTATGTGGGGGAACAGATGGAAAAGTTAGTTTCTGAAGATGAAAGAGGTACACAAGTGTGCGATGATTTTGATGCTATCACAATCATCAGGGGAGATAGATTGTATACATTGGGGATGCTTAGCTGCTTCACTTGAGGGCTTAATCAGTGATTCAGAAATATAATCACTTATACCGGAGTTGACATCCGCAGAGATCATCATCCGCAGAGATAATCGGTGATTAGGCCTGCTTCTTCAATTTTATCGGTTATTCTCTCTTTGGGCATTTGGGTACTTCAGGTTCTTGAGCTTCATACACGATCATCAGGGAAGAAAAATGTGAACATTGGGGAGATGTTTTCATTCCCCTCATGATGTGTATTTGGGAGAGTTCTTGAGCATTATACAAAGAGATTGACTGCATCAGTTCAACTACTTGGGGGAATTGTTCTCTTGACACCTTTTGGAATGGATTGTTTCAGACTTCAGTGGTTATGAAATGTGAGAAGATTATTTATGAGTGGGATGATACGTTGTTGTTCTTGTTGATGATATAACCCCGAACGAAGAATCAATGATCATTCTTTAAAAGGAGCAGCAAGATCGATGATTATGGTGTGCTTCTTTGTGCACGTGGCTAAGGGAAGCTTGAAAGAAAGCTTTGAATCTGCTCAGCCAAAGGATTTTTGGTTTGGGGGGAAGCTGCCAAAGTCTCACTTTCAGATGGTTCAATTTCTTTCTTCATTTCAAGAGCCTCGGAAGCTTTGGTGGTGGATGTTTAAGAGATGACGATTTCTATCTTCTACAACGGGGCTGCTCGATATCCTTATATCGGTACTCGTATCATCATCTTCTTATACTATATCATCTAAACTATCTGTGTATATATTTTTCAAAAAGCAAAATACAAAAATATAAAACCAACAAAATCGAAATAGAAAATTATAAAACCAACAAAATCCCATAAAAATCAGAAAATTTAAAAATACCAAAAATACGTTTTCTCAAGACATGTCTTCTAGTATTGATAATATCTACGGTCTTAGAAATGTCATTCAATAATGGCACGGGGACCATAGATGAAATTCGAGCAGGAGGTGTAAATATTCTTTTCATAACATGTCTTAAACTATGGCTTATAGTTATTTCAGACTGTAACCCGTGCTCAAACCATGGTTTGCTATTATTTCTGATAGCAACCCGCTCTTCAAGAAAGGAAAGTGCTACGCTTAAACCAATCTTCAAATATTTCGTACACTTATCCTAAAACAAAATGAGGAAAGTATGTCGAAGGACTGCTGTTCCCACACAAATGTTTTTCCGTCTAAAAATTCTTCAGAAAAATATTTGTTGTATTAAAAAATTGGTGGAAAATGAGTTGCTTTCAAAACAATCAGATTCAGAGTCTTTATAAAATTTGCAAACTCAATCAATGACTTCAGCGCTTTCAAACTTTTCAAAAAATTGAGTCATTAATTGAGGGGGATAATGTTTTCAAATCTATATCTTCTAACGGGATTTCTTAAGTATCCTATATGCTTAATTAAAAATGATGTTAACCTACGTTGAAGGACTAGGTTCCTAGGATATGATTGTTAGGTTTAGATGATTAGAGTTTGATGAACACATTATTCCCATGCCCATGTATGATCTGAGTGATATGTTGGATTGGCTTTAATTAGTCGATTGCTGTTTGGGTGATGTCGACCACCATATATTTTTATGTATGTTGACTAACATATGCAGATAAGATGGTATAAAAGAATGTTCCCAATCCGGATCCCACAATTGAAGATGATTTGATGCCGAAAGGAAAGGGTAACTATATCTTGGGTTGACAAATAAAGAAACGGAACTTAATTGGACTTCTATGAAGAGTTGGCATGGAAACATGCAACGTAAGAGGTCTCACTGCATCAGCAGATGGTTTTCTTCATCAGCAAATGAAGAAACGGAGCTTAATTTGACCTCAGTTGGCATTAAAATGCAACGTATGAAGTCTCATGCATCACAGATGGTTTTTCTTCCAAGCCGCATGCAGCAACAACATAAGCTTCTCAACCACCTAACGTATCTTGTGCAGGAAAAAGTAGTGGATGATACCATTTTTCTTAAAACAAACTTGATAATATTGTTTTGAAAATGGAGAAATATTGTTTTTGAAAACAAATCGGATTCAAAGTTTTGAAATCAACCGGAATTTATTTTGTCAAATCTTCAGTGATTTCAAAGTTAAATATTTTCAAACGATATTTCATCAATAAGTACGTTTGTACGTTATAATGTGGTGATCTAAAGATTTAATGTTATGTCATGGTATGATTTTCTTTAAAAATCAAGGTCTTTCAAAATGAAATTCTTTCTGTTCTTGTTTGATTGTGAAATTGTTTTATTTTACTTAAAGATCTCTTAGAACAATCATACCTGACACTAAAAATCTTTAATGTCTTAAAATGGTCCTTATCTGTCATTTTTCAAAATTAAATCAAGCCACGTCTTTCCCCAAAATCTTTTAAATGACTTAAATCAATTGGGATCACAAATCTCAAAAGGTTTGAAATTTTTGATCGGGGTAGAGATTGTGATTTAAATCTCAAATTTGTTTAAATGGAATTGGTTTTAGTCCTTTAAAGGCACTCCTGCCTCCATGTGCCAAACGATTTCTAATACATAATGCACATGTTGAGGGGGAGCATTTATCCAAAAACAAGATGAGTATTTAAACCTGGCCACATTTTCTCCTATGTTTTTTTTAAACCTTATTAAATCACTTGGGATCCAAAATCTCAAAGGGTTTGATATTTTTGATCGGGGGAGAATTTGTGATTTAATAATGAAACTTGATTAAAGATGATCATTTTTAATTTTTGGTTCAAATGTGCATACTGCTCTCCCATATGTGCTAAACGCTTTCGAATCTCGAAGCACATATTGAGGGGGAGCATTTCAAAAGAAAACAAACTTTCAAGGTACAAAACAAAATTTCTTAAGTTTCAATAAAAAGTACCTTGATTGATTTTCTAATGGTTTCAGTATGGCTATATGATCGTGAATGTGCTTCTAAGAACTCTTTCCTCTTCGTGCAAAACAATTTCAAAAATCACATGCACAAGTTGAGGGGGAGTAACTTTTTGAAAACCACATCCTTTCCCTTAAAATATCTTTAACAAAGTCTGAAAAATACTAACTTTGATCGGGAAAGTGATGGTGATATCTTTTAGAAATTGTCGATCGAAGAATCAAAGCTTTCATTCTTAAATCTGAGATTTTCAAGTCCTCTTGCCTCCATGTGCTAAAACCATTTCAAAATATATGATGCATATGTTGAGGGGGAGCTTTTTCTAAAATTATCAAAAACAATTCAGGTACAAAATGTTTTGATCATGTATCACAAGTACTTGGATTGATTTTCAAATGGTTTTTAATTGGTTCCAATGGAAGAAGAACAGTACCAAAAAGACTGACCAAATTTACTTTATGTATGGAGATATAAGGATGGTTAGGTTAGGTATTCGTTCCCACGATCCGCCAGAACCAGAGGGATCTACCCAGGGACAATCCACTAGATAGTGTAGAGTCCTTAGGTATGATGAAAAAAGGAGAAAAATGAGAAATGGGAAGAGTGCGGACTAAGACAGAACTAGTACTGGAATAAACCCAACAAGGTTCTAGTTATGAAGTCTCGGTAAGCACTGAAGGGGTTGAAGAATGAAAAAAAAAATGAATAAGAAAATGGTGAAAAGAAATAGCCCTCCAATAATTCAACCTTAGGGCAGAAACCGGGTTCAATACATATGCTACTGGTGTTTACTAAGGTAACACTGGTATTGAAGACAAGACATCATGGACCCAGTGATGCACTACACTAAACTTCCTAAGCTACACAAGTTCCTCTTAAAAGGGCTTATTTCATTCTCACGGGGAACCTACATAATCTATCGACATTCTCCTAGAGATTGTTGATATTGAAGAAGGAGACCCTCTCCCTAGTCTCCAGCATAGGAACCAAATGTGCACAATTGAGTCTAGAGCCAAGAGATCATCCACAATATCTCATTAGGACACAAAATTAATGAAGACTTGCTGTTCCACACAATGTGGAAAGTAATATTATATTTAGAGTCCTACGCATTATCCTTGTGATATTGCCAGAACATCCGAGTGATATATAATCTATATATTCACAATGAAGATGGAAAGCCTTCTAGAGCCAACATCAAACAAGCTCTTGGTAGGTGGCATCTGAGATCTTTTCTAAAGATCAAGCTTGTGACAACTGGATAGAAAAGATGGGGCGATTCATTCTTGAATCAACCTTGGTCCAGGAAATGAATTGACGAATACTTTTAGAAAAACCATTCGATGTGCAAACCTTCTTTTGTCTAGCATGTCGAATGTGTACTTATGTTTTCAAACACAAAAAGTATCTCTGATTGAAAAATACTTTTGGAAAAACCGTTCGATGTGCGAATCTCTTCTTTTCTCTAGCACGTCGAATGTGTATTCTCTTTCAAATACAAAAGGTATTTTTGATTGAAAATTGATCTTTCTCATAAAACCTTCGTCGTATTGCAAATCTCTTTCTTCTAAGCAATACGCGATTGTTTTCAAATTAATTTTTCATCAATCAGTGAATCTCAATTCGCTGGTTCACTCACTCCGTGTTGTCTTCTTTGAGACGTTTCGGTTTGAGAACAGCTAGAACCGAAACCCTGTCAAGGAGATTCTTAGGAATCCTACGATCACGTACTTGTACGATCAACGGGAACCGTGGGCCGTGTACCTCAATTCAACGAAAGTGATCAAAGACACTTTCGTGTGTTTTATTGCTAACTGTTGTTTGCGGGTACATTTGGACGGTTGCAGCTGATCAAAATTGAGGAGTCAATCCAAAGCTGCATGCTCACAGCATCCACACTTAATTGAAGAAATCATGACTGGTGCATATCTACAGAACCTAGCTCTGATATTTTCATACTATGCCTCTGCTACGCTGCCGCAAATATCATGAACCAGTAAAGCTTTCGCCACTCTGATGAAAAGATGTCATGATCCAAAAGTGTGAGCATGTCGATCCAAAATTTACAACATCGCATGATGGCAACACAATAATGGGTGATCAAGAGAGATTTACTGTGGCTGATGATCTCAAAGAAAGCTCAAAGATCATCAAGATGTGGACCAGTTCAAAGACCTCCACCTAAAGTACAAAATAATCGGACAATGAAGAATCACTACAAAAGCACAAAGAATATGGAAATTGAAGAATTGAAGTCTACGAACTCAGAACAGAAGACAAAATAGAATGCTAGGATTCGAAATGTAAAACATGGGGTGACCTCCCTTAGGGGGAGATTGTTAGGAATTCGAAAATTCTATGTTAAAGTGTCGGTCACCCCAATTATGGTCTAGCATATGTTAGCTCGTAGACGTGTCGTTATTTACGTTATTTAGTAGTTAATTAGTTAGTTTCTAGCATATTTTAGTTTAGTGCAACACCGTGGAAGAAGGACGGGTCTTTACCCACTGCATGCCTGATCCACAGTTCGTTAGGAGGACGTATTGTTTGTAAGTATAAATACCCCTTCCATCCATGGAAGGGGTGTGGCTTGGAATCTAACCTTTCATATTTTATTGAACCAACTCTCTACCAAGAACATCATCTCTCTACTTTCTCTCTCTAAAATGTCTAACATGTATTTCCATCATCCAAGACCACCCGAATCATCATAACACAATAATATTACGATCCTACACAAAAACATTGTTCTTTTTGATTATCCACAGTTAGACCTTGCTCGATTACGTGCCAATTGTTTGAAAAATAACTTTTTGATTTGATTGAAATCATTCTCTCCCTCATCAATGACATACGTTGTTGATTGAGTTTTAGAGATTTTGACAAATGATAAGTCCAGATGATTTTCAAAAATATAGTCCGAGTTATTTTCAAAGCAATTTTGTTTTCATTAGATGACAAATATTTTTCAAAAGAATATTTAGAAGGAAAAATATTTGTGAAGGAAACATTTGTCTTTTTGGCGACAAACATTTGTTTTTAGAATCAGAGCATGAGGTTTCAAAAATTAGATTAAGCATGGCTCTGTTCTTTCTTTTAAAAACTGGTTACTGCCTGAAATGACAATAAACCATCATTTTTCTCTATCTCTTTTTATTTATTTTTATTTTTTTTATTATATTTTTTTTTTTACAAAAAGTTTATGTACATTCGAACTTCATTTAAAGACCCGAGCCATTCTTTGAGTGACAAACCAAAGTCCGTAGATGTTATCGAAAAACAGAAATTTGATTAAAAGAAAAATAATATTTTTGGGCTTTTTCAAAGATTTTCTGATTTTTATGGATTTTGAAATTTTATATTTTTCTATTTTCTTTTTGTGGGTTTTATAATTTTGTATTTTGCTTTTTGATAAAATATGTACAAGAGATAGATGAAGAAAAGCCTTTACTCCTCGTCTTCCTCTTGAAGACGTTTGAGTGTTTCCGGTTGTAGACTCTTTAGTCCAAGTCGTGGAAGAATAAACTCAAAACGTTCTCTAGGAAGAGCTTTAGTGAAGACGTCTGCCTGCTGATATTCAGTTCTCACAAAATATAGTTCCACCACACCTGTCTCCACTTGTTCCCTGATGAAATGATGTCGAATGTCTGTCTGCTTTGCTCTTGAATGTTGAACATTGTTGCAGCAGAGAACGATGGCACTTTTGTTATCACAATACAGAGGGATTTTGTTGAATTCATAGCCATAGTCAAATAATTTTGATCTCATCCATAGGATTTGAGCACAGCAAGATGACATGGCTATGTATTCTGCCTCTGTAGATGATATAGACGTACTCATTTGTTTCTTAGAAGACCAGCTTACTAATTTATCTCCCAAGAATTGAGCACCACCCGACGTGCTTCGACGTGTATCTTGACACCCTGCATGGTCTGCATCTGCATATGCTGTTAGTGACATATTGGTGTCCTTCGGATACTAAATTCCCATGTTAATGGCTCCTTGAAGATACCGAAAGACCCGTTTAACCGCATCAAGGTGCTTTTTGGTAGGCTTAGCCTGGTATCTAGCACACATGCATACAGCGAACAGAATATCAGGTCTATTGGCTGTGAGGTACATCAGGGATCCAATCATACTTCAATATTCGGTTTAATCAACCATGATCCCTGAGTTATCCTCATCCAGTTTTGTACGCTCCACCATGGGAGTGTCAACAGAGTCACAAGAGTCAAATCCAAATTTATTTAAAATTTCATTAGCATATTTAGATTGATTAATGAAAATGCCTCCGGGACTTTGTGAAATTTGTAATCCCAAGAAAAATGACATTTGTCCCATCATAGACATTTGAAATTTGGAGCCCATCTCCTTTGAAAAACGGTCACATTCATTAGGGTCGGTCGAGGCAAAAATAATATCATCAACATAAATTTGAACATGAATTAAGTGTTTGCCTGACTTTCTGGTGAACAATGTGGGATCAACTACTCCTTTGCTGAATCCATTTGTCAATTGAAACTTTGACAGTGTATCATACCATGCCCTTGGAGCTTGCTTCAAGCTGTAAAGCGCCTTCTTCAAGCGGTAGACATGGGTAGGATGCTCTGGATTCACAAAACCTTCAGGTTGACTGACGTAAACTACTTCTTTGAGATCACCATTAAGAAAAGCAGTCTTTACATCCATCTGATAAACCACCATATTCTTGCTAGCTGCATTAGCCAGGAAGATTCTGATAGCCTCAATTCATGAAACCAGAGCAAATGATTCTTCAAAGTAAATACCCTCCTCTTGTTGGTATCCTTTAGCCACTAATCTTGCCTTGTTTTTCAGAACATCACCGTGCTCATCAAGCTTTACTTTAAAGATCCATTTGAGAGCAATGATCATAGCACAATCTGAGCGGTACCAATTCCCATACAACAAGACGATCAAACTCATGGATTTCTTCTTGCATAGCACTAAACCAGCTGTCCTCAGACATGGCTGTTTTGACATCTTTAGGTTCGATCTTTGATAATACATAATTGAAGAAGCACCATAAGGCATCTGTGGCAAGTTGTTTACGAGTGGATACTGGACGATGTTGGGTTTTAGGTTCCACTGATCAGGAATTATTCTAAGTATGGAACCACTGCTAGAGTAAATGTAACCACGGCTAGAAGAAGGAATCCACTGCTGGAGTTAAACCACGGCTAGTAATATTGTGTAACCACGGCTAATGTATTGTAACCACTGCTAGTCTGTTTAGTTGGTTTAATATTTTGTATTAGATAAATATGGAAAATATATTTATCTTGTAGGTTACGTATTGTATTATGTAAAGGACTCCTTAGCCTATAAAAGGAGGTCCTAGGTTAGATTAGATATACGTGTGTTTTTTATATATCTAAGGTCGATACACTTCAAGGTTGTAAAACCCTAATACTGTTTTAGAGTATTCGTTATTAATATAATTGAGGTGTTTAAGTGTTATTACTGTTCTTCTTCTTAAGGTTAAATATTATATTCTGCGTAGTATTTAACAAGTTATTGTTAAGTCAGTTTCTATAAGGATCGTTTGCTCAACTGGGATCAACAAGTGGTATCAGAGCTTGTGATCTAGAAACTGTGATCAAGAAGAAGTATAGTTAAGTTCAATTTAAGAAAGTTAAGATGTCTGATGAAACTCATATGGCTACTGCATCAAAGGTGCCCATGCTGAAGCAGGGTGAGTATCAGGTATGGAGAATGCGAATGAGGCAATACATTCGCATGATTGATTACAACATCTGGGATGTTGTTGAGCAGGGTGATAAGCTACCAAACATGGGTCCTGATGGAAAACCTGTTGCAATCAAGAGTGAAACTGACAAGGCCCAGAGAAAGTTGGAGATTAAAGCTCACATTATTCTCAGTATGGGAATACCTAATGAGTATGCTTTGGATTTTGAACAATATGAGACTGCTAAGGAGTTAATGGATGCCATTGAAACAAGGTTTGTTGGTAATGAAGCTACCAGAAAATCTAGGAAGAACATGCTCAAGCATTAGCTTGAAAACTTCACTGCACTAAGTGGAGAAAGTCTTGATGGCACCTATAACAGACTACAAAAGCTAATCAGTCATCTGAAGTTGGTGGATTACAAAGTTGCTCAAGAAGATATCAATATGAAGTTCATTAGAAGTTTGTCACCTGAATGAGCTATGCATACTGTTGTGTGGAGGAACAAGGATGACTTTGAGAAGATGACTATGGACAATCTCTACAATAATTTGAAGGTTTATGAGTCTGAAAAGAACATTGCTGGTTCATCTTCAACTACTTAAAACATTGCTTTTGTTTATACAAATCACAAAAGCTCTCAGGATGCATCCACTACTGCTTATGGGATATCCACTGCCATTGCTAACAATACCACTGTTAGTGATAAGGTTAGTGATGGGGCCATTTGTGCTTTTCTGGCTGATTTAATAACTAGTGTCACTATGTTAAATCAAGATTTGGATCAAATTGATCCTAATGATCTTGATGAAATCAATCTTTAGTGGCAAATGGCAATGTTGACATTGCAAGCTAGGAGATTTCTAAGGAGAACAGGCAGGCAAGTTAAGTATGATGGTCAAAGGAGAGCTGGGTTTGACAAAATCAAGATGGAGTGTTACAACTGCAAGAAGAAGGGACATTTTGCTAGGGAATGTAGAGCTCCCAAGAGGATTGGTGAAGACTACAAGAAGGCTACTGAAGATCCAAAGCCTTCTTCAGCATTGGTTGCTCAGGATGGATTGGGAGATTATGACTCGAGTGATCAAATTGAAGAAGGTCCTAATGCAGCTTTTCTTGCTAGTGAAGCTTCTAAAGAGCATAACTTTGCTCTCATGGCATATGCATCATCTTCTGGTTCAAACTCTGAGGTATCTAATGAGTCTAATAATACTGCTTGTTCATTTAAATTATGTCAAGATAATTTAGAATCTCTTAAAGCAATTAATGAGAGTCTAAGAAAAGAGGTAGAAAGACTTTCATTAGATAACTTAGGATATAAAGTTGGTCTTGAGAGTGTTGAAGAGAAACTTAAATTCTGTATTAAATGTGAGTTTGAGTATGTAGATAAGATTAACATACTAGGTGGTGAAATTGATCTTAAGGACAGAGAAATTAAAGTGCTTAAACAGAAACTAGAAGAAGCAGAGAGTGTAAAACAAGAAGCTCTAGTAGAAAAAGAAAAACATGTTGTTAGTATTGCTAAAACACAATATGCTTCTGATCTAGTAAATAAGCCTAGGTTACAACAATATGCCACCACTTCCTCTTATGAAACATGCACCACCAAGTAAAGAACTGTCATTTAGTAGTGAATTCAGTTTCAAGAAACCTGTAGGAGAGATAAGTAAGTCTGAATCACCTAAGATAGGTTCTGATAAGTCATCTGATGCTCCAACTATTGAAGATTGGGAATCAGATTCTGAGGAAGATAGATCTGAATCAACACAGTATGAGAAGATAGAAAATGTTAAGTTTGTTGATTATAAACAAGCCAACCTTATGCTTAGATTTGGAGCACCAATTTCTAGGAAAGTAGTAGACTACAAGGAGATACCTAGGGAACAGATGAAAAGATACATACCTAGAGGTAATCAGAGAAACTTTAATGGTCTAATTTCAAATAGGTTAGGAGATGAGTTTCAATGTGTTAAGAAGACTTGTTTTAAGTGTGGTAGTTTTGAGCATCTACAGAGAAATTGTTATAAAAACCAACCACAAGTTTGGAACCACTGGAGGAGGGTAAATCATCAAAAATTTTCAAAGAATACAATCCCTCATCCTAACAAAAATATGGTTCCAAGAGCATTGCTAATAAAAAAGGGAACTACAAAATCAATAATCACTGCTACACCCAAATGGGTTCCAACCACTGCTAAGCACAATGTAAACACTACTAAGCAAAATCTTTCCACTACTAAACAGAATATCACCACTGATACAAAAGAGGTTTTAAAAATTCCAAAGGTGATAACTGACACAGTGGTTGGAAACCATTTTTATGCTGTTAAGGCCTCAGCTAGTTGGCAATGGAAGCCTAAGACCAAGGTTTTACATCATGCCAGTTGTGCATCAATGGAGCTAAAGAAATTTGATTATGTTGATGCACAGGGCAGACCCAAGTCAGTATTGGCTTGGGTCCACAAAAGGAACTAACTTGTTTAATCTCATGTGCAGGGAAACTTACAAGATGAGCTACAAGACAAAGGAATTTTTGATAGTGGTTGCTCTGGGCACATGACATGGGATGGGAGCAACCTTGAGGATTTTGAAGCTTATAATGGAGGACATGTGGCATTTGGCAATGATCCAAAAGGAGGAAAGATAGTTGGCAGATGAACAATCAGAACTAGAAAGCTGGATTTTGAGAAGGTTTATTTGGTACAAGGACTAAAATACAATTTATTCAGCGTTTCTCAAATGTGTGATAAGAAAAACTGGGTACTTTTTGGGGAAACTGAATGTGTGGTGTTATATCCTGATTTTAAAATGCCTGATGAGAAATATGTGCAGTTAAGAGTACCTAGGAAAGAAAACATATATTGCTTTAACATGAAAGATGTAATTCTTAATAGGTCCTTAACTTGTTTGTTTGCTAAGGCATCAGTTGATGAGTCAAAATTATGGCATAGAAGGCTAAGTCACCTTAATTTCAAAACAATCAATAAACTGGTAAAGGGAAACTTAGTGAGAGGGTTACCTTCTAAGGTTTTTGAGTGTAAAGAACTTTGTGTGGCTTGTCAGAAAGGAAAACAACATAGAGCCTCTTGTAAGACCAAGACAGTAAACACCATTACACAACCACTGTTTATGCTTCATATGGACTTATTTGGCCCTACCTTTGTTAAAAGTTTGAACTGTAAGCAGTACTGCCTAGTTATCACTGATGATTATAGTAGATTTTCTTGGGTATACTTTTTAGGTGCTAAGAGTGAAACCAGTGAGATCCTCAAGAGTTTCATTACTAAGATAGAAAATCAAGTAAACCATAAGGTCAAAGTAATCAGATGTGATAATGGAACTGAGTTTAAGAATGATGTGATGAATCAGTTCTGTGTGGCTAAAGGTATAGAAAGACAGTTTAGTGTTGCTAGGACACCACAAAAGAATGGTGTAGCTGAAAGGAAAAACAGAACACTAATTGAGGCTGCTAGAACAATGTTGTCAGAATCTAAGTTACCAACTACCTTTTGGGTGAAAGGAACTGCATGTTATGTGCATAATAGAAGCAAGGTAGTGAAGCCTCATAACAAGACCCCCTATGAGCTGTTACATGATAGGAAGCCTATGATAGCATTCCTCAAACCTTTTGGGTGTCCTGTTACTATCTTGAATACCATAGACTACCTAGGCAAGTTTCAAGAAAAAGCAGATGATGGATACTTTCTTGGCTATTCTTCAAATAGCAAAGCTTTTAGAGTATACAATAGGAGGACTAAGATTGTAGAAGAAAACTTACATGTTAAGTTTAGTGAAGAGACTCCTAGTGTTGAGACAAAAGGACCTGATTGGCTGTTTAATATTGATATGCTAACCAAATCCATGAATTATGAGCCTATCATTGCAGATGCTTCCACTAATGTTGATGCAGGTACACAAAAGAATTCTGATGCAGAAACAATTTCTAAGGAAGCTGATTCTCCAAAAGAGTTCTGTTTGGTTGAAAAGTGGAAAGCTGGTTCTGTCTCACCTATCATTGAAAAGAAGAGTCCCACTGATGATGATGTTTTGGATTCTGGAAACAAAAGTGATCATCATCAAGATAAGGAAGCATTGTTGCAAGATAACTCAGTGTCGGTAGAAGAAATTGAAAGAAAGAAGAAAACTTCTGAAAGCACTGCTAGACATAACGAAAGCACTGCTAAGCCAAGTTCTACCACTATTAGTACAAGTGAAACCACTGCTGCAGATTTTGATAGCAGTACTTTCTTTGGACCCACTGCTAAGCCACTATTTGGTGATGAGTATCCAACTGATCCGGACATGCCTGATTTAGAAGAAAGGGATACTCCAACTGATGATGAGAATCTGGATGACTACTTCAATGATCTAGATTTTACAAATTTGGACACAGTCATCACAGAGAGTCCAATTCCTACTACAAGAGTTCATAAGAATCATCCCAAAGAGCAAATACTAGGAGATCTGAATACTCCAGTTCAAACAAGAAGCAAAGCTTTAAACAATAAAACCTTTCCTGAACAAGGTCTCTTTGCCAGATCACTTCACAAAAGAAATAGTCATAAAGATCTGCAAAATTGTTTGTTTTCCTGTTTTCTGTCGCAAAAGGAGCCCAAGCGAGTTGAAGAAGCTTTGTCAGAAGAAGGATGGGTTGAATCAATGCAACAAGAGCTACTTCAGTTTAAGTTTCAAGAGGTGTGGACATTGGTTGACCTTCCAAATGGAAAAAGGGCTATTGGAATTAAATGGGTGTTCAAAAATAAAAGGGATGAAAGAGGTATAGTGGTAAGGAATAAATCAAGGTTAGTTGCTCAAGGGTACACACAAACTGAAGGTTTGGATTATGATGAAGTATTTGCCCCTGTTGCCAGAATTAAAGCTATAAGATTATTTTTGGCATATGCTTCATTCAAAAACTTTGTTGTGTATCAAATGGATGTTAAAAGTGCATTTCTGTATGGTACTATTGATGAGGATGTGTATGTATGTCAACCTCCTGGTTTTGAAGATCCTGATCATCCTGATAAGGTCTATAGGGTGAAAAAGGCTATGTATGGGTTGCATCAAGCTCCAAGGGCATGGTATGAATGCCTTTTTACTTATTTGATGGACAATGGTTTCAAAAGGGGACTAATTGATAAGACTTTGTTCATAAGGAAGCTCAAGCATGACATATTGCTAGTTCAGGTTAATGTTGATGATATCATCTTTGGCTCAACCAATAAGGAGCTGTGCAGAGATTTTGAGAAACTTATGCATGATAAGTTTCAGATGAGTTCTATGGGTGAACTCACTTTCTTTTTGGGCCAACAGGTTCAACAAAGGACCGATGGTATTTTCATTAGTCAAGACAAGTATGTAGCAGATATTTTAAAGAAGTTTGGATTTCAGGATGTAAAGAGTGCTAGTACACCAATGGAGACTCAGAAACCACTACTACCAGATGATGGAAGTCCCAAAGTTTATTTGAAGTTGTATAGATCCATTATTGGATCTTTGATGTATATCACTGCATCTAGGCCAGATATTATGTTTTCAGTATGTGTATGTGCAAGATTTCATGTCACACCCAACATAAGACACCTGAATGCTATGAAGAGAATTTTTAGATACCTTAAGGGTCATCCTAAATTGGGCCTTTGGTATTCTAAGGATTCAGCATTTGATTTGGTGGCCTATACAGACAGTGATTATGCTAGAACTAGTTTGGATAGGAAGTCTACTACTGGAGGATGTCATTTTTTGGGAAGTAGATTAATCTTATGGCAGTGTAAAAAGTAAACAATTGTGGAAAATTCTATAACTGAAGCTGAGTATGTGGCTGCTGCTAGTTGTTGTGGTCAAGTGCTTTGGATTCAGAATCAATTGCTGGACTTTGGGTACAATTTTATGCATACTAAGATTTACATTGATAATAACAGTACAATATGCATAATTAAAAATCCTGTTTTGCATTCTAGAACTAAACATATTGAGATAAGGCATCATTTTATTAGAGATTGTAATGAGAAAAGGTTGATTCAAATGGTAAAAATCCATACTGATTTCAATGTTGCTGATCTTCTCACTAAAGCTTTTGATGTGGGGAGATTTCAGTATCTTGTAGTCAGTATTGGAATGATAAATCTCTAAATCTCAACTTTGTTTTGTAAAAGTTTGTAAAAAGTTATGTACTGTTATTAGTTGATCTTAGTATTGCTTGTTTTGGTCTATCCGCTGTTAGTTTTGTTCTATCCACTGCTTGCTTCTTTGTATTCCCACTAACTATTTTGCAGAGAAAAGGATATAAATCACAACCAGTATGATGCAATGTACTTAAAAAGATAAACATGGTTCTATTATTCATTAGTTAAGTACTGCATCCTGAGATGCAGTTATTACAACCATGGGAAACATACTACCAACTGAATACATCAAAAGACTACAATCTTCAACAACCACCTAATGACACACGTTACACAACACTCCCTCACCACCTAAGGCTTCTTAGCAATGCCCCACTCTGGCATCACTTTCTGCACTCTTGGACCTCTAATCTCCTTCCAAACCTTGGGGCATGCCAGCCCAATCACCCTTCCTCTGATGGGTGGTGATGATGATGATGGACCCTCTGGTGGAGGTGGTGCTGTCAATAGTGCTTGCTGAGGTGGTGCTTGAAGCTCTTCTGATGGGATTACTGCAGCAAGGGGAGGAACAACCTGGACTCTTGAAGAAGTTTCATCATTTGCACCTTCATAAAGAGACACATAACTTGGCATGGAACTTAGGTCTGAGCTGGATTCTTTAATAATAGCATCTTGAGGTCTTGGTTGGATTGCAGAAGGTCCAGCAGCTGAAGGGTTTGTCTTCACACATGAGAGGGAGGTGTTCATTGGTGGAAAGTAGTTGTTCCAACCATCTTTAGAAGAACCTGAATGAGTTCTTTTCCTTGATGAAACCTCTTCCTCAACCCTACCCGTTTTCAAAAACTCTTCCCAAACACTGTCAGAAGAGGAGCTGTCAGTTGAAAGGTTGATGGGATTTGAGTTACTCATAATCTTTGGTGAGATGGAGTTTGAAAGTATTTTTAGTGAGAGAATTTTGGAAATATGAGTGATATTGGTGATATGTGAGTAAGATGGTCTTAAATAGAGTTAATATGATATCAGGGAGTTAAATGTGGGGAATGTGTGAGTAGTTGTGGAGTAAATAAAGTCTTTTGACTTTGTTAGACGATTCAGTGACTTGGAGTTGATCTTTTGACTAGGTGATTAGTATTATTCTAACCACTGCCAGTATTCATTTTGAAACCACTTCTTCTCTTACTACCACTGCTAACCTTAACCATATTTCTTGTGTTTGGTTTGTGTTTGTGATGTGCATGTATGAAGGAGCTTTTGTATACATTGGAGCTTTTTGGAGCTGTTACTGTGTTAGTTTAAAAAAAATGTGAATCTTTTGTAATCCTTCATATTTATGCTTGCTATCACTATTTTTGGCCTAGATTTGGTTCTTTGTAATCTTTGTCATGGAATTGTGAGTGATTAATGTATCCAATTCTAGAGCATTTCAAACCACTGCTAGTGGTTTTCAATCCACTGTCATAGTATTGCTGCTGATGGATACTTGAGGGGCTGTTTTGTAACTTTGGTGATAACGTATTTATTTCCCCAAATCACTGCCAGATCATTTACTTGATCTTCAAATCACTTCCAAATTGGCGCTTATCACAAACCCTAACCACTCCCAACTTCTTAATTCACAATCCCACATCATATCACATCACTAATCACAATGCCGTCGTAGTATTCCAAAACCCATAACCTAGTTACTTATTTGATCAAAAACAATCAATCAGAAGGCTTTTATGAGATGATTGATTTCCTTAATCACAGTCCTATCCACTTTTCATTAACAGTAGCACCAACAATCCTTAAAACATATGTTCATCAATTTTGGTGGAATGCTGAGATACAGGAAAGAGATGGATTAGAGGTTCTTAGGACGGTTGTGGATGAGAATGAGATTTTGTTCAATGAGGATGTACTTAGGAATGTCTTGAAGTTAGATGATACTGATGGGGTGATTAATCTTTCTGATGCTGTTATTGATGAAGGGTTAGAGAGATTAGGTTATGAAAGGGGGGAAGGTAAAACTAAATTTCATAAAGGTATGTTTTCACCTTAGTGGAATTTTTTGATTCACACTTTATTAATGTGTGTGAGTAATAAGATCACAGGGTTTGATGAGTTTCCATCCAAAATTGCAGCTGCAATTATTTGTCTTTCTGAAGGGAGGAAATTCAATTGGTCTAGGATGCTTTTTGATGGATTTTTAAAAAACATTAGGGAGAAAGGTAAGTATTACTTGTATCCTAGGTTTGTTCAATTGATTAGGGAGAGTCAAATTGTAGAACCTATTGGCCATAACCAACAATATGATGTTCATTATATGCTTCCTAAGGTTTTTGCACACATGAGGCATAAGAATCCCAATTTCACATGAAGAGTTACCCCTTTGTTTCCTAATATGATTCCTTTTCCAGACATTCCTGATTTTAATGATATACCTGAACCCCAGCCCACTGATGCTGACACCCCTGCTAATACAACTGAAACCCCTGCCATCACAATTGCACCCACTGTTGCCCACCCTGAACCCACTGCTGAGCCTTTAACTTCAACTTCTGCACCAAATACAATTCTATTTACTAGGAGGAGGAGGAAGGGCACCAAGCTACCTCAGGCTGGTGTTAGTGGTGTATCTAATGAGGTTGTCACAAGGAGTGGAGGTGACATGACTGGAAGGGCTTCCACTACTGACTCATGCTTAGATGCTGGTCAGGACAGTGGAATCATAAATCAGACCCAACCTTTGGCAACTCCTAATGTGGAGAGTTCCTTGGAACTCAATACAAGTGGAGGAATCCCTAGCTAATTGGCTAATTTAGGGTGCATAGATGATCATGCTCGGTCTGATGCTATGTTTTCTTTACCCAAGGATTCACCTCTCGGAGCAGGTTACACAGCTCGAAGTGATGAGGGTAGTTTGGAACATGATATTGAATTGACGGATCCTACTCAGGTACATGATGACTTTTCCAATGAACCACCTCTCGGACCAGTTGAAATAGGTCGAAGTGGGGAGGATATTCTTGAACAATTATCTGAATTGACGGCTAAATGTACAAAGATGGAGGACACAATCTCTAGTCTTCAAGAACTTGCTATGTTTCAGGGCAGACAGATCAGAAATTTGAAGCACATGGTGTTTGTTTTGGAGAAGGTTAAGAGACCAGGGATTGCTGTTGTAAGGAAGGTTAGAAAGCATAGTAAGAAGGTGCACTCCTCTCAGGATGTGGATTTAGAGGATGTAACCAAACAGGGGAGGAGTGAGTGCATAGATTCAGGGGAGGTTGCTATGAACATGGATGATGATTTGGATAGTGGAGATCTAGGAGGTGCTTATGTGGTGTCTGATAAAGATGGTAATGAAGCAGTACTTGAAACTGTGAAGAGTGTAGCAGAAGACAAGGAGAAGGAGGTGGTGCAGGCAACAACCACTGCTAGTGTTGCTGCAACTACGACTAGTTCATTTGAAACCACTGCTGCAACTTCATCTAAGGTAACCTTAACCACTGCTACTTTACAAACATCCACTGTTGTATTAACAACATCCACAATAGTCACAACCACTGCTATTTTACCACCCAAACCTAAAGAAGTTGAGAAGGAAGCTGCTATTACACTAATAAACTTAAGTCAAACCTCATCCAACCCTACACCTACAATTGCATCTGTTCCATTATTTCTTAAACCCACTGGACCTAAACCCTTAAGAAAAAGTTTGACAATTGGTGAGCCTTTGAAGACTAAGATGGTTCTACCAGACATTGAAAAAGGGAAAGGTATTGCTGAGCCTGAATTGAAGTTTAAGAATAGACAAGGGCAGATTGATTATGATAGGGAGCTTGGTGAAAGATTGCTAGCTGAAGAAGAAGCAGCTGAAGAAAGGAAAAAGAAAGAAGATGAACAAGCTACTCAAAAATTGATAGCAGAATGGAATGATCATCAGTTTGTTCTTGAAGCCTCTGAAGTGATTAAGACAGAGTATTCTACTCAAGAATGGGCACTGTTATCTATTGATGAGAGAGCTAAGGTGTTGGTTGCAAGGGCAAGGAAGTTAAGTCAAGAGAAAAAGCAAGTTAAAAAGAAGAAACCACCTACAAAGAGTCAAATGAGAAATTCAATGATGAAGATTATCAGAAACATGGACTTGTATAAGGGTGAAGATTTTAGAAAGTGTACATATGAGAGGATTGAAGAGATTTATCAGAAATGTATGAAAATAAATGAAGATTTCAATCCTATGAATTCTGAGAAAGAAGCTGAGTGGTTAAAGAGAAGAGTTGATTCTAAGAAGGAATCTAGTTCAAAAAGATAAAAGGTGAATGAAGAGATGGAGAAGAAAGAAAGAACAGAAATGTATCTTCTGGAATGTGATAAAGCTGTACCTATTAATCCTACTCCAGTAAGAGCAGTTCATCCTATTGAAGATTGGCAGATTATCATAGAGCATGGTAAAGAAGTAATTGAGATTACAAGAGCTGATGGGTAGAAAAGTACATATCTCAATTTTGGATTGTTATTGGACTGTATGACTAAAGGTGATCTGGAACAACTGTGGAAGGTAATGGAATTTAGGTATGGAAAGTTTGGTCCAATTGGAGAGTTGGCTAAATTTGTATGGACTTCTATAAAGAATTTGTGTCAGCCTAATCCTAATGAAGAATTTTGGGAAGACTGTGAGGTAATTGAGTGGCTGCTGTATTCATATTGCAAAGTTCATGCTGTGCAGACCACAAAAGAGAAGTTCTTTATGTTTGCTGATAAGGATTATCCATTATCAAAGAAAGTGGCTAGAAAAATGTTGGAAGCTAAACTTACTCCACAAGGAACAAAGGCTACACATCCTATTATTAATAAACTGTTTCAGAAGATTGAAAAGATTGCAGACATACAAGGACCTTTGACAATTAAGGCTAAACCTCAAGGAAGACTGAAGAGGAAGGCTGTTATGTCTAAAGCTGTGGATTTTGCATCTGAGTCAGAGATTGGAGAAGAGATTGAAGAAAGTAAGAAAAGGTTGATGGTTCTCACTAAATTGTCAAAAGAAACAGAACCAGAGGTTAGTGATAAAATATCTCTTACAAGTCATCATCAGATAATTTCTTATACATTTGAGCTTAATATGAATGGAGGATATTGGGAGTTTGAAAGAGCCAATGGTGAGAGTTTTGGTTGTATCAATTTTTCACAAATGCTTTACTATTTGGAAAGAGATGATCTGATGGCTATCTGGATGTTATATAAAGATAGATTTGGAGGTGTGGCACCAGCTGACTATCATGAGAGGATTGTTTATTATAATTTGAAGATGATCTTTGAACCTACTCATGATGAACCTGAATGGAAAGGACTCTACAATGGCAGTGTTTCAAGTTGGTATTTGTATCAGTCTTGTGGAGTTCATGTACTATCTGTTTCTGGAGAAGTTATTCATATGTGTGTCGAAACTGATTATCCAAATTTGAATACTCATCCAGAAGTTATTCCTCAGATGTTACAGCCTCGTGGATTGAAATTGCAGAAACCCTTTGAATATCAAGCTTACAGGTTGCTAAGGAAGTTTGAAAAGATTTTGAATCCTGATAATTGTTTGGATACATCCTCCAAGTAAGAAGTTCTGAGCTTAAAAGAAACTTGATGTTTTGTTGGTAAATATCAAGTTTAGGGGAGGATTGTTGGGTTTTAGGTTCCACTGATCAGGAATTATTCTAAGTATGGAACCACTGCTAGAGTAAATGTAACCACGGCTAGAAGAAGGAATCCACTGCTGGAGTTAAACCACGGCTAGTAATATTGTGTAACCACGGCTAATGTATTGTAACCACTGCTAGTCTGTTTAGTTGGTTTAATATTTTGTATTAGATAAATATGGAAAATATATTTATCTTGTAGGTTACGTATTGTATTATGTAAAGGACTCCTTAGCCTATAAAAGGAGGTCCTAGGTCAGATTAGATATACGTGTGTTTTTGATATATCTAAGGTCGATACACTTCAAGGTTGTAAAACCCTAATACTGTTTTAGAGTATTCGTTATTAATGTAATTGAGGTGTTTAAGTGTTATTACTGTTCTTCTTCTTAAGGTTAAATATTATATTCCGCGTAGTATTTAACAAGTTATTGTTAAGTCAGTTTCTATAAGGATCGTTTGCTCAACTAGGATCAACAGACGAGATGGATTTCCAAGAATATTGTCCAAAGGATGATCATGTGTCCATTTTCTGAGATGTTCATGTGGTTGGTGATGAGGAACTGATGTAGCAGAGTTCGGATCCCCTGATGAAGATGGTTCAGGTGTTGGTTCAGGGGCAAATATATTTTCAAACGGTGCATCTTCGGGAGTGGGAAAGGGGTTATCTCCATCATAGTTGGCAGAAACATTTCCATGATGTACACTCGAGGATTGAGGATTTGAGGATGATGATGAGTGATCTGTAGCAGGCGCTTCTTGACTTAGTGACACATAAACTGATGGGTTATCTGTGTTGGCTGGATTAGGAGCCGCCACTGTTGATGGTATAGATTGATCATTGACAAGAGGTTCATAGTATTCATCAAACATCGGATCAAACAATTTCTTCAAATCTTCTTCAGAAGGAGGTACATATGGAACTACAGGTGAGGGATTCTGTACAAGAGAAGAACTAATGGGACTACTAAATGAATGTTGAGATGCGGGTCCAGAACTAGATTGTCTAGGAGCCATTTGCTCAGACAGCTCATCGAACGTGACGTGAAATAGTTTCCATGATATCTCGGGTTCTTTTGTTGTAGATTCGGTAACCCTTCCGGTTTGGTGCATAACCAACAAAAACTCCAATGTCCGCCTTAGCTCTCAACTTACCTAAATCTTGACCATCATTCACTAGAACAAAAAGTGGTTTGGCTACACCGAATATGCGTGACGATATACATATAGTCACACATGTTTTTTGGACCGTGTGTGACTAAAGGTCGCGCGACCATAGGTACTCTATGGTCACGTGTTTGACTTTTTTTTAGTCTCTATTGCAAAAGAGTAACCAAAACCGTAACATGTGTGACTAATTAGGTACAAATTTTGTTGGATTAATCCGTATTAGTGAACATAAACACTGTATAGTCACACAAAACATGTTTCTTTTGGGTATTTAGTCACATACAGTTAAGCATAAAGTGGCCAAAAGTGTTAATAAGTGTGACCATATAGTGTTTAAGGTGAAGAAATATGTCTTTTGTGTGACTATTGATCATCCAATGGCCACTTGAAATTTATGTTTGTGTGGCCTTTTGTAACATTTAGTCACACAAAGCATGTTTGTTTTGTGTATTTAGTCACATACAATTAATCATAAAGTGGCCAAAAGTGTTAATAAGTGTGACCATATGGTGTTAAAGTGAAGAAATGTGTATTTTGTGTGACTATTGATCATCCAATGGCCACATTAAATTTATGTTTGTGTGGCCTTTCTAACATTTAGTCACACAAAGAATGTTTGTTTTGGGTATTTAGTCACATACAATTAATCATAAAGTGGCTAAAAGTGTTAATAAGTGTGACCATATGGTGTTTAAAGTGAAGAAACGTGTATTTTGAGTGACTATTGATCATCCAATGGCCACATGAATTTTATGTTTGTGTGGCCTTTTCTAACATTTAGTCACACAAAGCATGTTTGTTTTGGGTATTTAGTCACATACAATTAACCATAAAGTGGCTAAAAGTGTTAATAAGTGTGACCATATGGTGTTTTAAGTGAAGAAATGTGTGTTTTGTGTGACTACTGATCATCCAATGGCCACTTGAATTTTATATTTGCGTGGCCTTTTCTAACATTTAGTCACACAAAGCATGTTTCTTTTAGGTATTTAGTCACATACAATTAAGCATAAAGTGGCCAAAAGTGTTAATAAGTGTGACCATATGTTGTTTAAAGTGAAGAAACGTGTGTTTTGTGTGACTATTGATCATCTAATGGCCACATGAATTTTATGTTTGTGTGGCCTTTTGTAACATTTAGTCACACAAAACATGTTTCTTTCGGGTATTTAGTCACACACAATTAAGCAAAAAGTGGCCAAAAGTGTTAATAAGTGTGACCGTATGCTGTTTAAAGTGAAGATATGTGTATTTTGTGTGACTATTGTTAATCCAATGGTCACATGAATTTTATGTTTGTGTGGCCTTTTGTAATATTTAGTCACACAAAATATGTTTGTTTTGAGTATTTAGTCACATACAATTAAGCATAAAGTGGCTAAAAGTGTTAATAAGTGTGGCCATATGTTGTTTAAAGTGAAGAAATGTCTCTTTTGTGTGACTATTGTTCATCCAATGGTCACATGAATTTTTAGTTTGTGTGGCATTTTATAATATTAGTCACACAACGAATAAAACAAAGAGTGACCAATAATGTTGATAAGCATGACTATATTATGTGAGCGCATCTTTTAGTCACAGGTTTACTACTGCTAATACTAAGTTAGTACTGCTGGAGCAGAGTTACTACTGCTAGTACTAAGTTAGTACTGCTAGAGCAAGTTATTACTGCTAATACTATGTTAGTGCTGCTGGAATGAGTATATATATATATATATATATATATATATATATATATATATATATATAACTTAATTAAAAACAAAAATCAATTTCAAATTGAATAAAACTGAATGTATATAACTGAACCAAATATAGAATTGTAATGTCATACATAATCAAATTCTCAAATACCAACACTGTTACTTAGATACTTCCTATTTAGATGCAGGTTCTTACGTTATGTTTAACTCCCCAGCAAAACGAGTATCTCCATACTTCGTTGCAACAACGCCAGCCACACGGCCACAAACCGAACGATCCACGTTATATATCTTGAAAGTCTTATTTACCACCGTTTCATTCTCAATCGCATCTGATATCTGCAAGCAAAATGAAACATTTATAAAATGTTACTATGTCTTAATAAAGGTTACCAATCGACATGTCAGCTCAGGTTAACCCAAGGTCAAGACAACACATGTTCCATCACTAATTATATATATAATTAGACTAGAAGAACCAATGCTCGACGTAATGGAACTTCGTTAAACATTGTGTTTAAGTACTTGAAGCAACTCCATTAATAGACGAAAGTACTAATATAAAAGGAATCAATGGATAACAGAAATACATAGTATCAATGGCTGTTCTAAGTAAAGATGGACTTACAAAACAAATCTAGCTAAATGAGGCAAGAGTTAAGAGAATCAGCTTAACAATAAAATATGCACTTCATAGTTGAACAAGTAATCTTGCTATGGTGATCTGCTGATACCTACAGGTCCTAAATGAGACACCAAAACAATAATAAGATACCTCGACTGCATAAGGCAACTCCACATACCGGACGTTAGATCTTACCAAGCTCCAACCAAAGTACGTGTTATTGAGTTAATGTTATCATGATTAGCTATACAGTTAAGAGACTAAAAGACGAATGATAAAACCTATCAAATGATTTTTATTACTAAGAAAATCTATAAATAATAAGAAAAAGTAATTCAAACCATGATCAACAAGACAAACCTTGTGCAGTATCGCATTTGATCTTTTAGTTCCCCTCCCCCCTTTCAGTAGCAGGCCATTCCCGCTACGAATTGCCAATGAAGCTATCTGCAAGTTCAGTTGAGAAAACGAACGATCAATGTGAAGATTATACCTCTATGTATCAAATAAACTTTTGAAAATCATTTAAAAAATGTATAAGTATAAAATATATATTTGCATCTTATATTACTCAAAAAGGTAAAAAAAAAAAAAAAAAAAAAAAGGTTCTTGTTACCTGAACTAACGCATCAGGTCGAGACTAGAAAACAATTAGTAGAACACCTAAAGGACACGACTTCTTCTTTAAGACGAGCCCTTCTGCAAGCTGCACGTGATATTATTAGTAAACAAATCAGATTATCAGTAATTCATCATAATTTGCATAGATAGTCTAAGATAGAAAACATGATATAGAAAATTTTGTTCCACATCAAGTTAATAGTGAATTAGTGAATTAGTCATCTAATCATACTCAGCTATATATACAGTATATACTAGAAACCAAATTGAGCCCAAAAGTTGCTTTTAAATTATCTGCTCTCACCTCTGTTCTTTTCAAAACGTGACCAATGGGTTCTTCCATATCTGCTAGTCTACGCACAGACTCTTCAAGAATGCGGATCTGAAAAAACAATAATGAAATTCTGAATATCAAGATAAAGACATGGAAATAAAAGGAACTAAATATATAATCTCCAAGAATAAAAAGAAATTCTGAGAATTAAAATAGATGCCTACCTTGCTAGGCTTTAAAGCTAAACAAGAAACCAAAGATTCATCATATCCTGCCTCACGGGCAGTTTCAATGTCGGCATCATTCTCAAGCATAATAAACTGCTCGTTTGCCTCCAATGCAGCAGCTACATCCAACAAGATTTTCCTTCTTTCTTCACTTGTTAGTGCCTGTGATGCCCGACAAAAGTGAAAATATTTAATAATTAGATGACTCTAATAGATAATATGTCGTATGTAGCAAAACCTATGTAAAAAGATGATAACATATCAATAGTAGTAAAATTTAAAATAATACAAACTAGATGTGTATTTATACTAGTACAGTTATGAGTGTGAGATTTATTGAACCTGAAGGCGCCGAGAGGCTTCGCGGGCTGAAACTGCCAGCTCATGTGGACCAACTTCAGTAACAGGAATCCACATATGCGCGTCTTTATGAAAGAGAGTGCCCACACATTCTCCATTTAGAACCTTTATGATGTTATTTGAAGTAAATCCACTGAGATGAAGATGGTAACTAGTTTAGTATAATGTAAACATAAACAAATGATATTAAATATTGTCGGTCTAGAATATAATACCTTGCAATAACAACAGGCGCACCAGAATAAGCTGCTTTGGCTGCAGCTTTGACTTTCGCATCCATACCACCTCGTCGATGTCGCCACTAAATATCCATCTTTGCTCTTGGTACAACGTCCGAAATAAGTTCGATTTGTATATGAATCTGCTCTTTCACAAAAATGAATCATACACAGATAGAGTAAGCGAAAGGATAAGCGTAATTGTTTCACTGTTTGTAATGAAAACTAGCTCAGTGGTTATAATTTGCTAAGTACTAGTAGTAAACATCAAATGTACTAGTAGTCAACATCAAATTCCCGTTACACAATCTCATAAGTACTAGTAGTAAACATCAAATGTATCCGTTCAAACAATACTACATCATATTAACAAGAGAAAATCACCGCAGTAGACTAAAAAGGGGGAGCTTTGCACGTTGTAGACCAACTTTCAAAAGCTTTCCAATTTGAACTTTTTGGTCCGTCTAATATATTGTAGGGAATCCATGGATCCAGTGGGCCAATTAAAAGTTGGCAACTCGCCCACTCTGTGGCATCCACGGCATCCGTAAGTACTTTGCAGTTTTTTATTAGCCACGTAGATCAACACAATCCTAACAAAATCTTACACCAATTATACATCCTAATCCACCTCTAATAAAACTAGTCTAAAACGTGCAAAACTCTTACCTTTTTGCTTTCTTGCCGTAAATTTCTCTATTAACAAACACGGTCTTAATATCTCATAACTACTAATAATACACATCAAACGCAAAAAAACACACCTTATGCAAACTCTCGGGCCACTGAATCAGCACCCAATACCCACTGGGCGCAGGGACCAGACACACCGCCCTCTCGTCAACTCCCAGACACTGTCTCTCCCTATAAAAATTCATTTCCCTACTAAACACACTATTCCTAGTGGGATCCTCACACGGCATATAATCCACATCACCATTAACACAAGAATCAACCACTTTCCCATACTTTCCGCTCTCGATCAAGACGATTAACCCGCCGCGCTGTTTGGGATCAGCTAAATTAGACTTAATTAAAGCTTGGTTGCCTGATGCAGCTAAAGAGTCACCTAATGGAGTGAAAATTAGTAGAAAGAATAGGATTACAATGCCGAAGAAGATTAAGGAGACGAAATCGAGTAGCTGCGATTTTCGGGTGGGGTTTGAGCGTGTTTTGGGGGAAGTTAGGGTTATGTGACCCATTTTTATCAATGCTTTTTTAAAAACAGGTTTTGTTAAAGGGTTTGTGATAGTAATGGATCAGGTTTGTCGGTTATCAGTGTTTTTTTATAAGATCTAAAACATGGACACCTCTCAATCTTTCAAGAAGCCTTTCTCTTGCAAGTAATACAAACAATAGAAACCATGTTCTGATCACTTTGAACATCTCATCTTCAGCCATGAGAGGATATTGCATTTTTTAATTAGGGTTTGAGAAGGGAAGGTTTCTTGTTTGTTTTTTAAAGTTGTGATACTGAAAGAATGAATGCGTTTTTTTGGCTGTGAGATACATAGGGTAATTTGATTTTTGGGAAAACAATTAGGCGGGCTCTGTGAAAAGTTAGAATGAAAATTTCATTTTAGAAAAAGGATAAAGATGAGTAGTGAGGCAATTTGATTTTGGGGAAAAGTTTAGGCGGGACTTGTGAAAAGTTGAGAGGGAAATTTTATTTTGTGGAAAACTAAGTTTAGGACATGTAAAATATTACATATAAATTTAACACATGAAATACTTTAATCTTTGTTTTTATTAGGGGGGGAAATGATATATTACGAGCCAAGCTCGAGCCAAACTTTAATTTTTTATTTCCGAATCGCATAAACGAGTTGAGCTCAAGCCAACTAGATTTTGTTCGAGCTGATTCTTATCGAGCTTTGAGCTTGAAGCCTATCAAATGAACTCGAAATGTTTAATGAGTTGAGCTCAACCTTGTATAAGTTCGACTCGAGTTATTATTGAGTTTTCGAGCTTGTACGTGATATAGCATATGTTTTTTTTATATTTTGTATGTAAGTGTACTAAGTGAATGCAAATTAATGAATGGAGATTATCATTATATTTGATAGTGTTTGGTTTAAGATAAACACATTAACCTCCAAAGTGGTAGTGGTAGTGGCGGTTGGTGGTGGTGGTGGTTGCTGGTGGTGGTGGTGGTGGCTGGTGGTGGTGGGTGCTGGTGGTAATGGTGGTTGGTGGTGGTGGCTGCTGGTGGTAATGGTGGTGGTGGTAGTTGTTGATGGTGGTGGTGGTGGCTGGTGGTGGTGGCTGGTGGTTGGTGGTGGTGGTGGCTGCTGGTGGTAATGGTGGTGGTGGTGGCTGGTGGTGGTGGTGGTGGTGGCTGGTGGTGGTGGTGGTGGCTGGTGATGGTGGTGGTGGTGGGTGGTGGTGGTGGTTGCTGGTGGTGGTGGTGGCTGCTGGTGGTGGTGGTAGCTGCTAGTGGTGGTGGTTGCTGGTGGTGGTGGTTGCTAGTGGTGGTGGCTACTAGTTGTGGTGGCTGCTAATGGTGGTGGCTGGTGGTGGTAGTGGTGGTGCTGGTGCTGGTGGTGGTGAGTAATCATTACCATACCTCCCAATTTACTGGGTAATGCCCCATTACCCAATAGTAATACTAAACAATGGTTGCATTCTTTACTCCTAACCAGGCATGTTTAATCATTACCTTTCCCATTCCCCACCCCCAATTACCCCCAACCAAGCAACCCCTAAACATGGGTCATGTGCATTAGGTTATCACTGGTCACATTAATTAATGGGTATTTAACATCATATGGGTCATATGCATTGTGTTATAGTTGCTTAGAGTGTCATGTTATGACACATCCATGATTGTTGACAATGGGTAATTAACATGGGTAATGGGTCATGTGCATTGGGTTGTAGTGGCTATATTGTCATGTTATCGACCAATACATGACTGGTGATCGACAATGGGTAATTAACATGGGTCATGGGTCATGTGCATTGGGTTTTGTAAACTAAGACAAATACTATACAACATTTTTATACGTTTTGTAATTTTTTTTACGTTTTCATCCGTTTGTAACGTTTTTCGTCCCCTTTTGACCATTCAATTGATTTTGACCGATCTCGCTAGTTTTCAACCGATTTTGACAATTTTCGACAGATTTCGATGGATTCAGACCGTTTTAGACCGACTACGACCGATTGCGACCGTGTTCGACCGATTTCATCCATTTTTGAACGTTTTGGCAATTTTCTCTCGTTTTCATATGTTTTCAAGCTTTTCTTAACGTTTTCCTCCGAATTAAAATGTTATGAAACGTTTATTACGTTTTGTATATTTTGTACGATTTTTTTGTTTTCATACGTCCTTCTCCTTTTTTTCTTTGTTTTGCTACGTTGTGTTCGCTTTCGTACATTTTGTACGCCTTCATACCATTTTTTTAAGAAAACGTTAGACAATAGACAAAAACGGTCCCAGACATACAAAAATGGTCGAAATCAAGAAAAAAAATGAACGGAAACGGTTTAAACCAAATAAGCTACAACTTATTTGGTTTTGCTAGATTCGAAATTTTAAAAGTGAAACAAATTGAAAATAAGCAGAAGGAGAAAAAGTCACGGTTTAATAAGCAGCTTCTATAAGCACTCTTTAAGCTACTAGCAAAAAACAATGAAGCTTAAACTTCTATATTTAAAAGAAAATGCATTACATTAACGAATATGTTACTCTGGCAAGATGGTAAATCACTTGACTTCCGTAGGGGAGGTCGCAGGTTCGATTCTCGCTGGGGAGTAACATCCTTTGTTATTTTCTTGCTATTTTTTACTACTCGTAACATAATTTAGTCACACATTTGTGATATGTATCGAACTGTGACTACACTTAAATAATGTGTGACAAGATATGACTCTATGATTTAGACACCTAAATAAATACTTCATGTGACCATACATAACATCTTGAATTTAGTCACACAAACACTCAATGTGACTAATATCAAGGTTAATGATAAACCGTCGGGGCAGGTTTACATCGGCCTAGGAAACGCGTTCAACGACGTCGAGGAACCTTAGTCGTTTCGAAATAGGCTCCGTCGTTCTACGTCGGCCTAGGAACCATCGGCTCACGTTTTCGTCGGCATAGGAAACTTGGTCTACGACGTCGAGGAACCTAGTCGTTTCGGAATAGGCTCCGTCATTCTACGTCGGCCTAGGAACCGTCGGGGCACGTTTACATTGGCCTAGGAACTCGGTCTACGACGTCGAGGAACCTTGGTCGTTTCGGAATAGGCTTCGTCATTCTACGTCGGCCTAGGAACCGTCGGGGCACGTTTACGTCGGCCTAGGAAACTTGGGTATTTAGTCACATTCAATTAAGCATAAAGTGGCCAAAAGTGTTAATAAGTATGACCATATGATGTTTAAAGTGAAGAAATGTGTATTTTGTGTGACTATTGATCATCCAATGGCCACATGAATTTTATGTTTGTGTGGCCTTTTCTAACATTTAGTCACACGAAGCATGTTTGTTTTGGGTATTTAGTCACATACAATTAATCATAAAGTGGCTAAAAGTTCACATAATTGTGACCATATGGTGTTTCTTTATTAATAAAAGTTCACCTTTGCACAAAAAAAATTGTGTTCTGGTCTGCTTATAAGCATAAACGTTTAGTGGTTAAGGCTGCCAGTACAAAGTTAAGTCTGGTAGGTTAGTTTTAGTGGTTAAGGCTGTCAGTACAAAGTTAAGTCTGGCAGACCTAAGTTAAGTCTGTTTAGTATTCGTAGTTAGTTCTGATTATGAAAAACATAATAGTTTTTTGTGTGACTATTGATCATCCAATGGCCACAGGAATTTTATGTTTGTGTGGCCTTTTCTAACATTTAGTCACACAAAGCATGTTTCTTTTGGGTATTTAGTCACATACAATTAATCATAAAGTAGCCAAAAGTGTTAATAAGTGTGACCATATGGTGTTTAAGGTGAAGAAATGTGTCTTTTATGTGACTATTGATCATCCAATGGCCACATGAATTTTATGTTTGTGTGGCCTTTTGTAACATTTTAGTCACACAAAGCATGTTTGTTTTGTGCATTTAGTCACATACAATTAATCATAAAGTGGCCAAAAGTGTTAATAAGTGTGACCATATGGTGTTTCAAGTGAAGAAATGTGTATTTTGTGTGACTATTGATCATCCAATTGCCACATTAAATTTATGTTTGTGTGGCCTTTTCTAACATTTAGTCACACAAAGAATGTTTGTTTTGGGTATTTAGTCACATACAATTAATCATAAAGTGGCTAAAAGTGTTAATAAGTGTGACCATATGGTGTTTCAAGTGAAGAAACGTGTATTTTGTGTGACTATTGATCATCCAATGGCCACATGAATTTTATGTTTGTGTGGCCTTTCCTAACATTTAGTCACACAAAGCATGTTTGTTTTGAGTATTTAGTCACATACAATTAACCATAAAGTGGCTAAAAGTGTTAATAAGTGTGACCATGTGGTGTTTAAAGTGAAGAAACGTGTATTTTGAGTGACTATTGATCATCCAATGGCCACATATTAAGTTACGTGACCATATGTACTGGATTTTGGCTACACTTAAATAATATGTGTGACAAAACGTTTAGTGTGACCATATATGGCATTTGGTCATGGTGTTAGTAGCAAATGTGACTTTATAGATTAGCTTTTGGCAAGCTAACACAAACTAAACTTTAAACACACATATTAACTTACGTGAACATATGTACTGGATTTTGGCTACACTTAACGAATGTGTGACAAAACATTTAGTGTGACCATATATGGCTTTTGGTCACAATGTTCAAGTGTGTGACATATATTTGTCAATGTTTATATGTATATCGTGACTAATGCTTCAACCTTACTTTTCATTTGTCACTTGTTCCAATTTGAGATGTGACTAAAGAGTTGGCAAAACATATCAGTCACCCTTAAATAATGTGTGACAAAACTTGACTCTATGATTTAGACACACAAAAATTACTTCATGTGACTAACGCATCAAGGTTACTTGTATTTGTCACGCGTTCCAAATTCATATGTGGCTAAATGATCTGAAACAAAATCACCAGATACCTTTAGCCACACAATGTTCAATTGTGTGGCGATACAGTTCTAATGGTCACACAATCAAAATTTTCATGTGTGACTAATTAGTAAATGTTGTCAATTTTCGTACCTTCAGCCACACAAATATGCGAATGTGTGGCCGTTCCATTTCGACCATGCGTGACCAAATCCCGTTTTTGTACTAGTGATTCGTTGGATAGCATAAAGCACCGAATACATGAAGGAAAGAGAGATCTGGTTTTCGGTAGTGGACTAGTTCGTATGGAGTTTTTCCATGAGTGGTGTGGATAAGGGAACGGTTTTGGGTATAGCAAGCAGTGGCAATAGCTTCAGTCCAGAGAAACATTGGAACCTTTGAGTAGATTAGCATAGTTCTTGCAGCTTCCACAAGAGTCTGATTTCGTGTTTCAACTACACCGTTCTTTTAGGGAGTACGTGGAACACTTCTTTGATGGCTGATTCCAATGCTTTCATAAAACTGACTTAGTTCTTTGTTAACAAACTCAGTTCCATTGTCCGTTCGGATAATTCTGACAGTTTTATTAAGTCAAACCTGCAGCTGTTTGATGATGACATATGGAGTTTCATCCTTTGACCTCAAAAAATTAACCCAAGTAAACCGAGAATCGTCATCAACTACGACTAGCACATATTTCTTCCCGTGTATATTTTTCACTCTCATGGGTCCGCACAAATCCATATGAAGAGTATGAAGAACTTCCATAATTGAGTTTGCAGGTTTAGGTTTATGGGCGTATTTCTTGCTTTTTCCCAATTGACATGCTGAACAAAGATGATCTTTCTCATATTTCAATCTGGGCAAACCTCTTACGAGGTCCTTTCTAGAAAGATCATTTATGGTTCCGAAGTTCAAATGATTGAGACGACGATGCCATAACCATGACTTTGTTTTTGAAGCCTTTGACAACAAGCAGATTGGAGAGGACTTCATCATGTCTTCGATAGAGATGGTGTAAAGATTGGTTCCACGGGTTCCCTTTAAAAGTTCAACACCATCTAGTTCTCTAACGAAGCAAGTATGTTTTCTAAAGGCCACTTCTAGATCAGAATCACAGAATTGACCAACAAAGAACAAATTATGACCAAGACCTTCAACATAATAGACCCTGGAAATTAGACTGTCACCAACAACATAGTCTCCATAACCCATAATTTCCCCAAAGTGGTCGTTCCTGAATCTAACAGTCCCGATGAATTTACTCACGAAGTTCATGAGCCGCGAGCGATCTCCATTCATATGCTTGGAACAGCCTGAGTCCAAATACCACAGAACAATTTGTACGACCTGCAGTTGAACACAGACAAGTATGGATGACTGGATAATTTGGATTCCCATGCAAAAATGGGTTCCATTTGGTTAGTAAACGAGATTGGAACACACACATCAGAAGCAGAATCAATAATATCATTAGAGGTAGATGCAAGACTAGTAGTGACAGTAGATCTGTTCAAAGTGTGTTCACTTCTCAAAGGTATCACTCTACCAGTGGGCATCCATTTCCTAATGGGCATTGATCTGAATAATTTAGGGCACAACTCATTAAGATTGAATTTACAGCCAGTAGGTATCCATTGATAACCTATATTGCTAAATTTTCTTCCTGTTGGTTTCCAATATTTTCTAACCTTCTTCCACCTTGGTTTTCTGACATCCTTAACCTGTTTGCTAATGTTAACATCTTTTACCGGAGATTTACCAATATAACTCAAATCATTCACAACACATTCATGATTCATACCAGAAACCAAACATTCATTACATGTTTTGAAAATAGCAGCAGAATTCGAATTAATTACAGTACGTGTATAGCTAATACTAGAATCAACATGATTCGTCTTATTCAACACAAACTTATTGTTCCTAGGGTGGTCTTCTACTTTCTTCCATTGATCACTCTTAGCTTGTGAGGTCCTATCTTGCTTTGTATTGCCTGGAGGCTTTGACATGCTTGCCTTAGTGTCACTGATTACTCCTGTAGAGGGAACGATGGGAACATTAGTTGGTTTTACTACTTTCTGCATTCCTGGTTTAGAAGTGCTGGGATCTGAAATCCTAAGAGGCAGATCAAAGGTTACATGCTTGGCTTTAGGCATAGATCAAGGTACAACAACACTATCTTTCCTAGTACCAGATTTAGGACAAGTTGCTATTAAGCATTCTAACAGTTCCTGAGATCATTTGGCATATAAGCATGCATGCCCAGTCGCATTATCAGTTGGTTTCTCTATCTTATCCTCTTCAAAGATCTTACGGAGACATTCTAGACTATCCTTAAGGTACAAAAAATATGTTTGAAGTGCAAGTTCATTATTCCTAAGATAAGGTGGAATGTACTTCACATGCATAGCATATTTTGCACAAGCAGGCACCTTTGGTGCAGTAGTCTCACAATTTGTGATTGGTATTTTCCCTTTTACCTAACTCTTCAGATTCTCAATTTCATTTTGAAAAGAAGTTATCTTTTCGTTGTTCCTGTCACGAGTGACTTTAATTGATTCATATAATTCTTTGAAATGCAATTTAACCTTTTCATTTTCTGCTAGAAAACATTCATTTTCATGTTGTAATGCATTAATGATGTTTTGAAGATGAAAATTCTGAGAATTCTGAGAATCTAAAGGAGGAGGCATTTGGGAGCCAGTCACATCATTCTTATCACACTTTAGTTGTGAGATTTGGGTTTTCAATCGTTTGATCGTATTACAATGAGCTCGAATCTGTTCGTCACGTTTGTTAATTTCAAAAACTGTATCAAACTCAGGAGCATCCGAGGATGTCTTGGCATTTGAGGTTTTAACATTTTCTTTCAGATGTTGATATTTAATTGCAAAGTAAAATGTTCAACTTCCAATTTGGAAAAATGTTTGACCAAGTTATCATGATCATCTTGTTCTATTTTCTCATACAATTTTGAATTTTTGGACTCAAGCTCAATGACACGATCATGGAAAACTTTCAGGGCAACAAATAAATCATGAAATTGAGAAGTAGTGATAGAATAAATTGTAACAGTATAGAACACATCCTGAGCAATACATCTAGAAATCAAGTTATCATTTAAGATATGCAGATTTTTCCTCTCAATTTCATTACTTTTAAGCTCACGTTCATAATCTTTGACCTCAATTTCTATTTCATTAAACACCTTTTTCATTTCTTTAATCTCTATATCAATGCCCTTTTGAAGACTTTCAAATTGTTCTTTTAGTAGTTTAAAGAAAGGCATGACCTCAGTTAAATAGCACTCTTTAGTTTGCTCAAAACCCATTTCCCCTTCAGTAATCCCTGTGGGTATAATTCTCTTCTTACATGTTTTCTCAAAGTCAACAAATAATTGATAAACTACATATAGGCTGATTAAGGTCTTGCTTTGAGTTGAAAGGGTTCTGGGCACTAAATGCATAGGTGTATTTGGGGGATACAGTGGTGGAGGCATTTTCCTATAAGGAGGATTCTTCTCAATAAGATTATCGAGTTTTTGCTTATCCAAATCTTTCTTCCATAATACTTGCTCAGGGGTTAATTGAGTTTGAGGTTTAAACATATTCAAGGCTATCCAGTTTTCTTTAGTGTAATCATGGGGTTTAAACTTTATATTATGCTTTGTACACCAAGAATCATTTAACTTCTTTGTCATTTTCTCCCTAGAGGCATCTTCTAATTTTCTATCCTCTTCAGTGCTTCCTATACATGATGGTGTTTGCCTAGGCTTTAGATTCTCATTACCATCATAGACTACCTTTTGAGTAGCTCTAGCTACTTTTCCATACTCGGGATTGGGTTTCTCTACAAGGGGAATACTATGTTTATCGCTTAAGACTCTATGCTTAGTGATCATGTGAGCAGTCTGAATGGTGTTCCCTTGTATGTACAGTTTGTTTTCTAGTTTGTTTTTCAAAGTTTTTAGATTGGAAAATTCATTTAAAAGTTTTGATTCCTTAGCAGTAAACTCCTGTTTAAGCACTTTTACATTTTCTTGAAGTTCTTGTTTTTGCTTAACAGTTTTATTGAGATTTTCTTGTAAGGATTTTAACTCTTGTTTTAACATTTTTTTCCCTAAAGTTACTTTTTCTAATAACTGTATGTATTTAGTTATCCATCTCCTGCTCACGGGTAGTCAATTCAAATTTAGCACGCTGTTCATAAATGGCAACTTGTTCTTTATAGGCATTTAGTTAAGAGACTATGGAATCATCAGGAGCACATGCAGTGTATTCATCAAAAATATAGTCATCATTGACTGCAGAAGATGCATCACTTGGTACAATTTCACCTTCATCTTGTTTCACATATTGATCATATGGGACAACATTGCTATTACCCATATTTTCAATATTTGATTCAGTGATTTCAGTAAATTGTACCTTGTCGTGAATCTTTTGCCCATCAATCTCATCGTATAATTTTAATACCTCTGATATGATCGATTCCTTGGAGGGACTGGCCTGTTGTGGTGAAGAGACCTTGGGAGAGACCATAAGTGAAATGATAGCCATGAAAATGGTCTGGGCAGTTGGTTCATCGTCGACATCAGAGTCAAATGCATCACAGTCTACTACTTGAAATACATTGGGATTGTTCTGACCCGTACCCTGCATTGGCTGTTCATCCACATCAGCATCATAAGTTTTGGCATTTCCCTCAGCAAGAAATAGCAATTCTTCCTCATTCAACACAGCTCCACTGTCTTGAGCTTGTACCAGTAGCATTTTGTCCCTGAAGTACTCTGCATTTTGTGGTCGTTTTGGAAGAGTGCAGTTCCTTGCTATGTGTCCTTCCCTACCACAGTTGTAGCACTTGATTGGCTTTCCTTGACCCTGGGCCATGTTCCTTCCACGATTCTGATTACCCACATATCTTCCACCTATACCAGCATTCCCATAACCAGCACCAACTCCAATATTTCCTTGCTCATTATGTAGAAGATAAGCATTTTTTCTTCCCTGCACATTTTGCACAACTACCCTTCTGTCTTTAACCGTAGCATGATTGTGAAGGTTAGAAGCAGTTCTGAGATGATTGTTGGTGTGAGGGGTGAAGTTCAAGTTTTGCTTGACCATAAAAGCCAATTGATTGACAAGGTGTTCCATGAATGTGTTTGACTCTGACGGCTTAAACCTTGGGTCTAGAATAAGTTTGTGATTACCATCCCCAGTAGGTATGACTTGTGATGCTTTGGTGGTTATTCCCACATTAGTGAAGAATGCAGTTGAATCATTTGAAGAACTTGCATCACCAGTACTGGTACCAAACTTCTCCATGACAACTCTTTCAAATGCAGCATGCTTCTCATTTTGGAGCAAATAAGCATACAATTGCTCGTAATTGGTGTTCCTCAATCCTTTGTTCAGCTTGACTACAGTGACAAATTTGTGTCATTCAGGATTCATGTTGTTCACAAACTTTGAATTAATCTGGATATTTGGCATTGTCATTTTGATGTTCCTCATATCATTCACAAGCTTGTGGAATCTTACATAATATTCCGTAACACTTTCATCACCAGTACTGGTACCAAACTTCTCCATGACAACTCTTTCAAATGCAGCATGCTTCTCATTTTAGAGCAAATAAGCATACAATTGCTCGTAATTGGTGTTCCTCAATCCTTTGTTCAGCTTGACTGCAGTGACAAATTTGTGCCATTCAGGATTCATGTTGTTCACAAACTTTGAATTAATCTGGATATTTGGCATTGTCATTTTGATGTTCCTCATATCATTCACAAGCTTGTGGAATCTTACATAATATTCCGTAACACTTTCCCCTGGATTCATTTTGAAATTCTCAAAGTCATCATAAAGCTGAGACTCCATGTCTTCTTTTTTCAGTTTTGAACCAGAGAAAAGCATCTTGACATTATCCCATAGAGCCTTAGCTTCAGTGTTGTGATTGATCAGCTTGTAGATATCCTTAGGTAAACCTTGAAGTATGATGTTTGAGGCTCTGATGTCTGCATCGTATCTCTTTTTCTCCTTATCATCAAGCTCATCATACATCTTTGGTCTGTCTAATCCCAATACAACTGAACCATCAATAGCAGTTTCAAGGATGTCCCTAGTAGTCTCAATCTGATATGGTCCTTCATCAATTGACTTAAGTATGTTAACCCCATTTTCCTTTCCTAAGCAATACAGTCTGATTCTTTGAGCCCAAGAGTCATAATCGGTTCTATCCAGCATGGGAGGACGAGTATCAGATCCTGCAGCTTGAACGTCATCAGCAACGGAAGAAGTGATTGTAGACATGATTACAGATTCCACGGGATTTTTCTACTCTTTGATTAAACCGGGAAATAGATTCTTTCACAGGATTTTACTAAATCAAGAGAAAACCGTAAAACGTAATACGAAGAAACGACAAGTCTCAATAGACGAATCGCTCACTTGACAAAACGCACCCCTGACAAATCGCAGTCCAGACAAATCGCAGTTCTGACAAATCGCAGTCCAAGACAAATCGCAGTCCAAGACAAATCGCAGTACAAGACAAATTGCAGTACAAGACAAATCGCAGTACTGACAAATCGCAGTCCTGACAAATCGCAGTCCTGACAAATAGCACCTTGATTATCAAATAGCTTAAACGACAAATCGCTTAGCAGACTGATTATAGCGAACAAGACACGTCAAGCTTGCTCACACAAGCTAGCCACTTGTGAATGACTAACCGTAAGAAACTTAAAACGGCTCGGACACTGACCAATTATAGATGAGAAGTGTGTAGTATGTGGGTAACTCAAACGTGTTAGGTTTGAGCACCGAGATCGTTCCGAACGAGGGTTGAATGGAATTTCCAACTCACGTCTCGATTATCGGGATTTGAATAAGAAAAGGGGATAAAATGATGTTATCTAAACTACGGGATAAGGAAAGCATATAGGATTAAAATCTATGGGGAAAACCTAAGAATTATGGCAAACTACGCAATTCTATACTAAAACGCAAATACGGGATCTAAAACGAAACGCGAATAAAATGCAACTACATCTAATCTAACTCCTAAAAATAACCTAAAATTACTTTTATGCTAAAAATGATATAAGAAAACTATTTATGAATTAAAAATATTTTTAGGAATTTTTCTGGATTTTATTAAAATTAAAAACTAATTATTAACTATTAAAACTAAATTAAAATACTAGAAATTATGAAAATCAAAGGGAAAAATATGAAAATATTTTCTAAAAATCTAAAATAACATAAGAGAATTTTCAAAAATAAATTTTTATTTTTCAGATTAATTTTCTATTTTCTATGAATTTAAATCTATTTAAATCTATTTTAAATTGTGAAAAATACCAAATAAAAGGGGAAAAATAGGGAAAAATATTTTTTATGCTTTTTATATTTTTCTTCAACTGAGAAAATTGAAAAATTATTTTTTTGGAACTTTTTCTGAATTAATTGCAATAAAAGCTATTTAAAAGTGATTAAAAACTATTTTTAATTGAGGAAAATAGCTAACAATGACCAAAAATTATGAAAAATTCAGGGAAATTCTAAAATGATATTCTAAAGCTATGAAAAATATAAAAACATGGACTTATGTGGAGAATATGGAAGCTGTAGTGTAAACTGTTTCTAAATAAGCATTTTAAAATAAGCAAATAAGCACTAAATGACACCAATTGATAACAGAAGCTAAAGTATACTAAAAATAACTACCAGCAACTAAATACTCCTAATCCTAACCTCTAATAAGTAGATTACCAAGTATTGAGCTAATTGACTACTTTAAGCAAAACATTGTCCTGGCCTCTACTTTAAGCTGTTGCACCAGCTTATTGATAAGCTAAAAGGCAAAACCAACTCTAGGGAATTAAAGTCTACCAGCTAGAGAACAATTGTACCAATTTTCAGCAAATAACAAGTTAATATGAACAAATTATGGTTGCTGCAAGAAACTGTTACACACTCAGTATTAACTGAGTGTGTGAACAGGGGAATCAGGCCCAAAAGAAAAGCAGATTTGAGCCTTATAAAAATTCCATAAAAATTTAACAATAATACATTTGAATGGATGACCAACTAAATTTGTTAAATCCAAAATTTCATTAACATTGGACCAGAAATGATTGAGTTAAAAATCTGCATAGCTCATGTAAAAACCACATATGCTGTTTTGACTTTTTTTACATATGAGAAAAAGTTTGACTAGAATGAACTTAAATTCAACAAAAGCAGATTAACAATGATGCAATATGATGAAATAAGATCTAAAATTACTATCCTATATGATTCTAATACTAACTGAAATATATGTAATCACCTTCCTTATCTGATGAGCTTAATAGAACAGGTTGAAACTGAATTTTGACTAAATGGATGTACAGATGCAATATAATGGTTGGAATGAATGAACTAAGCCTCAAATAAGCCTCAAGTTATACTCTAATCCAATGCACTAACATCTAGCTCAATGACTGATCATATCCAAACACTAGTTAAGAACTGAAATGTAATCTTAAAGCTACAATAACTAGATGATCCTAATATACCATTGAAACTCAATCTACCATAGCTAATTATCACTGAATTCATAAATCTAAACTACAAAAGTTCACAAAATCATACTACTCACTTATGCAGAAACATATTAGAGTAAAAAAACAGATTATGTAAAAAAATATGCAAGAGAAAACAACTTACAATAGGTCCAACCACAATGGTTTGTACTTGAAACTATCAGTCTACTATCCTAAAACTGATTTCCACCCAAATTCTATCATAAACAACCCAAATGCATCCAAATATCAGCAATTCAGAAACACATCTGCAGGTAACCCTTTTTTTTTTTTTTACTAATGTGAGACTTGATTGTAACTTCTGAGTAGTGAGCTAAAATAGATTTGAAATACTCAAGTAATCAATAATAAGCTGAGATGAGACAATTAAACAGTAATATAATTTTGAAGAGAACTAAAGCTGAAATAAAACTTTGAATTAATAAGAGTTCAAATGAAATTACAAGTACTTGAATTAAACTAATTTACTGAAAACAAATTAAGACTACTCAGAAATCATACTCTAATCTACTCCTAAAACTACTTTTTCTCACTACAACTCCCTATACTACCTCTCTAAGCTGTGTAAGGAGGAGTCTTTATATAGCTGGCCTTGAGGTCTTGGAAAAATCCAGAAGCTGAGTTGTGCTTTCTCTCGAGTGTTTTGGACCCTTAGATCATAGTCTCTTGTCATCCCATTAATCATAGCCTTTGGATCATTTTTTGCCACATCTCTTCGTCCAATCAGAAGCAAGGAAAGAAAGGAATGACACACGGATTGCCAAGCTGGCATCCGTGTGTCAGTGTGTGTCAGAGAAAAGGACGATATCACCCTTAATGATAGTGAATTGGCTCAATTGGGTATGAGGGTGTTTTAGGGTTCTAAGAGCCTGGGTTCATTTGGGGATACTTTTGGGCGCGTTTGATTTGTTTTTATTATTTTGATAGTTTGACCCGGGTTTGGTTAGGTATTGACCGGGTTAAGTGGTTATACCGGGTATTAGTTTTGGGCTTTGGATTAAACTTGGGCCAAGAGTATATTAAGGATTGGACTAAGTTAGTTTAGTACCCAAGTAGTATTTCAAGGACCATTCATGTACAAACCCAAATTTCAGGGACCAAAAGTGTAAAACTGAAAATGTAATCCAAGGGTTGTTTTTGTCATTCTCAAATAAACCAAGGACCATGTTTGCCAAATTTGAATCTTCAAGGGTCTAAACTGCCAAATACTCAAAGTCCAGGGACTGATCTCGACATCTCTTCAAACTTGACTGTAACTTCTAAAAATCATCCTCAGAGAATAAAATCTTCCAAAATGCACAATCTCGACCTTCCGGCTCAGCTCAAGCTCTCTTGATCTCTCGTGCTCGGATTTACATCTGATTTGGCTCCTTTTTGTGTGTTTTTGCATATCCGTACATGCACAAGCACAAACTCAAGAAAACCACAAATATTAGCAATAAAAGGCTCTTTCTTGGTTGTTTTGGGTCAGTTTTGATAATGAAAAGGTATGTGTTTTAGCACATACCACAGACAAATCGCATAAAACACAAATCGCATAGGCTGACAAATCGCATAGTACACAAGTACACCCACTACTTCCACTACTTTGTCCTTTCTTGTCGTTTTGTCTCAATAGACAAGTCGCTTCTTAAAAAGTGACAAATCGCATCCAAGCTATGACAAATCGCTTCAAGAAGCATTCATTAAAGAGACAAATCGCATGAAATTAAGGACAAATCGCATCAAAGAAAACCTATCCGAGAGACAAGTCGCATACTAGAAACATTCAAAAACACCACTTATTAATCCAAAAACAACTCAACCACGATGATTCAAGCCTTCCAAACCAAAACCTAAACACTTATAATGATTCTAAACACAAAAGTACTATCAAAATCCAAACTTTAACACAAGAAATGATCCAAATGATGCAAACTACTCTAAACTCATTCAAACCCAAAAACCTTATGAAAACCACTAGAAATCCAAGAACATGACAGATGAGTGATCAAACCATGGCTCTTGATACCAATTGTAACATATTGGTTTTCATAAACACATAAACAAACAATCACAAGGGGTGTATAATATGAGTTCTAGAGAGAGAAAGTGGAAGAGTTATGGGAACTTAGTGAGACAAAGAAAAATGATATTTGAAAGCTCCAACCCTTTGCCTTGCTAGGTAAAAGGTATTTATAGGTTCTTACAAGACACGCCTCCTACGGGCTGTGGATCATGCATACAGTGGGTAAAGACCCATCCGTCCTCCACGGTGTTACTTAACAAACTACTTACTAACACTAAAATGACTACGACTACTTTCTAACGATTACATATAGTTGAGGTGACCGACTCTTTAACTACCGGATTTTCTAAATCCTAACACTTCCATCTCTTTAACAATCTTGTCATTATTTAAAAGATCTTCAATTTCATTCACATTTATTTTCATTCTCTCACTTCTTATCCAATCTTGGGTGTAATGCAACGCGTCACAAGTTGACTTGACAATGAAGTTCTATAAGGGTCCAAAATGCGTCTACCGATACTTTCATGTTGGATCAATGATGATAATGATGATATTTGAATCTTTTAATGACATTATTGTAAAACACTAAAAATGACAGCTTGGTGTTACTTAGAATGGATTAAAGGTTCGAGTTTTTAGGTTTTAGATTTTTTGTTACAGCTTACTACTAGGGGTGTTCATGGGGCGGTTCGGTTCGGTTAGTTGGGATATTTTAACTATCCATTACGGGGCAGGTAATTCAATTTACTACCTGAAACCGAACCGTGTTAGGCGATTAACCGGACATGCGGTTACCCGAAATGAGCGGTTATCCGCGGTTTGGTTCACGGTTAACCATTTTAAAGGTTTAAACAAGTTTAACCTTATGAACAATAACATGATCTAAAAGGTAAAACACACTTTTAGTATATTAAATAATAGATATAAGTACAAAAAGCCCCCAAAATCTTGAGAGAAGTCCACATCATGGTCACTTTTTCATTCAATCTCCAAAATGGTCATGAGCAACTTCGCAACTCCACAACTCCACCCAATTGCAAGTACATGACTTTGATTTTTGTTTTTGGATTAAATGACGAATATACCACTATTCATTTAAATACCACTATTCATTTAAATATCACACCTCAAACTCTTCATCTTCTTCATCTCATTTCTTTCTCTATCCCTCCCTCCCTCACCACCGCCTCTAAAATTCCTGCTAGCCTCACCACCACCTCAAATATACCATCACCACCATAGTTTTTTACAACAAAATAAATTCTTTTTAAACTTACACACACAAAAAAAAAATAATAATAAAAAAAATACTAATTAATAATATAACCATATTTCCAAAGGCTTAGAATAGGGTAATAACCGAAGAGTAATGAATTCCTTTTGATCTTTTCTTTTACTCAAAAGCAAAAATATAACCATTTTCTAAGAATGTAACTTTTTTGTAATTTGAAACGTGGATTTTGTGTAGATTGTGGTTAAGATTTGTGGGTCTTGCTTTGTTTATAAAAAAGACTAAAATGGCTCACTTTTTTATGACTCTTTTTTGTGCAAGCAAGATGGGTCAATTTCATTGAATTTTGACTTTTCAGCTTTTCTTGTTGTTTTTGTGGTACTGTGTTGTTGAGTGTATAATTGCATATTTTTCAGTATGTAACCAACTTTATTAGTTGTTATTTGAAAGTTGAAGCTAACTTTGTTTTGACTTCTTTCAGTATTAAAGATTACAAGAACAAGATCTTCTAAATATCGAGAGTAAGGTTAGTAGCTACATTCTTTATTTTACTAAATTTGGTATGCTTTAATAGTTTTTTTTCCTTGTTATGTTTTATGTATGTTTAGAAATCAATTATAAGTGGTTATTGGTCACTAAAGTGAGCTATGGAAAAATCATAATGATAATAATATCATATTGTATGCTAAAATTTTATAATTTTGATGTTTGAACACAGAGGTTTCGAAATGACTCAAAGGGATAAGTTTATTGAAAGCACAAAGTAAAGAGAAAGAAAAAGCATTAAAAGCATTCAGTCAAGAAAACTAGGGTCTAAAACACCATTTGAGTGAAGCAAATGACGTGCTATCTTGTGCTAAAGTGAAAGAAGAAACAATGAACTTAAATTTGACCTTTATTGAAGAAGAGTACAATTGTGAATTCTAAAACACCAATTGAGTGAAGCAAATGACGTGATATGTGGAGTTAAGTTACTTGTGATTAATGATGCAAAGGGAAGATAGAAGTATATAATGAAACAATGGTGGGTCTCTAAGAGTCAGAGTATATAGATAGCAGAAAAGCCATAATTGTGAATTCTAGCAGGACAATTGTGGTTGCTTGGATCTGAGCATTGTTTTACTAGAGGAATAATAGCGATGTACTGTATAGGTTACTTTTCGTTATTTCTCACAGTCGAGTAAATATTGCTACAGGACATGTCCTTAGATGTCCTCTTGATTATGTTATGTTGTAAGTTTCAGATCTAGCCGGAATTTTAGAGGCAGTGGTGAGGGAGAGAGGGATAGAGAGAGAAAAGAGATGAAAGAAGATGAAGAGTGTGAGGTGTGATATTTAAATGAATAGGGGTATATTCGTCATTTAATCCAAAAACAAAAATCAAAGTCATGTACTTGCAAATGACATGTGGCGCATTTTGGGTAGAGTTGCGGAGTTGCGAAGTTTCTCATGACCATTTTGGAGATTGAATGAAAAAGTGACCATGATGTGGACTTCTCTCAAGATTTTGGGGGCTTTTTGTACTTATCTCAATTATCTCTAAATAATACTGAATAGACTAAAGTCATAATAAAATTATTCCATCACAATAATTACGTTCAAATAAACATACATGACACATTAACAAAAAATATTTGTTCGACGTTTATATGTTACAAACACATTAATCTATTTTCACACACATAGATATTTAGTAAACGTGTACATTAGGAGCAAAAAAGTCGTTATACAATAAGAGTAGTGAAATAATATAATCGATACTTGTACTATTATTTTAAAACCTTCATGTATATATATATGGTTCAGTTCGGTTAACCACGGATATCTAAATATAAAAACTAAAACCGATCCGTAATAAGCGGGTTTTTTCGGTTTCGGTTCTTATCGGTTTCGATTTCTTTGGTTTCGGGGTTTTTCGGTTTCGGATTGAGCGGTTCGGCTCGGTTTGTCGGTTTCACGGTTTTTGTAACACCCATACTTACTACTAATGGGCCAGGTCTTTTTTTTTTCCTATCTTCTTGAAAGGTTGCATGTACACACTGTCCCAAACAATCTCTATAAAAATTCAGATTTTCAACAAAGTCAGGTTATTTCGGGAATTGCCGGAACCGAATGATTCCGACCCGAATCGTCTCGAGAAACGAAAATTTGAAAATTTAAAAACTAAGAACGAGACCATTATTCTAATCTACGATTTGGTTCTGATACAATACCGGTACAGTTTCTCGGTTCTTTTGGTTCTTCAGTTTTCTTGGACACCCTTATATGTTAGTGCACCTTATTGTGCTCTAATTTTATCGCACTAAACTGCAAATACATCTCTCATGTTTCAAACAAAAGTCACAACTCACTTATTTGCGAAGCATTTTCACACCTATGTTTATTGTACCGCATGTTTTTCTCAAGTTAAATCTGATGAGAGTTAGGTATATTCTAGGGTATAGATCTCGAAAAAAAACATGTGAATAACGACACCTATTACAGTAGTTTTTTATTCAAAAAGAATACACAAGTGCAAATCTCAGATTTTTTAAAGTCAAATGCAAATTAATCGTAAATTTCGCCACCGACACCTTGCATCTCTGTATACGACGGGGACGGCAAGTATAATATAAAAGGACTAATTGCTGGAATCGGCTACAAGGTTTAAATAAATTGCACTAGCAACCCTTCATGTTTGTAAAGTTATAAATATAGTTTGGATAGTTAATTACCCCTTACTCGCTTTCAAACGTGGGAGAGTGAGAGCGACGAAAGATGATGTGCCGCTAATGTGAAAATGAATAAGAAATAACTCAATTATTATTTGTACATTTATACTAGCGTCAGTGATAAAGATGACATGACGCCTCTAAAGATAAATAATTGATAATTCAATTATTATCTATTCATTAATAATTTTGTAGACATTAATCTAGACATGTTAAAAATAGATAGATAATAAATTATCCATTTTCACATATCCACGGTACAATTCATCTTTACTCTCTCAATCATACAAATTAGCTTCCTAAACCTTAAATTAATAATTAACTAGTCATTGACTCTAATGCCAAAGAGGTTTTCAATGATTTAAGCTTTTTAAAAATACTTGCAATGGAAATGCTGTAAGCGTGGGTTTTTTTTATAACTTATATAAGCTTGAGCTTTAAAAAATCAGCTTTTAAAAACTTTTGTTTATAAGAGAAGTTAGTTAAAGTTTTAGATTATCATAAGCTTTTCTTTAAAAGCTTTAGCATTTTACAAGACTTGTAATTGCACAAAATGTAAAAAAAGAATAAGACCGTTGCATTGTGTGTTAATAAAATATTATTTTTACCTTTTAAAAACATTTTAACTTGTTGAAATATAATACTCCCTCCGTCTTAAATTTATTGTCAGGAGACAAAAAACACAAAGTTTAATAAAAGTGGGGCCACTACAATTTTAAACCACACAAATAGAATATTCCCTCACAAAATTACCTTTTTATTACTAAAAATGGAAGGTGGACAATTATTTTGAGACAACCCAAAAAGGAAATATGGACAATAGATTTGAGACGGAGGGAGTAGTAAAACAGTAAACACTCATTTTAAAGGTGGTCAACTAACTTGGACACTTGGTGCATGTAAACATATATTTTTAGTATAATTTTAGAACGGTAAGCTCCAACTTAATTTTTTTTTTTGGATTTGATCGAAGAATTAGCAATGTAATTTTTCAAATATACCAATCTAGTCTATAAACCTTTCTTAAGTTATAGAAATATAACGAACTTTCATAAGTGTTCAATTTGTTACGTAATGATGACGTGTCATACCTGAAAGTCTGACAAGTGTCATAATTTATAACGTGACATGTCATCATCACGTATCAAATTGAAACACTTATGAAAGTTCGTTACATTTTTACAACTTAAAAAAAATTCACGTACTAGATGAGTACATTTGAAAAGGTATATTGCTATTCTTTGACCAAATCATATTTTTTATCTTAGATGTTATCTTAACATTTTTGGGTGACTAGATTTAGGTATGTTTCAAAACATGGAGGATGACTCTAGTAACATGTTTTCTTTTTGTGGGGACTTGTTCTTGAAGTTATAATGAGAATAAGAAATGTGGCTCCCTCGTCATCGTCCTGGTACATTCAGACACGCTGTCACAACCACCTTCACAAAAACACACACACACACATTAACTGTGTGTAAAACACCCCCATCCCACAATGGTGATGGATATCAACCAAGATGTCAACAATCTCATAAGATTGAAATGCTCTGTTCAGACATATGATTGGGGAAGAATTGGAAATGAATCACTTGTTGCCAATATTTATGATGGTGAGATTGATGAGAATCAGACATATGCTGAGTTGTGGATGGGGACCCATGATTCTGGTCCTTCTTTTTTAGTTAATGATAATGATGGTTGTGATGAGGATTTGAGTTTAAAGGATTGGATTAAGAATAATCCTGATGTTTTGGGTGATGTTGTTGTTGATAAGTGGGGTGTTGATCTTCCTTTTATGTTTAAGGTAAATGTTGATTTAATCTATGTCTTTTGATTTTACTATGTAGATTTGTATTTCATTACTTGATTAATTGAGAATTAGGTCTACAAGAGGATCTGAAGTTGTTTTATTAGTATTTTTGTGTAATGTGACTCGATTTTAGGAAGTTAAGGCAATTTTTGTTTAATTTTCCAGTACTATTAATTACATGAAACAAAATCCTAAGAAATAACTAGTGATCGGTTTGATTCTGTGTGGCGGTGGTTCAAACCCTGTGGATTTGTCGGCCAAAAGAAAGTTGAGGTGATTAGAGGATATTATTAGATACTGTAGGGGTGTATTTGTTTCCAATGGTGTTGGAAACTTGTCGTACTGGTTCTGAGTAGTTTATACATCAATTTTTTGGCTCTCAGAGAGAAAGTTTCGCTCGAAGTAAGAGATACATTTTGCGGAAGATGCAGTTCTAGCTGATAGGCAAATATATATATGAGGAATTATTTGATAATTGATACGAGTATGTTGTTACTTTATGTATGTTAATATACATTGATAATTTAATCTATAATACTCCGTATCAGGTCATTCTGGTCCTCCTTTTTTAGTTAATATACATTGATAATTTAAAAGTTAAGACACTTTTTGTTTTAATTTTCCAGTACTATTTATTTCATGAAACAAAATCCTAAGAAATAACTAGTGATCGGTTTAATTATGTGTGGCGGTGGTTCGGACCCTGTGGATTTGTCGGCCCAAAGAAAGTTGAGGTGATTAGAGGATATTTTTTGGCTCTCAGAGAGAAAGTTTCGCTCGAAGTAATAGATACATTTTGAGGAATATACAGCTCTAGCTGATATGCAAATATATCTATGAGGAATTATTTGATAATTGATAGTTTAGATATGTTAATAGACATTGATAATTTAATCTATAATACTCCGTATTTGGTCATTTGTTTTGGTATAACTGTAACATGCTGTGTAAAGGAAGTAGCTTTAATCAAGTTGTATTTAGTTTCAGTTTTCACTCTGAAGAACTAGGATGAAAAGTGACTACTAAGTTTTTATATTTTAATATTTTATAGATATATAGATACCATATTTTAAGTCAACATTTGATACCAAAGCTTCCGTTTGCTTTTAATGTGGTGATTTTAATTATTGATGCGGGTGATTGGTTATGTTATCAGGTTCTTTCAGTTGCTCGTGCATTGTCAATTCAGGCTCATCCGGACAAGGCATTGGCAGGGTTCCTTCACACCTTGAAGCCCAGTGTTTATAAAGATGCAAGTCACAAACCTGAGATGGTTTTGGCAGTAACTGAATTTGAAGCTTTATGTGGGTTTATTAGCTCTGAGGTAATCATACTGATTTATTTCAACTTTATTACAGACTTACAGTATTCATTTTCTCCTAATTGTTTACATGAGTGCTTGACAAATCAAAGTGAGTGAAAAATTAAAGCGGCAGTATAGATGTTTGTTTGAGCCAAAGAAAACTTACTGCTTGGTGCGTGCTCACAAAATTATAATCATTCCGTTCCATCTATAACATAGTCAAACAGAGTTTATGAACTTTTGTTTCTTAAATTTGCTTTTGTCAGACTGTGTAACATTCAGTTTCGTTTGATTAGTAATATTAAATTTACCTGGACTGCTGGACCAATGGGCTGAAACATAATATATCAAGCATTAACTTGTAGAATGAGTTAGTGTCTTCTTTCTCAATTGCTGCATTATCATGTCTACTATCTTGTTTGTTATGAGTGGGTGATCTTTTCCAGCAACATGGCCAATGTACTATTTCATCTAGTGTCTTATTTTGCGAAGTACCTTCTATTAACATGTACCATTGTTAGTTATATAAAAAGAAGCAACTTGGAGACCTGAATATCTTGTAACTACAATATAATTCTAAAATTTTCATATTGAATGTCCATGTTTTTTATCTGATGTCTGAAGTTTACCTATCCATTTTCTAGGAAAGAGTTTCAGAAATCCATTGTGTCGTGTTCATGCATTTTTCTAAATTAAAATTGTAGCCCCAGATGGAATGTTTTTGTGTATTGAGTCCATTGATGTGGATGGCATTTTTATACTTGGTATTATGTTAAGTAATGCTCATACATACTTGTGATTGATTGTAGGAACTTGAGGCTGTGCTTGAAAGTGTTCCAGAGATCATGGAAGTGGTTGGTGGTCCATATACGGACCAAGTTTTACCTATCAACGAGCAAGACAAGGGGGCAAAAGAAATGCAATTTCTTCAGTCAGTATTTATTAAACTCATGTCAGCTGAAAGTAAGGTGGTTTCTGCAGCGGTCTCCAAATTGATCAGTCGGATTAATATGGAAAAGAAGGTACCTACATTCACATCATGTGCTGTTATTGGTGTAATTCCCTAATTTATTTTTGTGTTAATCTTTGTCTATTGTTTATCTCTTAATGTATACAAGATATTAGTAAATTTCATCTAACATCGACAGTTTTATTTTGGAAACATAACCAAAGAAATTAATGGACTTTTGTATATGCATATGACCGGAGAAACAAGAACCAAGTAATTAAGTGTTTGCATACACTATCACAGCAATTGCACCTTTGAATTAGTTGGTTTAAACTTTAAAACCACCAACAAGGGCCCAAAAGATGATTTTTGAAAACGTAAGCCATGTCCTTTAATTGAAGTCCCTGGAGTTGAATGATTGAAATCTAAGTTCACCCAGTAAGATTTCTGATCAAAAGATCAAACTACAAGACTTTTGCTCAAATATTTTATTTGGATTGAAATATTACAAGTAAACGTTAGGGATCAGTCAATGTAACAAGGGGTCATTAGTACCTTTACCATAGTACATAAGATGGAAAGATTTAACAATGATATATATAGGTATTATTAAAATTGTGATTATAAGGTTAGAACAAAAAATCCGAGAGAGAACCACCTTTAGTTGATGCTGTTTTAACTCTTAGTTGGAGATTTCAACCATGACTTGCCTTCCCCTCAATAGATGGTCAATGGTGGAGGACGGATGCATAATTCTGCTTTAAAATAGTTGGATATAAATCCCCACATTAAATTTTATATTATATTGAGTATATTTGGGATTTAACACATGGGTGGTGAATTGATGGTTATGAAACTTTTTTTAGGAAGCTTGGTTCTTACCAGTATAGAGGACTGTGTGTGTGGATAGGTTTTAAGTTAGTACATGGTTTTAGAGAGTGCATGTATTGAACATTTCTAATTTGGTGGTGAAATTTAGAACTATTCATTGGATATACCAAAGGGAGATGTGCATAACGTAACAACTCTTTAGATGACGTGACTAGAATCTTTGCATGTAGAATGGAATATTTTAAGTAATGGAAGCTTCAAATGAACCTAAATTGAACTTCGAATTTGACAGCGTGCTAACTGGAATTTTTGATCTCATCTTTGATATAAATAGCTTCTTTTTTTTTTTTTTTTTTTTTCCTGGTAACCATGGTTTATGACCTTTTGGCCTGTAGCACAATCAAACAAAAAAAAAACGTTGTATAAATAGGATGTTAAACAACTTTGGAGTATATTGGTCTCAATGTGCAAGAATGAACTTAATAATCAAGATTGTATTACCTATTAAAGGATTAAGCTTAGTCATTAATTTTTTTGGAAAAGGATATTAGTCATAAAATAGTTGAGATTAGCAACCACTAATTATTTTTATGGCTCATCAGACAAGGCAGTTAACTTTCAAGGAAGAACTAGCGTTGAAGCTTGATGAAGAGCACCCCCATGATATCGGTGTCATAGCATCTTTCCTGTTTAACCACGTAAGGTTGAACCCTGGTGAAGCTTTGTATATAGCACCAAACGAGCCTCATGCATATTTGGGTGGTGACTGTGTAGAGTGCATGGCTACTTCAGATAACGTTGTGCGTGCTGGCCTTACTCCAAAGCACCGTGATGTAAAAATCCTTTGCTCAATGCTCACATACAAGCAGGTAACTCTATAACGAGATCTTATGCTATTAAATTTTTGGGGCAAGGATAAGAGGCCACCGAACTATTCAGCTTTTTAGATTAGCGCCGCCCAACCATCGAATCGACTTTTATAGACCACCCAAATATCTATCTCGTTGGCCAAAACATGCTGAACAGGGAAGATAAACTTAAAAATCCCCCTGATTACTTTTTATGTTTTGTAAAGCAAAGATTATTAAATAATTAAAAAATTGATTTTTCCCATTATTATACACTTTATAAGATTTTGTATAAACGGAAATGGATAAATACTTGGATGGCAAATAAAAATGTTTGCTGGATAACATTTTCATGTGTCACAGGGGTCACCAGAAATATTGAAAGGGGTGCCATTGAACGCGTACACCATGAGATACACCCCTCCTTTCGAGGAATTCGAGGTTGAGCACTGCTTGCTGGACCAAGGTGCATCAGTCGTCTTTCCCGCAGTACCTGGTCCATCGATTTTCTTAGTACTTTCAGGAAATGGATGTATGTACACATCATCCTCACCTTCTTTGCCGTCATCATCATCATCACCATCTTCATTGTCATCATCACCTTTGTTATCACCATCCTCCTCATCAGCACGATCCTCATTGTCATCATCATCATCGTCATCTCCATCATCACCACCACCACCGCTACGCACATCATCACTGTCATCTGAGGACATAGTTTGTGGAGGAGATGTGTTATTTGTTCCTGCTAACACTGAGGTTCATGTGAGTACAGAATCAGAGTTGCATTTGTATAGAGCTGGAGTTAACCACTTGATGTTTTCAAAAACATAGACACAACATTGAGGAATTGGTATGTATCGGTATCTGTAGTATTCATTTGTATATGTGTGTATCGTTGTGTCTTGTAATCTTTATAGTAATACCCTAAAGTAAAACCTACCAATATAGCTACAAAAGATGAGAAATCCGATGTGGATTTCATTAGCGAATCATATCATGTTTAATTCATTATTGTATTTATGTGTGTCCTTGTAGTTCCTGTATGACAATAATTTAATAAAGTCGCCTTATTAGCACTGTGTTTATGTTTTTCTTTTTGTTGCTTGGATATTATATGGAAGTTGTTTTCGCTTTACTCGCTTAAAGATAGTTAAAAGGGGTGTTTGGATATGTTACAAAGATGATTATGGCAGTCTCCAAATATTGATTTGATTGTGATTTTACTATGTAAAAAAAACCTGGTAGGTTCCTTCAAGAAACTGGCTTTTTACTGTGATGAAAAATTATCTAGTTTGAAACTTTTGTTAAATGCATACAAATACTAGAATGGACCTCAATTCATTGAAAGCTATTTGTAAATGTATGTGGGGCAGCATTAACTAACGCATGACTCTTGAGACAAAGTCACAGGCCAAACACTCCCATTAGATATTTTGGTATGTTGATGTATGGCGTAGGTGACTTGATGAGTGTGTTCTGAACTGTCACTAAAAGTGATCGATAATGTCCCATTGAGCATTCACAATTAGTGACTATCAAATTAGTCAGGACAACAAGAGTGGCAACCTTATGACAAATGAAAGGTAGGCTTATGCTTCCATGATTTTTTACATATGACTTGTTTGTAATTGTTACTTCCAAGTTTTAGAATTTTTGGTGAAGGCACTATCTATGAACTTGTTGGAGAACAATTATGTGTTTAGTATGTTATAAAATTTTCATATATTTTTTTGGTAAAGGATTGTACGGTAAAGAATCAATAAAAAAAGAATTATCGTACAAGAAAAAATAGTAGCTATGACCACTCTAAACAATGAAAAAACTACGTGCTTTGAACAAGCTCAAAACACGACAATTAAACTATGCTAGAGAAAATAAAATTTTTTTACATCTTATTCCTCTAGACCTTGTGACACTAATCAATTCACATCAGCTTCCATAAGCCAACTTTCACGTTACCATAAGCTTGCCAACTTTTGTATTCCGTTTAAACTTTATAGAAGCTAGCTTTAACCTTACTGAATCCAAATTAAGTATATAATATATTAATCCATATATATAACATAAAGTAATTTCAAATTAAGTATATGTCATGAATCAATAATGAGACAGGTATTGGTTTCCTAAAAAATGTTTGTAATATTTTTCTTACATTTTTATTTTTTATTTTTGTGCTTTTATCTTTATTATAAAATTACGGAACAAAAAATATAAAGTTTAATAAAAAATACAGAATAAAAACTGATAAAAATCTGTCTTATACCATCAATAAAGGGAGTAAAAAGTGAGCAAAGGAAGATAGAAAGTGACTAAAAGGTACGTATAACTAACTCTTATCAATAAAAACCTAATCTTGATTGGCATGATAGCAACTGCCTAGCCATTCATTGAAGTCGACTAGAGAATGAAAGGCAGAAAACCAAACTTGGCTTATCCAGTATCCACTATCATATCCTTTTGAAATCATGTCCACAAATTCCCCCATCTAAGGTCCCATTTCAAGAAAAATAGTTTAGAAATTTCAAATAATTTACTTGTAACTTTTATATATTCAAAAAAACTACACATCTATACATTTTCATTTAAATCGATTAGCCCAATTCCAAAAGATCACTTGATCAACCACCATATACAATTATACATTACCCAAATGTTTTTAATTTCTAACATGTTTAAAGTAACACAACAAACTCAACTTTGTTCACATATTCAAAAAATATCTTGTATTTATAAGATAGTTATCTGTCGTTCAAAAAATAAAAATAAGGGAAAATAAAAACTATCCGGTATATAGCATGCAAATATCATATCATGCCATTTTCATGACACAACTTGCATCTTATAACAAATAATGTAACAACAACATAATGAGACGAATGATATAACAATCAATGAAACATAAAAAGATCACTAAAACATACAATAACATTTGACAAATAACAATAGCTTTTATATATGAATATCTTTTATCCAGCTCATAGAAATTCGGAATAAACAACAGAATGAAGAGAAATTCACGGAAAAGAAAGAACCCTAAAGAGATTCAAACAAACAAACACAACCCATTTATGAGGGGGTTAAAAACAAATGGCTTAATAGCCATCGGGCTTATGTGCAATGAAACTGATACATTGCACTTGACGAACGTTGTCGAATCCGATGATACGGACCCAGGACTGTGGGTACTCCTTCTTGCACTCGTTGAGTTCCTTCAACACTTGAGAGGCATCATTGCACCCGAACATGGGCAACTTCCACATTGTCCAGTATCTGCCATCGTAGTATCCGGGGGAGCGATTGTTCTCACGGTAGGGGAAACCGTGCTATAATACAACACAAGTATATAAACACAATGAGAACTTGATTTTGTAACGTAAAAAGTTTAGTAAAAAGATATATGAGAAATAGACCTCCAACTCGAATTCCAAGCAAGGAACCCACTTGTTGCGAAGAAGGTATTCGACTTCCTTAGCCAATTGGGTTTCGGTCAATGGTGGTAGGTATGAAAGAGTCTCGTACTTCTTCAAACCCAATGGTGGCCACACCTAAATTCACCAAAAAACAAAACATATTTAGCTTCTTAAAACGAGAACACCTCCGTACAAAATTGTTCTGTTTTATATTTAAAAAACAGAATAGCTTTGTATCTAGATTTATATACAAAAGTGTTTGATATGTACAAAACTGTTCTGTTTGATATTTCAAATAGAACAGTTTTGTATAGAGAATTATATTATATACGTATATACCTTCATGCATTGCACTCTTCCACCGTTGCTGGGAAGCGATGAGAAGTCGTTGGACTTCTTGGTAACGGGGAAGGCAGAGTTGGACTTAAGTCCAGTGAATGGAGCCACCATGTTGGCTTGAGCGGGAGCCGCCCGGCTAACGGTAGCGACTGCGGAGGAGATGGAGGCCATTTTAGTGCTTTAGATGATTAGCCTTAGCGAATCCAGTGAGTAACTTTAGTTTACATAGCTCTATATATAATGGTCGTATATGGGCAATGGGTTTGCTACTTGCAATCCAATGGACTAAAATAAATCAAGCTTGACTTCTAGTGATTGTGGCCGTTGGATATGAGATTTCATTCATAGTGTCCACATAATTGCAGGTCTTATCATTAAAAACCACCAGAAAATTGAGTGCCACGTGTCATATGCACATTGCTCAAAAAATCTTATCTCATCTTGTAAAGGAGAGGTAGACATGGACGGAGGGTACGTGAGCGTAGTAACGTTTTCTTTTATCGTTTTCTTTTTTCAAGTTGGAAATTTGAAATATTTAGAAGAAACTAGTCTAAGTTTTATAACTTTAGGTTTGCGATTTAGTCTAAATCGAGTTTAAATATGGCTAAGCTCGAATTCCACTATGAACTCTGAGATGCTAGTTTAAGAATAGCATTATGTGAATGTTTAAGTTTAAGCTTAACTCAACAAGATTCATGTGTAATTAAACTTAAATAACGTCCCAAAAATTCAGTTAAAGCTATGCTCAATAAAACAAGCTTAAATTTCTAAAAGGGTTGGACAAAGTTCAAGTCTAACTTTTATAAAGTCGACTCATTATTCTACGTTTCAATCTCATTAAATAGCTGATTTTATAAGTTTATAGTTTGTCAAGTTCATATGAGATTCAAGCTTACTTAAAATAGTGTTCCCTTATTCATAACTTGTGAAAAAAGATAAGATAAGAACATCTTGTTAGTCGTATGTTTAGCATAAGCCCGATTATATTTTGTATGAGCTAAAGCCCGAGTTTCAATAGTTAGGGTATGTATTGTTCGGTTTAATGGAATTAGATACGAAAACCTTCTATCAGATGGTAGAAGGTTTTCGTATCTAGCTCATTCCATTAAATCGAACAATATATATAGTGAATAAACCCTAACTAGTGAAACCCGAGCTTTAGCCCATACAAAATATAATCGGGCCTATGCTTAACATACAACTAACACTCCACCGCAGTTTGAGCGGGAGGACTCCAGACACTCAAACTGGTACGAAACTCCTCAAATAAAGCAGAAGGCAAGCCTTTAGTGAAAATATCCGCATACTAGTAACGTGAAGGAACATGAAGAACTCGAACCTGACCAGCAGCAACCAAGTCCCGTACAAAGTGAATATCAATCTCGATATGCTTTGTACGTTGATGTTGAACCGGATTAGAAGATAAGTAAACAACACTGACATTGTCACAGTAGACCAGCGTAGCAGAAGACAAAGGAGTAGGCAGCTCACGTAGTAAATTCCTCAACCTACAAGTCTCAGCAACAACATTGGCAACACTCCGATACTCTGCCTCAACACTAGAACGAGAAAGCGTCGGTTGACGCTTAGAGGACCATGAGAGTAGGTTGTTGCCAAGAAATACACAATATCCAAAAGTCGATCTCCTAGTAATAGGGCAACCAACCTAATCTGCATCCGAATAAGCAACCAATGAAGTAGTAGATGATGAGAACAATTGTAATCCATACTCTAAAGTGCCCCGAACATACCTCAAAATCCGCTTAAGAGCCGAGAAGTGAGGCTCTCTCGGATCATGCATATATAGATAAACTTGCTGCACAACATAAGAAATATCAGGACGAGTGAAAGTAAGATACTTAAGAGAACCCGCAAGACTTCCATATAACGTCGGATCAGAAACCGGATCACCATCATCACCCAGTTTAGACTCAGTATCAACATGAGTCCAATTGGGGTTACAATTAACCATGTGAGCCCTCTCAAGAATCTCTGTAGCGTACTTACGCTGAGACAAAAACATCATAGAAGAGTCACGCATAACAGACATACCCAAAAAATAATTAAGAGAGCCAGATATGTCATAGAGAATTCCTGATGTAAAGAAGCAATAATCCGTTGTAACAAAACCTCATATGAAGCAGTGAGAAAAATATCATCAACATATAGTAACAAATAAGCAGTGTTCATCCCTTGTCTATAGATAAATAACGATGAGTCACAACGACTATGACTAAACCCAACCCGAGTAATATAAGCGGCAAACCGCTAAAACCAAGCTCGAGGGGCCTGCTTAAGACCATAAAGAGACCCCTGCAATAAACAAACATAATCAGGATGTGCAGAATCCTGAAACCCAGGCGGCTGATGCATATAAACAGTCTCAGCCAAATCACCATGTAAAAAGGCATTCTTGACATCAAGATGATGAATCGGCCAATGTCTAGAAATAGCCAAACTAATAATTGTCCAAATAGTACCTAGTTTAACAACTGGGATAAAGGTCTCATCAACATCAACATCAACACCCTCTATCTGAGTACTACCATTCTCAACAAGACAAGCCTTGTAGCGACTAAGTGTACCATCAGCTAAGAACTTGTGACGAAATAGCCACAGACAACGAACAATATTGGCATCCGTGGGTCTAGGTACAAGAATCCAAGTGTTAATTTTACTAAGTTCATTATACTTATCACACATAACATTTTTCTAATTAGGATCACTAAAAGCATCGTTATATGATTTAGGTAAAGAAGAGATAGAAGACACATGAAAACTGAAACGCTGAGTGGGACGATTAGACCCGACATTAAAGTTGTGATTGTGGGGTGAATCAAAACCAAGTTTGGGTTAACAGGTTGAGTGGTTTGGTTTTGGGAAACGGAAACGGAATCGGGCTGTGTTGGAGTTGGATCAGTAGGAGATGGAATCGGGTTGTGTCGTTGGGTTGGTGAAGGTGGGCCAAGATCAGTGGTATGCTTAATATTAACAGGCTCGGTTGGTATAGCAGTTGGCGGTTCAGTTGGTATAGCAGTTGTGGTATCATGTTGAACATTTGGTGAAGTGGGGTAAGTTGTAGGTGATGATCTGATGATATTAGTAATGGCATTAGACGAGTCATACAAAAAAATCATACGAAGGACTATAGTCTGGTTTGTTTCCATAAGTCGGGTAAAAGGGATTTCATTATCTATGGCACGTGAAGGTAAAACATTTAACAAGTAAACAGCCATATTAAGAGCTTCAGTCGAATAATGTTGTTAATGGTACGAATCATTCTTTCAGATTTCCCATTTTGTTGTGAAGTACGAGGACAAGAAAATTGAAACTGAATCCCATTATCAGCAAATAACTTATGGAAGGCGTGGTTGTCAAATTCACCACCATGATCACACTAAAATGACTATATGTCACACTTAAATTGAGTGCCAACAAAAGTACGAAACAACACGAATTTGGAGAAAACATCAGATTTATTAACTAACGGATAAACCCAAACATATTGCGAATAATGATCCAAAAATAAAACATAAAATTTAAATCTAGAAAGACTCGGAATTGGGGAAGTCTACAAGTCCGAGTGTACAATATCAAAAGAATACTGAACTGAACTAATAGAACTAACAAATGAAAGCCTCACGTGTTTTCCAAGTTGACAAGCATGACAAAGAATTTGAGACTTCTCTTTATTACATGAAATGGAATTACTGGAAAAAAAACACGACGTAGCACTTCACTTTCAGGATGTCCAAGATGCTGGTACCATGTATACGGACTGATGAGAAACGTTTGAGGAATGGTGGAGGGCTTGGTGACAGGGTAAAGATCCCCAATGCTATCACAACGGAGCAGCACCCAATGAGTTTGAAAGTCCTTAACAGAAAAACCAAAATGGTTAAACTCAACAGTACAATAATTATCACGAACAAATTGAAGAACAAAATTTTGATTTTTACAATATTGGAAGTAATTAGAACGTTATTTAAATGAAGTGGTCGATATGGTGTAGGCAAAACACTATGGCCATAGTTGGTAACAGGAATAAAATGTCCATCACCAACCGAGACAATTGAATAAATGCACGGATTAAAACATCACAAAGAGGGAGTACCATGAACTCCATTGTGAAGAAATTTGCAATACGTGCCAAATTGACAAGCACTAATTGAAACAAGGTTTATTTACCTTTTCCATAGACGGAGTAGACCGCTGAGCATTAGAGCTAGAGTTAGACAACAAAACCATCGATAATGAGGAAGTAGAATCAACAGACATAGCTTGAGCCCAGGACTTTAGTCGCATCTCCTCGGTAGTGAGCATCGAATGGACCGTCTTAAGATCCAGAAAAGTCTCCCGATGAGCAATAATAGTGGAGACACTATTGTACTTTTCCGGCAACCCTTCCAAAGCAAAAGTGACAATATCGTCATTACTAATAAGGGACCCAAGACTTGTCAAAATAGTAGCAATACTTTCAATCTTGCGAAAGTAAGCATCAATACTCAAATCTCCAATGCACGCAATTCGGCCTTTAATGCAATGGAGTAAGAATGCTTGTTGTCACTAAAGATTGAGGCAATAAGATCCCATGCATCCTTCGCCGTTTGAGGATCATCAACAACAAGTCTCGCTTGAAGAGTCTTGTAGAGTGTCACAAAAATCCATGAGAGGATGATAGTGTCAATCTTGATCCATTTCGCATCAAGAGGTGTTGAAGCACTTGTGGTAGCTTCACTAGTGCCGAAAAGGTGATCCAAAAGGCCGTAACAACGACAAATACTCTTGAAGAAATACACACACGATGAGTAATTCATCTCGTCGACATCCAAATTGAAAGGAATGAGGTTATTGAGGTTGTTTATTGTCATGAGTTTATCGGATAGCAAGATTACGGGATATGGAGGGTCAGTAACAGTTATGTTGAGCCTTTAGGGCTCGTATGATTGTATGAAGAGTAGGGTTTAAGGTTCGAATGTAGGATGAATGACAAAAGTACACGTAAACAGTAGGGTTTGTGGTAAAAGGTAAAAGTAAACAGTTGGGTAGACTTTGCTCAAAAAAAAAAAAAAAAAAAAAAGTTGGGTAGACAACTTGCTTAAGTTTATGGGTTTAATAAATGACAAAAGTGTAGGATAGACTGATGTAACAGGAACTTAGTCAAGGATTATGGTTTGTAACAAAACCACCACGTAACCAATCAAAACCAATGTCATGTCGATAATAAAAAAAATTGAAACAGAAATTGTAACACTTGAACCAACAACGTCGATTGGCAATCATAAATACCAACGGTCGATGAAGTTATAAACACCATAGTCAACTGGTAATCAACAAATACCAACGGTTGACAAGAACAAATGAGTTAGTCGACTGGTAATCAAACAAATACCAAACTGGAGAACAAAGTTTAAAGAGAACGATTGTTTACGGTTTTAGTGGACCGATTTTCTGGTGGCTGGAGATTGTTTAGGGTTTAGAGGATCGTGTTTTTGGTGGCTGATACCATGTAAGATGGTAGAAGGTTTTCGTATCTCATTCCATAAACCGAACAATACATATAGTGAATAAACCCTAACTAGTGAAACTCGGGCTTTAGCCCATACAAAATATAATCGAGCCTATGCTAAACATACAACTAACACATCCATATGTTTTAGTAAGAATTGTAACAGGTCTTTTAACCACTAAACCCTCATGTAGTTCTATTAATAGATGGTTAAAGGACTTTAAATACTCTATCTTAGGTTAAGATAAGATTTATTAGTTACAACGACACTAATGTACATTAATAGATTTTGAGAATATTTGCCATGGTTATTACTTATTAATATCTTTTGCTCTTAACAAACACCTATGTGTACACCACTTTATTGCTATTTATTGCTATTAAGCATACCCCTAACCAACTGCGCCACCACCCTATTATTATGTGTTTATACTTTATAGTACCATTCTTTTTAGGGAGACTGCATGAAAATGTAATTAACTTGTCATTTATTTTCTTTGTTTTGTAGCTATTTTAAATTTTTTCCTATTGTATACATTATACTTTTAAATTCCATCTATTGTGTGTATCCTATGACCATTTTGCCTCTATCTGTTAATAAGAGTGTTTAAAAATGAGAATGGTAAAATTGTCACAAAATATATACAATAGCCGAAATTCAAAAGTATGATATATACAATAGGAAAACATAAAAATGATTATACAACAAAATAAAAAATGACAAGTTAGTTACATTTTTGTGCTCTTTACCCATTCCGTTTTCTTTCTTTTAGAATTTAGATTTTTTTTTCGAATTGCACAAAGTAAAACTATTTTTGTCATGTCATTGCGAATAAATTTGAAACTAGATAATTGGTATTAAAATCGCAAACAAATAGAAGATGGAGTCTGAGTCCATAACGTCAAACTATTTTAAAACTTGACTTAATAACTAGACGGGTTTACCAAAGGGCTTTGACTCATTTAGTACCCACCTCTGAAAACTCATGGGTATACTAAAGAGATTTTGTAGATAAAAGGTCAATGATTTGAATTTTGGCTCGTGCTCACTTCAGTTAGTGCCCACTAGCCAGAAAAGTTGTCAGAACTAGTTCTTGTGAGATGAACAATTGCTAGTGTTAAAAAGCATCCGAGCATTAAGTGTCTCTGCCAATCCACAACTTTGATGAGATAAGTGGGACGAGAGTCTATTAATGTAAATTCTCATAGATGCATCTAGAGAAATTCAAGCAATTAAGCACTAGTCAATTTCAATTGGGTCCAATTAATGAATGAATATGGGCCCAAACGCTCCAATTGGTTCCTTTTCATTATAGGACAAAATGTCACGTTTTCTGGTCCATGATGTGAATGATTAGCCGATGTAGTTAGTTGTTAAAAACTTAAAATACTTTTAGGGCCCAATACAAGAAAGACTTCTTCTCACATGAAGATAATTATGTGAATAGAAAGCTGAAATGATCTGAATTTCTATAAGAAAATATGATCGACAGAACAAACTCAATTTAGCACAACCGTAAATTAACAACATGTTTAAAGGGCTAAAAAAACTCGACAAATATATGATTTGAGATCTTATATAGCTCAAATCAATTGATCTCAAAATAAGATATTGCTTGAACCATCTGATAGAAGACTTGAACCACTTGATAAATATTCGGCAAGGTAGACACTAATTGCAAAGTGGAGTTTGGTTTTATAATAAACACCTCTTCTACGAAAGCTGCTATGTATTTATTATAAAAGTTACTAAGCTAAGTTTGGTATTTTTACTGACATAGACACTATCAGAGAGACGGATTCCTTTCTTTTGGTACCATGTACCTGTGCGAGATTTACTTTATTGTTTGATTAACAGATTTATCTTCGTTTCCCGTCAATAAAACAGCCTACTACATGTTTCATATACTTTTTGCTTAACAAGTATAAACTTTTGTTAAGAAATAATTTATAGCTAATACATATGTAAAAGGATCCTTAATATATGCCATGTTGATGGTTTTTGACGAAAAAAAGTAAGTTAATATCTATAGCATTCGACTTTAACTTAAGACATCGGTTATTTTGCTAAAAAAATCCAAAAAATATGGTACATGAGAAACCTGGAAATGTTAAATCTGTCCTAGTATGAAGTAGAATAATTTCCTTGGCTAAAAAAATCAAGTACAACAATGTTTGTTCTCTACTTCTCTTTATTACTCCGTAATTGCTTAATCTAAACCATGGGCCAACATATGCAAGTACTTTTGCTTTCTCCAAAAATGTTCCTGATATATATAATGTTGGACATTTAATGGGCTTTTCTCAGTTTATTATCATTATCAATATCATCCTATCAGGATAACCAGAAGTTTTTGAAAAAAACTTTTTGGTAAATTACATATCATAAACATCAAGAATCAGCAGTATGTGTTTCAAGAACAAAAAATTTTGAATATATTTCATAACAAGGATTAACGAACAAAAATTTATGCATTGTTACTAGCTATTTGGCAAATTGTCTATGTTAGGAAATCACCAAATATGAATAAACCGAAGCAATGTTCTAGTACAGTGTACGAACAAGTAAAGAACTATAAGGAAGATAAATTCGTTAAAAAAAAATACTTTTGTAAAACATTGGAGTCCTTTAAACACTATACTGATGTCAGTGAAATTAAGCACATCCTTAGATCTCCAAGCTCTTTTCATTTATGTATTAGGCTCATCCGTTCTTTTTTTCCTTTATGTATTGTGTTCATATGTAGAAACTGTTGAAAAATAAAAACTTCAAAAGTTAAAACAAGACATTTATTTTGAGACGGGGGAGTATATCATTACCATTGTAAATTAGTTATTGATATCTTATGTCCTTGTGTAAGCAGTAAAGTTCTATTTTAGTTATTCAATTAATTGTTAGTAGTATTGTTGCTACTAATAATATTCAAGTGGTCAATAAAATATCGGATATTCGGATTAAGCTTGTTGACAATGCTGATTTGATTTGTCCAAGATACATGCCTAATTCAATGAACAACCAAATAGTAATATTCTTCCAACATTTCAGTTGGCTCACACGCCCATATTATTCAACCCCATTACCCAACATGTTAATGTTCTTTGGTTATTTTTTAGCATGTTTAATTTCAATGGTATTCTTTCGTACTTTTTTCGTCAAAAACCATCAACATGGTGTTATTATTTGCCAAAGATTGGATTTTGTTATTATATTCCATCTCATATATTACCTTGGCCCTTGGGATGGATATACTCAGATACAAATTGATAAGTACAATATACTTGGTGATTATTTTATTTGGCTTCTTCTCCTTAACACCATAAAAAATAATGTTGTGTATGTTGTATGTCTAAATAAAATTTGTCAAACAAACTTTTTGTTCAAATATGTGATCCTTTTGTGGTTTGGTTCAAATATCTTCTAAAAGCTAAACAATAATTATGGCACTACTTTGAAAAGAAACAAAGCCACAAGCCTACACTTATCTTGTTATCATATTAGTGTGTAATAGTCAGATATAAGTTTAAAAGGTAAGTTGTTGTTTAGCTCAAATTTAAAGAGGTTAATCATGTATTAGAAAATTTTCTAACCTCTTTAATTGTAGATTTCTTGTTCATCAAGGATTAGTTTTTCCCCCTCATTCTATATAAATAAAGATGAGGGGTGAGGTTTATAATTTATTTGTACTTTTTATCTTGCTCACGTTTAATAAACGTTTGAGTGTAAATATCCCGTGTATATATTGGTGTCACTTGACATTAAGGAATTATAACCATTTGTCGATGTCTTATTGGAGTGATTTGTGGTTTCGCTCTAAAAACCGGTTTATTGGATTTCTTCTAACATATCTATTAAGGACCTTTTTACATATGTATCAGCAATAAATTATTTATTAACAAAAGTTTATTCTTGGTCAAATTGATGATCAACTAATGGATAAGGATATGGGTTCTTCGAAAGGAAAGTTAATACATAAGGAACGAGGATGAGATGCATGAAAAATGTGTTTGCTATTTATAGTAAAGACAATTGATTAGAAATGAAGATATATCTCGTATGTGACATGGTGAAATGCATTGTTTGTTGAAAATCATAAGGGTGGTGGCAATGGGCACGGGCTGAGGAGCGGGCTTGGCCAGCCCGAGCGGCTACACCGCCGCAACCTATGCGGGCTCGAGCGGGTTTAGCATTCAGCGGAAACATACCCGAGACGGGTTAAAGGAAATCGAGCCGTTGAACGGCTAAAAATCATGCCGTTGGGCACTTTTAAAAAAAAAAAAAAAAAAAAATTCCTTTTTCAATTTCATCTCTATTTAAACACAACCATTTCACATACTTTTTACAACAAAAAAAAATCAAAACTTTTACTCAAGCATATCACCAAAAATAATGAATTCATCTTCATCTTCATCATCGGAGTTTTCCTCCGAGTCTTCATCCGAACTCGTGTCTTCAACGGGTTCTACCATGTCAACCTTTTTAGCCGCAATGGATGCCCTCGAAGACACGGCAAGCTCAAGCAATACCCAGGGGTATATCGAACGTTTTCGTGAACAAGCCCAAGAAAATCTAATGAATGACTATTTCGTTGAAAACCCAAGGTTTCCCGCCAATGTTTTTCGTGAAAGATTTCGTATGAATAGAAGCTTGTTCGTAAAAATTGTTGGTGATATTGAAGCGAATGTAGAATGGTTTAAAGAAGGCATAGACGCAGGGGGGAAGAAGTTTCACGGCGTTACAAAAATGCACATCGGCCATTCGACAACTAGCAACGGGTGGACCTCCGGATAGATATGATGACTACCTAAACATGGCACGAAGAACTTCAGGTTATTTTTTAAACTGTTTGTGTTTCTAATAACTTGGTATTTTTTATAATTCGATATATTTTTAAAATGTTTTCGTTTTTTTATATTTGTAGCTGAAAGCCTTGATAAATTTTGCGATGCGGTAATCCAATTATATAGGCGAGAGTTCTTACGTAGGCCTACATCCCATGACGTTGCACGCCTATTCGAGGCACATGAACAACGACATCACATTCCCGGAATGCTTGGTAGCATTGATTGTACACATTTCATCTGGCGAAATTGTCCTCGACATTTGAAAGGTCAATATAAGAGAGGTGATCACCCATACCCGACTATTATGCTTGAAGCCGTCGCTTCAAATGATTTGTGGATTTGGCATTCGTTTTTCGGTCTACCCGGTTCAAACAACGATATCAATGTTTTGAATCAGTCTCCATTGTATCTTACGGAGCGAAATGGAACGGCGCCAAACAGTTCATTTTATGTAAATGGACGACTTTACAATCGTGGATATTATCTTACCGATGGAATCTATCCTACGTATTCAACGTTTGTTAAGGCATATAAGTATCCCACTGACCCGAAGGAAAGGAGATTCAAGAAGTTACAAGAGTCTGCAAGAAAGGATGTCGAACGAGCTTTTTGTCGTCTTAAGTCAAAATGGATGCTTCTCAGTCGTCCTCTTCGGGCTATGTCGGTCCAAAAAATTCGCAAAGTAGTTCAAACTTGTGTCATATTACACAATATGATTTTAAAAGACGACGGGGTGGCATTATCACCGGTTCATATAATGGATCAGCCGGTCGTGCCAGTTTATGACCCGAATGTACTACCGGAGTTACTCGACGAAGACATCCATAACCGTCTCCGATTTGATCTTACGGAGCATGTAGCGGCTCAAAACTTACCACACCTTGACGACTAGTGTTTTCTTTTTTCTTTTAAGTATTATTTCTTTTTTTTATGTAATTTTCTTTTAAGTATTTTGTAATTTTCTTTTAAGTAATAATAATAATATTATGTGTTTTTATTATATTGTTTGATATAATTTTAAATATAAAAAGGTAAAACAAAAAATTAAATGTGGTGAGGGGTAGGGATACATGATTGCCACTAAAAATCTATGATGAGGGATGGTGTGGAGATGAGATGAGTTGGAAGAATGTTATTGGTGGATAGTGAGGGATGGTGAGGGATGGTGAATGAAGGTTGGCACCACCCTAATATTGCTGACATATAAAGTACAATAAGGTGCGTGTAAGTTGTAATTGACTATTTATGTTGTTGGACGGACATCCTTTCCTTTCTATCATTTGATGCTTTCTTCTCGACCTATAATTGTTCTTCAATTATCGTAATCTGTTTGCCGACTTCAAATATTAAGGTTTCTGCCTACAAATAATAAATATATTTTTGCATTTATCACTTAGTATTTAGTAATCGCTACACGAGTTAATCATACAGGGCATATTTGCAAAAGTAACTCTTACTGTTAGTGGAATTAAAGATGAGACTGTAAATAAAGATAAAAAATAAATTATAAGAAAGAAAAAAAATTATTTTCTTAAGCTATATAAAGTGATATTTGACTTTTAAAAATTATAAAATATTAATTTTTATAATTTTGTTTATGAAACAAAACTTATATTATAAATAACTTACTTAAAAAAATAAAAAAATAAAATAAAAGCATAATCTTTTAACAATTTAGTGTATCTAATATCTACTCATATAACATGTCTATAAAGAGTATCATTTATTTTTGAAGGAAAAGACCTTAACATTTTACTTAACAGCATTTAAAATATTAAAAAAAAAAACGAAAAAGAAAAAAAAAATACCTTTTTCAATAAATGATGTTAGAATCGGTTATTACATGGTAGAATAATATTTTCATATTAAGGGAACAACCATATAATTGATCGAAGTGTAAAAACAGAAATAACACGGAAATGTAAATAAAAATGGGTCTTTATTTAATAATTCCGGGAAAACAGGAGGTGGGCCAAATATAATGCGGCAATTCGACCACAGACTGACATCTCACGTGTTTGACACGCGCTCCATCACCCCACTCAGTTGCTCTCCGCATGTCCATCTTGTATGTACTACGTAGCATATTTTTTTTGCATCTGTCGATCATATTCTAAGACCAGCTGTAATGGCTCGGCCGTTCAACTCAGACGACCCCTCTCTCGACGCGTCCTCCCCACTACACCTTTTATCCGACGCGTCTTATTGCAACAAAAAGAAAACTTGGTCAAAAATAAGACAAGTCGTTTAAGATCTTGAGACAAAAAACAAACACCCTTGTTAGTTATTGTGATTGATAGGATAATGATTGAACTGATTTTGATTGATCTCCAACATAATACATCGTACAAATAAATATGCTACTAGAGAATGTTCTAGAGTCGGGCTTGAGCCCGTTACACATATGCAAGAAATATACGGGCTAACACTCCACCGCAGTCTTAGAGGGAGGACACCGAACGCTGAGACTGGAGCTAAATTCTTCAAACAGAGCATATGGCAATCCTTTTGTGAAAATGTCTGCATACTGATAACGTGAAGGAACATGTAGAACCCGAACCTGACCAGTGGCAACTAGGTCTCGAACAAAGTGAATATCAATTTCAATGTGCTTCGTACGCTGATGTTGAACCGGATTACATGATAGGTAGACTGCACTAACATTATCACAATAGACAAGCGTAGCGGAAGATAAAGGAGTGTGAAGCTCACGAAGTAAATTCCGTAACCAACAAGTCTCTGCAACAGCATTGGCAACCTCACGGTACTCTGCTTCTGCACTGGAGCGGGAGAGAGTCGGTTGTCGCTTAGAGGACCAAGATAGAAGGTTGTTGCCAAGAAAGACACAGTAGCCTGAGGTCGATCTCCGTGTAGTAGGACAACCAGCCCAATCCGCATTAGAATAGGCAACCAATGATGTAGTAGAAGAGGCAAACAATTGTAACCCATAGTCTAATGTACCCCGAACATATCGCAAAATTCATTTGAGAGCCGAGAAATGGGGCTCTCGAGGGTCATGCATATGAAGGCAAACCTGCTGAACTGCATAAGATATATCAGAGTGAGTAAATGTGAGATACTGAAGAGATCCTGCAAGACTCCGATATAGAGTAGGATCAGAGACCGGATCACCATCATCTCCCAGTTTAGACTCAGTGTCAACAGGAGTCCGACTGGGATTGCAGTTAACCATGTGTGCTTTCTCCAAAACCTCAATAGCATATTTCTTCTGAGATAAAAACAACCCTGAAGAATCACGAGAAACAGAGATACCCAAAAAATAATTAAGTGGACCTAGATCTGTCATAGGAAACTCCTGATGTAAGGACCCAATAATCCGCTGCAATAAACTCTCAGAAGAAGCTGTGAGAACAATATCATCAATGTATAATAACAAGTAAGTAGTATCAGGCCCCTGTCTCTAAATAAATAAGGATGAGTCACAACGGCTATGAGAAAATCCAACCCGTGTAATATAAGATGCGAATTGCTGAAACCAAGCTCTAGGGGCCTGCTTCAGTCCATACAAAGACCGTTGTAATAAACACACATAATCAGGATGCTCAGAATCCCGAAACCCATGAGGTTGATGCATATAAACGGTCTCAGATAAGTCACCATGCAAGAAAGCATTCTTGACATCAAGCTGATGAATCGACCAGTGTCGAGAAGCAGCCAAACTCAGAACAGTCCGAATAGTACCCGGCTTAACTACAGGACTAAAGGTCTCATTGACATCAACCCCCTCTAATTGAGTACTGCCATTCGCCACAAGACAAGCTTTGTAGCGACTAAGAGTGCCATCAGCCAAATACTTATGGCCAAAAAGCCACATACAGTGAACAATGTTAGTGTCAGTGGGTCGAGGCACAAGAGTCCAAGTTCCGTTCTTAATAAGTGCAGTGTATTCATCACGCATAGCATTTTGCCAATTTGTATCATTAAACGCATCACGATAGGACTTTGGTAATGGTGAAACCGAAGACACATGCATATTGAGACGTTCAGTGGGACGATTAGTCCCGACACGAAATCGTGTGACCATAGGATGAATCGAGACAGGTTTGGTTTTGTGAGAGGGGTCTGGATTAATATGAGGGTGTTGGTTCGCGGGTGGTGATGGACTTGGAGTATGTTGTTGGGTGGCAGGTGTTGATGGGGATGGTGATAGGTCATTGGATGCCTCATGTTGGGCCGTATTGGGACTAGTGGGAATTGGTGTTGTTGGCTCATTTGTGGTTTGAGGCACAGTGGGTTGCACAACGGGGGCGGATGGAATGAATGGAGGATTTATATCGGGAGAGTCATCCAGGAAATCTTAATTGGGTGCCGATGTTGGTTTAGAAGTGCCATATGGAAAAATAGTTTCATCAAAGGTTACATGGCGAGAAATGATGATTTTATTGGTGTTTAATTCGAGGCAACGATACCCAATATGATTTGAAGCTTGACCCAAATAGATGGAGGGCGTGGCGCGTGGTTCAAGTTTGTGATTAGGATATAAGTGGGGGTAACATAAGCAGCCAAATGTGCGTATAAGGCTATAATCCGGGTTTTGGCCAAACAGTCGGGTATAAGGGATTTCGTTGGCAATAGCAGTGGAGGGCAAGAAATTGATTAAATGAACAGCCATATTGAGAGCTTCAACCCAAAATGTTGGTGGGAGGTTGGCTTGAAAGAGCAAAGTCCGGATGAGATTATTGATGGTGCGAACCATTCGTTCGGACTTGCCATTTTGTTGCGATGTTTTTGGGCATGAGAATCGAAATTGAATGCCATTGTCAGCAAAGAGTTTATGGAGGCTACGGTTGTCAAATTCACCACCATGATCACACTGAAAATACTTGATTTCACACTTAAACTGAGTATGAACATAGTTACGAAATAATACAAACTTAGACAAAACATCAGATTTGTTAATTAAAGGATAAACCCAAACAAAATGCGAATAATGATCCAAGAATAATGCATAATATTTAAAACCCGAAAGACTCAGAATAGGTGAAGTCCAAACATCCGAGTGAATGATGTCAAAACAAGGATTAACGACAGTACCGGAACTAACAAATGGAAGCCTCACATGTTTGCCAAGCTGGCAAGCATGGAAAAGCAAGGGAGGTTTCTCTTTTTTACACGAAATTAAATTATTTGAAACGAGACGACGTAAACTTCACTTCCTGGATGACCAAGACGTTGATGCCACGTTTGTTGATTGACAAGAAAGGCTTGAGGAATAGGAGACGGAGCCGTGACTGGGTAAAGATCACCCGTGCTATCACATCGGAGAAGCAACCGACGAGTCATGAAATCTTTGACTGAAAAGCCAAACGCATCAAATTCAATGGTGCAATTATTATCACGAATGAAGTGACGAACATATATTAAATTTTTTACAATATGGGGGGTAATAAGTACGTTATTTAGGTGAAGAGGTCGAAAGGGAGTTGGCAAAATACTATGACCCGTATTGGTGACAGGAATAGAATGCCCATCACCAACCGAGACGGACGGGTACATGCACGTATTAAAAATGTTACTAAGACTATTAACTGAAGCATTAAGATGTGAGCTCGCACCTGTGTCCATATTCCAAGCACTAATATTAGAATCCTGTGTAGTCATTGTGTTGAAAGCATGAGGAAGAAGCGTTTCCTGTCTTTGAAAGATATGAGCTTCCTGTGGAGAAACCAAGCCATGTAGGGTTTGCTGCAAGTATAACTGGCCCTGGTCCAGTTGATGAGAAAGTCCATATTGTGCCAACAAATGTTGTTGGGATTTCACGATGGCCATTAAATGTTGTGGATCAATTTTTGCACTAATACTGCCAAGTCCCATAGCATGATTATATTGACCAATGCCATAGTGTTGTGTTTGACCAAGCAAACTTTTCTTATTAGAACACGTCCCATTAACAGTGGTGCTTGCACGATTCATTATGAGGATGACAAAGTTAGTGACTTATACACGGCGACAACAAAACCAATATCAAAAGCAAGCAGCCTTGAATAACAAACAGGAAGATTAAAGAAGAAAAACAAACCACAAATAAACTTCAACAAGTCGACTCGTTATCAAAGCTAGAGGATCAGTGGAGATATGTTTAAGACTTGTGACCTTGGAAGCACAAGTAACAATAACAAACGTGCGGATTGTGACCTAGCACAAATCACCAACACAATAACGAATATGATCAAAGATTTTTATTTTGGTGGCTGGAAAAAAAATGGAAGGACAGCTAGGGTTTTTGGTGGATCGTTTAATGAGGTGTGATACCATGTTAGTTATTGTGATTGATAGGATAATGATTGAACTGATTTTGATTGATCTCCAACGTAATACATCGTACAAATAAATATGCTACTAGAGAATGTTCTAGAGTCGGGGTTGAGCCCGTTACACATATGCAAGAAATATATGGGCTAACAACCCTAACCATACAAAAATGACCGCATGGTCACTTATTAAAAAAAATCTTTAAAAACTTAACATTTTCCGATGAATACCTCATTACTTCTCTATTTTATACACAATTTCAAAAACAATCTTACCATAATCTTCTCATCTTACATAATGTCTAAAAAAACTCTCAAAACCAAAATACCAAAAACTCAACGCTAATAATGTGTTTCAACACCAGATTCAAATTTTTGTTTATTCGGTCTTTGACCACCCATTCACTTTTCACCCGCAAGTTTAGTATATCAATCACAACCACAACAACAACAACCTTTTTATCAAAATAATTTGTTCCAGCATCCGTTTAAGTAACCTATGTAAACAACAAGAATAATCTTAGATAGATCGTTTGCAAATGTTACACGCTTTACCATCAGCGTCCCAAGCTCAAACTTCTCAACCACATTCCCCGGTTAACCGTTTTAATGTTGATGAAGATTTGGATCCGTTTTTTTTACGTAGTCAAAATTATTCTTCGTCTCGAAGTTCAGATGGTCCATCTGTACCGGTTCAAGACGACTCTACCGTCGAACATGTGGCGCCTGTAAAAAAGAAGGCATCAAAAAGACGTTAAAAATCCAAGACGTCGAAAACTGGAGATGAAAGAATTACATAGACCCAGGTGGAAGAGTTAACGTTGTGTAAAGCTTAGATAAACACGTCGGAAATAGCCTGAAAAGGAACGCTCAAAAGCATAAAGGTTTTGGACGACTGTACTAAGTTACTTTGAGAGGAAATGTGGGAATCGAGAAGAGGATACAATGCTCTCAACACCAAATGAAAAAAATATAGTCCGACTTAAAATTACTCAATTTTGCGCGGTTCATGATAATGTAAAAACAAATGAACCATAGTGGCGCAAATGATCAACCGGTGTTAATCAAACGTGTGTTGAATTTCAACCAACGTATGGACAGAGCTTCACACTAAGTGAGTGTTGGAAACTTTTAAGGGAACATAAAAATTTGAATAGAGATTGAGATGCTAAATTTTTACAAAATAAAATTTAAAAAAAAAAGAAAAAGTCACATACAATTATAGCGGTAGTGAGAAGCATTAGCATGAAAGCAGTAGCTGTTCGTTTTGATAAAACATTTAGTAACATCGCTGTGTAGTCATAAATAGTAAATGAAAACGCTACTTGCCTATAAATGCAACAAAAGGTAGCATTTTGATTTTGAGCATTTAGAAAAAGTAAGAATGATAGCTATTTGTTTCTAAATAAGTATTTTGTGCAAATATTAACCGCTAGTTGCTAGTTACTTTAAAATGCTTCTTTCTTTTTACTTATTTATGATATATATTTAAAAATTGCATTTATGGCTTTATGAATAGTAAAATGCGGTACATAATTGTATTATACGAGATTTGAAGGCCTGCGCTTCGCAGATGGACTTTTGAATACAAAATTATTGATTCCTGTTGCGAGGCGCGATGGAGCGCAAGAACCTAACTTTGTAATAGATGGATAACCCCAAGGAGTATTTTTGTAATTTTTTTTGGAATTTTGTTACGGATTACAAAGTTAGTCATGAAGAACTGGCCTTGCAACGGATCTTTTACATGGAGGACCAATTACCTAAAATATGAAGGCTAATTCTATAACTGGTAAATAACCTCAAGGACTATTCTTGTAATTTTCTTTTTAAATTTGTTACGTAAATTATCTCTCTGTTAGCGTTTCGTTGCAAAGTTAGTCATGAAGGACCGACTCTGCAACGGGCCTGTTACATGAAGGACCAACTACGTAAAATATGTGTTTTTTTTAATTTTAATATTCTTGTAATTTTCCTTTTAGTTTTGTTACGTAAATTATCTCTATGTTAGCGTTTCGTTGCAAAGTTAGTCATGAAGGACTGACTTTGCAACGGGCCTGTTAGATGAAGGACCAACTACGTAAAATATGTGTTGTTTTTTTAATATTAAAAAAAGAAAGAAAGAAAAATATATAACGGTCGTCATGAAGGACTGACGTTGCAACGGGCCTGTTAAATGAAGGATCAACTACGTAAAATATGTATTGTTTTTCTTAATATTAAAAAAAGAAAGAAAAAAAATAGATAATTGTCGTTAGTACTGTAGCGAACACTATTCATTAGCCATTCTTGGCACCCATTAGGTGTGGCAGCAGCCAAAACCAGATTGCCCCTAGCAATCCTAACAAATGTACTTTAGGTAAATAGATAGATAATAGATAATTAATTTTTTTTGTTGATTAACTTATTTAATGGAATGTATAATGTCATTTTGGCAAAGAATAAGGGTCGTTTGGTTGGGGTTAATGTGAATGAGACTATAACTTTAAAAGTCATTAAAAGTGTTTGTTTTGTAGGCTCAGTAATGAAATGCATATTGTTGATGCATAATCTGGCGCGGACTGGATTCAACGTCTCTCCTTGGCCGTTAGTCGTCTTCTCGAGCCCTAGTAGACCTGTCAACAAAGAGAACCCGTTAGGAGTGGACCCGAGGCCGTAGCCCCGGGGTCCACATCCGACGGTCAAGTTAGTATGCGATGTAGCATATATCCCAGTTAGGGTTAGAGATAACCTGTCATGTATTGTGTGTGCTTGAGAAGGAGATCCAACCCTATATTTATATGGCATGGATTAGGATTTAGGCGTAGAGTGAGCCGCATCTGCCGGGCCTGACCCATTCCTGGCCCAGTCCGGACCATACGTCCACAAGCCCCCCAAGTCTAGTATGAGATAGCGCATGGCTATGTTATGCTAGACTTAAGTTCTGTTCATGGCCGTGTGGGTGAAAGTGGATCCCGCATGCTGCATCCTGGATGAGGGCGTACCTTTTGTACGAGTAGCGACGTAGCATGGTGCGACAGAAGACATGCTTCTGTAACAGAAGTGCGCGCTGTGCGCGACAAAGAGGTGCGACAGAAGACGTGCTTCAGAATTGCGCGCTACGCGATAAAGAGGCGACAGAAGACGTGTTTCTGTAACAGAATGCGCGCGCCGACAAAGGAGACGTGAGCGCATACGGAAACAGTGGTATATATACCCTGGTAGCCCCGCAAGTTTGATGGTGCTACTCGTGTTGGAGCATTAAACTTATTTAATCTCAAAAAAAGCGAATGCAAAGATTAAAATTTTATGCCGCGAATCGCAGCATATAAAACCTAATTAATTGAAACAATAGACAGCACATAGCATGAGTAATATATTGCGTATAGCATAAATAATATTTAGCACATAAGAAAAGTGGCAGTGCGCACCCGTTGTGAGATGCGTACCGACGAAATAATTAATTGTGTTTTTTTTTAATGTATAAAATAAAAACTCGGATGGATGTACCGTGACCGCGACTAATAGACGCAGATGGATTTATCGTAACCGCATAGACTCGAACGTTTGTGGATGATCGCAGAAGTTTATACCACGGCCTTTGGTCCAGTGCGCTCATAGCGATTGACTAGCATCGGGATGTTCGCGCGTACGCGTTCTCTGCAAAGATGTCTGAACGCACGGCCTAATGCGGGTAGATTTATCGCGACTGCGTTGTTCGAGCGCGAACAGGCGTACCAACCGTAAAAACAGTATCTGCGCGAATTAATTCGCGGCTAAAAGATAAAAAAGCTCCGATCGTGCGGATATTTTCTTAGGTCCAATCGTGCGGACTAAAATATAAAATAGGTCCGATCGTGCGGACTTTTTCATAATCTCATGTAAAGAAATATTGTAATTCGTATACTGTTATTTGTTATATTAGTTGTGCCATGCTTTTTAAAGTGATATTAAATTAATATACCGACTTTAGGAATTGACCCGTGGTCCCAGCAACCTTGAATAAAGCAAGTGGTACGCAGTGTTTTTAATTCGTGGTCCCACGGATGGCGCCAACTTGTTGATGCATAATCTGGCGCGGACTGGATTCAACGACTCTCCTTGGTCGTTAGTCGTCTTCTCGAGCCCTAGTAGACCTGTCAACAAAGAGAACCCGTTAGGAGTGGACCCGAGGCCGTAGCCCCGGGGTCCACCTCCGACGGTCAAGTTAGTATGCGATGTAGCATATATCAAAGTTAGGGTTAGAGATAACCTGTCATGTATTGTGTGTGCTTGAGAAGGAGATCCAACCCTATATTTATAGGGCATGGATTAGGATTTAGGCGTAGAGTGGGCCGCATCTGCCGGGCCTGACCCATTCCTGGCCCAGTCCGGACCATACGTCCACACATATATCATAGTTATAGATTCATTACACACTAATTTAGTGTCTATGAAATTCATTCCCGTTGGCCCTTCTTTTTTCACTACAAAACTCAAATATCTACACATTTTTTCATATCATATTTTGTCATCCAAACATAAACAATCATAATAATACATTTTTTTTCATATCAATTGTAATTCTACCTCATATCAAATTTGATTCTCATTATCATTCCTAACAATAAAACTAAACGGGCCCTAAATACTTAGGCTGGAAGGCAAGGAGAAGCCTCACTCACTTTACACATCAGCGCAACGTCAGATTTCCCTCTCCTATTTCTTCCACTCACTACCACTCACCTTTTTGTAGACAATGCACTCACTCCCACCCACCTTAATATTACACACTTTAAACAAAAAACAAACTGTTTTTGCGTGGATCAATAAGGTGAGTTACTCAACTTAATTTTCTTGATATGTGTGAGTCACGAGTGAGTGTAAATAAAAGACAAGGTAGTGACGGGTGAATGAAAGCCAAGGTAAATGACTCACTCTCCTTTGACCACCAGCCTTACATAGGATGATGCCCAAGGCTTGTGGGATAAGTATTCAGAAAGGTGGCTGGTTGTATTGTATTTACAATTGCCCATAGAATTTATGCCCACAGAGAAACCATAATTTTCTAAACCGGGCAATGGTTTTTATTGTGCTGACTAGGATCCAAAGTATGACTTCCACGAAACCAGGAGCAATCAAGGTGGGACACGTATTTATCATATTTCAAATTCCATCTTGGATTTTAATCAACTTTTATACTATATCTTTCTTTCCTTAACAAATCACAATCATGTACCAAGTAAATCCCGGGCAAATCCAGCTATGGTTGATTACACTAAAAAAATCTTACTTTCTTTCAAGTATTATCTTTACAATATTATAGTTGTCGACTTAAATGTTACATAAAGCTAGTGTTGGGGATTGCAATTTAGGAGTGGTTATAATATTATTGTGTTTGTAAAACGTAAATACGCAGCTATTAAAAAGTTGTGCTTGACAAGTTATTTGACAAGGGAATTTCAATTTCTAATTTTCAGAAGCGAGTCGACGACTCTTAGGCTGGCCACAATGGGGTGGGTTGTCTTCGGTTGAGAGGCTAGGTCGAGCAAGGTCGACCCACTGTGGGTAAGAAGGTTGAGCAAGGTTGAGGAGAGAAGAAGAGGGTATTCGGTTGAGCACACAACCGAGTTACTCAATCCCAAACTTTACCACTTTTACAACATTATAAATACCAACCTCAAACACATTTTTAAACACACAATTTCAAACAACTTCTCATAAACACTTTCAAACACATTTTGATAATTATGTCTTACGAGTTATTTTTTAATTCTACGTTTTCAGTTTTTAATAACTATTGTAACATCTACGTTTTATTAGTTTAAGTTTTTAATTATTGTTGTAATGTTAAGTATTTTTATTAATGAAGTTTAATTTTGTTTTTAAAAATATATGAATTAAAAAAAATAAATAAAATAAATAAAAAAAATAAAAATAAATAAATCAGGTCACCACTGTGGCAACTAGGTCGTCGTCAGGTCGTCGGAGAGAGAAAGCTGATGTAGCACCGACGAACTAGTTCGCCACTGTGTCTAGCCTTATAGGTCGTTTGGTGACAAAATGGTTGCCATGATGTACGTGTCGGTTTCATAAGTGCATGGTTTTTATTGATGTTGTGTGTGCTTTTTCTTATACTATATGTATATATCTATACTATTTTATAATGTATTTTAAACATTTTTTAAATGAAAGACTTAAAATTTTAAACAACTCACTTACTAATAATCGAAAATGAAGTTACACAGAGATGATTCATAAGTAAAAATGCCACAAAATTAACATGACATGTCATTGTGTTAACGCATGCTACAAAAGATAGGGCCAAGTTTGATACATTAACCATCTATTCAAATACCCTTGTATGAGTCCTCAATGCTCTATAGATTCCGGCATGTAGAAGCTAAAACTACCTACATCAAAATAGATAACTTACTGATTACATATATACTGTGGGAGGGAGGAGTGGAAGTTTACTACCCTAATACCCTGAGGGTGCCACGTCACCTCTATCTAATAAAAACCTTCCAACTCAAAACTACCCCAATACTACCCTAACACTACCCTAAGTGGACGGAGTGGTACCCTAGTACCCGATTTTTTTTTCTTTTAAATAAAGCAATATATCTTTACATGTCTTCTTCCTCCTCTGCAAAACCTCCATCACCTACCTGCAACTCTTCTTCCTCCCAATTCTTGTACCTGCAACGCAAGTGACAAAAGAAAGAAAAAAAAATACAAACACAACACACGGGTAGTGTTGCGAGCTCGGAGCTCGAATTCGTTACCCGATTGTCATACCCGCACTACACGGAATGGTGTAGCCGAGCGGGTTCACGAGCTCGCCCATCAACCCGAGCTCCACTCCGTCACCTCTAAGAGTTAGGTTACAAAGAAAATTAAAGATGTGTAATATCATTGATAATAATTTGTAACTTGATAAACCATGTCAAGATCATTAGAGCAATGATACATCCACAAAGAAAATTAAAGATGTGTAATATCATTGATAATAATTTGTAACTTGAATGATGTTGAAGACAAGAAGATGGACATATGCTTATGAGGGAGAGGTGGAACAACTACAAAGTAGAAGAGGAAGAAGATGACAAAAAAGATTTATTAGCTTAGCGGTATCTTATTTGTTTCATAGGATCTAATTTAGAGTTGATTATTTTAAATTAGATACAAGTTTTCTAATAATTTTGATTTCTAGTTCAAGTACACTAAGTAGTACCTAAGATTTATGCACTATTTTAAATATGCTCTTTACATACATTTTGAGTTCGATGTTGTGGACGTATAGTTCGGACTGGGCCAGGAATGGGTCAGGCCCGGCAGACAGTGGCACACTCTACACCTAAACCCTAATCCATGCCCTATAAATATATGGCTGGATCTCCTTCTTGAAGACAGAACATGACAGGTTACACTAACCCTAGCTCTTGTAGGCTACATCGCATCGATACTAACTTGACCGTCGGAGGTGGACCCCGGGGCTACGGCCTCGGGTCCACTCCTAACGGGTTCTCTTTGTTGACGGGTCCACGAACGGCCCAGGGAGAGTCGTCGAATCCAGCCCGTGCCAAATTATGTATCAACAAGTTGGCGCCATCCGTGGGGCCCGAACAAAATATTTTGTCTCGTATGCCCACCATATATTGTCACCAGCTGACTTACGGTATGAATACACTCATTAAGGTTAGCAGACAGCTTATCGAATCATTTATGAATACACTCATTCAGGTCAGTCGACTTCGGCTTATCAAATCGTGTTTCACCCATGTGATTTGTCCAAGCTTAAACCATGACATATTGTTAATTAATTAATTAAGGCTATACAAGTTGTTACACGATACCCAATTTGGAAAATAACAAGTATAAGAATCATAAGATACAAAAATGTGTAATAGTCTATTCTTTTACTAAGTCAGATAAAAGGAAAAGTCCGCACGATCGGACCCATTTTATCTTTTAGCCGCGAATTAATTCGCGCAGATACTGTTTTTACGGTTGGTATGCCTGTTCGCGCTTGTTTGTACGATCGAACAACGCAGTCACGATAAATCTACTCGCGTTAGGCCGTGCGTTCGGACATCTTCGCAGATTAGCTACGAGCAAACACCACGATGCTAGTCAATCGCCATGAGCGCACTGGACAAAGGCCGTGGTCATGTTATGTTCATCTGCGATCATCCACAAACGTTCGAGTCTATACGGTCACGATATATCCATCTGCGTCTATTAGTCGTGGTCACGGTACGTCCATCCGGGGTTTTTTTTTTTATATTAAAAAAAATTAATTAATTATGTAGTTTGTAAAACCTCGCGATAGGGGTAATTCGCACTGCCACTTCTCTTATGTGTTAAGTTCACATGCTATGTGCTATATATTGCTTCACTTCATTAGGTTTTATATGTTTCGATTCGTGGCATATACTTCTAATATTTGCATTAAGTGTTTTTTGTTGAATAAATAAGTTTAATGCTCCTACACGAGTAGCACCATCAAACTTGGGGGGCTACCAGGGTATATAATACCACTTTTTCTGTACGAGTCACGCAGGCATATTTGGAAGCAGATCGTATGTAAGAGGTATTGCAAGCCCGATACAAAGACAGATTTAAATATTCGCACCATCTTGCCGCAGGGGAGACGTCCTCTGTCGATTGTAAAGACGGATATAATGCGCGCACTTCTGCTACAGAAGCACGTCTTCGTCAAGCTTCTTTGTCGCGCACAGCGCGTACTTCTGCTACAGAAGCACGTCTTCTGTCGCACTTTTTTGTCGCGCACAGCGCGCACTTCTGCTACATAAGCACGTCTTCTGTCGCACCATGCTGCGTCGCTACTGGTACAAAAGGTACGCCCTTACCCAGGATACAGCATACGGGATCCACTTTCACCATTGTGAGACTCTCACAGTCGCAATGTCACTGTTACCCCAACTATATGCGCATTCCTCCCCGTCATGTAAGAACGGGTGTTACTCAGGATGGAACATGGTCACCACGGACGCGCCTACAAGGTCGCGGATTCGGATATAGTCTAATGGGCTAAACAGGACAACGCCATGGGTCAAGTGCGACCTGTCGCATTTGGGCTGCCCAGTATGGTCCGTCCCATGTGCACACTTGAGTTGCACACACATTGGCCATGCCGTCATGATTGATTGGCCCTACGCGGCCATGAACAGAACTTAAGTCTAGCATAACATAGCCATGTACTATCTTATACTAGACTTGGGGGGCTTGTGGACGTATAGTCCGGACTGAGCCAGGAATGGGTCAGGCCCGGCAGACAGCGGCCCACTCTACACCTAAACCCTAATCCATGCCCTATAAATATATGGCTGGATGTCCTTCTTGAAGACAGAACATGACAGGTTACACTAACCCTAGCTCTTGTAGGCTACATCGCATCGATACTAACTTGACCGTCAGAGGTGGACCCCGGGGCTACGGCCTCGGGTCCACTCCTAACGGGTTCTCTTTGTTGACAGGTCTACTTAGGGCTCGAGAAGACGACGAACGGCCCAGGGAGAGTCGTCGAATCCAGCCCGTGCCAGATTATGTATCAACAGATGTGTTAGAGTACTTGGTGTGGTAGTGACAAACAACACGTTATTCGTTTATCATTTTAGCACCACAATAACATACCAACAACTAAAATATTCTCTCCAACAAAAAAACCAATAACATGTTATTGGTACATGTTGGTATTATAAAATATCCTACCAAAAATACAAACTCACTCACTCAGGAAATAAAAAAAATAAAAAAATAGCACATGTGATTGGAATGGCTAAAGTGACGAATGGCGGATGAATAACACAAGAGACGGTGCAGCACAACAAGCCATTCGTGCGTTATTGGATCAAATGGCGGATGAATAAATACTTGCATCGAGTTCTCTTAGAGATGATATAGTAATAGAGTGTTATAATTAGTAATGCTAACAATGATTCTTAGGAGTTACTGAGAGTTTGTGTAACCTCAAAATGTAAAACCATATCAATTAATCTTGGTAAGTCTAAAGACAAAAATCAAGTCGAGGTAAACAAAAAAGGGAAAATTGCATATATACTCATTAAAACTAAAAAACTTGCATATTTTCTTATAGGAAAATGATTGTCATGCCTAAATGGCATGACTAATTTTATGCCTAATCCATTCAACATATGACAAGTGGAGTATGATATTTCTCTCTCCTCATGATAGCCTTTGATTAATACAAGTGTTGTAATCTAATTGTTAGGCATGAAATTAGGCATGTCATTTAGGCATGCCAATCACTACTCTTTCTCATAATGCAAGATGTAAAATGCAATTTAAGCATCATTTGAGGATATATGCAAATACGCAAATTTTAGTAGATATATATGCAATTGTCTCAACAAAAAAAGACCATAGTTATTTTGTGCTACATTTCATTTAATTTTTCGGATCCACCACAGTATGTAGATAAATTTTAGTATAAATGTTTGTTTCAAAAAGTTTATTATTATGCCTCCTTGTTATATACTAACATCTGTAGTTTTCACTTTTGAATAAAATTTTCAGATAACTTTATTATCCGTATATCCAAAAAAAAACTAAAGTGGAAACACTGGATTCATTGTACTCGGTATAAAATAATTACTCCATCCGTCCCTAAATAAATGTCCACTATTGACTTTTAAAGTCTTCCTTCTTTAACTTTGACTTTGAATAATTTTATTTATGTTATGTAATACTTGATGCAAAATATATGAATGGATTGAGTTAGAAAATGTATTTTCATTAGTATAATTTTCATCAAGTATTACATAACACAAATTAATTAATTTAAGGTCAAATTTGAAAGAAAAAAACTTTAAAAGTCAATAGTGGACATTTATTTAGGGACAGAGGTAGTAATAAATTAAATGCTCCTATGAAATTTGAGAAAACAAAATACTCTCTTCGTCCCAAAATTATTGTCCACCCACAAAAAACACATAGTTTTAGAAAAACATAATTATTACAGCTTTCTCTCTCTTATTTTTTGCACAATGACATTTTTACCCTTAACTAATTACTCTCCTCCGTCCCAAAATTATAGTCCCCTTTCTATTTTTTCGGTCTTTCTTTTACCACTTTGACCTTAAGTATTTTTTTTGTGTTATATAATATTTGATGCAAAATATATGAATGGATTGAGTTTTTAATGTATTTTCATTTGGTATAACATAAACGAAAATATTTATGGTCAAAGTTGAAAGAGAAAGACCAAAAAAGTCAAACGGGGACTATAATTTTGGGACGGAGGTAGTAATTAACAACTTCTTTATAATAATAAAGTCAAGTGAGGGTAATATGGTAAACTTGATTTATATTCCATATCCATTTATGGAAGTGGACAATTAATTTAGGATATCCCAAAATGGAAACGTGGACAATAAATATGGGACGGAGGGAGTAATATAGTCTCAGTTACATTTTCAGATGCCGCATACATTTGTGGTATGTGGCGATTCGACCACACTCTGACAACTCACGTGCATCCACGCGCCGTCTCGCCCCTTCCACGCTCCTCACCGTCCCCAATGCTTGCCATCTGTCGTACGGATCGTCATATATACTCCCAAAGCTTTGTAACAAAAGTGTGACCATTTATTATTTTAAGTTTTTAACTCTTTAATATACTTGTTATTTTTAGACTAAAAAGTTGTGCTTTCTGTTTTGCAATACAACGAAATTAAATTACGTGTGCAAAACTTGTTGATATCAATCAAAAAGTAAAATAACTTTCGAGATTGCCGAATTTCGTTGAAAAAAGTTTAACTGGATATGAAATGTTCATCTTAATTTGTTATATAGCAAGACAAGATAGTGTTGCATTGTGAATTGGTTATAACTGGAAAGTGTAACTGTTGAAGCAAATTCCCGCTATCCAGTTTGGCTGGGGAGTTCGACTACAATCAACGACGCCGGAGGAAATAAGTGTTCCTTCCTGCACAATAAGCAACACACGTTAGCCTCGCCCTGGACGGTGTCCAGGACCAAGCTCCGGCGTGAAAGTAAGCTGGAGGGAAATTATGGTAATAAATGCAGTGGTTGATGTAAGTGTGCGTATTTATTGCAAAACATTAAATGTGTTGGGGTATTTATACTACCCCAACTATGTACCTAACGTTACTGTAGATTCACTATTCGCGCAGGCCTATATTACCTGCAGAGGTCTACTACCACCCTAGATGATAGGCCACGTGACGAGAATCCTGGAAAGTCGGATATCGTCCCTTGTCGTCCCGGACGGACGTAAAGCGTTCCGTCCGGCTAGAGATCCTTCCTATTGGACAACGGTCGTCCGGACCCATACGCCATATGTCCCCCCAAGATTGGATTAATGTGTGAAACCGGTGGTGCAATACTTTGGATTTATTAGATATTTATGAAGGAGGGCATTTTGTTAGTCGTTCCTGCGTGGGCCTTAGTAAAATATGCCAGTATTGGGCTATTCGATGGGCCTGGCTGTTTATGGGCTTTCGTCCCGCGCTTTTCTGTCTTCCGAGATTGACGCGTGGGGGGTGAGATTGAGCCACGCTCATCTTTTATCTTGATGGGACTCTTGCCCGATCTGTTAGGGTTTTTCTCTTTCTTACCGCCTATATATATGCTTTTTACCACGCGTTATTTTCTCACACATCTCTTATCCTCTGAATAGCTCTCGCCACGGATTTCTTCTTCGAATTTATAAGGTTCGTCTCGTTCTTCCCTGTAATTATTTGTACATCCCTTCCGGCATCCTTTTAGTAATGGCCGAACAAGTGACCGAAGAACAGAGTAACCCTATCTCGACCGAGGCTATCCAACCTTTGGTAGTTCCGAAGTTCGATATGCATATTTATACATCTAAGCTGACCGCAATCCGAAAGCTAGATAGTATAATCATAGAATATGGTATTCCCGTGACCTTCGTCCCCGCCTTCCTCCCTCGATAGTATGACAATTGACCAACTCCCAAATGGATGTAATTGGCATATATCCTCAACGCTTGGATACCGGAGGTGTTAGGATTCCCTTCGACCTTCAGTAAAACGTGATTAGACATTTTAAGGTTCATTTTTCCCGTTGGTTCCGTTGGTTTGAACCGAAGTGACCCTTTTGAAATTAGGTGTTATAGTTTGGGCATTCGTCCTGGGGTCCCTTATTAGGGCATTTTACCGTTTGTGCAAGCTAGGCACTGGTTTTCTTTCGAGAGTAGAACGGGTAAAAAGGCTAATAAATGTTTTAAGGAAGTGCTCTCCGGCCTTAAGCACTAGAAGGAAAAATTTTTCTTGATCGACCGTAGGGCGATCCCTCATGCCATGGCCTGGAGGCACAAAGACTCCAAGATAACGGATCCTTATCCGATCGGTTTTTCCGAGCCGGATGCCGAGAAGCTGAAATACCCTCATTTTCCTAAGGAAACCCACCATCAGTCTTATGGATGTGCCATCTATCTTCGGTCTTCAAGAATCCAGGGTTCGAGCCTCTTCTAAAGGATGCCGAGGGTCATGGTAATTATTTGTCTTGTGCCATAGGTTTTGCCGTGTTTATTATCTTGTGTTTTGTCTTTAACAATCTTTTTCTTGCAGTTGTCGTAGTATGTCCAGAGTATCTTGAGCTCCCGAATGGGACGATACCGTGGTGAGTAAAGGGCCCGTCGTTGACCCTAGGAGGTACCAAAAGAACCATGCGTCCCCTTCCCAGAGGTGCCATTCCCCCTAAGGACATCCTAGCCATTAGAGCAGAGGAAATGATCCTGACGCTGGCTGGCTAGGGAGAAAAAGGAGAGAAGCCGGGAGAAAAAATAAAGGGAGGCGCCAAGAGGAAAGGTGGCGAGGCACATCCAAAGCCCAACATGCTAAGAAGAAGAAAAGCAAGTAACGGTTGGCCATGAGCGTTTTCTTCAGCTCTCCGGAGTGGTAAATAACGCGACCATTTGAGTGGGCCAAGCTCATCCGGAGGACCGTGGGTCAATGTGAACCTTACCACGAAAGCAGAGCCTCCCGTCGCTTCACCGCTGGTAACGAAGAAAATGTGGCTCGAGAGGAATGGGTGATAACGGGATTTGGCGGTGATCACCTGTAACAGATGCCTCTACCCCAACAAGAAGGGGGCCCTATCCCTTCCGACGGTATACTTCAAATCACTTGCAAACTCCCTGCTCATTTTATCACTTGTAATTACTAACTTTGCTTTTTGGTCGCTCTCTTAGGTCAATCGCCCCATTACGTACCGTAGCCCCGCCACATCGCATGGTTTTGCTAGATTCGGTATGTTTCAATCTTATATTCGGCCCATGTTCTGCTGTTAAGATTTTCTCACTCTCTCTCTTGCCTCTTTTTTTTTTTTAGATGAGGCCACCAATATTTTCATTCCTCAATGGGGTCTCCGTGATGACGTCCGGATAAATTTTATCGGCCCCTGCAGGAGATGATTGACAACCTTACCCCCAGAGAGGAGGCCTTAGAGCAAGTAAACATATTGACCTCATCCGTCGGGCTTATGAGGATTTTGGGAAGAGTGCAATTGCCAAGGCGAGCTATTGAGGAGGTTCAAGGACTTCGAATGGTACCCACAAATGAATGAAAGTCATAAGGGTTGCCAAGGACTTGCTGAGAAACTTTTTGCTGCCGAGAGCGAAAATGGAAGGTTGGCCGGGGAGTTGGAAAACTAGACTATCCGAAAGCTAGCGTGAGCGAGGAGAAAGATCTCGAGGAGGAAGTTGACGTGGTAACCCGACAAGAATGAGGAGGGAGACCTCCGGCGCAGCCGAAAAGATAAGGAGACTAGAGAGTGAGTTGGTCACAAAGACCATCTTTAGTCGCTCTGCAGCTGAGAAGGGTAAACTGTTGCCGGTTGCTCAAAGTGAGGTGGTTAAGCAGAATGCCGTCGGATGCTATTGCCTTCGCTGTTCTGCCATTGTTCGGGGAGTCGAGTACAAAAAGAGTATGGCTAAAGTGGGCTACTACCTACCAAGGTTTCCGCGACGCAAATAAGGTGAATGAGGAAGGAAGACGAGGCCGCAAAAAGATCCGAAGGTCAAGGGATGCTCCAAACTTGTGGAGGGTGAGTATGACAAACTCTTTGAAGCCTGTACACTTTTATTCAAGCTTGCCGACTCTTTTGCCGTTTGCCCTGGGGGACCTAATGAACCTGAGCCGAGATTCCTCGGCCGAAGGACACGCCTACCATCCGAGGCTCCTCATACCACCGAGACCGTATTACCGGAGGAGAATGCTTAAATCCAGACATTCTTAGGACTTGTATTTTGTGAACACTTATTCGTATAATGTCGTTGTAATAATTAACAATGTTTGTTTACCGTTTACTAGTTTTGTGAATGAATCTCTTTTCGCTGACATGTATTCTTTTGCCTTTTCTTTCTCTCTTTCTGTTTCGTAATGTCTTCCTTAGGTTATTCTAAGGGCATCCGCCGCTACAGCCGTGCATCCGTTTCCGCATCCTCATGAAGTTAGAGGTCATCCATCACTTGGGTAGATGTCTTCCTTAGGTTATTCTAAGGGCATCCGCCGCTGAGGCCGTGCATCCGTTCCATGCATCCTCATGAAGTTAGAGGGCATCCATCACTTGGGTAGATGTCTTCCTTAGGTTATTCTAAGGGCATCCTACTGTAGGTGCATCCTTCCGGTATCCTCATGAAGTTAGAGAGCATCCATCACTTGGGTAGATGTCTTCCTTTGGTTATTCTAAGGGCATCCGGCCGCAGAGGCGTGCATCCGTTTCGGGCATCCTCATGAATTTAGAGGGCATCCATCACTTGGGTATTTTTATGTTTAATACTCGGCCAATCGAATCGTTACATTATCACATTAGTTTTACTTTTCATACTCGACAAATACCATCTAATCGTTGTATTATCACACCGTTGTTATTTTTCGCATTCTAATTTGAGGCCACCGCCGAATCATTATACTATCACATCGCTTTTGGAAAATTGTTTCCCCCGCAGGGAAACTTTCATCATTTAATTGATCGACATAGTCCTTTCGGATACACAATGACAATAGGATTCTGTCACAATAGCAACTATAAGAAGCTACCGAGATTTATAGCGTGCAAGGTTCTGGGGACCTCCTTTCCTCCATCGTTTGCAACTTATAGAGCCATTCTCACTTGCTCCTATTATAATGATAGGCCCTTCCCAATTAGGTCCTAACTTTCTTGATTTTCCACCTGCTTGCTTCATTCTTTTTCTAGACAAATCCTATTTTGAAATTCATTGGCTTAACCCTCCGATTGTAGTATTGTTCTACTTGCGTTTTGTATTTAGCTTCCTGATGGCGCAAGTTTCCTTCTTTCTTGTAAGAGGTCTAAATTCAGCGTTGTCGCTTCTTCATTTCGTCCTCCCGAACATCATCGCCCTAAGTGTGTGGCATTCCTATTTCCGTTGACGGCCTACCGCCATACGCCAGCCGAAGGGTTTCCTGTTGCATGTTTTGAGCGCCGTCCGATGCCCATAAAACGTTGGGCGTTCATCTAGCCATCCCGCCTCTCCCTTCCTAACCTTGTTTTATCCCATCCATCGGGCTTCGGTGTTCGTTCTACCAGTCCATTAGCTTGCGGATGCGCTAATCCATGTGTTTATTTGTTTGATCTTTAATCCCTCGCACCATTTATTGAATGGGTCATTCACGAAATTGGTTCGTGTTTCCGTGACTATGATCCTTGGCAAACCATACCGCATACAATATTTTCGTATACAAATTTTATGACATCTTTTCCCCGTCGCTTGACCAACGGCTTCGCTTCTATCCACTTCGTAAAAAGTAATTGCCACAATCACATATTTGATGCGGCCGGGTGCTTCCTAAAGGGGCCTAGCACGCCCATTCCCATTGGTAGAAGGCCACGGGACATGATGGACGCCGGGCGCTGGGTAGTTAGGTGCACGGAGAGTGTATCCGACAAGAATCACATTTCCTGATTTCTTCTGCATCCCTGCATGGTAGGCCAATAATATCCTTGCCTCCTGCTTGGCCACTACGGTCCTTGGTCCGCGTGCATCCCACGCCAGCCTCATGCACTTCCGGATATGTAATTTTCCCCTGAACGCCCTACACATCTCATCATCTGTATTCAAGTAACCTTTCTTAAAGAGGACACCTTCTTCCATAATATATCAAGGAATCTTCATTCTTAAGCTTCTAGCTTCATTGGGATCCTACCATACGCCCTCTTCCAGACACTTGATGATCTACGTCATCCATTTCGTCTCGCTTTTCTTCCACTACGGTATTAACTACTTCTTCATCTCTTGACGGCCTTTCAGACTTCTTAACGAAAGCACTTTTTGGTCGGTGATCGGCGGCACTGACGCTTAGTTTACTTAATATATCCGCCTTCTGATTTTGGGCCCTCGGAATGTTGCGAATCTTAAAGTTTTGGAAGCCGGATATGTATTTCCTTGCTTGGGCTATGGTTGGTTGCAAACAGTCAAGTTTATCACACAAGCTAACCACTTGTGAATGGTCAACCGTAATAAAATTCAAACTGTCTAAAACCAATGCAATTAAGATCTGGAGAGTATAGTATTTCCACAGGTCGTTAAGTTCCACGGATGATTAATGGTGTTTAACACTTTCAGATGTCGAATAATCACTAAGGATAGTGATCAGTAAGGATTGTGAATGATAATTACACCTAAAGAGAAAGTTTGTAAATTACAGGGGCTTAAATGCAAATTAAAGAAAATTAAAAAGCTAAAATATATTAAATAAACGCTATCACTATTTTTAAAATTGTTTATCTTGATTTATAAAACAAAATAACTTAAATAAACTATTTTAATTGAAGTGTAAACCTAAATTACCTAAAACGCGGACTAGAATGAAAACGCTATGTATAAAAATTCATGAAAGTGCTAAGGAAAAACGTAAAATTTAGGAAATAAAAGTCCTACGAGTGTAAAAACAATTTTCTTACTTACTATATGACAAAAGAAAATTTAGAAAAAAGATTTATATTTTTTTAACTTTTATATTTTTTATTATGAATTAAATACTATTTTAAACTAATTAAATGATTAAAAATACTAAAACTATTCCGAAAATTCTGAAACTTTTTTATAAAATACTTTATACTAATAAAAGCTAAGAAAATACAAAGTTAAGAAAGCTTATTTTAATAAGCTAGAAATAAGCTAATGTATATCTAATAAGCTAAAATAGAAAACAAGGCTTAAGTATTAAATAATGCAAACTATAACTAGTCAAAGTCCCAGGGCAACTCGGTAGGCGTGGTGTAGGTGAAATTGTGGCAGTGGTTCAATCCCAAAGAATGGCTTTTTATTTTTATTTTCTTTTGGATTTTTCTTTTGAAACTGATTGCTACTAAATATAAACAACTTTAAAAGACAAACTTTTAGAACTTAAAAATAAGCTCTAATAAGCTTATGAGCTCAACAAGACACTATATGAACTTTTTAATACTAGGATTCTTCAAATTAAGCTAAAGTTTGAAAAATAAGCTAAGAGTTTATGGAAAGAGCTAAAATGGACTGAAAGAATTTTAATTAAGCTAAAGGAACTAGAAAAGCTAAGGCAATAAGTCAGAATTGAAAAAAGCAAATAAGCAAATCCAATCATAACTGTGGCACAAGCAGGATCACAGTTTCGATAGCCCAAACAAGGTTATCAGATAAGCTTGAAAAGCTAAAATAAGCTTTGATCCAACAAGTTGAGATGGTGGGGTTTCCAAAAAGCTAAATTACAAAGATTGGGTTACAATAATGAGCTTGTGAGAAGCTTATGAAGAAACCGTAAACACCGATTGATTAATACTAGATAAAATGGACAAAACTGAAGCCACTAGCAAAGCTTATCAAATAAGCTAAAATGGGAAATGAGAATCGGAACCTTGAGACGCCTAGGTAAGCTTCTCAAAAGCTAAAGTGTACAAGCTAGACCTCTCTCATGATTCAATGAGCTTGAGAAAAGCTTGTAAAACTGCACGTGACATGTTTTTGAAATGTGGTCAAAATAAGTTTGAGAAATAAGCCATTTAATAAGCTAACTAGAAAATATAAAAAACACTATGATTAAGATGAACAACTATATTTTAATATTCCAAAAGCTTAAAACATGAAACTCAAAGTTAAACCCTATAGAAATTAATCTATTTTATTCAAAACCGCTAAAATTAAAAATTTTGACTTTTTAAATTACACTAAGAAGTTGACTTAAATGAACTTTGATTTAATTCTACTAATCGATTATGATGTATTAAGCTAAAATAAGATGTAATTAAGCTTATTAACAAGTTTTAAGCTACTGTGGTGATTTATACTTCCTAAATCCTAACAAAGGACAAACAAGGTGAGATTAAAAAGGATTTTGACTTTTAACAAGTGAACATTGGATTTTATTGCTTCTTTGAGTTATTAGAACCAAGTGTGATATGAAACAACCAAGAACAAAGGCTTGAACAACCTTAACACGCTTAACAAATCAAATCCAAAGAACAATTTATGAGACTGTTTTGAACCTTTTAACACTAAAACAGATTTTCAAACCAAGAAAGCTATAAATTAACTTGTACTAACTATGTTTAGACAAGATTAAACTAAAATTAACAAGAATTAACCACTAATATTAAGAAATGCAAATTATGAGAAAATGGCTTACAAATGGTATCTAGCTGAAAAATGGATAACAAGGACCAAGTATCCACCCTAATAGCTTACCACTAAGTTTAAACCCAAGCAATCCACAATCAACCCTCGCCTATCTTCTTGATCATCTCTTTGCTCATTTTTTATTTTTAACTAATTTTTTTGGTATTTTTGGTGATTTTTGAGTTTTACTTCTAAACAGAGTTTTAAGGTTTCTAAAAGCTTTAAGAAGCTTTCTAAGAGCTTACATTAGCTTATGAGTCCAAGTGATGAGTGTGTAAATACTCATCATTTTTGGTCAAATCTGAAGTGCAAAACGTTTAAAAATGCTCAGAAATGCATCAAAATATCAAAATATCTCAAAATTTGCATTTTATATGTTTCAGATGCAAAATGTTTAAAATCAGATGAAAATGAGCAAAGTTTGCGATTTGGCGCTTCAGTCCCCAAGTTTCAAAAGTTGTCAAAATGCTTCCCGAGCACATAATTTCAAAAGAAAAATCACCAAAGGTCCTTTTAAAATCATAAGTTGTCAAATTTAGTCCTTTGGTGAAAATGTCAAAAGTTTGAGAAAATTACAAAATTGGTCCTTCAAGTTTCAAATTTGGCAAAATGGCCCCGAAATTGAGAATGGCAAGTTTGGTCCTTGTACTTTGTGAGATTGTCAGTTTTAGTCCTTGGAGCAACTTTGCAAGATTGGCGCTTTAGGTCCCTCAAATTCAGAAATTACATGAAAGGTCCCTTGGTTATTAAAACCCTTTAAACCCATTATGACCCTTTCACCCCTTTGGACCCCTGTCAATCTAAATTGTGAACCCTTTTATAATATCCGCCACCAAACCGGCCAACCCATCTTTCCCACCTTTCCTCCCATTTGCTCGCCACCACCATACCCACCAAATACCACCACCTAATCTACCACTCTCCCATGTCCCCTCCACCTAAACTAACATCCAAGGATCAATTAATGCCTTCACCAACCAAATCACCCCTAATCGCTTATAAGAAGATTTGCCAAAATCATGTTTAAACGGTGGAGATCGGTTCTAGAGCATCCAATGGCTTAAATTGATGGAAAGATCCGAGGAGAGAGAAAAGAGCATGGGTTATATAAGAAGCATTTTGGAAGCAAAGAGGAGTCTTCTAGTTTTTAATTTTCTTAATGTCGCTTTTCAACTTAAAGCTTTAGTTTAATATAAAACCTGTAATTTTCAGTTGTAATGTACTCTTTTTAAGTTATTAAATCAATATAAATCATTTTCAAGTGCTAATTTAAGTTTCACTATATATTCATGTTGTTAAGTTGATCGCTGAAAATTTCCATCTCAAAATCTCATTCAAAAGCTTCAAATGTCATTACTAATTCCTAAAAGCTTATACAAGCTTCTAATAGCTTTATATAAGCTTATATTTCAGTTTTAAGCATAGTTGATCTTGGTCAAAAGTCAAACAGGCATAAATGGTATGGACATGGTCAAAGGATGATGCAAAGGATGATGGGTTGCTTTAGGACTAGTGGGTTGAAATTAAATAGGTAGTGGTTCATAGTTCTTGATTCAAGCCATTATGCTGGCTGGATCTTGTAAGTTGTCATTTAGCTTAAAAGCATAACTGTTTCCGCCTTAACCACAGTAAAATCTTGTTCAAATAGTCAGATGATAGTTATACTTGGTTTGATCATTTATATCAAGTGGATTAGTGTTTTGATCAGTTTTGTTATAACAAGCCAGCATTAAGAAGGTTTGGAATTGCCGATTTAATGGTGTTCCGTGGTTTGATCAAGGCATAACTTTTATTTGATCAAGTTTGTTTAGTCATTTTATACTCAAATTGCCTCACTTTGTGCCTGCTAAGCTCAAAAGTCAAAATTGAACTCAACTGCTCACGCCTCATCTGTTGGATTTTGAGAAGCAAATCATCATTTTGTGATTAAAAGTCATAGACAAAGGTTGTTATAGCTTCATTACATCATTTAACTTCATTATCAATCATAAAATTTGGATCAAACTTCACCAAAGTCAACTTTGTTTCGCTTTCAAAAGTCAAAATGTCAAAATCTAGTTTTGTGCGGACATTTCAAAGTTGTGCATGTGATTCATTAGAGGTCTTTAGGTCTTGATTTTTGGTTTACAAGTAGTTCACTAGGTGGTTTCCAAGACCTAATAGTTTTTGCTTAAGCTTTTGATAAGCTTGGGTATAAGCTCAAAGTGAGCCTAACCGCCTCGCACCAAACTCCGCGATAGCCGAGTATTTTCTCAACTTTTGTGCACTTGCACAAAGCTCATAATAGCTTGTTAAGGTCTGGTACTTTGGATTTGAATAGCCACTTAGGTCTAGTTGAGATATCAATAGTTTGATTTTGGTTTGTAGCTTATTTGAGTGCTTATTTTTGGACCGCAGTTGACTTTTAACTGCTTTAGCTTAATATCATTAACATCAAATCTGTGTTAATTTGCTATTCAGTGGTTAAAGCTTATTGTTTTTAGTTGAAATTTAGTTAATTTGGTATATTAGTGCTTCGTGATCGCAAGGTTGCCTGTTTTAATTATTTGGCTTATTTAGTGCTTATTTCAATAAGCACTCTCACATCAGCTCCATAATCTTGTACACAAGCACCTGTTTTTCTATTGTTCATAGCTTCTTAATATTATTTTAGACTTTTCCTGAAATTTTCAGATTTTTCTCAGCTGTTTTACTATTTTTCTTGATTTTTATTAGTTTTAGCACTTTTAAATAGCATTAAATACAAAAATTGAAAAGGTTCATAAAAATAAATTTTCAATTTTCTTAGGTTTAGATAAATATAAAAAGTAAAAAAGTAATTTTCCAGATTTTTCATAGTTTATTTTGTAATTTTAGTAATTTAATTAGTTTTTAATAGTTTAAAATTCATAATAAATAGAAAATAATCTAAAATTACAAAAATAGTATTGAAAATTCTATTTTGATATTTTAGACTTTTCCATTTCATAATTTTATTTTTCTAGCTTTATTTCCTATTTTCTTTCATTTTAGGTTATTATTAATTAGTTAAAAATAGTTTTTAATTAGATAATTAGTTATAAAAATAATTTTCTTTTTCTAAATATTTTCTTTTATCATTAGGTTTGTAAAAACATCATTTTCATATTTTTAGGGTTAATATTGATTTAGTTTCACGTTTTTAGTTGTACGTCACAGAGATTTTAATTTCAGCCAGAAAACATAAAAAAACAAAACATCATTTTAATTTTAGTGATAGCGCTATTTAATAGATTTTATCTTTTTAAAATTTCCTTTAGCATTGCATTTTAGCCTTTGTGTTTGTTTGATATTTTTCGTAGTTATAATAATCAATTCATAATCTCTTTTTCGCTCAAACTTCTCGATCACTATTCGCGAGTCGATCCATTGCATAGCTCGCCGACATAACGACCGGGAGACTCTATACTCTCCAGATCCTCATTGATTTCGCGCTTAAGCAAATTTAATACGGTCCGCCATTCACAAGTGGCGGGCTTGAGTGATTTAGCTTGACTGTTGGGCGCCAGATCATTTTACGCCGCCGAGCTGGCCGATCTATTTTCCGTGTAGCATATTAGTTGTTTGAATCCTCACTCTTTGTTTATATCATCCATCTCTGTATATATATATATATATATATATCCATATTTTCTTCTAAAAAATCCAAAAACCCAAAAACAACCAAAACGTATAAAACACAAAAATATTTTTCCTTTTGTTTCTATATATGTATCAAAAATAAAAATACAAAAAGAATCGTCGTTTTTTAATAATTAACAACTTAAAAGATTACCACCGCAACCAAGGCGCTGCACTACCTAACCGGGGGTGCGACCATAATAAGTTCCCGAACTAAAGATTTAAAACTTGCCTTTGTGTCCTTGTGATTGGTGTACCTTTTTCAAAGAAGCCATTCATCTTGGATTATTGGTTAAGTTCATTGTTGTTTTGCCTCGATTTTGTGTTAATTGATTTTGTTGTGATATCGACGTTCGAACCGAAAACCCATAAAGATTCTTTTTCACACCACCATTTTTACAAACGTCTTCATAATTCCATTTCTCTCCTTAACTCTGAGATTCCTTAGAGTTAACTCTTGTCAATATGCGCGACTCGCTCTTCTAGATCTGTAGCCCATTTCGTGAGCTTGTCAAGATTCCAAGAAGGCGTGTTCAGACTTTCTGCTCCATCACGATCTCGAGATCCGGATCTGTTCAGCGTACTACTTCCGCTATCATGGCGGATGAGATTCTATGTGCGAAGCTTCTCCGTGCACCCATCGATGGGTATGGAGATGCTATCGCTATGCCGACCATCGCGTGGTGAAAATTTTGAACTCAAGACCGGTTATCAATCTTGTAACTTCAAATCAATTCTACGGTTTTGAGCGGGATGATCCTCATGCTCATATAAGATGGTTTAACAAGATTGCATCTACCATCAAGTATAAGAATGTCCCTTCGATGTTAAGCTATACTTCGCTCCCGCTTTTCTCTCTTGAGGGGCAAGCCCGGATTTGGCTTGAAAAGCAACTCCCTAAATCAATAGAGACATGGGAAGATCTGGTGAAGAAATTTGTGAATGAATTCTATCCACCTTCCAAGACCACGAGTCTTAAAAATGAAATCATCAAGTTCACTCGGAAGTTTGATGAATCCTTCATGAATCGTGGGGATCGCTTCAAGGAATTGCTTCACAAATGTCCTCACCACGGTTTCTCCGAGTTGATGCAACTCGATACTTTCTACAATGGAGTGAGTCAATGATCAAGATTCTTCAATTCCTCCGCGGGAGGAAATTTCCTAAGCAAAACTGTCAAAGAAGCTTTAGCGATAATCAAAACAAGTCTAAAGTCCGTGACTGCACGGCAAGCCGGTTGTTTCCCAAGTCAAGTGTTGGTCCTTCTTCAACTTCTTCATCGCCGTGAGTCAATCTAGCACCGACGCTAAGATTGATAAACTCACGGAAGCTATCCAAGCTTTGGTTCTCTCCAACCAGAAGAAAGTCTTTTCCACAAACTTCACCTCCCAAGTTAAGAAAGTGGAAGTCTGTGTTACCTGTGGTGGCCCCCATGCTTACTATAAACTGTATGGCCACCGATGGTAACCGCTTTTGAAGCTAATGCCGGTGGGCGGGATGCCTAATCAAGGAGGCAATCAATCGCTCATATTGAACCAACCACCGCCCTAACCACTACTCGGACCTCCCGTTTCAATCAAAACCGTGAATCGAATCAAAAGACACCAAACCAAGGTTTTCAAAACCAAGGTCACTTCAATCCAAACAACGGTTTTCGAATCGAATCAAAGTTTCCAACATCAAGGAAATTACAATAGAAACCAGTCGGGAAATTTCAACCCAGGGTATTTTCATGCAAACAATCAAGGGAATTTTCAAAATCAAGGCCCTAATCCTAACAATAGAGGCCGAATTTTCCTGTAAACTCAAGCCATTGTTCCAACTGACCATCATCCGATGAGCTGTTGAAACAATTCATGAAATCCCAAGAGGAAATGAATCGGTTGTTGGTCACCCATTTCGACATCAAGAAGTCTTTAAATGATCGACCTCGGCTCGTGTACTCTACCTAGCAACACGATCGCTAATCCGAGGGGCGATGCAAAGGCGATCACAACCCAAGTGGTGCTTCATATGCTGGACCTGCTGTTCCTACTACCTCTTCTTCTTCTTCTATCCCGAAGGTAGTGGAAAGCTTAACCTCCAAAACACAACGGACCTACGACTCCAATGCCTCCTCCACCTGTGGCAATAAGTCAAGTTACCAAGGAAACAACGGACAAGGTGCATTATTCAAGTCCACGGTACCGCGACACGCCCAACCTTCTGGTAGTCCAACCTCAAATGGTCCGTAAACCCAAGTCAAATCAAGGAGTTGTTTTTGAACCTCCTGTAGCTCCTGTTGAGAATCGAATCCAAATCTTCTATTCCTTACCCTCACTTACATGAGCAAAAGATCCGCGAGAAAGCTAGTCATCAAATGGAAAAATTCTTTCAAATTTTCCAAGAACTTCACTTTGACATAAGCTTCGCGGATGCCATCATGTTAATGCCCAAGTTTGCATCTACTCTAAAACACATGTTGAGCAACAAAGAAAAGCTATTTGAAATGGCTAAGACTCCTTTGAATGAGAATTGCTCACCGTTTGTTAAAAAGCTTCCCGAGAAGCTAGGAGATCCCGGAAAATTTCTTCTTTCTTGTGTTTTTTCCCGGGATGATTGAATGCTTTGCCCTTGCCGATCTTGGTGCAAGCATCAATCTGATGCCTTACTCAGTGGGAAGAAACTTTCTTCCTGAACTTATTCCTACCTGCATGACTCTTGAGCTTGCAGATCGTTTCTATCTCATTCCTCTTGGCATCGCCGAGGATGTATTTGTGAAAGTAGAAAGTTCCATTTTCCAACCGACTTTGTGGTCGCTTGATTTCGATGTCGACCCTCGAAGTTCCCTCATTGTTGGGCAGGATTTCGAGGACGGCCGTGCTCTTATTGATGTGTTTGAGCAAGAGATCACTCTACGTGTGGGTAATGAAGCAGTACCTTTAACCTCGATCGACTTCGAGGTACTCCTCAAATTATGATATCAATCAATTAATCGAGTCGATTTAATTGACATTGCTTCAGAGGAGTACTCTCAAGAGTTTCTTGGTTATCTTCATAATTCTCGTGGGTGGGAATTCCACCACATCTTCTCACCTATCATTGCCGACTCTTCCCTTCTCTCACTCCGCTTGAGGAGGTGACTTCCTTCCGGAAGAGATCGATGAATTTCGTCGCTAATGAATCGATTCCGCCTGGAATTGATGGTGTGTATGATTCGAGGGATATTCTCTATCTTGAGCAATTGCTTAATGAAGATCCATTATCTTCACTCTCCTAAAGAAATCACAATTGAGGAAATCAAATCAGTGCAATCATCCACTGAAGAATTTCCCGAGGTTGAACTAAAGGACCTACCTCCTCATCTTGAGTATGCATTCTTGGAGGGTGATGATAAATTACCCGTCATTATTGCTAAAGACTTGACTGAGGAGGAGAAGACTGCTCTCATAAAGGTCTTGAAGTCACACAAGCAAGCAATTGCTTGGAAACTCTCCGATATTAAGGGTATCAACCCTGAGTTCTGTACTCACAAAATCTTAATGGAGGATGACTTCAAACCAGCAGTCCAGAGTCAGAGAAGGGTGAATCCTAAGATTCACGAGGTTATTAAACAAGAGGTTCTCAAACTTCTTGATGCCGGCCTGATTTACCCGATCTCTGACAGTCCTTGGGTTAGCCCAATCCATTGCGTTCCTAAAAAGGGTGGCATTACTGTTGTCACGAATGAAGAAAACGAGTTGATTCCGACTCGATTGGTTACGGGTTGGCGTGTGTGCATTGACTATCGAAAGTTAAACGAAGCCACCCGTAAAGACCATTTTCCTCTACCCTTCATGGACCAGATGCTTGAGAGATTAGCAGGGACTGAGTACTATTGTTTCCTTGATGGTTTCTCGAGTTACTTTCAGATCCCCATTGATCCGCTGGATCAAGAGAAAACCACATTCACCTGCCCATACGGGACGTTTGCCTATAGACGTATGCCTTTTGGCTTATGTAATGCTCCCGCACGCTCCAAAGATGTATGATGGCCATTTTCCACGACATGATCGGGGAAACTATGGAGGTGTTTATGGATGACTTCTCGGTCATTGGGGACTCGCTTTCGACATGTCTCTCCCACTTAGACAAAATGCTTAAAAGGTGTGAAGACACCAATCTATGTCTAAACCGGGAGAAGAGCCACTTTATGGTCAAAGAGGGCATTGTCCTTGGCCATAAGATTTCTAAGAATGGGATTGAGGTAGATAGAGCAAAAGTTGATGTCATTGCTAAACTACCTCACCCTACGACCGCCAAGGTATTAGGAGTTTTCTTGGTCATGCCGGGTTTTATCGCAGATTCATTCAGATTTCTAAAATCGCCCGCCTATGACCCATCTTCTCGAAAAGATGCTCCTTTCATCTTTTCTCCGAGTGCATCGAAGCTTTTGAAACACTTAAGGAAAAGCTTACGGAAGCACCCATTCTAGTTGCCCCCGACTGGGACTTACCCTTCGAGCTCATGTGCGATGCAAGTGACTTTGCAATCGGTGCGTCTTGGGCAACGCAAAACCAAGCATTTCCACCAATCCACTACGCGAGCAAAACTATGACCGAAGCTCGACCCATTACACCACTACGGAAAAAGAATTATTAGCGGTGGTGTATGCGTTTGAGAAATTTCGGCCATACCTTATCTTGACCAAATGCGTGGTGTATACGGATCACTCGGCACTCAAATATCTCTTTGCAAAACAAGATGCAAAGCCGAGATTGCTCCGTTGGGTTCTCCTCCTACAAGAATTTGATATCATCATTCGTGATAAAAAAGGAGCTGAGAACCTGGCTGCAGATCATCTGTCCCGATTAGAGAACCCTCACCAGAATGTGTTCGAGAAAAAGGAAATCAATGAAACTTTTCCTCTCGAAACACTCAATATGGTTTCTTTTCGTGGAGATTCTTCTACCCCATGGTTTGCCGACTTTGCAAATTACCATGCGGGTAACTTTGTGGTGAAAGGGATGTCGTCCCAACAGAAAAATAAATTCTTTAAAGATGTGAAACATTATTTCTGGGACGACCCCTACTTGTTTAAAATCTGTGCGGATCAAGTCATCCGGCGATGTGTGTATGGTCAGGAAGCCGTTGACATTCTCAAGGCTTGCCATTCTGGACCTACTGGGGGACATCATAGCCCCAACTACACCGCCAAGAAGGTGTTTGATTCGGGATTCTATTGGCCCACGATCTATAAGGATGCCCATGAATTCGTCAAAACCTGTGACGCTTGTCAACGTCACGGGAACATCTCACAAAGGAATGAAATGCCGCAAAACGCCATTCAAGTGTGTGAGATATTTGACATCTGGGGCATTGACTTTATGGGGCCATTTCCTTCTTCCCGTGGTAACAAATACATACTCGTGGCCGTTGACTACTTGTCAAAATGGGTTGAAGCTAAGGCTTTACCCACCAACGATGCCCGAGTTGTTGTGAAATTCTTGAAGTCTCTCTTTGCTAGGTTTGGAACTCCACGAGCCATAATCAGTGATCGTGGTACGCATTTCTGCAATGACCAATTTGCAAGAGTCATGCAAAAGTATGGTGTAACTCACCGTATCTCTACTGCGTACCACCCCCAAACAAGTGGGCAAGTGGAAGTTTCCAACCGGGGATAAAAGAATTCGGAGAGGACGGTTGGCGAAAACCGTGCCTCTTGGTCGGATAGGTTAGATGACGCACTCGGCCTTCCGATACTTACAAAACACCCATCGGGTGCACTCCTTACAAGCTGGTGTACGGGAAGGCATGTCATCTGCCGGTTGAGCTCGAGCACAAGGCATACTGGGCCTTGAAGCATGCTAACTTTGATATTCAGAAGAGTTGGCTAGCCCGCAAGGTTATGGCTTGTGGTAAAGGCAGTGGAAAAACCATAATTGGTATTCACCTCACCAAAGATAATTCGATAAGTTATCTAAGAGTTGGCTAGTCCAAGGGTACGCTTCGGTAAAGACACATCAATTCCGTTATATGGTTTATGATTTGCCAATAAATCAGATGGTTATCGGTGTACCATGGTTCTTGCTTGAACTGAAACATTTGGCTACTCCAGAAGTAATGGCTTTTGGTAAAGAGATGCAAACCCATTATGTTTTTCTCAAAAAGATTGCTAGGGACTAGCAATAGTTTAGTGTGGGGGATTGATGAGTGTGTAAATACTCATCATTTTTGGTCAAATCTGAAGTGCAAAACGTTTAAAAATGCTCAGAAATGCATCAAAATACTGAAAATATCTCAAAAGTGCATTTTATATGTTTCAGATGCAAAATGTTTAAAATCAGATGAAAAATGAGCAAAGTTTGCAGATTTGGCAGTTTCAGTCCCCCAAGTTTCAAAAGTTGTCAAAAACAGTCCCTGAGCACATAATTTCAAAAGATAAATCACCAAAGGTCCTTTTAAAATCATAAGTTGTCAAATTTAGTCCTTTGGTGAAAAATGTCAAAAGTTTGAGAAAATTACAAAATTGGTCCTTCAAGTTTCAAATTTGGCAAAAATGGCCCCTGGAAATTGGAGAATGGCAAGTTTGGTCCTTGTACTTTGTGAGATTGTCAGTTTTAGTCCTTGGAGCAACTTTGCAAGATTGGCAGTTTAGGTCCCTCAAATTCAGAAATTACATGAAAGGTCCCTTGGTTATTAAAACCCTTTAAACCCATTATGACCCTTTCACCCCTTTGGACCCCTGTCAATCTAAATTGTGAACCCCCTTTTTATAATATCTGGCCAGTCAAACCAGTCAACCCATCTTTCCCACCTTTCCCTCCCATTGTCTGCTACCACCATACCCAGCCTCCAACATACCACCCACCAGCCTCCTTCTCACTCTCCCATGTCCCCTCCACCTAAACTAACATCCAAGGATCATTTAATGCCTTCTCACCAACCAAATCACCCCCACTGGCTTATAAGAAGATTTGGCGCCAAAATCATGTTTAAACGGTGGAGATCAGTTCTAGAGCATCCAATGGCCAGAAATTGATGGGAAAGATTCAGAGGAGAGAGAAAAGAGCATTGGGTTATATAAGAAGCATTTTGGAAGCAAAGAGAGTAGTCTTCTAGTTTTTAATTTTCTCTTAATGTCGTTTTTCAACTTAAAGCTTTAGTTTAATATAAAACCTGTAATTTTCAGTTGTAATGTACTCTTTTTAAGTTATTAAATCAATATAAATCATTTTCAAGTGCTAATTTAAGTTTCACTATATATTCATGTTGTTAAGTTGACTGTTGAAAATTTCCATCTCAAAATCTCATTCAAAAGCTTCAAACAGCTCATTACTCAATTCCTAAAAGCTTATACAAGCTTCTAATAGCTTTATATAAGCTTATATTTCAGTTTTAAGCATAGTTGGATCTTGGTCAACAGAAGTCAAACAGGGGCATAAATGGCATGGACATGGTCAAAGGGATGATGCAGTGCTGGATGTGGGTTGCTTTAGGACTAGTGGGTTGAAATTAAATAGGGTAGTGGTTCATAGTTCTTGGATTCAAGCCATTGTGGCTATTGGACATCTTGTAAGTTGTCATTTAGCTTTAAAAGCATAATCTGTTTTCACTGTCTTAACCAGTGCAAATCTTGTTCAAATAGCTGTATTTAGGATAGTTATACTTGGTTTGATCATTTATATCAAGTGGATTAGTGTTTTGATCAGTTGTGCTTGTTAAACAGTTGCATTAAGTAGTGTTTGGAATTGCTGATTTAATGGTGTTCAGGGTTTGATCAGTGCATAACTTTTATTTGATCAAGTTTGTTTAGTCATTTTATACTCAAATCTGTCTCACTTTGTGCCTGCTAAGCTCAAAAAGTCAAAATTGAACTCAAATCTGTCTCACAGTCTCACTGTTGGATTTTTAAAGAAGCACATCATCATTTTGTGATTAAAAGTCATAGACAAAGGTTGTTATAGCTTCATTACATCATTTAACTTCATTATCAATCATAAAATTTGGATCAAACTTCACCAAAGTCAACTTTGTTTCTGTTTCAAAAGTCAAAAATGTCAAAAATCTAGTTTTGTGCAGACATTTCAGGTTGTGCACAGGATTCATTAGAGGTCTTTAGGTCCTGATTTTTGGTTTACAAGTAGTTCACTAGGTGGTTTCCAAGACCTAATATCAGTTTTTGCTTTAAGCTTTTTGGATAAGCTTGGGTATAAGCTCAAAGTGAGCCTAATCTGCCCTGCACCAAACTCAGTATTAGCTGAGTATTTTCTCAGCTTTTGTGCAGCTTGCACAAAGCTCATAATAGCTTGTTAAGGTCTGGTACTTTGGATTTGAATAGCCACTTAGGTCTAGTTGAGATATCAATAGTTTGATTTTGGTTTGTAGCTTATTTGAGTGCTTATTTTTGGACTGCAAAGTGACTCCCTAATCTGTTTTAGCTTAATATCATTAACATCAAATCTGTGTTAATTTGCTATTCAGTGGTTAAAGCTTATTGTTTTTAGTTGAAATTTAGTTAATTTGGTATATTAGTGCTTCTGTGATCAGTGGGTTGCCTGTTTTAATCATTTGGCTTATTTAGTGCTTATTTCAATAAGCACTCTCACATCAGTTTCATAATCTTGTACACAAGCACCTGTTTTTCCATTGTTCATAGCTTCTTAATATTATTTTAGACTTTTCCTGAAATTTTCAGATTTTTCTCAGCTGTTTTACTATTTTTCTTGATTTTTATTAGTTTTTAGCACTTTTTAAATAGCATTAAATACAAAAAATTCAGAAAAGGTTCATAAAAATAAATTTTCAATTTTCTTAGGTTTAGATAAATATAAAAAGTAAAAAAAGTAATTTTCCAGATTTTTCATAGTTTATTTGGTAATTTTTAGTAATTTAATTAGTTTTTAATAGTTTAAAATTCATAATAAATAGAAAAATAATCAGAAAATTACAAAAATAGTTTTGAAAATTCTATTTTGATATTTTAGACTTTTCCATTTCATAATTTTATTTTTCTAGCTTTATTTCCTATTTTCTTTCATTTTAGGTTATTATTAATTAGTTAAAAATAGTTTTTAATTAGATAATTAGTTATAAAAATAATTTTCTTTTTCTAAATATTTTCTTTTATCATTAGGTTTGTAAAAACATCATTTTCATATTTTTAGGGTTAATATTGATTTAGTTTCACGTTTTTAGTTGTACGTCACGTAGATTTTAATTTCAGTTTCGTAAAAACATAAAAACAAAAACATCATTTTAATTTTAGTGATAGCGTTTATTTAATAGATTTTATCTTTTTAATTTCCTTTAGCATTGCATTTTAGCCTTTGTGTTTGTTTGATATTTCTGTAGTTATAATAATCAATTCATAATCTCTTTTTCGTTCAAACTTCTCGATCACTATTCGTGAGTCGATCCATTGCATAGCTCGCTGGGACATAACGACCCGGGGAGACTCTATACTCTCCAGATCCTCATTGATTTCGTGCTTAAGCAGTTTTAAGCTGGTTACGGTCCGCCATTCACAAGTGGCGGGCTTGAGTGATTTAGCTTGACTGTTTGGCGCGCATCACCAAGACAACAACTACAAACATCATTCAAACTATCATGAGATTTTTTATAACTTGAAATTTTGCATAAACTTGAAATGAGATTAAAACTTGAAATTAATCACTGGAAAAGATTCACATACACTAAAGATACTTAAACAAAGTTCTTGAAAGCTTTAAATTATACTGGAATTGTAAAATTATTTAATACGACATACATTAACTAAAAAAAAAAACTAGATATCTTTTACACTGCATCTCCTCCTTTCTTTATAGACTTGAGAGACTCCCCACATGCCTCTGATCATTTCCCACTTACAATCTTGGCCATTGGATGAGTTTTGAGTGATCTAAGCCTTCCACGTGTTTTGGCGGGAAAAGCTGTTTTGACCTTTGTGGGCTGTGAAATTGCAACTGGGGTGGTGGCATTAATTGTGGCGTGTTTAGTTGGTAGATGTGATGATGAGTTGGGCGGGAAACCACCATGGTTTTGCAGAGGTGGTATAAGGGGATGTGTCTGGTTTTGCTTGTGAGGGAGAAGGGAGAAGGCGGGGTGGAGTGGGTTTGACTGGGGTTGACCCTGGTTTTATTATTTAAACGTGGGTTGGGCTTGGTTGGGATTGGGCCAAGGTTTGGACTAGATTGGATTTGGGTTAATAACCAAGGGTCCGTTTGTTGTAGCTTATAAACACAAGGACCATTCATGTAATTCCACCAAACTTGAGGGGTTGAACCTGCCCATTTTCCAAGGTTCACACAAGGACCATTCCTGCCAAATATGAATAGTACAAGGACCATAGTTGATTATTTTCCATTTTTAAATATCCAAGGACCATTTATGTCATTTTTCAAAGTTTAGGGACTAAAGTTGTAATTTTGCAATTTTAAATTTCAAGGACCAATTTTGACAACTCATGAATCCCTAGGGACTTTAAATAACATTTTTCTTTATTTTGATTTACCAGGGACTGTTTTTGACAACTTTTGAAACTTGGGGGACTAAAACTGCCAATTATGCAAACTTGATACGTTTTTCATCTGATTTTGGTATTTTTGCATTTAAAACACATAAAACACTTATTTGTGATATTTTTATCATTTTGATGCATTTCTGAGTGTTTTCAGATGTTTTTGCAGTTTAAATGGTACAAAAATGATGAGTATTTAGACACTCATCAATCCCCCACACTAAGATATTGCTAGTCCCTAGCAATGTTTTGAAACTTTAATGGATTTCATCTCTTTACCAAAAGCCATTACTTCTGGAGTAGCCAATTGTTTCAGTTCAAGTAAGAACCTTGGTACAATGATAACCAAATGATTTTGAGCAAATCACCAGCTTTCAACGGTTTTGATTTGTCTTTACCAGAAGCCGTTTGCTTCTGGACTATCCAACTCTTAGATAATATATACTATCTTTGGTGAGCTGATTACCAATTATGGTTTTCCAACTGCCTTTACCACAAGCCATAAACTTGCGGGCTAGCCAACTCTTCACTAATTAAAGATATGGTGAGCTGAACACCATACAATTTTGGGCAAATTGCAAGCCGTCAACGGATTTGAGATATCTTTACCAAGAGCCGTTTTCTCCTGGATTAGTCAATCCTTATGTAGGTTAGACATGGCGGACTGATTACCATTTGCTGAGTAAGTGCAAAACACTTACTCCAAAAAACAATTTTGGCCAAAAATAGGGGAATTGGGTGGTATAATTACATGATAAAATTCGTGAGAATTCCCCCCCACACTAGAAATGAATATTGCCCTCAATATTCAAAGTACCGGCGGTTATGCCGAAACATAGAACGTAAAAGGGAAATACTACGGCCATTATTTTATTTTTTGATATATACACTTTTTTTTTTATTTTTTTAGAGAGTACTTATATACAACAGCGGGGGCAACTCCCCCACACTAGGGTGGTAGAAAGTAGAAAGAAGTCAGAAATATGGGTGAAAACCCATATGGTGTGTGCTACTGTTTTTGATTACCGAGTCACTAGCTTGACTCGATCCCCGCATTCATTGGTTCATGGGGAAAGTTTGTATATCCGGGACAACCACAGGTGGAATGTCCTCTCCAAAATAGTGCTTCAATCGATGACCATTCACTTTAAAATTTGGACCATCGGGTTGAGATAACTCAATGGTTCCATAAGGAAATACTTTAGTGATGGTGAATGGACCAGACCAACGGGACTTGAGCTTTCCCGAGAAAATCTTCAATCTTGAATTGAAAAGAAGGACTCGATCACCGACGTTGAAAACGCGGTTCTTGATTTTAGAGTCATGAATCTTCTTTGTCTTTTGTTTATAGATCAAAGAGTTCTCGTATGCTTGATCACGTAGTTCATTTAATTCATTCATTTGAACTTTTCTGTGATCACCAGCTGTCTGAATATCGAAGTTTGCATGTTTTAAGGCCCAGTATGCTTTGTGCTCAAGCTCAATCGGCAGATGACATGCCTTTCCGTAAACTAGCTTGTATGGAGTACACCCGATTGGTGTTTTATAAGCTGTACGGAAGGCCCAGAGTGCGTCATCTAGTTTATCCGACCAAGAGGCACGGTTTTCGCCTACTGTCCTTTCAAGAATTCTTTTTATACCACGGTTGGAAACTTCCACTTGCCCACTTGTTTGGGGGTGGTACGCAGTAGAGAGACGGTGGGTTACACCATACTTTTGCATGACTCTATCAAATTGGTCATTGCAGAAATGCGTACCACGATCACTAATTATAGCTCGCGGAGTTCCAAACCTAGCAAAAAGAGATTTTAAGAATTTTACAACAACTCGGGCATCATTAGTAGGTAAAGCTTTCGCTTCAACCCATTTTGACAAATAGTCAACAACCACAAGTATGTATTTGTTTCCTCGAGATGATGGAAATGGCCCCATAAAGTCAATGCCCCAGATGTCAAATATCTCACACACTTGAATGGCGTTTTGCGGCATTTCATTTCTTTGTGAGATATTTCCATGACGTTGACAAGCGTCACAGGCTTTGACAAATTCGTGGGCATCCTTGTAAATCGTAGGCCAATAAAACCCGGAATCAAACACCTTTTTGGCGGTGTAATTTGGACTATGATGGCCCCCGGTGGGTCCAGCATGGCAAGCTTTGAGAATGTCCATAGCTTCCTGTCCAAAAACACACCGTCGAATGACTTGATCCGCACAGATTTTGAATAAGTAGGGGTCGTCCCAGAAGTAATGTTTAACATCCTTGAAGAATTTGTTCTTTTGTTGGGTCGACATCCCTTTCACTATGAAGTTACCCGCATGGTAATTTGCGAAGTCAGCAAACCATGGGGTGGTAGAGTCTCCACGAAAAGAAACCGCATTGAGTGTCTCGAGAGGAAATGTTTCATTTATTTCCTTTTTCTCGAAAACATCTTGGTGAGGGTTTTCTAATCGGGACAGATGATCAGCAGCCAGGTTCTCAGCTCCTTTTTTATCACGTATTATGATATCAAATTCTTGCAGAAGGAGAACCCAACGGAGCAATCTCGGCTTTGCATCTTGTTTTGCAAAGAGATATTTGAGAGCCGAATGATCCGTATACACCACGCATTTGGTCAAGATTAAGTACGGCCGAAACTTCTCAAATGCATACACCACGGCTAGTAGCTCTTTTTCTGTGGTGGTGTAATGGGTTTGAGCTTCAGTCATAGTCTTACTTGCGTAGTGGATAGGCTGAAAATGCTTGGATCTACGTTGCCCTAGGACTGCACCGATAGCAAAATCACTTGCATCGCACATGAGCTCAAAAGGCAAATCCCAGTCGGGAGCAACGAGAATGGGTGCTTCAGTAAGATTTTTCTTTAATGTTTCAAAAGCTTTGATGCACTCAGGTGAAAAGATAAAAGGAGCATCTTTTTCAAGAAGATGGGTCATTGGCCGGGCGATCTTAGAAAAATCTTGTATGAATCTGCGATAAAAACCGGCATGACCTAAAAAACTCCTAATACCTTTGACGGTAGTAGGATGAGGTAATTTAGCAATAACATCGACTTTTGCTCTATCGACCTCAATCCCGTTTTTTGAAATCTTATGGCCAAGGACTATGCCTTCTTTGACCATAAAGTGGCTCTTCTCCCAATTTAGACAAAGATTGGTGTCTTCACACCTTTTGAGCATTTTTTCTAAATGGGAGAGACATGTTTGAAACGAGTCCCCAATGACCGAGAAGTCATCCATAAACACCTCCATTGTTTCCCCGATCATGTCGTGGAATATGGCCATCATACATCGTTGGAACGTGCCAGGAGCATTACATAGGCCAAAAGGCATACGTCTATAGGCAAAAGTTCCGTATGGTCAGGTGAATGTGGTCTTCTCTTGATCCTGTGGATCAATGGGGATCTGAAAATAACCCGAGAAACCATCAAGGAAACAATAGTATTCGTTCCCTGCTAATCTCTCAAGCATTTGGTCCATGAAGGGTAGAGGAAAATGGTCTTTTCGGGTGGCGTCATTCAACTTACGATAATCAATACACACACGCCATCCCGTTACCAGTCGAGTTGGAATTAACTCGTTTTCTTCATTTGTGACAACAGTTATGCCACCCTTTTTAGGAACACAGTGAATTGGGCTAACCCAAGGACTATCTGAGATCGGGTAAATCAATCCTGCATCAAGAAGTTTAAGAACCTCTTGTTTAATAACATCATGGATTTTTGGATTTACTCGTCTCTGATGTTGAACTGCTGGTTTGAAGTCATCCTCCATCAAGATTTTGTGAGTACAAAACTCAGGGTTGATACCCTTAATGTCGGAGAGTTTCCAAGCAATTGCTTGCTTGTGTGACTTCAAGACCTTTATGAGAGCAGCTTTTTCATCTTTACTCAAATCTCGAGCAATAATGACGGGTAATTTATCATCACCCTCAAGAAATGCATACTCGAGATGAGGTGGTAAGTCCTTAAGTTCTACCTCAGGAAATTCTTCAGTTTTCTCAACTGAATTGACTTCCTTGTTATGAAGCTTGACGGGAGGGAGTGATGATGGATCATCATTAAGCAACTTCTCAATGAAAAGTATGTCTCCCTCGATGTCAATTGGAGCGTGATCAATTTCCCATGAAACCGAATCACTAGACAAGTATGCTTCAATCTCTTCCAAGATGAAGTCACTTTCCTCAAATGGAGTGAGAGAAGGAGTAGAATTGGAAATGATGGTTTGAGATGAATGAGTGAGATTATCACTCGAAGAATTATGATCATAACCAAGAACTTCTTGAGAGTACTCTTCAGAAGCAACATCAATGATATCTATTCGGTTAACCGATTCAGAATCATAGTTTGCGGAGTACCTCGAAGTTTGATCAAGGTTAAAGGTGACAGCTTCATTACCCACACGTAATGTGATTTCTTGCTCAAATACATCAATGAGAGCACGACCCGTTCTCAGGAATCCTCGTCCAACAATTAGAGGAACCCGTGGATCAGCATCGAAATCAACAACTACAAAGTCAGCTAGAAAATGGAACTTTCCTACTTTCACGAATACGTCCTCGGCAATGCCAAGTGGACGGGATATTGTACGATCTGCAAGCTCGAGAGTCATGCATGTAGGAGTAAGGTCCGGAAGAGAAAGTTTCTTCCATACTGAATGAGGCATCGATTGATGCTTGCACCAAGATCTGCTAAGGCAAAGCATTCAACCATTCCCGGAAATACACAAGGTAAGAGAAATTTTCCAGGATCTCCAAGCTTCTTGGGAAGCTTCTTCAAGATAACTGCAGAGCAGTTCTCGTTCAGAGGAGTTTTTGCCATTTCAAACAGTTTTTCCTTGTTGCTTAACATGTGTTTGAGAGTTGATGCAAACTTGGGCATCAGCATGATAGCATCCGTAAAGCTTATGTAAAAATGTAGTTCTTGGAAAATTTGAAAAAATTTGTCCATTTGATGACTGGCTTTTTCGCGGAGCTTTTGCTCATTCAAACGTGATGGGTAAGGAATAGAAGATTTGGATTTGGGGTTTTCAACGGGAGCTAATGGAGGTTCAAAAACAACTCCTGGATTGGATTTGGGTTTCGGGACAACTTGAGGATGGACATCGTTGGTACCTCCGTTATTAGTAGGAAGTTCCTTGTCCTTTGTCGCCTCAGGTTCACTTTCCACTACCTTCGGGAGAGAAGAAGAAGAGGTAGTAGGAATAGCGGGTCCATCATATGAAACACCACTTCTGGTTGTGATCGCCTTTGCATCGCCCCTCGGGTTAGCGATCGTGTTGCTCGGAAGTTTTCCTGAGCCCGAGGGTTGATCATTTAAAGACTTCTTTAGATCAGTGATCTGACTAACCAACAACCTGTTCATTTCATCTTGGGATTTCATGAATTGTTTCAATAACTCATCAGATGATGGTCCAGTTGGAACAATGGCTTGAGTTTGATTAGGAAAATTCTGGCCTCTAATGTTCGGATTAGGGCCTTGATTTTGAAAATTTCCTTGATTAGGATTCATATTCCCATGAAATTGATTCCCTCGATTGAAATTGTTTTGATTAAGGTTTCCTTGATGTTGGAAACCTTGATTTGGTCCGGGATAGAAATTACCTTGGTTTTGATAACCTTGGTTCATTCTAGGTTGGTTCTGATTCCGGTTTTGCATGTTAGGATTCTGGCTAAAACCGGGTGGTCCCTGATAAGTGTTAGCACGGTAGTTTGGTTCATTTTGAGGACGGTATTGATTACCTCCTTGATGTGAAGTACCGGCTATAGCATTGGCTTCAAACGGACTGCCATCGGTGGCAGTACAGTTGTAGTATGCATGAGGGCCACCACAAGTAACACAGACTTCGACTTTCTTCACTTCACCATGTGATGGTGTCTGTGTGAAAGTGACTTTCTTTTGGTTAGCAAGAACCGAAGCCTGAACAATATCCGTGAGTTTGTCAATCTTAGCATCGGTGCTGGATGTACTCACGGGATATGAAGTAGAAGGTCCAGCAGTAGACTGAGACTGATATGTCTTTGTTCGGAAAGGGCGGACCTGGGACTTGTTTTCAATGATTTGCAAGGCTTCTTTTGTGGTCTTGCTCAGGAAATTACCTCCCGCGGAGGCATTTAAAGAGTCTTGGTTAGTCTGGTTCAAACCATTGTAGAAAGTATCCATTTGCATTAACTCGGTAAAACCATGATGTGGACACTTGCGGAGCAACTCTTTGTAACGATCCCATGCCTCCCCGAATGATTCATCAAATCTTTGAGAGAATTTCATTATCTCATTCTTAAGACTTGTAGTTCGGGATGGAGGATAGAATTCGTTAACAAACTTGGTGACTAGATCCTCCCATGTCTCAATGGAACGAGGGGGTTGTTTCTTAAGCCAATTCCGGGCTTGTCCCTCTAGAGAGAATGGGAACAGAAGAAGCTTAATTGCTTCATGTGGGACATTCTTGTATTTGATGGTAGATGCAATCTTGTTGAACCATCGAATATGTGCATGAGGATCATCCCGCTCAAAACCATAGAATTGGCTTTGGGTTACAAGATTAAGCAACCCGGTTTTGAGCTCAAAGGTATCAGCCACGATGGCTGGGACAATAATGGCATCTCCGTAACCCTCGATGGGTGCTTGGAGAAGCTCATTCATCGGTTTGTCTTCTGCCATTACGACAGGGGGTGGTGGTACTAGACGTTCCTCAGTCACGGCTGAAGGAGCAGAACGTCCTCTACGCCTACGAGGAATATTTGCAAGCTCAGAAAGTGGACTTGTGGAGCTGGAAGAACGAGTGCGCATGCACTAAGTTTAAAAATCAGTTTCTAAAACAAATGCGAGGCAAAACGACAAGTGAACTTAAACCAATAATCACAAATGAAATGGCTTCTTTGAAAAAGGTACACCAAATCACAAGGACACAAAGGTAAGTTTTGATCTGTTGTTCCGGAACTTATTAATGGTCACACCCCCAGTTGGTAGGTGTACTGCCTTGATTTGCGGTGGTTGATTTTTATGTATTTATTAAGTACCACTAAAAAGAAGTAGGTATGGATATGTGCTAAGGGTTTAAAAACTTTTGGACAATATTTTTGGTATCGTCTCGTTTAACCAAATCGTATATCTTTAAGAATCACCTTAAAGAAAATACAAGATAGAAAACGTTACGATTGTTTTGTTGTTTTATATATTTTTTTTGGTGTTGTTAACACTTTAGGAAAAGTGTTAATGAACTTTTTGATTTCTTTTTGATAACTTTACAAAAAACTGTTTACAAAAGGTGGTATATGTGCAAGTATGGGTCTGGAAATGTTTAAAACACGCTAAAGCCTCCCCGGCAGCTGCGCCAAAATTTGGTTGGTTGCAAACAGTCAAGTTTATCACACAAGCTAACCACTTGCGAATGGTCAACCGTAATAAAATTCAAACTGTCTAAAACCAATGCAATTAAGATCTGGAGAGTATAGTGTTTCCACAGGTCGTTAAGTCCCACGGAGGATTAATGGTGTTTAACACTTTCAGATGTCGAATAATCACTAAGGATAGTGATCAGTAAGAATTGTGAATGATAATTACACCTAAAGAGAAAGTTTGTAAATTACAGGGGCTTAAATGCAAATTAAAGAAAATTAAAAAGCTAAAATATATTAAATAAACGCTATCACTATTTTTAAAATTGTTTATCTTGATTTATAAAACAAAATAACTTAAATAAACTATTTTAATTGAAGTGTAAACCTAAATTACCTAAAAACGTGACCTAGAATGAAAACGTGCGTTATGTATAAAAATTACGCGAGTGCGCAAGGAAAAACGTAAAATTTGTGAAATAAAAGTCCTACGAGTGTAAAAACAATTTTCTTACTTACTATATGACAAAAGAAAATTTTAGAAAAAATATTTATATATTTTTTTTTACTTTTATATTTTTTATTATGAATTAAATACTATTTTAAACTAATTAAATGATTAAAAATACTAAAACTATTCCGAAAATTCTGAAACTTTTTTATAAAATACTTTATACTAATAAAAAGCTAAGAAAAATACAAAAGTTAAGAAAGCTTATTTTAATAAGCTAGAAATAAGCTAATGTATACGAATAAGCTAAAATAGAAAACAAGGCTTAAGTATTAAATAATGCAAACTATAACTAGTCAAAGTCCCAAGGGCAACTGGTAGCGTGTGTGTGTGGTGAGCTGGGTGGCCAGGGTTCGAATCCCAGCAATGGCTTTTTTATTTTTATTTTCTTTTTGGATTTTTCTTTTTGAAACTGATTAAGCTACTAAATATAAACAACTTTTAAAAAGACAAACTTTTTAGAACTTAAAAATAAGCTCAGAATAAGCTTATAAGCTCAACAGTACACTATATGAACTTTTTAATACTAGGATTCTTCAAATTAAGCTAAAAGTTTGAAAATAAGCTAAGAGCTTATGGAAAGAGCTAAAATGGACTGAAAGAATTTTAATTAAGCTAAAGGAACTAGAAAAAGCTAAGGCAATAAGCTGTAAATTGAAAATAAGCAAATAAGCAAATCCAATCCTAACTGTGGCACAAGCAGGACTGCAGGCTTCTTGATAGCCCAAACAAGCTTATCAGATAAGCTTGAAAAGCTAAAATAAGCTTTGATCCAACAAGTTGAGATGGTGGGGTTTCCAAAAAGCTAAATTACAAAGATTGGGTTACAATAATGAGCTTGTGAGAAGCTTATGAAGAAACTGGTAAACACTGATTGATTAATACTAGATAAAATGGACAAAACTAGAAGCCACTAGCAGGCTTATCAAATAAGCTAAAAATGGGAAAATGAGAACTGGAACCTTGAGACAGCTAGGTAAGCTTCTCAAAAAGCTAAAGTGTACAAGCTAGACCTCTCTCATGAGCTCTGAATGAGCTTGAGAAAAAGCTTGTAAAACTGGTGCACAGGACATGTTTTTGAAACAGGTGGTCAAAATAAGCTGAGAAATAAGACATTTAATAAGCTAACTAGAAAATATAAAAAACACTATGATTAAGATGAGCAACTATATTTTAATATTCCAAAAGCTTAAAACATGAAACTCAAAGTTAAACCCTATAGAAATTAATCTATTTTATTCAAAACCGCTAAAATGAAAATTTTGACTTTTTAAATTACACTAAGAAGTTGACTTAAATGAACTTTGATTTAATTCTACTAACTGATTATGATGTATTAAGCTAAAATAAGATGTAATTAAGCTAGATTAACAAGTTTTAAGCTACTGTGGTGATTTATACTTCCTAAATCCTAACAGTGGACAAACAAGGTGAGATTAAAAAGGATTTTGACTTTTAACAAGTGAACATTGGATTTTATTGCTTCTTTGAGTTATTAGAACCAAGTGTGATATGAAACAACCAAGAACAAAGGCTTGAACAACCTTTAACACAGTTAACAAATCAAATCCAAACAACAATTTATGAGACTGTTTTGAACCTTTTAACACTAAAACAGATTTTCAAACCAAGAAAGCTATAAATTAACTTGTACTAACTATGTTTAGACAAGATTAAACTAAAATTAACAAGAATTAACCACTAATATTAAGAAATGCAAATTATGAGAAAATGGCTTACAAATGGTATCCAGCTGAAAACAGATAACAAGGACCAAGTATCCACCCTAATAGCTTACCACTAAGCTTCTAAACCCAAGCAATCCACAATCAACCCTGCTCTATCTTCTTGATCATCTCTTTGCTCGTTTTTTATTTTTAACTAATTTTTTTGGTATTTTTGGTGATTTTTGAGTTTTACTTCTAAACAGAGTTTTAAGGTTTCTAAAAGCTTTAAGAAGCTTTCTAAGAGCTTACATTAGCTTATGAGTCCAAGACAACAACTACAAACATCATTCAAACTATCATGAGATTTTTTATAACTTGAAATTTTGCATAAACTTGAAATGAGATTAAAACTTGAAATTAATCACTGGAAAAGATTCACATACACTAAAGATACTTAAACAAAGTTCTTGAAAGCTTTAAATTTTACTGGAATTGTAAAATTATTTAATACGACATACATTAACTAAAAAAAAACTAGATATCTTTTACACTGCATCTCCTCCTTTCTTTATAGACTTGAGAGACTCCCCACATGCCTCTGATCATTTCCCACTTACAATCTTGGCCATTGGATGAGTTTTGAGTGATCTAAGCCTTCCACGTGTTTTGGCGGGAAAAGCTGTTTTGACCTTTGTGGGCTGTGAAATTGCAACTGGGGGTGGTGGCATTAATTGTGGCGTGTTTAGTTGGTAGATGTGATGATGAGTTGGGCGGGAAACCACCATGGTTTTGCAGAGGTGGTATAAGGGGATGTGTCTGGTTTTGCTTGTGATGGAGAAGGGAGAAGGCGGGGTGGAGTGGGTTTGACTGGGGTTGACCCTGGTTTTATTATTTAAACGTGGGTTGGGCTTGGTTGGGATTGGGCCAAGGTTTGGACTGGATTGGATTTGGGTTAATAACCAAGGGTCCGTTTGTTGTAGCTTATAAACACAAGGACCATTCATGTAATTCCACCAAACTTGAGGGGTTGAACCTGCCCATTTTCCAAGGTTCACACAAGGACCATTCCTGCCAAATATGAATAGTACAAGGACCATAGTTGATTATTTTCCATTTTTAAATATCCAAGGACCATTTATGTCATTTTTCAAAGTTTAGGGACTAAAGTTGTAATTTTGCAATTTTAAATTTCAAGGACCAATTTTGACAACTCATGAATCCCTAGGGACTTTAAATAACATTTTTCTTTATTTTGATTTACCAGGGACTGTTTTTGACAACTTTTGAAACTTGGGGGACTAAAACTGCCAATTATGCAAACTTGATACGTTTTTCATTTGATTTTGGTATTTTTGCATTTAAAACACATAAAACACTTATTTGTGATATTTTTATCATTTTGATGCTTTTCTGAGTGTTTTCAGATGTTTTTGCAGTTTAAATGGTACAAAAATGATGAGTATTTAGACACTCATCAGGCTAAGTACTGCTGCATGCTTTCCTTGGTGGCTGTGAATTCCCCATTGATCTGACTGGCCACCAGTTTTGAATCTACCCGCACGCTTAAAACCTTGATTTTGAGTTTTTTTGCGATCCTTAGGCCGGCTAGCAGGGCCTCATACTCTGCCTCGTTGTTGGTGCTAGGAAAGTTTAGCCGCAGGGCGTAGGTCAGTTCTACCTTTTTTGGGCTGATGAGAACTAAACCTGCTCCGGATCCCTTATTGTTTGAGGCTCCGTCCGTATATAATAACCATTCTCCTTCCTCTATTTCCATCACGTTCGGACTTTTCCTATATCTAAACTCCACCGGCACTTCTGTTAGAAAATCCGCCAGCACTTGTCCCTTGACTGCGTTGCGAGGAGTGTAAGTGATATTGTATGCTCCTAGCTCCACGGCGTATTTGGCTAATTTTCCCGAGACTTTCGATTTATTCAGTATTTGCTTGATGGGTTGATCAGTTATGACCTGGATGGGGTGAGCCTCGAAATACCTCCTCAGCCTTCTGGATGCGTGTAGCAGACACAAAGCCAACTTCTCTATAGGGGCGTAGTATTTCTCCGCTTCATGTAGTGTCCGGCTAACATAGTGCACCGGCAACTGTCTCCCGTTTCTTTCTACCAGGAGTACCGCACTTACGGCTCCTATTGAAGCCGAGAGATATATGAACAATTGTTCCTTCGGATTTGGTGTGGATAAAGAAGGTATTTCGAGTATCAACCTCTTCATCTCCTGAAAAGCCAACTCGGCTTCCTTCGTCCATCGGTATTCGTCCTTGTTTTCTTTAGTGATGTTCTTTAGCGTGTCGAAGAAGGGGAGAGCTCTTTCCGCCGACTTTGACAGGAATCTATTTAAAGCTGCAAGCTTCCCACTCAGGCTTTGCATTTCTTTTAAGGTTTCCGGAGATTTCATCTCCATTATAGCCTTTGTTTTCCTTGGGTTGGCCCTTATTCCTTCCGATGTCACCATATAGCCGAGGAATTTACCTTCCTCTACCCCGAAAGAACACTTTCGCGGGTTCAACTTCATGTTTATCTTCCTAAGGTTGTCAAAGGTCTCTGCTATATCAGCGATCATTTCTCGTTCTGTTCGGCTTTTTATGACCATGTCGTCCACATATGCCTCCAGATTTCTCCCTATCTGTGATTGAAAAGCGAAGTCTACCAATCGCTGATAGGTTGCCCCAGCATTCTTCAGTCCGAAAGGCATTTTCGTATAGCAGTATGTTCCTCGGTCTGTGTAGAATGCTGTTTTTTCCTCATCGTCTCTATTCATCTGGATTTGGTGATAACCCTTGTAGGCGTCAAGGAAGCACTTATACTTATACCCCATGACGGATTCAATCTTCCAATCTATCTCCGGCAAAGGATAGTAATCCTTGGGGCACGAGGAGTTCAGATTTTTGAAGTCAATACACATTCTCCAGCTTCCGTCACATTTCTTAACCAACACAGGATTGGATATCCATGTCGGGTACCTTACCGGGCGTACTATGCCGGCCTTGACCCATTCCTCCACTTCTCTGTTGATCACTTGGTTCTTTTCTCGCGAGAATATTCTCCTTTTTTGGGCCACCGGTGTGTCGGAGATGTTCACGCAGAGAGAGTGCTGTATGAGGCGTCTTGGCACCCCAGTCATGTCTGCCGGCTCCCAGGCAAAAATATCTTTGTTCTTCCTCAAGATCTCGATGAGTTGCCTCCGGCATTCTCGTGAGAACTTGGTTCCTATGGTTACTCGTTGCTCTGGGTAGGCTGCGTTAACTAGAATGTCTTCCGTTTGTTCCTGACCTTCTTGAGTTTCTTGATCCCAAGTTTCTATTTCCCTCTCGGAAGGGCAGCTTCTCCGGGGGTCCTGCCCTTCCTCGAATCTCCTACATTCCATGACTACCGCTCTTTTGGCGATAAGAGTGGCTATTCCTTCCGGAGTGGGGAATTTCATCATTGCATGGATGGTAGAGGGTATGGCTCTTAATTCTTTGAGACCCGTTCGGCCCAGTATTATGTTGTAGGGAGAAGGCGATTTTACTACCGTGAACGTCATCATCACCGTTCGGAACAGACCATGATCCCCCATGCGTACCTCTAGTTCTATCTTCCCCATCGGCCGGATGACTTCGCCAGAAAATCCTACCAGCGGAGAACTAGTTTCTTGCAGCCGGGATTGGATGGAAGGACAAAAGTTCCTGAAACAATGTTCATACATGACTTGGACGGAGGCGCCTTCATCTACAAACACCCTCCTTACAAAATATCCTTCTATTTCGGCCTCTACGATTAACGGCTCGTCAGACAGGTCGTCCGTATTTATCTGGGGGAAGGATATAGGGATATTCATCCAGTCTTCATCATAGAACCTGCCCTTTCTTTTACGATCCTCCGAGTATTGATGGACCATGTTGATCACTTTTCCTTTTCCATTGTGACCTCTCGGTCTTTCCTTTCCTTTTTGCTGGACATTCTTAACCAAGTGATCTAACTTCCCTGATTCAAGGGCCACTTCCAATTGCCTTTTTAAATGATAACAGTCATTGGTGAGATGGCCTCTTTCTCCATGATATTCGCAGAACCGATCCTCATTTTCTTTGCTTGGCTTCCCTTGTAACGGGGGCGGTAGGGGCAAGTTTAGGTGGTGTTCGGTGGAAAGTATTTCTTTGGGCTGTTTAGTAAGGCCGGAGAGCAGGATCCGAGAACCATCATGTTTATTGAACTCGCTACGTCTGAATTCATTTCGGGGTCGTGCTTCGGCTTTTGGAGAGACATAAGGGGAGAAGACTTCTCTCTGTCGAGAATCATTCCTTTCCCAAGGCCGTCGGTCGCCCCTCTTCCTGTCATTGAATCCTCCCCTGGGGTTCCTGTCTCTTGAGACTTGACTGCTTGGCTTCCGGGATAGGTCATGGGCTTCTCCCCTTGGCAGCTCGGTGTTTTTATAAGCCTCTTCCGCCCGGATATAATCGTCTACCCTGGTCATCATTTCTTTCACAGATTTTGGGACCTGATCAGAGAACTTCTTAGCCAAATCGGGGCACCGATGAGCATTCATAAACGCCGATATCTTCATGAGTTCGGGAACCCCTGGTATCCGACTGGCCTCGTCAGTCCACCGTTCTTTGAAGGCCGGTAGTGTTTCGTTGGCCTGTCTGACAATCCGGGTGATTTCTGTAGGGTCTTTCAGGTTTTTTTGCCGTAGGGCAAACCTGACGGTAAATTGCTCCCTGAGTTCGTCCCAATTGTCAATGCTACCCGGCTCCAAATTGCTGAACCAGCCTTGTGCCGCTCCGTCCATAGTTTGCTGGAACATTCGGCACCACACCGGCATTGGCCATTCTCCTTGATTCGCTGCTCCCACGAAGCGGTTGATATGATCGTCCGGGTCAGCCGAGCCATCGTATAGTTTTAGATTGGTGGGCATGATGTACTTCGGGCCAGCAAACTCTACTATTCTTCGTGTAAAGGGTGATCGAGCAATTTCTTTATGGGGTTTGCTGAGATCATCCTTCGGGTTTGGTTCAGCACCCTCCTCTTGCTCGTCTTCTTCTTCGAAAGAGAGCCGGATAGGCTTGATGACTCCGGGCCCGGTTGCATTGTACTTTCTGAGGAGGGTCTCTAAAGATGCCATCTGGGCTTGTAGTTGTTCCGGTATTCCGGAGGTTTGCCTATTGAAGACTCCACTCCCGCCTACGTTTTCTGGAGGGGAGTTGGGTTCAGGCGGAGGTGGTGGTTGCGAACCTGCCATCCAATTCTCTGGTAGAATGAATAACGGGTCCCACGGATGGCGCCAATTTGTTGAAGCAAATTCCCGCTATCCAGTTTGGCTGGGGAGTTCGACTACAATCAACGACGCCGGAGGAAATAAGTGTTCCTTCCTGCACAATAAGCAACACACGTTAGCCTCGCCCTGGACGGTGTCCAGGACCAAGCTCCGGCGTGAAAGTAAGCTGGAGGGAAAGGATGGTAATAAATGCAGTGGTTGATGTAAGTGTGTGTATTTATTGCAAAACATTAAATGTGTTGGGGTATTTATACTACCCCAACTATGTACCTGCGTTACTGTAGATTCACTATTCGCGCAGGCCTATATTACCTGCCTGTAGGTCTACAGCCACCCTAGATGATAGGCCACGTGACGAGAATCCCTGGAAAGCTGGATACTGTCCTTTGTCGTCCGGACGGTACGTAAAGCGTTCCGTCCGGCTAGAGATCCTTCCGGACAACGGTCGTCCGGACCCATACGCCAACAGTAACACAAAGTTTTCAGTTTGTGATACGAGGGAGTGCTTGTTGAATTTATTTTGCAATGTCGCCTTTCTCCTTTCTGTTTAAACTCCAATGAAAAAACAAGACGAACACGAGCTTATCTACTTTGACATCAAACAAACAAACTAGTTTAGTATTGTCTAATAATTTGATTAATTTTGTTTTTCTGTAAATTTTCTTTAATCTTTTTTTCTTTTCTTTTTGACTTCAAAGATCATGGTTCTCAAATTACGTGAACATAAAGTATAAAAAATATAGGTACAGCCTTGATCACCATTTAATTACTGGTATACCTTTACGTTGTTACATCTGCAAATTCACACACTCGGAGTCTCAATTGTCAACAAGATTTTTCTGGTAATCCAACATATTCTACTCGATGAAATCAAAACATCAATTTTTTAATCAACTTACAGTACGCCTGTTGTTCATTGCAAATCGTCAACGCTGTCAAACATTGTCTGGTGTTAGTCAACACTTGTACACCTTACTTGTTCACATTTTGTTTTGTAGCTCATCTTCCTTTTTTAATTAAACAAGTCTCTCAGGAGGATAAAGATATGTTATCCGCAAGGTTCTCAGAAAGAGAGATAAAAGAAGCTGTCTTCAGTTGGGGTGATGATAAAGCCCCGGGTCCAGATGGTTTCAACTTTCGATTCATAAAAAAATTTTGGTCGTTATTTGCTAATGATTTTAAGGAAATCATGAATAATTTTTATGAGCGGGGGTCGATTACTAAAGGTGTTGGGGCTTCTTTTATTACTCTTATTCCTAAAAATAAGAGTCGAGTGGGTTTGGGTGAATATAGGCCTATTAACTTGATAGGTGTTATTAGCAAGGTTATCTCAAAAATATTGGCTAATCGGTTGAAAGTAGTTATATGGGAAGTATAACATCCGAAACTCAGTCAGCTTTCTTGAGAGGAAGATATATTCTGGATGGGCCTCTTATTATTAATGAGATTTTGTCGTGGGCTAAGAAAAATAAACAAAGCTCCTTTCTAATGAAGATTGATTTTGAGAAGGCATATGATAATGTGAGTTGGGATTTTCTTATGGAGGTGAAAAGACAAATGGGTTTTCCGGATAGGTGGTGCAAGTGGATACGTGGGGTGTTAGAATCGGCCTCTTCATCCATTTTGGTCAACGGGTCTCCTACTTTCATGTTTGATTGCTCTAAAGGTATTAGACAGGGGGATCCGATTTCTCCTTTCTTATTTATATTAGTCATGGAAGCATTTGCAGGTATGTTCCGCAAGGCATCTAGTTTGAATCGGTTAAATGGTATTAAACTTCCTAATGGAGGTCCTTGCTTGTCTCATCTTCTATATGCGGATGACGCATTGGTTATGGGGGAGTGGTCTGTGGATAATGTTAAAACTGTCAATAGATTGTTGAGAGTTTTTAATATTTGTTCCGGTTTGAAAATTAATTTTTCAAAATCTAATTTATTCGGTTTGGGTGTGGATAATCTTGAAGTTAATAATATGGCGAGAGTTTTGGGGTGCAAAACGGGTAGCATTCCTTTTGTTTATTTGGGCATAAAGGTGGGTGCGAATATGAACAGAATTAACAATTGGGATCCGGTGATGCAAGTGGTTAGGAATCGGTTGTCAAAATGGAAAGCTTCGGCTCTTTCTATAGGGGGTAGGACCACTTTGATTAAAGCAGTTCTTGAAAGTATCCCCACTTGTTATTTTTCGCTTTTTAAAGCGCCTGCTAAAGTTATTGGAAACTTGGAAATGTTGATCAAAAGATTTCTTTGGGGAGGTGATGATGGTATAAAAAAGATACATTGGGTTGCTTGGAAAGATGTCACTCAGCCAAAGAGTCAAGGTGGTCTGGGATTATCGCGTTTGGATTGGTGTAATAAATCGCTTCTATCAAAATGGATATGGCGATACAAAGATGATAAACAAGCGCTTTGGAAGACTGTTATAGAGGCGTTACATGGGAGTAATAGACAATGGGAGGCGATTCCATCCAACGCTCGGTTAGCATCTAATTGGACGTCTTTGGCTCGATTTGAAAAAAAATGGAAACCGGATGGTAAAAGAATAAGCGACAGAATTCAAGGTGTGATAGGGAGTGAAAATAATGTGAGATTTTGGCTGGATATTTGGGTGGGATTGGATCTGCTTAGAAAGGTTTATCCCCATCTGTTCCTGCTCGAAGCCGACAAAAAGTGTTATGTGGCGGACAGACTTAAAGAGAGGACAAATCAGGGAGTTCTTAGCTGGGTTTGGAAGCGGCAGCCGGCGTCTGATTTGGAGTTACAGCAGCTTTCTGAGTGCTGCAGGTTGCTGGATCAGGTTAGACTTCGGACACGGCCTGATACGTGGCGTTGGCTGGGTATACGATCAGAACCTTTTTCGGTTGCAGCTGTCAAAAGAATTGTTATACAGGAGGCGGTTACAAACAGGGAAGTGGTGTTCAAATGGGTAAAATGGGTTCCTTCTAAGTGCAATATTTTCATGTGGCGAGCGATTTTGGATCATTTACCTACAAAGGAAGCGCTTCAGAGACGAAATATTATGGTGGACGACCAGGTTTGTAGTTTTTGCGGAGAGTTGGAGGAGACGGTCGATCACATCTTCACAGAGTGTCGTCTCGCAGGGGGGGTGTGGCAAGCTCTTTCAAACTGGTGGCACATCCCTCCTATATTTGCGTTTTCGGTTGGAGACTTAATGGAGATTCATAAACATGCGGGGGTTTCAAGCGTAAAGGGTGAAGTGATTAGAGGTTTAATCATTGTAGCGTGTTGGGAAATGTGGAAAGCGAGAAATGAGCGGATCTTTTCACACCGGACATGTACTAGTGTGGAGATCATTTCGGCGGTTAAAGCGATTGGTTTTCTATGGTTCAAAAAGAGGTCTAAATGTAAAGATGTAGAATGGGATAATTGGTGTAATTTTAACATGATGTAATTGTTTGGGTTGGTGTTCCTGGTTTCTCCTCGAAACAGGGCGCCCCTTTTTTTGGTGGTTTTTTAATATTACTGACCTTTCAAAAAAAAAAAAAAATTATTTACCTTTATGTTTTTAAATTTTTCTTATTTTGTTGTTTTACTCCCTGTAAGTTTTTACAGTACTACAAACTCTTTGTTTTAGTCGTTGATCATATTGTGTATGTTTATTCCATTTAATTTATTGTGTTCGATGACATATCTTAGTTATCAAAAAGCAAGTTTTAATTACAAGAAAATCGACATGTCTACTTTGTCACATCAAAAAAGTTAAATTGCATGTCGTAATTGAAGTTTTATAAGTGAACGATTCACCCTGGATGTTTTGTTGCAAACAAACAATTTTTCCTTTTAAAAAAAATTACCACAAACATTTATCTATATTCAGACAATAAATTACTTGCACTTGCAAAAATATTCAAAAATGTTTACAACGAGTCAACGACAAACGACTGGTTGCACCAAAGTGAAGAGCTAGTTACAGAGTAAAAATATTGGATTCAGTTTGAAATTTCATCCATGGGACACTGGATTCCGTGTACATAATTGAAGGAATCACATATAGATAAGTACTCGTGTTTCTATCTCTTCACGATAATAGCAAATTTGTATACGTCAATCCAAGTTACACGAATGAATGAACTAACAATATGAAGCGAGCTACAAACGTGGATCACAAATAGATCTAGGAGTGTTCGGCTAGATTGACTTGATTGGGTTCCCCAAAAAGTATTTTATTTAATTACCTACTAGAGTATAATAAAGCTATCGCGGTTAAAAACACCTATATGTGAAAATATGAGGGGTGAATACGTTCACGTTTAACTGATCAAGTGTGAGATAATATGATAAGCGGCAATAATAATTATTCAACTATAATGATAATAGAGAGTATGAAATACAACATATCAACACAAAGCAATTATAAGCACAATGCAAATATAAACATAAAACAATAAGTAAGAGGGAGATCGGACACGATAATTTATATTGGTTCGATCACGAAACTCCTCTTCGCTCTATTCAACTCTCTGAGTTTCCGACTCGAGAGTTATCAACAAGCTTCCTTTTCGACGGAGAAAACCTTACAACGTCGCTTACAAGTTTATCGATACTAAGCTAGATATCGAGTTCTTTTTTAGGTATAAACAAACCCATTATGTTTTATGGCCCAAATATAACAAACCTTTTATCAGTATGTTTTAAGGCCCAAACACACGAAACTTATTACAATTGTGTTTTAAGCCCTAAACACATAAACCATCCAACCTCTAGTTTGGAATATAATAGGTGATATGATGGTGTATAGTGGTAATACATGGTGTTGTATATTGATAATCCACGACATGGTTGTCTAATGGATGTGAATGTCTAATCTTTTTTTTAATATTTAGGAACAAAGATATTTTTAGCCAACAGGCAAAGAACTAAAAAAGAACCAAAGAGCTCAAAGGATGAGCCCAAAAAGATATGCACAAAGACAATCCAACTGAAAAAGCAAGAACTAAAGTGCGCACTTCTAAAGATCCATAAGAGGGATATAACCTTTGTACAACGGAGAATTTGTTTTCATGACGAGCTGAAGTCACCTCTTCAATAGATGTCGCTTGAATGATTTTATTTCTCCATGTCAAATGATAGTCATACAAACCACATGGAAAATTTTAGACACCCTCTTATCTTTGAAAAAATCAGGAATTCTTTCAAAATATCATCCAAAGAGGAGTTAAAATAACCTGGGATCTTCCATTAACTCCAAATCTTCAGCCAAACAATCCTGATTTTTGGGCATGAGAAAAAGCAATTATTCGTAGATTCCATGTGTTATTTACCAAAAACCACAACAAGTATTTTCAACATGTTTACCTCAATGCACAAGATTAACTCAAGTGGGGAGACGATCTAAGAAAACCCGCCAAGCACATATATTTACTTTACGAGGGACCCATGAGTTCTAAGAAAAAAAACCGGTCCACATCACTAACATCATAAGCAAGTAACTTATTTTGAGAAGCATGTGAAAGAGATTTTACCATGAACTCACCTGAGCTTCCCAAGGACCAAACCCAACTATCGTCGTGTGAGGGATCTAAAATGGGACCATTTGGAAGACTTGTAAGTAAAGAAACCTATCTCTCATATCTACATGACGTGTTATAATCAAGTATTAAATTTATAATACCGAACTGACCTATAGACTAACACTAACGGGAAATGTACCCGATCAGTTATAGCTAGGATGTTAAGTACGGGTCGTTCGAAAGGAGCGAATTGACTTAAGATAAGCCTAATAGCAATCTATTAACTAATCTAAACACTTAAAGGAGGTTCAATCTGAGAGATTGACATGATTTGATTACTTAAACTAATAATTAAACTAAAAACAATAAAACAATAAAGCTAACTAAGTTGTGATCGATGGGAGAAAAACGTGATGGCCAAGTTCATCCTATTATGTCTTCTTGATTCTTCTACAAGTGCAATGTCCTAATCATGCTTTTGTTGGTGAATCAAATGCAGGCTAGGCCAGATGGTTACGGTTACCTAGTTATATGAATATTAACCGGTAACCCTCAATGGTGATGGAGTTAAATAATTAATACCATGCATTAAGTGTGTCAACTACTCTATACGATTTATCTCGATAGCCTAATGGTCATAGTACTACATATTCTCCCGCGAATGGTCATCTATAGGAGAACACGCGCTAACTTATTTGTTTTATTCATAATTCTTCTAACAAGGTTTGGTCCACCTCTAGTCCTAATGGTAAACTAGCAACCACCCTTAGTGTCCATGTGTTACTAACCTACCATCATGATAAGGATTATAAATCACATATATGGCATATGATAACTCATAATCTAGCAATAGACGACATACAATAAACAAGTAAATGAACGAATAGAGTCGATAAACATGTAAGATTTCCAATGAAGCAAATTAAGATGAAGGAAACGAATCAATCAAACATAATAATCATAAACTTGTCTAACACCAAAGGGTGTTAGCTCATAATCTCAGCAGCAACGCACAAGGAAATAATCAAAGTCAAACGAATAGTATTCATAGTGAAATACGCTACACGAATGATTAAACTAAATGTAATGATACGAGAAGTTCTTTTGGATGGAATGGTGTTTTATGCCTTTTCTTGCCTCTCGAAATTGTCTGGGAATCGCCAAGGGTGGAGAGAATGATACCCTAAGTCGTGGTTAGGGCTTATATTTATAGTTTTCTGAAATCTGCTCTGATACGACGTATTCAACTTGTATACGCCGTATTCAAGATATCAAACGTGGGCTCCACTAAATAAAATATTTTGATCAACCGACTGATCAGCCTTTGATACGATGTATTTATGAAATTGAATACGACGTATTCCATCTAAATCCATCTTGGATATTCTTTGGCTAGGGCTCATATACAGCGTATCCTCATAATTGGATATGTCGTATTCTTCAGATATCTTGCATTCTTCAAAACGACTAAGTATAATATACAGTGTATCTCTAGAAAGGGATATGCCGTATTCTTCTTACTACAGGCAATTCTTGGAATCTTATAAGTAAAGTATATTGTGTTCCTCATTTGCATGGGTACGCCGTGTGCATCTTTTGAACATCAGTAATTCTTCGTTTTTGCTCCAAATAACGTCATTTTCCGTGTCTTTTCCATTTTTGCTCCAAAATTACTAAGAATCAGAAAAGTAAGCAATTAAGTAATGATTCTTATATAAAAACATAGTAAAGGATAAAAATATGTGGGATAAATGATGCATAAAAACACTACATATTTGATCACATCAAATATCCCCCATTTGACTTCTACTTGTCCTCAAGTAGACTCTCGGTTTTAACTTATAAAAAAATCTCATAAACAAAGGTCCAGGAAATAAAGTTTAAATAAATTACTCAATCAAAAGTACGCACAACTAAACACCTCGCGAATTGGAAATGAAACACTCAAATCACCCAACTAATCTATGTGGTAACATTTAGTGAATCGTTTAATTGCTCGATCATGATGAGTATTCTATCATAAGCTTGTCAAGGATACACATATCCACCACTAGAGTCTACACGTAACTAGTATAAAAGGCAAACGGGTTTAAACAATGAAAGGCTTACTGGTTAAAAGGGTAGGATTAAAGACATGGTAAATTTAGTTATCAGACCAAAAGGATGTATTCATTCCACTGTGACTTTTCTTAACATTAGATTATTAAACGAGGGATCAAGACGTTCAAAACCCAACAACAATCAACAATGTTTCTTCATGTACATTTTTTGACCTTGAAGACCCACGTGAATCAAAGCCACCATTTGATCCATGAATCTTGGTGATAACTTTTCTCCAAAGAGCATTCGTCTCATTAGAAAACCACATTTCCCTTTACCCATAAGACCCATGTTTTTTTCTTTGATACTTCTAGCACCCCACCGTATTTTTTAGAAGATAAGATCTTTTACTAATGAATCCAAACCATCATGTTCTCATCATCTTTCATGCTTCAGAAGAAACGTCTTCTTATTGATTCATGATGAAATATAACCGCTTCGGGAGCTTTAAAAATTGAGAGAAAATATATTTGGAGACTACCGAGGACTGATTTAACGAGAGTAAGTCTACCTCTAAGAGCTTTTAAAATTGAATGACTAACCTAAACATCAAGAACTCTAAGCTTGATATGAGTGATCTTCTCTTGACAAGAAGCTTTCAATGGATGAAGATAACAAGACCTTTAATCTTGTTGCGGTGGATCTTCATATGCAATTGTGCTTTTGGTGGATGAGGATGACAAGAGCTCTAGATTTGTTTTGATGGATATTTATGTGATAATGTGCTTTCAACAAATGAGAGTTTGAGCATGGGGTGTCATGGGCAACCCACTTCTCTTCATTTGGGCCCCACGTGTGCCACATCACCTCCACATCACTCCAACACACTCACTTAAAAATACCCCCTAAGAGCATATACAATAATAACACCATAACACCAATAACACCGTTCACGTCAGCGCCACATCAGCTTTAACATTTAACATTAACATCCCCAAAAAACACCCACAACAATAACATTCCCAACAATTTACAAGAACAACCCCTCATTTAGGGGCATAAATGAAAAAAGAAAAGAAAAAAAAAAAAAAAACAAATAACGGGCGTTGGGCCAATAACGCCGCCCCTTTAACACCGATTTAACACCGGCCTTCCAACAATAACACCAAATAGCGCCGGGTAACGCGGAAATAACGCCGGTTCTGGTGTTATTATTGTACATGCTCTAATCACAACTAACTCACTTCTCTTCATTTGGGCCCCACCCACCTTCTTTTTTTTTCTTTTCCATACTTTTCAAACAAAATAAATTTCATTCCATTCACTTAAATAAAAATACAACTACAATACGGAAAATTAAAAAAAACATACAAAAAATTAAAAAAAAAACTGTCCATAACTATGTGTACCCACTAGTCAAACAATCTACAAGAAAAACACACGCACTCAAAAGACACACAGGCTCATTTCAAATCAAAATACAATGCAAACTCTACAAGAAAAAGCTGCAGAATGGAGTGGCGTTGACCATGAAGATGCATTTGCTATTGGCCAAACCAATCTTTATCAGAAACTAGGCCTTCAAACTTTCATTAATCTCTCAACTGATTTTTACACAAGGTATTCTTTTTGTGTTTTTTTTGGGTTTATTGTTGATTTTTGTTGTTTACCATGTCGTTGTAATGGCGAGAGGTCAAGTGGCGAAGGTCTCTGGTGTCGTGGCGAGGGCCAAAATGAAGTGGCGAAGCCGCCACGTAGGAAACGGCGAGGAGCAACATAACGACACCCCATGCTCTTAGAAGCATTGTGATCAAGAGTTAAAAAGGGTTTTGTGGACTAGAGAATATGTTAAGTTATATTTCAAAATCTTAGTTTGAGTGTGGACAAAATGGTGGCTTAAATAGGCAAAATGGGACAAGTCACAACATACCACAGATCCTCTAAGGGATCCGTGCTTAAAAAAAGGATCCGTCGGGGGGTTTATCTAACCTTTTTAAAGTTAGTTTAATCACATGTTTCTATTCTTTCCACAAATGTACAGTTATTTAAAAGGCTCCTAGAAGTGTGTTTTGACTAACTAATAATGTTTGAATTTTTAAGTGTTTATGGAAGTTTTCTTAATAAAAAAAAGTTATTTGGTTTTTTCTCAGAATAAAATATGATTTCCCTTAATGGGAGGTTTACGTAAACTAGGTGACTTCAAATTTGAATTTAATCCACAATAGATTTAACATTTTTAACATTAGTTAATTGAACAAAGTGTGTTTAATTAACAAACTTTATTTGTTAAAAATGGATTATGAAATATTTAATGCAAGAACACATTTAAATGATTTTCTCTTTGGTCTTGGTTTATTATAATCAAGGTTAGTCCATCTTTCTATGTAATATGAGATTTGAAAATCTATTCCCAAATTAGAAGATTCTTGCTAGTTGTCAAATTCATTTTTATAAATCATTTAAAGAGTTTTTACAAAAATGGTGCAAGTCTTGAGTATGCAATTTATAAAATGATGCAAGAGATTTTTACAAGATTATGAAAGTCTTTTGATGCAATATATAAGAAATAATGAAACTTTTATCATTATGCTAGTTTGTAAAATCGTGTCCATACCTTGTATGAAATGTAAAATGAGGTTCGAAAAAGAATGATTGAATACTTAATGACTCCAAATTATGTTTTAAACATTCTCGATGGTTTGTTAGATGCTTTGATCATAATGCAACATAACAAACATACTCGAACTTGTGTTGAAGCATTAGAAGCATTGAGATGTCGAGAAGTGTTGAAGAATGTATGCTTTGACAATTTATGGTTATGAGTAACTTGAGCATTTTACGTTATACATTACAAGTTATATGTGTTGGGTTCTGTAAATACCCAAACCCCTAAATTCTAGGATTTTAATAGAAAATACCCTAAGTGTTTATAACCTTAAACACTGACAAGTCACTGAGCGCATAGCCACTCAGTGAGCCATCCTCAGGATACTCAGTACGAGACAAAGAAGTAAAGTCTCTCCACCCAGTGAGGTAGAACTCAAGGGGTGAATACTGAGTCAGGAAGAAGATGGTGGATTCAGTGAGTGATAACAATAACTCACTGAATCCCAAAACTCCTCACCAACTATTATCACTGAAGATAAGACTGAAGGCAAAGAAGACTGAAGAATAAGCAGGACAAGGCGAGATAAATTTGAACAGATAAGACGAAGTCCTTATCAACCCAAAGTCAAACTTTTCCTGAAACGCTAACAACCAGGATCAATGTCATCACTGACAAGAACAAAGCATCCTTGTATCTTACTCAAAATAGCCTATGTAAACAGAGACAAAATACATTAGTATTTTGTCTTCTGCAACCATGTCAGTTTGTCATCTATGAGAGAGTAAAAAACTATACTTGTATAAATAGCCATAAGGTAGGAGTGGAAGATTAAGCTTGTGCATTAATTGTGAAAACACACACAAGCATCTTTCACTCCTCCAAATACGACTATGTACCTGAGATAGCTTAGTGGTACCTGAATAGTTATGCTTAGGCTTAGCCTAAGCTTCGTGAGGAGTTACACCATACTTATCATTTCAATCCCAAGTACTGTTCCGCAAGTACTTGGGTAATGCATTCTTTTTGATTTGTTTTAATAAATAATATAAACGTTGGAAAATATCCTTATTGTTTTATCTTGTTAAAACTTATTTTAAAGTGCTTTACTTCAGTCATGATTCACAATTAGTAGTACTTACTGTTTTAGCTATTTGTGAAACGGGAACATCAAGTAGCATAAGAGCAGGCTGATTTATAAAACCCTTTTTAAGCCTCTCAAAAACTATTTTAAAATCAAGATCCTAACATGTCTGAAAGTGAAGTTCCCCAGCTTGTCGATAAAAAGGGTGTTGTTGCCCTTCGACTTGAAGTTGGCAAATTTAACAAGTGGAAAAAGTGAATGCTTTTGCTACTTGACTGGGATGGAACCTTATTACATTAAGTTTATTAATGAAGGTGCATTTGTCCCAAAGACTGCTGAAGGTTTACCTAAGCCAAAAGCTCAGTGGACCCAAGATGAGAGGAGGGTGGTCAACCAGGGCCAAAGACTCAAAAGCATCATGATATCTTATCTTCCTGATGATGTAATGGAGTCTGTCATTAGCTGTAATACAGCCAAACAAACCTGGAATGACCTGGTCCACAGCTATGAAGGTCCCTCATATACCAAGGAAAATAGGATTATGGACCTAAAACTTGAGTACAATACCTTCAGAGCCAAAGACTCAGAAACCCTCTCTCAAACTTACACTCGCTACAAAACTTTGTTAAATGAATTATCAAATGATGGTGTCATGAAATCAATGTTGGTTTTGTTAATAGTCTCCCTGAGAAGTGGTTGAATTTTTCTCAATGACTTAGAAATGCTAATCATATCCAAACTCTTGAACTTTCTAAAATTTACGGGAAATACGTCTATGAAAATAATCTCATCAATAGACGATACCCTGATTTGAAGAAGTCTCAGGATGTCAAAAAGTCCCTGACCACCACTTCAACACCCATTTCAACTGCTTTTTATTCAAACAGTGTGGTTCATGATTTTCAAGAAAGTTCTGACGATGAGGCTAATGAGAGAACAAACGAGGAGCACCTGACTGACCTAAACATTGAGTTTCAGGAAAGGGTATTCCTTGATAATTCTAAAAGGTTTATAAGAAGGGACAAAAGTTTTCTAATGCTAAAGCTAATGAGGACACTGAGTGTTTTAAGTGTCATAAAAAGGGTCATTTTGCTAAAGACTATTTTTCAAAAACTATTTCTGAACCTTCTTACAAACCCACAGGGTCAAACCAGTCCTTAAGTTTTAGCAAATTTCAACTAAAGCTCTATCAGTCCCATCAAAATTTTCAAAACATGTTTGACCAAAACAAAGCTGTTGATTTTGAAGCTAAGTATAGGAAAGCCAAGGCTAAACTAGCAATTCTTGAGGCCACTCCCTCAGAAACAACACAAAATGTTAAATATGTGCAGGGTAAAACTAGGGCCTGGTAGCTGAAGTCTTTGACTGGGATGAAGAGCCAGTTTCGTCAGACGATGAAATGGTGCAAGTCAGTGCACTGATGGCTCTCTCAGAAGAGGACAAGCTAGCTGTTGGAAAGAATCATGCTAGGAATGGGGAATGGGTCAAAATCACAATGAAGAAGGTAAACATTTTACTTTCCATGGATGATGATTCAGATTGGTAGTCTTTCATAAATTATATTAATGTTGACCTTAAATTCGTAGAAGAGCAACGATTAAATCTGTTTTCCTAGTATAACAAGTTAAGTTTTGAATTAAATAAGTGTAGGGATGAATTTCTTATTTTAAAACAAGCCAAACTTGAGGCTGTTACACTACAAAATCAAAACACTAAGTTAGTAAAACGTAATCAAGCTCTTCAGGAAGAACTTAATAAAGAAAAACAAATCATTGAAAGCTGGACTGCCAAGAACCCTAGAGTCTATGATACTGTTCAAGCCCCCAGTAGCAAAGAGAGAATACTAGGTGAGGATCAACTCACTGATACTCTTAGTGAAGATCAAAGTCCCAAACCTTTTGTGTCTGCTGGTATGCTCTCTAAAAATGAGCTGTTGCCAAAATTCAGTGATTGGGTTGAAAGAGTAAACCTTGAGAGTAAGCTTCCAAACTTCGATTCTGGAAGGATAATTGAGCCTGAAAGTCAGGCACTCAAAAGTATGCTTGGACTCCCTGATGTACCCAGTAGTACTGAAAACATCACTGAGTCTGAAGCTGAATCTCAAGCACTGCTTCCACCTCTGAAATCTCTTCAGGGTGCTGCACCTAGCTCTAAGCTTACTCTTTTACAATTAAACCCTCACTCTCCAAAAGAAACGTCAGGTCTTGGTAGAACAATTTTGAAAAGACCAGCAAAACCAACCCAAGAAGATTCAGTCCCCACTGAGACTTCCACATCTTCAGTTCCTACTGAAGAAGACCAAATCAAGCAGTTGACTAAACTTGTGAGGAAGCTGAGTGAAAAGATGAACTCAGCTGAGAAGGTTCCAGATTCAAAAATAAATGAACCCAAGTCAATCTCAAGTTCCTCCAAGTCAAAAAGCAACTCAAAGCCCAAACAGAAGTGTGATCTGTGCCATTATACAAGCCATACCACTGATAATTGCTACAAAATCTTTTTTTGCATGATCTACAAAAAGGAATATCACAGAACTTCTGATCACTTACAATATGTAAGATCATTTAGTGAAGCAAGTTATACCAACCTTGGTCATAAGTATGCTTCATCATCAAAGCAAGCTCAAAGGCCTAAAGCAAAACCTTTTCCTCCTTGCCCACACTGTGGCTTTAATGATCATCATCCTGATGACTGTCTCATGAACTCATGCTGTGAAATATGTGGAAATCCAGCACATGAGACATCTCAGCATGATAGGGTTATACAAGTAAGGATAAGTTCAAAACAACCCCGCATCACTGAGCCTTCCTCAGTAAGCAAGTGAAAAACCTGTGGTAGCACACTTCACTCAACCACTGACCATGAGTCCATTGCTAAGTTTAAGCAGACCATCAGACCCAAGCCCACTAGTAAGTGGGTTAGCAAGAGAAACTAATTCAGTTTACTATTTGTGCAGAGACACGCCAGGGAGCCTATTTGGCATCTAGATAGTGGATGTTCAAGGAGCATGACTGGTGTGAAGGAGTATCTGCACAAGTATGTAAAGGAACCAGGACCCAAGGTAGTATTTGGTGATAACTCATCATGTTCCACTGAAGGTTATGGTTCAGTAAACTGTAATGGAATATTTTTCTCTAGAATAGCATATGTCAATGGTCTGAAGTACAATCTCATCAGTGTCAGTCAGTTGTGTGATGCAAAATACATAGTGCAATTCAATGATAATCAAGGTACTATTTTCAATGCCATCAAATAAGTTGTTCTTATAGCTCCTAGGAGAGATGATATATATGTACTTGACATGTCAACTCTCTCTCAGAATAGAACTTGTCTCTTTGTCAAAGCCACTGAAACTGTGAACTGGCTGTGGCACAAGAGACTCTCTCATTTGAACTTCAAGAATATAAACAACTTGGCAAAGCAAAACAAATTCCTTGGTTTACCATCATTGGTATTTGCAAAAGATAAACCATGCTCAGCCTGTGAAAAAGGCAAACATCATCGAGCATCATTCAAAACAAAACAAAATTTCTCCATCAAAAGCTGTCTTCACCTCTTGCACATGGATCTGTTTGGAGCAGTAAGCCCAAGATCAATCCAGCATGAGAAGTATACTCTTGTCATTATTAATGAGTTCTCAAGATACACTTAGGTATAATTTCTTTCCAAAAAGAGTCAGTCAACTAAACCAATAATGTCATTCATCAGGAAGATTGAAAACCAAAATGACATTACTATTAAACAATTCAGAACTGAAAATGCTACTGAGTTCAGAAATCAGGAGCTTGAGAGTTTCTGTGATGAAAATGGAATTTCTGAAAAATTTTCATCTCCTTACACCCCTGAACAAAATGGGGTAGCTGAAAGTAGAGGTTGAAAAATGGTTGGGTTGGGTTGGGTTGAGTCTTGGGTCTTAAATGGGTATGGGTTTAGATGAGTCATTTGGAAGGATAAGTCAAAATGAGTTTGGGTCAAACGAGTCTTGACTCTGACCGGGTCGGGTTTTTATGGGTATTTTAGTTTTCTTTATTTTTTTATTTTTTATTTTTTTTAATTATTATTTTTTAATTATGGGTTTGGTCTTCCAATGGAAGGGTCATTTCTTCCTTGTGTTGGTGCAACAATCTGGTCTAGTAACCTCTTCCCTAAAGATTTCAACGATACAATTAAAGTCAAGTTTCACCTGGGCAGTAAATCTATGTACGTAGTTCGTGTAAACGTAAACAAAACGAAAACAATTTCATTCATCTTTAAACTAAAACCTGAACATCAAAGTAACAAATAAGTGAATACGTAGTTGCATTTTAATGATAAAGCAGTGATTTTAATGACTGCTACATGACAACAGAGATGTATAATTTTTAAGGAACTGAGACCACACCAAAGGCAAAATATTAAGGATTGTATTTCAAGTCTTCAAAAGAACTACCACCATTTCAAAAGTAATAAAACAAGTTCAAGAGTACATTAACGTTCCTCAATTCATCTAAAAACAAAAACATAGCATACTTTAGTCTCATTGACCTAAACAGAACCAAAAAGCATATGATGACTTGTCTTTCACTCTTCATCTTCGTCCGAATCATCATCATTGGCTACGACAGCAAAATTAAGAGCATTCAACCTCTCAATGAGCCTTTGCTTCCTCTGGTCATAGGTCAGCGTTCGTGAGGTTGTATCTATAACAATACACGATACAAATCAGTAAGGTTAAAATTGAAGCTTTTAATCATAAAGGTGTAAGAAAAATAGAATTACTAAAACTCAACAACAGGCCTAAAATCACAAACTGTAAACTATATAATATAATCCTTCACCAAATTATAAATTAAAAGCCATTATAATGGACACTTGAAAACTCTACCAACTGAGGCATACGCAATGTATATAAAAAATGCTATCTCATGTTATGAAAAGATAAATCAAGCATCTAACTAAAAATGGTTGATTTTGAAGAATTTTTATATGTTATCATAACATAAGTGTTAAATCTTCTACTGCAGACTCCAATATCTCTATATCTCATCATCACACCTTCACAGTCAAATACCAATTACTAGACAAACTGCAAAAATCCGCCCTCACTCTTCTCAGATCTAAAGGGAACTATCACAAAACCTGATTACTACAACAGTTGTATAACATTCCTAACTATATTGCTACTAATGTCTATAAACCTTTTGAAAAACTTCAGACAAACTTGTATAACATTCCTGATTACTACAACAGTTGTCAGTCAGGATACTACAGCAGTTGTCAGTCAGGATACTACATCAGTTGTATAACATTCCTGATTACTACAGCAGTTGTATTAATTCAAGTGTAAGAATTTCAAGAAGTTGACGCACAATTAATAATAAAAGGTTCAAATCACAGGAGCATAAATGACCTTAAAGTCATAAACCTAGACCTTAAAGTCATAAATGACCTTAAATCACAGGTTCAAGTCACAGGAGCATTTGTACTGTGAGCTTTGGTCTCACACCATAGACCTTAAAGTCATAAACTCCAAAGTGCATACAAAACCTAAATGACCAAATAAGTACATATCAACGCCACACATAAGTACATGACACAAAGTGAATTTACCTTACTAAAGAGTCGAATCCAACTTTTCAATATCCGTTATTAGTTCTTCTTCATCGATTAATAGGTTAACATATATACATATAAAATGCCGTTGCATAAAAATTAAAATTAGAATGGAAAAACAATTAACCTTTTAGATCAAATAGCCAATCACGAGTGCAAAGGAATGCTTCAGCATTTTCAGAAGATAGTGAGCTTCGGTATTTGCTTATAATTCGACCACCTATGCTAAAAGTAGACTCCAAAGCTACTGTAGTAATTGGGATACTTAATATATCGCGAGCCATATTTGCCAACTCAGGATACCTTACTTGGTTTTCTTTCCAAAATTGTAAAATATCGATCTTTTGATTTTTATCAAGTTTAGGTTCATTTAAATACTGATCCAATTGCGAGTTTTGTGCCTTTGGATTTTTTTATTGACTTTGGAATGTCTCAAACCCTGCTAAATCATCTTCTATATCATCACAAAAACTCCCGCTTCCAACATTTGAACTTGGTCCTTTAGTCGAATCATGCATTACATTCGCTCAAATCTCATATGCACTGTAAAGCTTACATAACCCTGACTCAACATTTGCTACTTTCTCTATTAGCTCATTACCCTCCATACCAAGCTCTGATAAGTAAAACTCGACAATATGCAACTTATAACGTGGATCCAAAATGGCCCCAAATGACAAAACCATGCTATATTGTTAATACAAATAAGCCGTAAAAACGTTTATTTATATTTTACGATCTTCTAATGTTTTGTCGATACCAAAAGTAAAATCATTTTAACGAAACAAACAAAATACGTAAATAGTTTGAAATAATAGTTTTCTAACACACTTACGCTTTCACATAAAACACTAAAACAAGTATAAGTGATTTTATGATTTAGATACATATGTACAAAAACTAGTGTTTACATATTGGGTTAAACATATACTTAAACTAAGTATACTAAAATGGGTAAAAACTAAGTGTATGCTAAAATGGGTAAATACAAGTATATACTAAATGGGTAAATACTAGCAAATGGTTTTGACCCATAACCCATGGTTTTATATATACCACTTAACCAAGTTCATTGTATCCTTAAGATACATTGTATCTAGAAAGAAAACCATGGATCAACCCATAACCCATGACCCATGACCCATAACCAAAAATACCCATGGGCAAAGAGGAGCGGACCACGGATCCCTAGCCTTGTGCTAGCCGGATCCCTTGTGGTAGGGATCCGGGGAACATAAGAGAATTTCCTCTATAAATAGAGAGCAATTTCTTCCTCTCTACACATGGTTTTACACACATACTTCCCCAAAGTATTCTAACCCTCTAACCTCAGATCTAAGTGATCTATGTAGTTTGTCTTTTGTTTTTGTGTGATCTACTAGGTTCCTCTTAAAGGAGAGATCACCACTTCTTGAAGACGTGCAAGCTCAAGTCCATGAGTTGCCATGCTTAGTCATCATCAAGACTACTAAGGTTCTCTTGGTGATAGTTCTTCCTTTCTCCATAGATGTTGGGTTGAAGGCATTAGTGAAGAATGCCGAAAGTGTCAAGATGAAAGCATTAGTGAAAGGTGCTCATCATCCGTGTCAAAGCATTAGTGAAGGATGCTAAAGGTGTCAAGACGAAGGCATTAGTGAAGGATGTCAAAGAATCAAATCAAGTAGCATTTGGGAAGAATGCCTAGGTCGTATAATCGATGAGGTGCATCGTTATACATATATGTATTTGTTTATCTTCAAGGATGGTGATATCCTTGATGGTGTTGTAACAAGGAGAAGATCTCCTTGAGATTAGGTGTTGTGTCGTGAAGGGTAGTAGTTCCTCCATAGTAATGGAACTAGGTGCTTAGCCTAGTACCTAATAAAGGGTAGGCGACGTTGTGAAGGATTAGCTCTCCTAAGGTGTGAAAGAACTCGGTGGTTAGCCTAGCACCGTATAAAGGGTAGGCGACGTTGTGTTAGGTGTGGTTCGCCTTGGTGTGAAAGAACTCGGTATTTAGCTTTGTACCGGAAAAAGGTTAAGCGACGTTGTGAAGGCTTCTCCGCCACAAGGAGTTGGTGTAGTGCTTACGAACTCTCGAGTAGGTGACTCGGGGAGTGGAGTAGGGCAAGGAAGGTGTCCTTGTAGCCGAACCACTATAAATAACTTGTGTTGTGGTGATGTGCTTCTTACTCTTTATATTTCATTACACGCTTATATATCCATCTATCAACGTCCAACATAAACAATCAAATAGATTGACATAAGTCGATCTAAATATTTAAAAAGGAAGTTTTAAATTGGTAAAACTATTCAACCCCCCGTTCTAGTTTTCCACAATTGGCATCAGAGCTTCGTTACCAAGCCTTTTAAAGTATGTTGTACTTTAAAGACTTGATACGATCCGTGTATGTTTGAAAACTACAAATAAGGAATTCTTTTTGGTCATATTTTCTTTCAAATCATTTTGTTGGACCTTGATAGATGATTCTAATCACTTTTGCTCTTAAGAAGTCTTCATGCTAGAATCTCTTCAAAATCTTCATTCAAAGAATAATGAAGTCAACATTCAAGGAAGGATCTAAAAGGTAATCACAACTTATGTACACCAAGTACAAAGGATTACTTTAAAAGCTCATGAAGTATTTTTGGTATTATACCTAATCAAGAAGCATAGAGGTATGTTTTACTTTTAATTTGATAGGTTACATGAGTTCCATTTATTGTCATAAGTTCTCTTTGTTTAACTAACCACTAACATCATTAGAAGTCTCTTTCGTCACCTTTCGTCTTTTTCAACATAGGGAATGATATTATTTTTTTGTCAAACTAACGCCGTCATCACATATGAACCCTCGATATGTAATTCATCCGAAATCATCATTCAAAAACAATCCTCATCTAATACCTCCATTTTTTTTGGGCAAGCTAATTTAGAAGCCTATTACAAAAATAATACCAAACAACTCCTTTTCTGTCCACAGTAGCCGGATCCCTCTAGTTGTACTAGCCGGATCCCAAATACAAAGGATCCGGGGGAACCGTGGAACAGAACTCAGCTATACGCTTTCAAAAATTCACCACTGATCTTTTTCCCTCTATTCAAATAACACCAAAACGACTAAGCTACTGAATCCACCATCATTGGCTCCCATACTCTTAAGTATTCCTTCCTAGAACATCATTGTAAGTAATTACATTAACTTGTTCTAATTTTCATCATCCTCATCCTAGGGTTTATGGTTTCTTAATTTTTAATCAATTAATTTAATTAGGGCTTTTTAAATTAATTATGAAAAGGGGCTTTCAACAAAATCACATTGTGTTCACAACATTGTTAATACAAATCAAAACCATAAACCAATCCCAACTAATTTTACCTAATTGGAAAATTTGTATTTTTAGGACCAACCATGCACAAAGCTACTCAACAAGATCATCATGACACCGTCCACTACCTTACTCATTACTATCGAAAAAAGGGATTGACCAAAACCGACCGTAAAATTTTCAAAAGCCTTGTAAAACGACTTATCCACGAAGGTCGTGTAGTCAAGGAATGTTTCCTTGAAGATACCAACATTCGTCAAGTTTTCTCGACAATCAACTTTGATTGTCTCCTTGACATAGATGAACAAATTTGTCCGGTTTTCATTTTTGAATTTTACAAAAGCTTTAGGATCATTCGAAACGCCAATGATAGCATTTCAATCGCTTTCATCATCATTAAACAAAACTTCACTCTTCCTCTCAACACCTTTGCTCAAATTCTTCGCATTCCTTGTGAAGGAATTTGTATGTACTCTCAAGATTGGGCAATTAACGCTCAAAACCTTGCACTTGATCCTAAGCCTCTCTATAACACTCCTATTGATGAACCCGAAACCATCCGAGACACTATTTTCAAAATAAGAACCGATCAATCTCGTTTCGACCAAAACAAGAAGCTCATTCATCGTAATCCCTTTCAAATGGAACTTTTCGAAATGCACCCCATGTTTAGAAAATGGGAAAAAATCCTTAGGGAAAACGTCATTAGCCTAGTTGGAAACAAAGATCATCCAAACGCATGTCTTGTGCAAATGATCTATTGTCTTATCCATCAAAGGCCATTTAATCTTGCCTATTACATGGTAGGAGAATGGTGGGTATTCAAAGCCTCCAACATGATACTTCCGTATGGTATGCTTCTAACACGACTTTGTAAGTATGTTGGTACATTGCAACCATCTCCTATCAACGATGATCATTATCTTTCGGATCACGTCATGGCACCTCTTACCAAACGACCCTCTAAATGGTTCATGGTCAATGGAGAGCAACCGGAAGCTCTCTCGGACTCCTCGGCCGGTGAAGAAGAAGAAGATGAAGAAGATATCAATCCCGTAGCCAACATCAAATTGGAAATCCTTGAATACCACAAACAACTTCCGACCATTCCAAACGAGGCCGGTAGAATTTAAGCAATTGACGGGCATGATTCAAAACCTCGCATACAACCTCACTAAGCCGTCAAAAAGGAAAAGAAAGGATTGACGAAAGAGACAATAGGATTGTGTTTATTCTCTTTATCTTATGTTTGGATGATTACATCTTAGTACTTTCGGTTTATGATTATTTGGATATTGTCTTTAACTAGTGTTTTATGATAAACATGCTTGTTTCTATTGTTTATCTGTGGATTTACTAGTGTGCATAAACTACGCATCATTTCTGTGTAGGTTCTGTGTTGGTTCTGATCTGCAGATGCCGGATCCCTAGGATTAGCCTAGCCGGATCCCTTCCTTGAGGGAACCGTGGGATCCGTGACATCGAATCAAGAATACAGAACATTCAATACATCAAAACTGCTTTCTAGATAACATTACATTAGCTTAGCATATGATTTTAGAACCCAACTAAGTCCACTTCAAGGATGAGAAAGGCTTAGGTTCACTAAAGGCTTACTTAAGATCTTAGTCTGATTTTATCAACACATCTAAACTCACCATATTTCCGCTTCGACTACTCACAAACTATTTCTCACCTCTCAAAACACTTAAAGAAGACAAGCTAAGCAATTTTAGGAAATTTCTTCTAGTCATTTATATCTCAAGATAAGACAAAAATTAGTTTTTCAATTTTTGTAATTTTTAAGAATTTTTTTCTTAATATCACCTCAAGCTAAAATCTGATCACTAGGATCATTTATTATGACTTGACACCTTCATAACTCTTAGTGTTATCCTTGACATCCATTGGTAGTCATCTTGTCCCATCATTTTTCCATAAAAAGCAATCATTTGCTATAACACTTATTACCTCTAATCATTCAAGTACCCTTTCATCCTAAACACTTAGGAGAACTGAAACATTCAAAATGAGGTAGGCTTTAGCTCCTAGAAACCTCATATCAAACCTGTCATAACTGCTGAGAGCCGGATCCCTAGGATTAGCCTAGCCGGATCCCTTCAAAGAGGGAACCGTGGGATCCGGGTGACAGTTTATGTCAAACATAGCTAAAACAATCATTTCAACACATCTTCCTAACTTATACACTCCATCTCATCTTAAATGAGTTCCTAGATCAGTGAAGCTCTGAATCTCAACCTTGTGCATGTTAATCATCACATTTCCAAGAACATTAGTGGATTAAGTCTTAAATGCAATTGCAAAACTCTTCTCTTTATAACCCATATTGCCAAGAACACTTTAGTCATCAAACACAAACATAATTATCAGCAATTGCAACCATCCTTCTTAGTCATCTCATCATGAGAAAATCTCCTAGTGCTTACCCATCCACTCAAGAACCACCAAAGAAACTTACTAGAACCATACACGAAGTTTCCTCAACCGAATAATCTCCGGTTAAGTCCACCAATGCTAGGAATTCCCCTACACCAAGGAAACCAATCAAACTAATCCCCAAGAAGAGTGTTCCCACTAAGATTTCATCACCAAATCCTAATATACCAAACATATCCTACACAACTCAACCAACATCATTAGTGCCTAGAGTCACCTCACAATCATCTCCACACTCTCACAATGTAGAAGATTTACCCTCTTGGCCATCTCATCTCTCACCATTACCAACTAATTCACTTGAAAAGATTGAGCAACAAAATCAAAGTGTTGAATCAACATTTGCTCCCAAAGCAAACTTTATCATTCCTCCCAATAGTCCATTTTGGATTATGAGAAGACATCAAAGGCAACCACCCGACCAAATGGAAGTTGATGCTTCTTTACCTCTACCCTCAAACATTGTAGAACCACCACTTAATGATCCTCAATCAAATCCTCTTTCATTTGAAGATCCTCAACCCACTTCACTTTAACTTTCAATTCAAGAAACTCAAAACCATGACAAAGATTGCTATCATTGTAAACATGTTGAAAGGTTGATGCATGAACTACGTGAAGAGCAACGTTTCATGTTTTATCACCTCCTCGAACGTTTCGAAGAGGTTAATAAGCCTAAACTACAATGAGCATCACATTCAAAAGCTCAAACTTAGAACGTTTAGGAAACCTTTCTCATCCTTGATCATCATCTAGTTTAGTTGAACCTTGAATTGGGATAACTCATTTAGCATTAGTAGCACTTGTTTGGCTAGTTCATTCTCTTAGTTTTAGAGATTTGGTCGTGTATCTCTTGTTTTATTGAATGAATACTTATATGCTATGATTATTTTTGTTGTGCTTGATATATTGTACATATATCTCATTTTCTCAAAATAGCATTCCTTGACATTTCTTCACTGCTGAAGATACTGTCAACAGATAGCCGGATCCCTTCCAGATAACTAGACAGATCCCTCCTTGAAGGGAACCGTGGGATCCGTGGTACAGGAGCACAAATTTATACTAACTTGAGTCTCATTTGTAGGAAATTATGCACTATACTCTTGTTTTTCTAACCTTTGTTTTGTAGTTATTTAAAATACACATGAAGATATTGACACCATAAAGCTAGGGGGAGCTTTGTGTCAAACGACATTGCAAAATCATTTGCAACTTAATCCAATATTGAATTACACTTCATGACACCCCATTGCAACATTGCAATATTCAAGGGGGAGCACGTTCTCGTCACTTAGACGAACCATTTGCAAACTTAATTGCAAACACAATTAGTTTATTTTTCGTTATGTCCTTGACGCCCTTACATAGGGATGGACTCGTCAAGGGGGAGTTAAGACGAGTACCATTCCCGTCACTTGCTCTCTTTACATTTTTTACATTTTTCTTATAAAAATTGTGTTAGTTTCTTTTAACACTTTTTGTTTCGACAAAAAGGGGGAGAAGAAAGTAAAAACTACAAATTCAAATTTTTACGAATTTTAGTTTTTCCTTAAAATAATTTTATGTTTTGTCATCAACAAAAGGGGGAGATTGTTAATACAAATAAGCCGTAAAAACGTTTATTTATATTTTACGATCTTCTAATGTTTTGTCGATACCAAAAGTAAAATCATTTTAACGAAACAAACAAAATACGTAAATAGTTTGAACTAATAGTTTTCTAACACACTTACGCTTTCACATAAAACACTAAAACAAGTATAAGTGATTTTATGATTTAGATACATATGTACAACAACTAGTGTTTACATATTGGGTTAAACATATACTTAAACTAAGTATACTAAAATGGGTAAAAACTAAGTGTATGCTAAAATGGGTAAATACAAGTATATACTAAATGGGTAAATACTAGCAAATGGTTTTGATCCATAACCCATGGTTTTATATATACCACTTAACCAAGTTCATTGTATCCTTAAGATACATTGTATCTAGAAAGAAAACCATGGATCAACCCATAACCCATGACCCATGACCCATAACCAAAAATACCCATGGGCAAAGAGGAGCGGACCACGGATCCCTAGCCTTGTGCTAGCCGGATCCCTTGTGGTAGGGATCCGTGGGATCCGGGAAACACAAGAGAATTTCCTCTATAAATAGAGAGCCATTTCTTCCTCTCTACACATGGTTTTACACACATACTTCCCCAAAGTATTCTAACCCTCTAACCTCAGATCTAAGTGATCTATGTAGTTTGTCTTTTGTTTTGTGTGATCTACTAGGTTCCTCTTAAAGGAGAGATCACCACTTCTTGAAGACGGGCAAGCTCAAGTCCATGAGTTGCCATGCTTCGTCATCATCAAGACTACTAAGGTTCTCTTGGTGATAGTTCTTCCTTTCTCCATAGATGTTGGGTTGAAGGCATTAGTGAAGAATGCCGAAAGTGTCAAGATGAAAGCATTAGTGAAAGGTGCTCATCATCCGTGTCAAAGCATTAGTGAAGGATGCTAAAGGTGTCAAGACGAAGGCATTAGTGAAAGGTACCAAGCGTTGTGTCAAAGGCATTAGTGAAGGATGTCAAAGAATCAAATCAAGTAGCATTTGGGAAGAATGCCTAGGTCGTATAATCGATGAGGTGCATCGTTATACATATATGTATTTGTTTATCTTCAAGGATGGTGATATCCTTGATGGTGTTGTAACAAGGAGAAGATCTCCTTGAGATTAGGTGTTGTGTCGTGAAGGGTAGTAGTTCCTCCATAGTAATGGAACTAGGTGCTTAGCCTAGTACCTAATAAAGGGTAGGCGACGTTGTGAAGGATTAGTTCTCCTAAGGTGTGAAAGAACTCGGTGGTTAGCCTAGCACCGTATAAAGGGTAGGCGACGTTGTGTTAGGTGTGGTTCGCCTTGGTGTGAAAGAACTTGGTATTTAGCTTTGTACCGGTTTGCTGCGACGTTGTGAAGGCGTCTCCGCCACAAGGAGTTGGTGTAGTGCTTACGAACTCTCGAGTAGGTGACTCGGGGAGTGGAGTAGGGCAAGGAAGGTGTCCTTGTAGCCGAACCACTATAAATAACTTGTGTTGTGGTGATGTGCTTCTTACTCTTTATATTTCATTACATGCTTATATATCCATTTATCAACGTCCAACATAAACAATCAAATAGATTGACATAAGTCGATCTAAATATTTAAAAAGGAAGTTTTAAATTGGTAAAACTATTCAACCCCCCTTCTAGTTTTCCACAATATATTTCCTAATATTTATCAAATTTTGTTTTCATGTTTTGTGCCATTCCACTTATAATATCATCAGCATTCCACAAGTGACGTTGAATAACCTTTTGAATTTTGTAAACATTGTGAAAATAAAGATTCGATGTAGAATATAATGAACCTAAAAATAGCTTTGTAATGTCATAAAAAGGCTTCAAAAACTTGGCAATTGCTTCTATCCTTGTCCATTCCTCCGGTGTTGGACATGTCTTAAAACTTGTATCCATTGTTTTCAATAGAACATATGCACGACGATACACCAATGCACTATCAGGCATCAAATATGTGTACTTCCATCTTGTAACTACATCTTGTCACACATGCTTACCACATGACAGGTTGAGTTGTGCAATACATTCAGCAAACTTCATCTTTCTACTCGCACTTCCTCTCACATATTTCACTGATTCTCGCACCTTTTCAGTCGCTTCTTCAATGACTTTCAAGCTGGATTGTACAATTAAGTTTAATACATGTGCACAACAACGTACATGAATAAATTCTCCATCACAAAGTAACGCGTCATTTAAACTCAACTGATCTTTCAAACAATCTACTAAACCATTATTATTTGTTGCGTTATCTAACGTGATGGTAAACACTTTTTTTTCAATTCCCCATTCTCTTAAAAAAGTCATCATAGATACTGCCAAAAGAGATCCAGTGTGAGGAGGGGGAATCAACCTAAAGTTTAAGACCTTTTTTCTTAAAACCTAAGTTTTGTCAATGTAATGAGCAGTCAATGTCATGTAACCGTCGCTATTAATGGACGTCTACAAATCAGATGTTAAACAGATTCTACCTTTAATTTTCTCGAACTCCTCTCTAACCTTCAACTTTTCTCTTTCATAGATACTTACGACCACCTTCTTTATTGTGTTTCTACATACTGGTTTTGCATCCGGGTGTAAAAACTTGTGCAAGTCTCTTGTTCCTTCGTGCTCAACATGGCTAAACGGATATTATGTTTAATAACAGAAATTTCCAGTTTCTCTCTATATTTAGCTTGATCTAAGCAAATACGTTTCGGCGGTGGGGCATCCCTCTCCGCCTTGGTGGACAAGTCTACCTTAAAACATTGATTTATATGATGCCAAATATTAGATGTTCCATGTACCTTTAACACCTTATTACAAGAATTACAAGTCGCCCTTCTAACCTCATCAGAATCTTTTATTGGTATTACTGTAAAATAATCCCACACCTTCGAAAATAGATTACTTGTTGTTGATGAACTAGCATCTTCCAAATCGTCACCCGCATGCATATTTTGTTGTTGAGCGTTTTCTAATTTTCTCACATATTAGCCTAATCAATACCAAAAAACAACACAAAGGCGTATAAAAATCACAGTTTTAAGCACAATCCCTAACATCACTGAAACAAAAATCAATAAAAATTACACCTATACAATAAGTCAACAACCGATCCTAAACAGTCATAATCACTAAACAGTAAGCATTCCCAAACACCCCCTAAATAATAAGCAATCCCAAACAACCCTATATAACAAATAATAAGCAATCCCAAACACCAATATTCTTATTCACACACGGCAAATTGAAAAGGAGATTTCAAACACCCTATGTGCAAACGATAATGTGAAACAAAAGATTTATATCTCTTAAAACCCATACTGTACTACAACAATTGACTGTAAAACTTGAGCATTCACCAATTGGAGAATATGGGCATAAACAAAAGATTATACTCCAGATGAACCTGAGATAATCAGCAAGAACAATCACAAGTATAATGTACGGAAGTCATACCTAAAGGTGTTAGTCCATCGGAGTTACCTACATTTGAACCTACAACACAGTCCTTGACTTGGAACTTATGAACCTAAATCAATGCTCACCTCTCTACTTGAGACAAGAACCAATGGTTACGTGACTTAACAGATATACCTCAATACCTAAACTCTGTGTACCCATATGGAGCAACCAACTTCACAAGATGGCTTTTATCATCAAGAATCAGACCTCACCATTTTTGGTTATCATGTACAGTACAAGCCACACTTAGCACAACTGAACTAGGTTCTCACTAAGGCAATGAAAGAAATCATACACCCATATCAATACGTAAAGCCACCACTAAGGTGGAAACGGTCACGGGGATACCCCGATTAGGCTGTGTACATCTGTGTCTAAGACTCGCCCTCCCTGTTCTAGAATTCTACCTTGCAACAAATTAGCAAATTCAATAACTAATAAAACCCATCATTTAAAAACAACAAAATAAAAATATAACAAACCCATTTGTTCACTTAGGAATTTTATCGAACACCTTATGTGCATCAACTACTAATAAGCTATAAGATGAAACAATAGATAATCAGTACATAAAAATGTAAAATAATTAAAAGGGTATTACCTTAAAACCAAATTAATCGAATCACACAAAACTGATTTTGCTTTACTTATTGTATAATAAAATCCTGCAAAAAACCAAATATTCATCAAAATTAATCAACACTAACAATTAAACATCAACAAAACAATCATTTGATTAATAAAAGTATAAAAAATACACATTAACATGTAATCAAAAGTGAATTATTAATTATTGAATGTAAATATATAAATTTAAAATTAAGGTAGAACTTACTGAGAATCTGAGATAGTAAAATTGTGATATGAACATATGGGTGGACTGGTGGAGTCGTGGAGAGTGGAGACGTTTTTTAAGACTTTATCTGAGATTCTGAGATAGGAGAAATGAAATGAGATTGGAGTGTTTTTTACGACCCAAATGGTTATAATATTTTACCATCTATACCCATCTAATTTTTTTGATAAAGTCGAATTAAACTCATTTGTACCCATCTAATTATTTTAACAAAGCCCAATTAAACTCATCTAATTTTATAACAAAACCCAAATTTAACCAATGGGTAAAAAATTGCCACCTCTAGCTGAAAGGAAAAACAGAACTCTTATTGAGGCTGCTAGAACCATGTTAAATGGCTCAGCACTCTCAAAGCACTTGTAGACTGAAGCTGTTAAAACAGCCTGTTATACTCAAAGCAGGTCGATCATTATCAAAAGGCACAACAAAACCCCGTATGAGATCTTCAAAGGAAGACTTCCTGATATCAGCTATTTGCATGTGTTTGGGTGTCCTGTGTTCATTCACAATCACAAGGATCACTTAGGCAAATTTGATGCTAAAGCTGATGATGGATATTTCTTAGGTTACTCACTGATATCTAAAGCTTTCAGGGTGTTCAACACCAGAAGACAACAAGTTGAGGAAACCTTCCATGCCACCTTTGATGAAAGCACTAAAAGTATCAAGTTCTCCAACATCTCAATGGAGGAAATAGGAATTGATGACTCATCTAGATACCCTCATGATGAGTTCAACACTGAAATCAGTTCCTCATACCAAGAAGATGCTGACATGTCATACTACATTTTGCCTCACAACCTCCCTCAACCAACCATCAGTGAATTCATTGATAATCCATCAGTCCCCACTGGATAGGTTATACTGAACCAAATGTTCAGGAACCTGAAATTCATGAATCTCAACCTGAACAATAAACCACCTCATCAAATGATTTTCATGTTTCTGATGCTCTAGCCCTTGAACCCATTCCTGAGCTCCCAGTGACCTCATCAAGCTCAGATCCTAGACCACAAAGTAAGTGGACAAGATCTCAAGACATTGAGCTTGTGAACATCATTGGTGAACCCACTGAAGGCATGCTTACAAGGAGCATGGCTTCTAAGTTATCAGCAGCTTTAGCTAATGAGTGTCTATATGTAGACTTTCTCTCAGAAGTTGAACCCAAAAGTGTCACTGAGGCTCTGAAACATCCTAGCTGGGTTCAGGCTATGCAAGAAGAGCTTCAACAGTTTTATAGAAACAAAGTAATGACCTTGATCAAATATCCTCAGGATGTCATTGTCATAGGAATGAAGTGGGTTTTCAGAAACAAAACTGATGAAAACGACACTGTCATTAAAAACAAAGCCAGACTTGTAGCCAAAGGTTACAGTCAACCAGAAGGCATTGACTATGATGAGACATTTGATCCTGTTGCAAGAATGGAAGCCATCATGATCTTCCTTGCTTATGCAACATACATGAACTTCAAGGTTTACTAGATGGATGTCAAAAGTGCCTTCTTGAATGATGAACTAAAAGAGGATGTTTATGTTCAGCAACCTCATGGCTTTGAGAGTAGTGAGTATCCTGACTATGTCTGCAAGCTTGACAAAGCCCTATATGGACTAAGCAAGCTCCTAGAGCATGGTATGAAACTCTCTCAGTCTTCCTGATCCAAAACAAGTATGTCAGAGGAAAGATAGACAACACCCTGTTTATGTATAGAACAAAACAAGATGTGATACTGGTCTAAGTATATGTTGATGACATCATCTTTGGTTTAACAAATTACACTCTTTGCAAACAATTTGAAAGACTAATGACAAAGAAATTTGAAATGAGCATGATGGGTGAACTCACATACTTCCTTGGACTACAAATTAGGCAAACTGATAAAGGAATCACCACCAGTCCAGAGAAATATACCAGGAATCTCTTGAAAAAATATGAGATCTCTGATTGTGCCTCAGTGAAGAATCCAATGGTCCCTCCAAATAACCTTGGACCAGATCTCACTGGAAAATCAGTCAATCAGACTCACTTTAATGGAATTGTAGGATCACTGATGTATCTCACAACTTCCAGACCAGACATACAATTCTCAGTATGTTGGATTGCAAGATATCAGTATAATCATAAGGAATCCCATCTCACTGCAGCCAAAAGAATCCTCAGATACCTGAAAGGTACCATAAGCCTTGGACTTTACTATCCTAAATGTTCAGGTTTTGACCTCAAAGGCTATTCTGACTCTGACTATGGTGGTTGCAACATGGATATGAAAAGTACTTCAGGATCCTATCAATTCCTTGGAGGAAAACTTGTTTGTTGGAGTACTAAAAATCAACAATCAGTGGCTATGTCTTCAGCTGAAGCTGAATATGTGGCAGCTGTTGTGCCAATATGTTATGGATGAAAAGTCAACTCAGTGACTATGACATCCATTACAATATGGTACCCATTTTTTGTGATAACACTAGTGCTATTGCAATCTCCAACAACCCTGTCCTTCATCAAAGAACCAAACACATTGATATCAGATATCATTTTATCAGGGACCACATCATGAAAGGAGACATAGAACTCCATTTCATCTCTACTGAATATCAGCTAGCTAATATCTTTACCAAACCTGTGGATGAACCTACCTTCAGGAGACTGAAAACTGAACTGGGAATGCTTGATATTGAAAGTCAGCAACCTGATAACCAATCCTAATCTTAGCAGTTCTCTCTAAAAAGGTTCATGGTCCCTGAATAAACTCCCCAAAAACACTTTTTCTCACTGAATGAGTAAGAGTCATTCAGGGTCCCTGACAATGGATAAAGAGCATTGAATGGGTAACTAAATGCTCTAAGGATTTCAGTTACTTAATGTCCTAGGTTGGTAAACATACCAATTTAATATAGGAATATATGTCTCAAAACTCTTATGTCATCCATTTCATACGTCCCCATCCACCTTACCTCATCTCACTTGGCATTTTAACACCCTGTTTATGTATAGAACAAGTCAACACCCTCTTTAGGATATTTTAACCCTGCAAATGCACTTTCATCGCACTGCAACTGTTCCCTTGAAAAAAGGGAGAAAACTGCGAGTAATGGAGTGGCTGCATTAAATGAGGTAAATGAAACGTTTTCAAAAAATGACTTTACAAATCCTCGAATATGAAAAAATTACCCTCTCACCACTCTATAAATACCCTTCTCAAAAACACAAAAACATACACATAAATTGTTTCTGCAATCAAACTCTGTCAAAATACTTTCAAAATCAAGAAACAACTGTGTGTTCTTTGTTTTAAAACAAGTTTAAACAAAAATCATTCATCTTTTCAAACAACACTCAAAGTTTTTTTTATCACATCTCAAACTTTCTAACAGATTTTACCCTCTTTGACTGTTCTTGTCAAAATCAAAAACCCTAAAACCATTTTTTTCTGCAAATCAAATGGCAAGAACACAAAGTATTCAGTTACACCCACAGTGGGTAGGAGGTCTTGATAATGTTGAATTTAAAAAAAACTATGTTATAGGCGACTTTGAATGCCCCAATGATGTCCCAGCTTATAAGGGAATCATGAAATTTTTGCTAAACTGCCCACTGAAAAAGGCCTTTACAAATTCCCCATCTGTACTATACCAAAACTTCCTTAGGGAGTTTTGGGCAACAGTTGTGGCCAATGACCCGACAACCTCCACTGATGAGACAGAATTTAGACCCTCAAGGAGTTTCTCATCAGATTTTCTATTTTAAATGGGAAACAATTAATCACTTTGGACTATAAAACTTTGTGCTCTTCAACAGGGCTTGATTATAACCAGGGAGATCATGTTGCTCACCCTGACCTAGCCATTGTTAAGGCTGAGTTAGGTAAAATTTCTTTAGATCCAAAACTTTTTGACAAAACCCCTGTCACAAAAAATTCTTTTCCCGTGGCTTGGAAGATCCTGTTCACCTTTGTGATTTTGGTTCTCGGCGGGAACCACTCATCCACTGAACAGATTAATTATATTCAGTTGATGATGGCCTATTGCCTGTTGACAGGGACAAATGTCGACATTGGAAAGATCATTTACAGTGATCTCGTAACCAAGCTACAGAGCAAAACTAGGGTGAAATACGTTTCATACCCTAGGTTTGTCTCTTTTGCTTTACAAGAGTTACTGAATTGTAATTATACTCAGGATTTTCAACATGGCGCTTTACCTGCCACCCTGAGTCCTTCAAATTTTCAAAAGAACCCATCCTTAGTCACTGAAATAGAATTGACGGCCCACATGGTTGCTGTAAACAACTAGAGGGACTCAGTGTCTCCAAACACTGCTTCTAAAAAGATAAAGGGGAAGTCTCAGACTGAGACTAAGACTAAACCCAAGTCTCAATGCCCTGAGGCTTCTGGAACACAGCCCAAAAGGCACAGAAAGCCCCAGACTAATAAGCCACCTAAAGGAGACCAAGAAACATCCATCTTGATGACAACGAAGGACACTGATACATCACAATCAGTTCCCTTGGTCCCAAAGACTACTCCCCAAGATCCAAAGGGAAACATACAACCCGTTGGTAGGGGAGCGCCTTCCTCACAGCCTGATGAGGACATTCGTCAATCACAGCTTTTGTTTGAAGGCAGAACCATTGATCCCAAAGACTCATGGGAAAAAAACAACCCACTGATAGGGATCTCACTATCATGCTCCCTAAGGATAGTACTGGGAATCTCCCACCAGTGCTTGAAGGAGCACTAGGGGACAAAGACTCAGAGGGAAAGAAACAACCCGCTTATATGGAACTCATTACCAATCCTGACTCCAGAGAAGGCACTGGGAAACACCCATCAATATCTGAGGGGTCCTTGGAGGACAAAGACTTAGGGGGACAAAAACCACCCGCTGATACGGAACCCACAACCCCTCCTGTTCTTCTAAGTTTTGCTAATGTACATGACTTGCTGATGTCAGATGAAGAGGTTAATGATGACAGTGAGGAGGAAATATTTTCTATTGGTGAATAAATAGACGCTGATGTTCAACCACTTCAGGCTCTTTAGGATCATCCTGCCCTGAGGAATTAAAGAAATATGACAATGTAATTCCCCTCACTGAAAGACAACTGGTGATGTGGCTAAGGAGGGCTACTCAGAAGCTATATTCTGGAGTGACTGATAGTCTTTGGGATCAGCATGTTGAAGCCACTGCAAGTTATGCTGATCTCAAGGCTGAAGTGGTTTCTAATTTTGAAGATAATGATGAATACAGGGAACTCATCTATTAACATCTTGACAAGATGGATAACCATCTGAAGAAGTTCCTCACAACGTTTTAGGATGCTCACTCCAGGTTTGATGACATCTAGGAAGACCCTTCACTAAACACTAAAGTGCTTGAGGCTACGGAAATTTATTTGAAGAACTATTCCAACCTCAATGAACTAATCAATATGCTCAATAATTCAAATGTTCAGGGTCTTACATCTTCAGTTTAGGCTATTCAGTCCATTCTGGGCTCACTGGATACAAAGGTTGCTGATTTGGCTAAATCATCTTCTTCTATGGCCTGGAATCTCGGGCCTAGAATGACTGTGCTGGAATTATCTCAGGAAACTCTTGGGTAGAAAGTCACCAACCTTCAACAAGACACATCAGAAATCAAGTCTATGTTTTCTGAGATCTATCTTGTTTTCAAGGGTCAGACTTCTGCCTCAGCACATCCGTCAACTCTTGCTCTCACTAAAGCTCCAGCAACAGTTGAGGGGGAGAGATCAAATGAAGAGACTCCTTCTCACTCTGAGGGGGAGCCAACTCAAGCTGTGACTATAGTACCCATATCCTCAATCCCACCAACATCAACACCAGTCATCACAACATCAGTAACAACAACAACAACACCACTGGCAACAACATCTACTTCTTCATCAGTCCCTCCTCAGGACAAGGCAAAAGCATAATGATAACACCTGAACCGATAAAAATTCCTTTTGTGATTGGTAACAAGAAGTCCATACTCAGTCCAGAACAACTAAGTGCCTATCTTGACAAGGAAGACAAACTGAAGAACCAGGCTGAGGAAGAACAAAGAAGCAAAGCTGCCCTAGTCAAAGTGGTACATGAAGAAGCTGAAAAGTTATGGATCGATCCTAAACAACTTGAAAAGGGTCAAGCTGGCTTAAAATTCAAAGCAGCTCAAGATGCTGAGATGGCAGCCCTAAGAAAGAAGAGGGATGAAAAGAATAGGAAGTCTGCTGAGATAAGAAAATCAAGGATCGATCAGTATAACTAGACCATGACCAGCAGGAGAGCCCCTGAGAAAATCACTGATGTTTACATCTGTTAGGTCACCATATTGTAACACAAGCATCAATATGTAAGAAATAGATAAAGAAGTGATCGGTTGAACAAGAACAAACAATACACGAATGATTATGTGAAATGTTATGCGTAGATATTGAAAGTAAATGAACAACCAACCTTCTAAGGAAGGTTTACAAGTCTTTATATAGGGAAAGGAACTAGGGCAACACACAAGTTCCCTTCCTATCCTTATTGGATATGGGCCAAGGCTTATGGGCTTTCTACATAAGCCTTGCCTTTAATACAAACATAAAAGCCTAATTAAGCAACCTATTACATGTTAATTACAAACACTTGAAATGTAGTTTAGGAGTGATTCCAACAATCTCCCACTAAGTGTTGGTAATTAATGACTTAAGTAATCTTTAAATGTTGTTGGTGCTGATGTAATAGATGCTTTGACGTCTTCTGACATTCTTCTTTCTTGTGAGAAGAAGCTCCTTGATTCTAACAATCTCCCCAGTGTGAGGATCTTGTTTTCTTTAAAGTTTTCAGCTTTGACGTCTTCATTTATCTTTGTTCTTTGTTCAGGTGTGGATATGGTGATGTTATGTTGTGGTAATCTGCATCAAGTCCGATTCGTTGCTCAGGTGTCTCCACGTCCTTCTCCAACATGCTCACACGCTCTTTGACGTTGGATATCAGGATAGATGTAGTTCTCTTAGTCTTTATACTTTGTAGATTCTTTGGCTTTGAGGAAGAATCGTTCTGACTTTTGTGCTGCCTTTCGAGAGAACTTCAATATGTGTTGTTGTTGGTATGAGCATGTGGAGAATTTTCACGATCATCTCCCAGGAGTATCCATAAGAAGAAAACATAAGAATGGGTTAGTGATAAACACCAATCGATCATTGTGGTTGATTCTTAGAGAAATGACCACTACGATTGTTCTTCTGATGAATGTCTTGATTCCATTCACCTTGGTCGGGCGAATCAGTCGTCCGAATCCCATAAGGGACAATTGGCATTACATTGAACAAGTTCAAGTAATGACCCACATCTTCAGGACTTGATTCTTGAAAGGAATCTCCTTAGAGGGATTTCCAGCACTTACAAGTTTGAACTTCGAGCGTGTTAACAACATAGTGTGAAAACACATCTTTAATTCTAGCAAAGGCTGTTCCTGAACTGAAGTCCCTCAAGTAGGATAACACGATGTACCGAAGTACACCTACAGTTCAGGTGAGTCGCTGAGGTATACCAAAGCATCACCCCACGACTGTAGACCATTTGAGACAACACTAAGCGTAACCCACAAGGAGTTACCAAAGTGACCTGCTGTCAGGGCTGTTTGATGTTGACCCTGGCAGGAGTTTCCATTCAATCACTGAGGATCACAGTTGTGAACCCCTCATAAATGTTCTCGACAGATTGCTAAGATCTGTGTAGGACTTTAGAATAGTATCACTTGCATTCTTATTGTTGAACGACAAGTGATGAAATGTCGAGTATTCCTAAGAGATCTTTTGATGAATCTCGTGGTTCTAGACTGAATAGTGCGCTTTGGTTTTCCTAAGTGGAGACTAGGGAGAGGGTCTCCTTCTTCAATACCAGCAATCTCTAAGAGAAAGCCGATAGTTTACATAGGGTTCCCTGTGAGAATGAAATAAGCTTCTGTTGGGAGAAACTTGAGTGGCTAAGAAGGTTTAGTTCATGCGTCACTGGGTCCATGACGACTTTGATCTTCAATACCGGTGTCATCTAGTGACAACCAGTAGCATATGAGTTGAACCCGGTGTGCCTAAGTTGAATAACTGAGGGCTATTTCTTTTTCACCCTTTTCATTACGTTTCTTTTTAATTCTTCAACTCCTTCTTTCTCCGATTCTCATTTTCTCCTTTTTATAATCATACCTAAGGACTTCTAAATTCTAACTATTGGTGGTGTCCTTGGGTAGATCCCTTCGGCTCTGGCGGATCATAGGACGGTTATTCCTAACCTTGGTCACCTTATAACTCCATGAATAACTTATGTTGCCATAAAACCATTTTCTTGAAAATCTCTCAAAGTGTTTATGAGTAAAAAAACATTTTGTACCACTGTGAGAATTTTTATATTTTGCAGAAATACTCCCCCTCAACACGTGCTTAAGTGTTTTGACAGAAATCTGCACGGTGAGAGAAGAGCGCGCACTTTTGAATTGATTGACTCAAGATAGACAATTCCCTGCGAGACACGGTTACATTGCATAGTTAAAGAGTTACATTGTCAGCTTTTAGGTGACAACTAGCTCTAATAACTACCTTGAAGGTGTGGACAAACCTTGAAAGGTTGTCAAACCCGTCAAGGTTTATGTCTATCAAGAGCTTCTCGAATAGGTACAATCTACTCAGATAAGTCTTGGAAGACAAATCTTTTTGATGTATGACAGTTCATATCTCGTCAATTCATGGGTTACGTCTTAGCACGAGGATTCAATCACAATTTTCACAACATATTTGTATCACACAATTTTTCTCTCCCTAAAAAATGGCATATAAATGTTATTTTTGATGAGATTTTGATATCGAGTATGTCCATTTCGAGTTTTGTGGGAAGATTTCCACGAAGAACAATTTGTGAACAAAGTTTTAAGCAAATACTCCCCCTCAAAAAGTGAACTTTTGAGGTTTTGAAAAACATAAGGGGAAGTACTTGTTCTTTTGAGCAAAACTTTGAAAAATGAAAGTTTTGATAAGTTTTACTCAAAAGTAAGAAGCTTTCGCTCCTTTTATAGGATTGTGGCACTGAAGCGTACCACAGGGTCCTTTCATTACAAGTACGGGTTGTAAATTGTTATGTGTGCACAAGCCATAGTTAATAATAAAGATCAACACATCCAAATATTAATCAAGAAAATAATCAAGGAGTACCAAAATCCGTCAATACGCCGGAGTTCTTTTTGGACGTTGATAGCCTGTTAGAGAGATACTCGGTCGTCCACCCCACGAAGCTCTCCAAAGTCCTCATCTGATCGCGACGAAACAACCTTTCATCAATCCTTGTGATGATTTTCTTCACATCCCTATTTTCCCTCGAATTCCACCACTTCTGTGACCCGATTCCTTCATGAATCTCCTTTAACCGATATGCTAACCCGTCCGAACCTTCTTCGAAGTGTGATCACAAAACTTGTGAAGCTCATTACATGCCATGAAACAGTTATGGTGAAGTTCACTGCGGTAGACTACGCCAAACTTTGGTTTCTTGAGAATGGTGTACTGAGCTAGGTGGTTGATATCGGGAATGTTTAGCAGTGGTTTTATGAGATTAACACGTTTTTGGTATGATTCCACGGCAAGTTGAATGTCTTCAACACGTTCTTGGCTAACAATGCTTCTGATGAATATTAGCAATGACTTGATGTACTGGAGCTGAATATTGTTGGAGAAGTGTCGCATTCGACCTTGTACCTTAGCAAGATACATGTCTTCAATGTCATTGAGTGACAATCTCGGAAAATCCGCTTCAGAAAAGTCATATTCCTGTTCGTCTTGGCGTTTGACTACGATTTTATTCAGGAATGAGTAGTCCCACTTAGTAGACAGGCTAACATGCATTATGGCAACGATCCGTTTGTCACATTACACCTCTTTGTTAGATTTGAGTACCTGGCAGCTTCTTTAGTAGATTCTTCTTCTTCGCTCAAAGTGATGAATTCCATATAATGCATCGAGGTCATAATTAACCACATTATCAACGAACATATGTGTGGCTTCTTCCTCGATGGCCACATTGTTGGAGAAGACTACTGCCGGGATGGGGAAGGTGAGTGAGGTAGTGTATTTCTTGCTAACATCGCTACCGTTTTGAAGAAATTCTAGGTCATTGTTGAAGAAGTACTGGTAGGGAATCCGTTGTTGATGAGGTCGACCAATGGTGGGTAGTGGCTTTGTCAAGTCGATGTAGTATGGAGCCTTGTCAGGTCTGGTGAAGTCGATGTTGGATTCAGGGTTGAGCCAATCAATATTTTTGGACATGGCTCGTGCTATGTTGTCAAGATGATATTCGAATTCTATGGCACTGTCAGAGCTATCCTTAAGCAGTTGAAAAGCATCGTTCTTGATTCGTTTCAACTCGCTTGCCATCTTCACCTTGAACTTTTCTTGGATAATCTTGACATGCTCCATAGTTCGACCATCTACCGGTTCTTGGCCTTCCGGTAATTGAGGGGTGGCATCAACAAGCTTTGAAACCCCTTCATATTCATCAGTTTCATCTTCATCTAGCCATGATACAACTGATGTTGACTTTTTCTTCTTTGGCTTGGAGGATGATGCTGGTTGCTTAGTTGATGTAGAAGAAGGGGGTTGTTGTTGGGGCTCAGGAATCTCTTCGTATCACCACCGGTGTATTCGAAAAGATCACCAGTTTTCTCCGTTGGTGGTGGAGACTCAGAGTCCTGAGGTTTGTCGCTAGCAGGAGGAAGTTGTGAAGATCTTCTAGTGGTGGTGGTCCTTTGGGGTGGTGGAGGCATAGATGAGGATTCTCTTTTTGCTTTTGGCTCAGAATCCTTGTCTGCATCATCATCGTCTCTTGGTTACTTAGCCCTTTCAGCTGACTCTTTACACGATGTTTTGAGTTGATATTCCAATAATGCCTCAAAAATTTTATCTTCGTCAGAAGTAAATGTTATAGATCGTTGAGACATTTGTATAACAAGCTTGGAGGTCAATTCCGCATCAGAGACAACTGGAGACGGGACTCGTTTGATTTCCATAGCAACAGGGGTAGTTGCCATTTTTTGTTTGACCAGTGACATGAGATATGGATAGAGTTGTCTGGCGAACATCTCTCTGGTGACTCCAGGGACAGTGTCGAGAAGGAACTTGTGAGTGTATTCCCTTATCGTCTTGTCCATTTCCCCTTGGATATCTCGATTGAGAAACTGTTGAATCGCTCTTTCCTCCTGAAAACTCATTCATCACATCTTGAAGTAAATTTAGTCTGGCGGCCACTGATTGAATTCTTGTTGACCACGCTTTTGTTTCCTTACCGCCTGACACTTTGAAAATTTTGGTCTTTGCACGTGATGCCCAAGTGTTGGTCGGTTTCTTGATAGATTTGGATGTGGATCTGGTGGTAGCATCTTTAGATGGTGGCGGTGATGAGTGGGATGAAGAATCTGATGAGGATGAGTCATGAGATGGCTCTGGGTCTTTTGTGGCTCAAGTCCTTCGTGGTTGTGATCAGGATTATCTAAAATGTAACTGTCAGTTTCTTTTTGAATCCTTTCTTCTTCATCAGCTTTAGCCCTGGCTTCTGCTTCAGCCTTTTCCTTAGCTCGAGCTTCCTCTTCAGCTTTTTCATTAGCAGCTTCCTCAATGTCTTTATCCGTGATCATCTCATCCTGTTCTTGTTCCTCTTCTTCCTCAAAGGTGAATGGAACTTCATAGGTTTGCTGTTGCTGTTCTGTGGATTCCTTAGCGGTGGCACCAGTTCACTTATCGGGTTGATTAACCGCATCACGAATTGGTATGGTAAGTGCACCACCACTGGAACCTCCAGGGCCTCTTGTTTGCTCACGATTGAATTTTGTAGCAGCATGCTGTAACCTTAGATGCCTGAAGTGTCTTGTGGTAGTCTTTCTCCTCATCCTTTGGTTCTTTATCTGAACTCTCTTCTTCTTCCTGCTCTGCAACTGGAGTTTTACCCTTGTCTGTTTTGGGACTAAGTGGTTTTTCAACTGTTGTTGTATCATCCGTAACAGACTCTGAATAGTGAAACTCTTCATCAGTCTCAGTATCCTCAGAGTCTTGATCCTCTAATTTAGGTGCCGGTTGAGGATTGGGAATGGCACTCTTAGATGGAACTTTCCTTTTGCGGGGAGGATTTCTCTTTGGATACTTACGGGCACTCCCAGTGCTTGCTAAACTTCCTGCACTACCTGATCTCCTGGTCTTCTTGACTGGGATGGCTGAAGACTTTTCATCCATAAAGCCGACTTTGCCTAAGGCCACTGCTTTTTGATATCGTGAATACGATTGAAGTCTTTTAATATCATCAGTGAGAAGGCAGTCTGTCAACACTACACCTTGTTTCTTTGTTGATGAGTCTTTGAATCTGAAAACATTTAATGTAGCCTCAAACAACGCAGAATGATGGTTGGGGTCATCAAGTCTCAAGGGAATGTCCAGATTATTCCCGAGTATTCTCTGGATCAACAACTTGGTGTATCTATTGAAGGGAATCTTTGTGCCAGGCTTCTTGAGGTGTGACATCATGTCTTCCCAGATCAGACTTGCATAGTCTATGTGCATTTTGTTGACCATTCCCCAGAAGATTTGTAGTTCCATTAGCTTAGGATGCTCATGACCGCTGTCTCTTCCAGAAACATACTTGGCAATCATGATGTATAAAGTTCTCCACGGCTGAGGAATGTTCTTTAAGTCGACTGAAGAATGCTTGGTAATGATTCCTGCAGCTTCATCATAGCCAATATAGACCATGAATTGTAGTGTAGCCTCTTCAGTTGGAATTGGCACATACTCATCAGGCTGGATAGGTGGAGCAGAAGAATTGCTCGTAAATCAGCAACAGTGACGATGACCTGCTTGTTGTTTAGAGTAACCGTGACAGCATCTTGACCATCCACTTTTTTCATAGTATGCCAAAATTGGTGAATGTATATCTCTGGCACAGTTGCAGAGTTAGTTAGCATGTTGTTGTAAGGATGAGTCTTAAGAATATCCACATCTATTCGACATGAGGATTCAGAACAAGTGAAGTTCTCAAAATCAACCTTGAGATTGTTCTTTCCAAGCTTCATACTATAACCAGTAGGGAATATGCCTTCCATTGTGAGCTCATTTGGTGCGTTAACATTTTCCATAGTGATGTCCATATCGTGATCTGAAAGGTATTGAGCCAAAAGAACCAACATATCGAAAGACATTATGTTAGTCAAAAGTTAATTTTATTGTCCAATTATTGAATTCGTTATGTTAATGAATGTTACGAGTCCAAAGTCACTTGTTTGTCCAATAGTCTAAAGTTGATGTGATAAGTTACGTGAGTATTAATCTTGAATTTTAAAGTCCAAATTTTCACTCATTCACACAACATTTTAACCATTATAGCTTATTAGTGACATTTTGGTCTTGTGACGTTATGAGTAACTTATTTACAAGATTGAACGCGTAACAATTCATAAGTAAAGTTAAAGTTTTGGCTTAAGCGTAAGAATGTAAGCTTATGCGTAAACGTTGTGTAACCATACGCGTAGACTTAAGCTTATGCGTAGGAGTCCATCTTACGCGTAAGAAATCTTACGCGTAGGAAAAGGCTCTTGGCATAAGGCTTACGCGTAAGCGTATGTTGGGAGCTTATGCGTAAGGTTTACTCGTAAGAGTGAACCTTATGAGTGAGACTCCAAGTTTACGCATATCCTTCACAGGATATGCGTAGTCCCTTTGTAGACCCTTACGCGTAAGATTTCTCTTACGTGTAAACATCTACGCGTAAGGTAATCCTTAAGCGTAGAATCCAATTTTACCCTTGATTCTGAATTTGTACGCGTAGAATCCTAAAATAAATCATTCATAACATTCAAATTAACATTTTATTCAATCCTCTTTCAAAATCACATGTTATCACAAGGTCTATCCAGTTATGCGTAGACATCAAGTTATGCGTAACCTAAAACCCTAGAGTCAAATCATACGAATAAGAAATCTAGCCATGGGAATTGAACCAAATGATTTCTGGTAAGTCTTAGAAGCCATATTAGATGAATGAAACAAGTTTTAACATATAAAACCACCAGAATCAAAAGTACCCATTTATACAAATACTTAAACCCTAAAATCTAATTATGCAGTTTTGATGTTTCTGGGTTGGATTCAATGGTGTATTTGGTTAATTGAACATGTAAAAAACATCTTACAAGCTTCTAATTAGACAGAAACACTCACAAATGAGAACCCCCAAATTCACGCATAAACCTTAAATCTTGAAAAATGATTAAAAACGTTTTCTGGGTTGATTTAGATGTTGAAAACAGTTTAAGGATTGATATTAGATACATTTTAACGCTCCTATTTTACAACAAACAACCAAACGTGATCACATGTTCATACGCTTACGCGTAAAACATATAATCACGCCTAGAGTAAAATCCAACCGTTGGATTTGTATACCATTAAAAACCGATGTTTGTAATTACTCAAGAAAACTTAAACCACTTACAAATTTGAAGTTTATAACACGGATTGGAAGATGAAATTTTGAGCGTGGATGAGGTGGTTGGATAATTAAATGTGTGAAATAAATGAGTAAGTAAACTACGTGAGGTGTTTTTGTTAAAAAGTAGTTTCAAACTTTGACAATTATAGTCCCTCCACATCAACCATTTTCATCCACAACCCATAACTTCCATTTTGGTTAAGCAAGAAGTGAAAGTTTGGAAAGAAATTTGACGACACTCCCCCTTGACTTTAAAAAATAGAGAAATTTTACAAATTTGGGTCCGAGGAGTGTCAAGAAACAAGAAACGTATCCACCATTATCAAAGATACAACCAAAACTGGGTAAAATGCAAGTACAAGGTTTTATGAAACAAAAAATATTTACATTCTCCCCCTCAACACTTGATCGACAAAATGATGAATTGTTTGAAAGAGGAAAGTAAAGGTGAGCATATGACCCGAACGGACCGGACCGACCGATGGACCGACCGGACCGACACGGACCGAGACCGGACCGACCAAATTCGGTCCGGTCCGCGGTCCCGGATTTTAGGCTAATTGGTCCTCGGTCCGGTCCGGACCAAAACCGACGAATTTGGCCTTGTTCGACCGGACCGACCGAAGGACCGACCGGACCGGTCCGGACCGAGACCGGACCGACCACATTCGGTCCGGTCTCGGTCTAGGGTTTATGCCGAAATCGGTTTTCGGTCCGGTTCCGGTTTTTGGGCCTGCACACCCTTAGAGGAAAGTGTTGATGGAAGATTTGTACTTGCGATGTTGAAAGAAATTTAGATAGAAGAATATTTTTATATTTTATAAATTTTATATTTTGTTTTTGATAAAATATTTACAAAAGAGGTTTTGGTGTTTGACTGGTTTTAAGAATGTGTCAAAAGTTCATCCAGTTCCTCTGGAGTCAAACACCTCATACCAATCCGGTGGACCAACTCAGTAAACCTAGAAGGGGCTAAGGCTTTGGTGAGAAGGTCTGCCAGTTGATATTCAGTACCTACAAAATATAGTTCAACAGTACCCTTTTCCACATGCTCCTTTATTAAATGGTATTAAAGATCGATGTGCTTGGACTTCAAATGTTGGACGGAGTTGCACGAGATTGCAATAACACTTCGATTGTCGCAATACATCGGGATTCTGTCAAATACGTAACCATAGTCTTTGAGTTGTGTTCTCATCCAAATGACTTGAGCACAACATGCTGACATGGCTACATATTCTGCTTCGGTTGACGACAGCGATGTACAATCCTGCTTCTTCGATTTCCATGACACCAGTTTATCACCAAGAAATTGTAGAGCACCTGAAGTACTTTTCCAAGAATCTAAGCAACCTGCATGATCAGCGTCTGAAAAAGCTATTAGTTCAAAACCAGAATCATTCGGATACCAGATCCTCAAATTAATGGTTCCCTTGATGTATCGGAGGATTCTTTTAGCAACCGGTGCGAATGATTCCTCGTAGTCAATCCCTTCTTCTTGTCTATAACCCTTAGCCACCAGACGTGACTTATTTCTGATAACCGTACCTTCAGCATCCAACTTGTTTTTCCAAATCCATTTCAGACCAATAACATAGACCCCTGTTGGTTTTGCAACTAACTCCCATACTTCAAGTCGTTTAAACTGATTAAGTTCTTCTTGCATGGATTCGATCCAATTGTCATATGTCATGGCTTCTTTAATATTTTTGGGTTCAGCTTGGCAGATGGTAAGTGCATAAATGCAATGTTCACCGTTGGTCTGAAGGTGTTGTCTAGTTACGACTGGTTGATTTTGTTGGAATCACTCCTAAATCATAATCAAGTGTTAGTAATTAATATGTAATAGGTAGCTTAATTATGGCCTTTATGTTTGTTATTAGCCTTAAGCTTATGTAGAAGGCCCATGAGCTTAGGCCCATGTCCAATAAGGTAAGGATGGGAACTAGGAGTGTTGCCCTAGCTTCCCTCCTATAAATACCCCTTGTAAACCTTCATTTGAAGGTTGGTTGTTCAATGCATTTCTCTTTCACACTCTACGCCTAACCATCATAGTTTATACGTGTGTGTTTGTGTGTGTATTGTTCATCCGCCACTCTATCTCCTCTTTATCTCTTTCATTGAAGCTTGTGTTGTAAATCTACTGACCTAACAGTGGTATCAACCGCCTACTAGTTGGGTGAACGTATTGTTTCTTGAAGTGGGTTTTGGTCCTACGCGTAGAACATATCGGCGTGGTTTGATACTTTGGTTCGCTTAAAAACACTATTTTTACACGTTTGAATCCAAGATTCTTGTACTTTCAATGTTTTGAGGTGTTAAAATAACTGTTTTTGGCAAAAAGTTTCAAACTTTATGCGTGGATTAACGTTTTTAAGCTAGTTTTTGTACGAGGGTTTCAACTTACGCATAACTGTTTTAGGAGTTTTGGTTCATCAAGTTTCACACTTTTGTGTTATTTTGGTGATATTGAAGCTATTTCATCACACAAAAACTGGTTTAGAAACATCTTTGGGCAAATCATTTACGAGTAAGTCTACGCGAAGAAAACCCTAATCTTACGCGTAACTTTTCCCGTGGTTTGATCTTCAGGTTTCGTGGTTTACTCCATGTTTTCTTGCTTGGATAAGCCTGAAAATACGTCGACTTTGGATATCTTTTGCACTGTGATAGTGTAAAAGATCATTTGGGATAAACCCTAAAATTACGCATAAGCATAAAGCTTACGCGTAGAAATCCTACGCATAAGATTCATCTTACGCATAAGCCTAGTCTTACGCATAAGGTAATCCTACGCCTAACTTTCTACGCCTAACGTTGTGTCTACGCATAACTTTAGCATCTTTTCCCTGCTTACGCGTAAGCTAAAACTACGCGTAACTCTCATTGTTACGCGTAACTTTGGTGTTTTTTATGCATAAGTCCTACTTGGTTTATTGTGATTTCTACGCCTAAGGACACTTCATCAACAGCGTTTCATTCGACTACAAAGATCCATCAACACAAGTAATAAAAAAAATAAAAAAATAAAAAAAAATTAACTGTGAAATTTTTTACGCGAGATTCAAATTTTGGTTTAACTGTGAAAATTTTGGTCAAAAATTCAAATTTTTGGGCCCAAATTCAAATTTTTCGGGTAAAATTTGGCGTCAAAATTGTCATACCTCAAATTTTTCTTACAACCTTAGAATTGAATTTTATAGTTTCAAACTTTTGAGGGTCAAAATTTTTCAAAATTATTTTTGGAGGGAAATTGCAATTCACTATATCGACCTTCTGTGTGCTATATCGACTTTGCACCTTTTCTTTGATTCTTCTGCAGGGGAGTGAAATGGATTCTGATCATAAAGATCCATTTGTGGCATTGGAAGAAGGATTCATGGCTCTGGCATTGAAGCGTCAGACATCATCAAATTCCCGATATCCCGCAGTCGTGCAAGGTGAAAGAGTTGATGTACATGAAAGGAATGCTCAAATGGACGTTGAGAATGTTGTGATTACTGCAACTGTCGGTAATGCGGACAATGAGGTTGTAGCATTGGAAAAGCAGGATGACGGCAGCAGATCTGGAGAAGATATCATACTTAACTACGACACCGAGCCCAACTGTGACAAAGAACAAATGGTTGAGGAAGATATCTTACCCACGACACTGACACAGAACAGATGGTCGAGGTACAATCTACTGTTGATCATATTCTGAATGCAAATGCGACACAACATACTAAGCAACCTGAATTTAGTAATGAAGGAGCGGTTGACCAGTGTGTTGCACAATGTCCAGACAACTATCTCATGTCTGAGCCCTTACTTGTTTACAATTCTACTGAAACGTCAAATCAAACTCTTGAATCCGAAAACATTCTTCCCAAAAAGACAATTTCTCAGTTTCAAAAGGATTTTTCAAAACTTGAGGCTCATTGCATCTCTCTTGAACTTAAACTGCAAAACAATGTTTTAAACTCAGAGCCAAAAAGTAAATCTTTGAATGAACAAAGTAATCGTGTGGATACATTAGTTAAAGAAAATGAGCATTTAAAGGCTCAACTTCAAGCAAAGGGGCTTGCACATGTTGCTTTACAAAACAAACTGAGAAGATTCATTGACAAGAGCGTGGATACTAATTCTACAAAACCAACAATCTTGGGGAAATCGTCTCTACAACCTTTCAGAAAACAATCAGTTGTTAGACAACCAACTGCATTTAAATCAGAACGTTCAAAATCTTCAAAACCACGGTTTCCCTCCCAAGTTGTTGAGAATAATCATTTGATAAAACTAGTCACTCCACATTCCTGGCCAAAGAATAATTCTTCTGTCTCTATTAAACATGTTTCTGTTAAACCTGTTTCTGTTATACCTGTTAAACCTCCACATGTGGCTGCTCCTGGCAAATCTAGGATTAGTTCGAACACTGTGTCTAAAACGAGCATTAAAATTAAAAATTCATATGATTCAAATGACGCATACAAGAACTATGATCTAGAAAAGGCTAGGAAAAGGGCACTTCTTCAAAAGGATGGAATCTTAGGTTCACGACCTAGTGTATCACCTTCGAGTGTATTACTGAACACTACCTGTAGTAGCAAACCAAAACCTAAGTTAACTCAACAAACAGTTAGAAATAAACCCGTTGATCTAAATGTAAACTGTCAGAAACCTAATAGGTGGATCCATATAAGACGCAGACTCTTCCCAAAAGAAGTTTCAACATCCCCTAGATCTAACCTTAGATGGATACCAACGGGTAGGATTTTCAAAAATGTTAGTCTTAGGTGGATTCCTACAGGCAAGATACTAAGTAGTTGCTTCAAAACAAGTGGGATACCAACAACATCCATCCCTGAGGCAGGAAAGGAAATCATCAAATTAGCATGTTCAGGTGTCAAGAAGATAATTGACACTACATCTTTATGCTTCTAACATCTGGAACCCAGCTACACTTGGGGATCCATGTTTTTCTCTTCCTTGCCCCCCCCCCTTCTATTTTTCCATGCAGGTACAACAGCTATGGCTCCTACTGCAAAACAGCGTAGGACCCGTTTCTCACCGTCAAAAATATCATGATCCATCAGCTGTTCCACCATTGTACTTAATCTTCATGAATTGGAAACATTGCTTGCTCCTCTGGTTAAAGATTCTGCCAAAAGTCGTGCTTCGGTGTATCGAATGTTTCAGACAACCGATAATTCTCTAATTTCAGATACACCTGAATCTACAACAACAACTGAATCTTCTATAACAGAAGATCAAACTGCTTCCTACAACAATGTCGCAGCTGATGATCAACATTATGAACAGAGAAGTTTTATCGCAGTTGACTCTCTCGAAATATTTTTGGTACTTCACACTTGTTCAATCAATTGGACATACATGGTTTCGCTGTCTCCTTATACTTGGTTTCGTTGTCTTCAATTCATCATCAACATACGTGGTGTATGATTTTGAATCATTGAAAACATCGAGGGGGAGAGAGTGTGTAGGTGGTCATTGCTTCCTTGTTCTTCTACATGCTTTCGCAAAACCCAATGCCTTCTTGAATTTCTTCAATTAGAGGGAATAAATAAGACGATCTGTGGCTCAAACGTCTCACTTTGGTGTTATCGTCTCAATTTCACGGGTGATCTTATGTGAAGTTACCCAAATACGTGAGAAGATCTTGTTGATTTCTGGCATGTTACCCTCGAACGGATCTTCCGCAATTAGTCAGATCTTCTTCGTATGGTGTACTGCTCATCTACAAAATTCCACTGCATACTGAAACCTTCAAAAGTTAGAGGAAATGTAGACTTCATCAAAGCTTTAAATCTGCTAAATACAGTTGTCAGTTTGGGGGAAGCTGATTCAAACTTCTTCACAATGGCTTCTGAGTATAACAGTGGAACCCGACAACCGCTAAACTTCCCCAAACCCCATCATCAGCTGAACAAAGCCCCAGCTTACTCGTCAACAAATGGAAAGGTTATTTGCTCCTCTGTTCAGTGACGATATTGATGAACGTGCTCGGTGCATCCGCTGTTTCCGCTGCTCAACCCTGATAATACTTTTATACCGATACACTGCTACAACCACTTCGGTTGAAGAAGCACCACCAGTTGACTCCAACACAACAGTTGAACAAACCGCTTCCAACAATGATGAACCGGCTGATGATGTTCGGAATGAAGTACCCCCACCTGCAGATTTTGATCCAAATGCGTTCTTTAACCCGCTTGCATGACATCGCCGCACCTGATGTCGCGTAATCTTCAACAAACCATTTGAATCCTCAGAATCTGCACAATGTATACCAACATCAACCCTCCACACATAGATGGACAAAAGACCGTCCTCTGGAAAACATTATTGGCAACCCGAATCAATCAGTCGTTACGAGACAACGCCTTCACACAGATGGTGAACATTGCATTTATGCACTCACTGTCTGCCAATCTGAACCTAAAAATTCAAAGACGCAATGACAAAAGACAACTGGATCGAATCCATGCAAGAAGAACTCAACCAATTCAAACATCTTGAAGTATGGGAACTGGTTGAAAGACCAACAGGGGTCTACATCATTGGTCTCAAATGGATTTGGAAAAACAAATTGGATGTTGAAGGAAACGTTATCAAAACAAGTCACGCCTCGGTGGCTAAGGGTTATCGTGAAGAAGAGGTATTGACTTTGAAGAATCTTTTGCTCCTGATGCTCGTCTTGAGGCTGTTCGGATTTTCCTGGCATTTGCAGCTCACATGAACATCACGGTCTTTCAGATGGATGTCAAAACTGCTTTTCTCAATGGAAAACTGAAAGAAACGGTTTATGTCACCGTACCGTAAGGATTCATTGATCCAGAGTTCCTAATCATGTCTATAAACTGAAGAAAGCTCTCTACGGTCTCAAACAAGCTCCTCGGGCGTGGTACGATAAGTTATCATCTTTCCTCATTGCCTATAATTTTACCAAAGGTTCGGTCGACCCAACTCTTTTCATACAATATCACGGGAACATATTTTAATTGTTCAAATTTATGTGGATGACATCATTTTTGGGTCAACTCATAAAAAGTACTCAATCGCTTTTGCAAAACTAATGAAGAAACATTTTGAAATGTCTATGATGGGTGAACTTACGTTCTTTCTAGGACTACAAGTTCATCAATCACCCCGTGGTATTTTCTTGAGTCAGTCTAAATATGCCCTTGAACTGCTACACAAATTTAGAATGAATACCTGTGACACCTATGCCACACCAATGGCTCATACCAAGAAGCTAGAAGCTGATTTACATGGGAAATTGGTGGATCCTACAAAATACCGTAGTATTATTGGGTCTCTCATGTATCTAATAGCTAGCAGACCTGATATTTTCTTTGCCGTATATCTTTGCTCTCGTCGCGACCAACTGAAACCCACCTCTCTGAGGCTAAAAGAATCCTCCGATACATCAAGGGAACCATCAATTTGGGAAACTGGTATCCGAAGGATTCTGGTTTTGAACTAATCACTTTTTCAGACGCTGACCACGCAGGATGCTTAGACTCACGGAAAAGTACTTCAGGATCGTTACAATTTCTTGGTAAAAAAATGGTGTCATGGCAATCGAAGAAGCAGGATTGTACATCGCTGTCCTCAATGAAGGAATATGTAGCCATGACCGCGTGTTGTGCTCAAGTCATTTGGATGAGAACACAACTCAAAGACTATGGTTACGTATTTGACAGAATCCATGTATCGCGACAATCGGAGTGCCATTGCGATCTCGCAACTCGTTCAAGACTAAAATCAAAGCACATCGATCTTCGATATCATTTGATCAAGGATCACGTGGAACAGGGTACTGTTGAATTATATTTTGTGGGTACAGAATACCAATTGGCAGATCTTCTCACCAAAGCCTTGCCTCTCGCTAGGTTTAATGAGTTGGTCCACCGGATTGGTATCAGGTGTTTGACTCAAGAGGAATTGGATGAACTCCTAAAACAGTCTTAAAAACATGTAAAACACCAAAATCTCTTTTGTAAATATTTTTCAAAAACAAAATACAAAAATATAAAATCTGATAAAACAACAAGAATATTCTTCTATCTATTTTTTTTTCAACATGGCAAGTACATTTCTTCCGTCAACACTCTAATCTTTCAAAATTCAGTATTTTTCCGATCAAGTGTTGAGGGGGAGAAAATTAACACTTAACTGTTTCAAAACATTCGTGTACTTGCATGTTACTCTATTCTGGTTGTTTCTTGTATCAATGGTGGTAAACTTTTCTGGTTAAACTGACACTCCTCAGACCAAATTTATAACCTTTCATCATTTATTAAGTCGAGGGGGAGTGTCGTCAAGTTTCTGTCTTAAAAATCTTTAGTTTGGTTACCAAAAATGGAAGTTAAAGGCTTTGGGTGAAAATGGAAAAGGTGGAGGGACTAAAAGTGTCAATAGCTTAAAGTATTTTTCAATAAAACATCCCTCCTACCTCATTTATTTCATCACATTTATTACTTCACCTAATATCATCAACGATCCAAAATCGTTTAACAAATCCGTGCTTTCGATCATCAACTTGTAAGTGGTTTTGTGTTCTTAACATGTTTTTAAACAATGGTTTTAAATTTCATGCAAATCCAACGGTTAAAATTAAGATTCAATGGATTTTAGTTTTACGTGTAAGGGTTAGAACACATGATCATGTGTTGTGTGTTTGTGGTTAAAAAGACAGTGTCAAAATGTTTTAATAACATCAATGATATCTTTTCTATCCTCAAAATGCACCCAGAAACACGAATTGATGGAGTTTGAAAATTAGGGTTTATGCGTGGGTTTGGGTATTTTCAAATGTGATTGATTCTGATCAAAAAGATTGTTGTATGAAGTTGCTTTTATAGTGAATTGATGATATCTAAGCTTAGAAACAACCCAGAAACACTAATTGATTAAGAATTAGAAATTAGGGTTTAATGTTCGTAAGATTTAGGTACTTTTGATTCATTGCGAACTAGATGTTAAAACTTGGTCATTACACTCTCACAACATCTTAGAATTACCAGAAACACTTTGGTGCATATCCTATGGCTAGATTTCATACGCGTAAATTTTGAACTTTAGGGTTTTAGGCTACGCGTAAGTCTTTCTACGCCTAACTGATCAAATGAGTGATTGTGATTAAATCTATTATATAATGAGTGTTAGTGTCAAAATTGATGTTATGATGATTTTTATTTCAGGCTTGCTACTCGTAAAAAATCAGAATCAAGGTCATTGAAACTCTACGCATAAGGATCACCTTACGCGTAGAAAGTTATGCGTAAGAAAAATCTTACGAATTACGCGTAAGGTTCTACATGGGGATTATCCTGTGAAGGATATGCGTAAACAAAGTGACTCTACGCATAAGGTTTACTCTTACGAGTAATCCCACGCGTTTTAGGTACGCCTACGCTTAAGCTTTACTCGGATAACTCCTGTTCCTACGCTAATATTTCTTACAGTAAGTCGATTCTACGCATAAGCTTACATCTACGCGTATACTTATCTTGTTTATGCATAAGCTACTATTCCTACGCATAAGCCTGATCAAACTCGTTTTGGATTGTTAGCGTGCAAACTTGTAAATAAATGAATCATAACGTCGAATCAAAAATGTCACTAATAAACATAATCGTTTGATATGTTGTGAACTATAAGTGATAACATAAACTTTAAAATTTAAAGTTAACTAACTCACGAAACTCTTCACGACGTCATTGGACTATTAGACATACACGTGACTTTGGACTCGTAACAACCATTGACATTATACGTTCAATAATTAGACATTAAAACCTTCTGTTGACTAACATTATGTCTTTCGATATGTTGGTTCTTTTGGCTAATGTTATTTCAGATCACGACATGGCTGCTCAAATGAATGTGGATGCACCGAAGGTTCTCACAATTGCAGATATCTTCCCTAATGGCTATTCAAGAAAGATTGTAAAGATCAATCTCAGAGTTGACTTTGAAACCCTCACATGCTCAGAATCTTCTTGGTTGATTGCTATGGATATTTTAATAACCATCCTTGCCAATATGCTCTCACACTCCTACAGCATCGAGATCTACATACAAACAATTCGGAATTCAATGCAAAGGATCAAAGCTCGTGTGCGGTACTTGTGATGCTCAATCACAAACAAATCACCATCACACAAGCGATCTAAGGGTCGCTTCTAATTCACGAAATCGAGTCAACCGACTTCTATGCCACACCCATGAAGAGACAGCTCGAATTCTCGATTGATATTGGCTATGATGAAGCTCGGAATAATCACTAAGCATTCTCATGTGGGAGCTTAAGAACATTCCTCAACCGGAGAACCCTCTACATCATCATTACCAAATCGGTCTCGGTCGCGGATAGTGGTTATGAGAATCCCAAGCTCATGGAACTACAAATCTTCTGGTCTTTAATCAACAAAAAGGACATCAAATTGAAGCAAGCTATGGGAAGACATGATGTCATTTCACAAGAACTTGGCTCAAAGATTCCCTATGTCAGATACACGAAATTGTTGATCCAGAGAGCACTTGAACTTCATCCCGACATTCCACAGAGGCTCAATGACCCAGATAATCACGATATGTTGACTGAGCCTACCCTATCACGAATCAAGGAATCGTTTACAAAGAAAGCGGTGCCGTGGCAGCCTCGATCACCTTTGACAAATGAAATAAAAAAGCTTGAAACATACAAAAGGTATCAAGTAGCATGACGAGAAGGCAAGTTGGCCATCTCGATGATAAGCCTTCTCTGGAACACCTACTAGAGAACCGAAGAGGAAGTGCCGAAGTAAGCGCAAACACCGAGAGTCGAGGATGTTTCCCGGGAGGAATCCTTCATTTAAAGGGGATACCCCGCCAAGGAAGCCTAAGCATTATTCCCGTATCTAAGACGTAACCAGAGAAAGCTAATGACGAGACTCCGGAGGTTACCGAATCGATGAAGAGACTTTCTACTGAACCAAGAAAGTCAAATGTACTTCCTTC
>OU343220.1:219890465-219952113 GCA_910596185.1 Chrysanthemum makinoi
TTTATTCTGTTTTTAAATTTCTTATTAGCTTATTCAGATTGAAATCACTTATTTCAGTTTATTTGTTCATTGTTGTTTTCAGTTCATATAAAAAAAAAAAAAAAAAATTAATTAAAATCTCTTAAAAGAATAAAAAAATATAGTGAAATAGTGTTCACTTGATTTGATTATTAAAATTGTTTTGATAAGCTCTTATAAGCTCTCCTATAGCTTATTAATTGCTTATATAAGCCTCTACTCAGTTTTTACTCTTAAAACACTCTCTCGGTCAACAAAGTCATTTATGAAGTGCTTCATATGGATTTGGAGATGGAAATGGGTTGAATCAGAGTTGGATTTGGGTTGAAAATCAGTATTAGGTAGTGGTTATTTAACTGAGTTACAAGCCATCGTGGCAGGACATCTTGTAAGTTTCAATTTCGTTTCATTATTAGCTTAATAGAGTAGTAGTAATTGCATTGATTGGTTCTGTTATAATTAGAGTGATATTGCTGTGAATTTGCTTGAATTAGGTCTAGTATAATTAGTAGTAGTTATATTAAGGATTGTAGTAACTTGAAATTTTGATTTGCTTTGTTCAGTTTGAATATCATCTTAAGAAAGGAGTGTTTGGATCTGCTTATAATCTAGGTTAGAGGCTTTGTTAGTGATTAAATTCTGTTGCATTACAATAGTATAGGTCTATTTAGTATTAGTTCATAATTTGCATCATAGAGCTTCATTAGTCAAATTAGCTTTTAACTTGATCTTAAGCTTAAATCTGTTAGTGACAGAATTCAAGGAGGATAGAAATAGGTTTAGATCTCATATTATTAGCTTAATCAAGTTTTGTTGTAGCTTATTTCATTATTCTAATCAAATTAGAGTCACCAGAATCTCAAATTAATCAAAAATTCATTTCTGAGTTAAAAGTCAAAAGTTAGAAAAACAGCTTTTCACCAAACTTTGTGGATTTTTCCTTGACTCATTTTTGAGTGAAAATTAGTGAAATTCTGGGATAAACAAGTTTAATTGGTCAAGTTTTGAAAACTGATTTTTGTCAAATTTTTGGAAATAGTCTTAAGCTCTAAATCAGCTGTGCTTTAAGCTGGCTTTTCCCCTGTTCACACTCAGTAGTCACTCAGTGTGAAACAGCAAACTTGCAGGCCTTGCACAGGGCTCATTCTAGATAGTTAGGACCTGAAATTTGGTTTAACTGTTCTTAGCTAGGTCCTTTATAGGATCTAATATACGGTGTTGAGTTCCAAGTAGAATAGATAGCTTATTTTTAAGCTTGAATTGAGCACCTCAGGCCTGATTTGAACTAGTTTGAGTTTGTACTCATAAGCTTGTACCTGGTAATTCAGAGGTTAAGCTTAGTTACTTTAGGTGTACTTAAGTTGATTTTAGCTTAGAAGAGCTTCTGGTAGCTTTTGGCTCAGTAGAGTAGCTTGTAGCTTATTACAAGTGCTTATTTGGAAAACAGTTACACTACATCTCCAATTTCTTGCACACTAGCATAGGATTTGATATTTTTCATAGATTTAGAATATTATTGTAGACTTTTATTGAATTTTTCATATTTTTCCACACTGTTTGCTATTTTTCTTGATTTAAACTAGTTTTTAATACTTTTTAAATAGCATTTAATACAAATAATTCAGAAAAAGTTCCAAAAAATAATTTTTCAATTTTACTAGATTAAGAAAATTATAAAAAGCAAAAAAATAAATTTTCTAAATTTTTCCTACTTTAATTTGTAATTTTTAGCATTTAAATTAGTTTAAATTAGTTTTTAATTCAAAAAAATTCCAGAAAAATCTTAAAAAAATAATTTTAATTCTTAGATAATTTTCTAATATCATTTTTAGTTAGAAAGTAATTTCAGATTATTTTTAGGACTTAGAATAGACGTAGCTGCATTTTATTTACGTTTCTTTTAATACGTTTTAGTATAATTCGCATATTTAGGATTTCCCGTAGTGTAATTTCCCTTAATTGTTTTCCCATTCCCCGTAGTTTTAATATTATCATAAATCCAAAACATCGAGCATTTTAATAACGAACCAATAACGACGTTGCCCATTCACACCTCATTGGGAAACGACTCGGATTTCCTAATCCGTATCACTATCACTCACGGGTTTTGATTCATTATCCTTTTTCCTAAGGGGATTTGAAATCATTACTTGTGGTTATTTTTGATATCGATATTGTGGTTTTATCCATATACACACACCCCTAAACCTCAACGAATCAATTGAATATGACCAAATACCCAAAACAAACATGCTTTGTGTGACTAAATGTTAGAAAAGGCCACACAAACATAAAATTCATGTGGCCATTGGATGATCAATAGTCACACAAAATACACATTTCTTCACTTTAAACATCATATGGTCACACTTATTAACACTTTTGGCCACTTTATGCTTAATTGAATGTGACTAAATACCCAAGTTTCCTAGGCCGACATAAACGTGCCCGAGCGGTTCCCTAGGCCGACGTAGAACGACGACGCCTATTCCGAAACGACTAAGGTTCCTCGACGTCGTTGTCCGAGTTCCTAGGCTGACGTAAATGTGCCCCGACGGTTTCTAGGCCGACGTAGAATGACGGAGCCTATTCCGAAACGACTAGGTTCCCCGACGTCGTAGACCAAGTTTCCTATGCCGACGTAAACGTGCGCCGATGGTTCCTAGGCCGACGTAGAACGACGGAGCCTATTTCAAAACTACTAAGGTTCCTCGACGTCGTTGATTGAGTTTCTAGTAGGCGTAAACTTGCCCCGACGGTTTATCATTAACCTTGATATTAGTCACATTGAGTGTTTGTGTGACTAAATTCAAGATGTTATGTATGGTCACATGAAGTATTTATATAGGTGTCTAAATCATAGAGTCATATCTTGTCACACATTATTTAAGTGTAGTCACAATTCGATACATATCACAAATGTGTGACTAAATTATGTTACGAGTAATAAAAGATAGCAAGAAAATAAAAAAGGATGTTACACCCCAGCGAGGAGTCGAACTTGCGACCCTCCCTGGAAGTCAAGTGATTTACCATCTTGCAGAGTAACATATTATTAAGTTAATGTAATGCATTTCCTTTTAAATATAGAAGTTTAAGCTTCATTGTTTTTGGCTAGTAGCTTAAAGAGTGCTTATAGAAGCTCCTTATTAAACCGTGACTTTTTCTCCCTCTGCTTATTTTCAATTTGTTTCACTTTTAAAATTTCGAATCTAGCAAAACCAAATAAGTTGTAGCTTATTTGGTTTAAAGGGTAAAATCATAACGGTTTAAACCATTTTTGTTCATTTTTTTTCTTGATTTCGACCATTTTTGTACGTCTGGGACCGTTTTTGTCTATTGTCTAACGTTTTCTTAAAAAAATGGTATGAAGGCGTACAAAATGTCAACGAACACAATGTAGCAAAACAAAGAAAAAAGGAGAAGAAGCGATATGAAAACGAAAAATCGTACAAAATATACGAAAACGTAATAAACGTTTCATAACGTTTTAATATGAAGGAAAACATTAAGAAAAGCTTGAAAACATATGAATCCGTAGTCGGTCTAAAACGGTCTGAATCCATCGAAATTGTCGAAAATTGTCAAAATCGGTCGAAAACTAGCGAGATCCGTCAAAATCAATTGAATGGTCAAAAGGAGACGAAAAACGTTACAAAGCGGATGAAAGCGTAAAAATACAAAAGCGATATAAAAATGTTGTATAGTATTTGTCTTAGTTTACAAAACCCGATGCACATGACCCATGACCCATGTTAATTACCCATTGTCGATCACCAGTCATGTATTGGTCGATAACATGACCCATTACCCATGTTAATTACCCATTGTCAACAATCATGGATGTGTATTAAAGTAACATGACACTCTAAGCAACTATAACACAATGTATATGACCCATATGATGTTAAATACCCATTAATTAATGTGACCAGTGATAACCTAATGCACATGACCCATATTTAGGGGGTGCTTGGTTGAGGGTAATTGGGGGTGGGGAATGAGAAAGGTAATGATTAAACATGCCTGGTTAGGAGTAAGGAATGCAATCATTGTTTAGTATTTGGTAATGGGGCATTACTAGTAAATTGGGAGGTATGGTAATGATTACTCACCACCATCAGCAGTAGCCACCACCGGCACCACCAGTGTTGGGAATTATGTGAAGTTTGGATTATGCTGATATTACTGCCGAAATGATTCTGCTGAAGACATAGTGGATTCTGCTGAAGACATAATCTACTGAAGAGTAATAGTTATTAGTCTGTTTCTGCGGAAGTGTTTATTCCGTGTTTAGTATATTTAGTTTGGATATACATGAGCTTTATTAGGAAGTGATTGTGTATATCTTATGTAGTTTTAAGTTTATAACGTTTCTTGGGAAGCGGTTTAGAGATATTGTTTAGGGTTCCTTGTCTATAAAAGGAACACATTAGAAAGAGTTATGTATCGATTGGAAAAACTCAGTTTTAGTTAATATAAAGATCCATAGAGGATCAAGAAGTTCTTAGTTATTACTTGTGTTTATATTCCGCTGCTGAACATAAGTTGTAGAGATTATCTTTTATTGTGCTTGTGATTACATAGGCATACATAACGATCCACGAGCTCAAGATCTATTAAGGTCTATTTGTTTTCAACAAGTGGTATCAGAGCCTTGTGAGAGTCTCTACGATACTAAGGACAAGCTTTGTCTAAACACCCATACAACCATAACAAAATCATCATGCCTGGTTCAGATGTTGATCTGAACTCACCAACAACCAAAACTCCACCCATCTGCAACAACTAAGTCTCTCTAATAGCAATGCTAAGTTTCCTTACCTTAAAAGGGAGGAATATGAGCTTTGGGCGATGAAGATCAGGCAGATGGATCTCCAACATTGATTGGAATCTATGGCAGATAATTCTGAAGGGGAACAGTTTAAAGAGAACTACCACGGATGCTGCTGGTAATATGATGAATGTTCCTCCCAAAGCTGTGAAGAGTTGTGGCGGTTAGAGAGAGAAACCAAGGTCTGAACTATTCTTCTGCAAGCTATTCCTGAGGATCACTTAAGTGATTTTCACTTCATGCAAGATGCTAAGGATATATGGTTAGCAATTAAGGCAAAGTTCGGTGGGAATGAGGAGTCTAGGAGACTGAAGAAGTCCATGCTAAGACAACAGTTTCAGGACTTTCAAATCTCTGAAGAGGAAGGAATTCACAAGGGCTATGATAAGTTTCACAAGATCTTAAGTCAGTTGAATCAGCTACAGGCAAAGCCGGATAATGATGACTGTAACTCTAAGTTTCCGAGGTCATTACCTCCATCCTGGCTACATGTAAGCATAGCTTTAAAAGCTAAAGGTGGTTTGGACATGATGACCTTTGATGAGCTGTATAACAAACTTAAAGCTCTTGAAAATGATGTAAGAAGTCCTTTTCGGTCATCCTCTACTGCTAGTCATACTGCCTTTGTTGGAGCCTCTACTCCAAAGTCTAGCTATGGTCCAAGTCCATATCCATCATCATCTAATGCTGCTCCTTCATCAAGTTCTCACTCTAAATCAAGCAACATTATGGAAGATGTACTTGGATCCTTCTTTGCTGATTATGATCCTCAGCAGGAACTGGCTTATGAGGATTTTGATCAGGTGGACCCGCTTGAGATGGAAGAGATGAAGTTGAGGTGGCAAGTGGCCATGCTTTCCATGGATATCAAGAGTTTTGAAAGAAGAGCTGGAAGAAGGTTTGGATTCAAAGGACGTGATCCAGCAAGGTTTGACAAGAGGAAGGTTAAATGCTTCACATGCCAACAGATGGGGCACTTTTCTAGAGAATGCAAAGACAGGAAAGCGAGTGATGAGACAAGATACACTTCTTATCCCAGTATCGAAGGAGGCAGGAACATCAAAGGGATCAACTGCTTTGGTCACTCTGGATAGCAATGTAGACTGGAAGCAACATGAAGAGTCGATAATGATGGTCCGATAATGTTGGGTTGATTGCCGTATTGTACAGAGGATAGGCATGATCAGATTGCCTTGATGGGCATCTCTCAGGTACAAAACTGTGTGTTTGGGTGTAGTGAGCGTTATAATGAACTTAAGCAAGCTTATGATATTTTGGAACCTAAATATAATGAATACTTTGTGGAAGTTGAAGCTTATAAACAGGCTTTAAAAACTCTAGAAAGACAAAAGGTTTGGTTTCAGAAGAATGAAATAGCTTATGATGAGAAAATAGGTGTTTTAGAAAGAGATCTCGAATGTGCTACAAATGAATTAAAATGGTGCGAGAAGTTATAGAGCAGTGATGTAGTGTCAGAAAATCTAGAGCTTAAGGAGAAAGTTAAGGAGGAAATTGCTAGGAATAATGAATGGATGATGAATGGTAATAAGTTGGCTAGTCTCATTTATAGTAGTCAAGCTCCCAATTCTACAGTGGCTTTAGGTTTTAAGAAATATGTAGGCTTAGAAGCTAGGGATGACACACGTAAATCTACACCAGCAGGCCTAGCTAATTTTGTGAAAGAAGGTGACCTACATGCCGTTAGTGGACCAATTAGAGGTGAGCACATGCCCATTGACCTTTCCACTCTTAATGACTTTGATGGATCACACCATCTGTATGGTAAAAAGTCAAGTGACTTGGGACCCTAATACTTCTACTAATGACTTTGTCTCTTGTGTTAACAGTGACAAGTCCTCCAAGCAAGGGTCTATAGAGTGTGATTCAAGTGACAAGTCTGACCTTCCCAAGTCTGCCCTTCCCAAGTCTTCACCCCTGCCTGCACTCAAGACTACCAATAAGCATGCCAGAGTTGATGCCAAGGAATCCACTTCCAAGACAGTTGCCTCTGAAGACTTGCTTTTTAATCCTTTGCATAATAGTCCTGTGAAAAACAATTCTTTTCATGGTTTTGTTTTGAATACTTCTGCTAGTAAGAATACTTCTTTTGGTTTGAATAAATCTTCTCTTCAGAAGAAATGTTTTGTGTGTGGAAGTAAATCTCATTTAATTAAGGATTGTGATTATCATGAACAAAGAATGAGTAGGTGTGGTGACTCTAGGCATAATAAACCTATGTGGACCAATGTTAATGCTATACCACCTTATGTTCCACAAGCTACTAAGTATAATACTTCTTTTTCTTGGAGAAGATCAATTGGAAAACCATATGTTAAACCAACCAGTGAATATTTTAAAAATGGTTTTTGGCCTAGATATGTTAACCCTATGACTAATGGGAAAGGGTACGGGATATCTGCTTTGCCAAGACCTCAGCAGGTTGTTCTTGGAATATACAGAGACCTAAGTTTCATTGGAAACCCAAGAACAATAGTGGATCTTATACTTCTACATGGCACAACTCATATGATCCACAAGGCAGGTTCAAGTCAGCAATGACTTGAGCCTCCATAGTGTACTAATTTTCTGTATATTTTGTTGTTGTTGTAGGATCATCCCCTTAAGCATAAAGATGTTGGAATTGTTGACAGTGGTTGTTCTAGAAGTATGTCAGGAAACAGGGACATGATGCATAACTTTGTGCCCATTGAAGGAGGAGGCAATGTAACCTTTGGAGGAAGTGATGGACGTATTACTGGAAAAGGGACCATCAAAACACCTCAGATGGATTTTGAGAATGTTTATTATGTCAAGGAACTTCAACATTTCAATTTGTTTCATCTCACAAATGTGACACTAAAACAAAGTACTCTTCACAGAGGATGAATGTCTTGTCTTTGTCTAAAGACTTCAAACTCCAAGAAAACCTCAATTTCGCTGAAGGTTCCTCAGATCACAATCTTTATACATTCAACTTAACTAATGTCCAACCATCGGTGACTTAACATGTTTGGTGGCTAAAGCATCTGTGGATGAGTCCACCAAATGGCACAGAAGGATGGCCCATGTCAATTTCAAGACCCTTAACCAGCTCTCTAACTGGGGACCTGTTCAAGGACTTCCTGCCAAAGTTTTCACCAATGATCATAATTGTGTTGCATGCAACAAAGGAAAACAACACAGAGCCTCCTACAAGGTGTTCTGTTACGCAGTAAGCATTATTTGAACCTCTTGACTACTTCATATGGATCTGTTTGGTCCAACTAAAGTGAGAAGCATTGATCATAAATATTTTTGTCTAGTTATCACTGATGGTTATAGCAAATTTTGTTGGGTATTCTTTCTAAGGACCAAAGATGAAACATCTGAAGTATTGAAAGACTTCATTACCCTTATTGAGAATCAGTTGAATAAAAAGGTGAAAGGAATTAGGTGTGATAATGGTACAGAGTTCAAAATGCAATTCGATAGAACTCTGCAGGATCAAGGGAATAAAAGGGACTATAGCACTCCAAGAACCCCTCAACAAAATGGGGTGGCAGAAAGAAAAAATAGAACCTTAATAGAGGCTGCAAGATCAATGCTAGCAGACTCTAAACTTGCTACCATGTTTTGGACTGAGGCTGTTGGTACAGCTTGTTATGTACTCAATAGAGTGTCCATTATAAGACAACACCTTAAAACACCATACGAACTTCTTTTTGGGAAAGTTCCTGTTATTCATTACCTTAAACCGTTTGGCTGTCAAGTGACAATTTTAAATACCAGTGATCCATTGGGCAAGTTTGATGAGAAAGCTGATGATGGTTACATTGTGGGGTATTCTGCTCATAGTAAGGCATACAGAGTTTACAATGTATTTGCTAAGAAGATTGAGGAGACATTGAACCTGCGGTATCTTGAAGACAAGCCTAATGTTCAAGGACAGGGACATATTTGGTCATTTGACCTTGATTACTTGACTGATTACTTGGGCTATGCTAGACATGTGGCTAACCAAAATACAGATTCTGAAGCATCTCCGACGTCTAGTGCAGAACCTTTGGAAGCTCATTCGAAAGTGGGTCGATGATGATGAACAACCCATTGTAGTGCCTTCTTTCTCTCCTAACAATTTTGTAGGTGAACTTCTAAATGATAATCTTGATATGGGTGAAGATGAATTCTATTATCTGAGGACCTTGCCAACTGAAGAAACAAGAGTATGCACCAATTTAGATCTGAGAGGAATGTTAAAGAAAGTTCAAATGAAGCACTTGGAGAAACTCCAATTCTGCTGAAAGGGAATCTGTTTCTCCTCACCTCTCCAATTCGAATTTGAAAGACATGTTGACTCTACTCCTATGTCTACTAAAGTGTCAACAGACCTTGGAGAACCTTATACAAGGTTTCCAAAACCTTCAGATCTTGGTAATCATCAACCTAAAGGGGCATCTTCAACAGACCTTCCTATGATACTGACATTGAACCTACTATGACTAATCTTGATTATTCCATTGATGTCAACACCACCACTACAACTAGGATCAACAATGTTCATCCACAGTCTAATATTATTGGTGATCCTAATGAACCTGTTAGAACAAGAGTACTTGTGGCGTTCTAAATATGGACAGTGGCTTTTGTCTCTTATGTCTCAAATCAGCAGAGAGACAATCACCAGAACTAAACATCTGTTGCTGTTTGCTTGTTTTCTCTCACAAGTAGAACCAACCGGTGTTACTCGAGGCTCTTGAAGATTCAAGTTGGCTTGAAGCTATGCAGGATGAGATGCAACAATTTCAAAATCAGCAGGTTTGGATATTGGTACCACTACCTGATGGTAAGTATGCTATTGGGACAAAATGGATCTTGAAGAATAAGAGAGATGCTCGAGGTGTTGTCATTAAAACAAAGCCGATTAGTTGCCCAGGGTTATAGACAAGAGGAAGGGATCGATTATGATGAGGTGTTTGCACCAGTGGCAAGAGTTGAGGCTATAAGGATTTTCTTAGCTTATGCATCCTATATGGGTTTTATGGTCTATCAAATGGATGTTAAAGGAGCCTTCTTGTATGGTGAAATTGAAGAGGAGGTGTATGTCACTCAACCTAAAGGATTTGAAGATCCAGATCATCCTAACTATGTGTATAAGGTAGTCAAAGCTCTTTATGAACTACATCAGGCACCGAGCACTGGTATGCTAGGCTCTACCTTCTATTTGAAGCATGGTTACAGAAGAGGTGCAATTGATAAGACTCTTTTCCTAAAGAAGAATTCCACTGACATAATTCTTGTGCAAGTATATGTGGATGACATTATTTTTGGATCCACAAAGGAAGCTTGGTGCAGGGAGTTTGAGGAGCTTATGAAGGGAGAGGTTCAGATGAGTGCAATGGGAGAGATGACTTTCTTTTTGGGTCTTCAAGTTCAGAGAAACCGATGGTATCTTTATCAGTCAGGACAAATATGTGAGGGACATCTTGAAGAAGTTTGGTATGGAGGGTGTAAGGACTGCCACTACACCTTATGAAGCTTCAAAGACAAAGACCAACAATGAAGCTGATCCACCTGTGAATGTTCATTTGTACGCAGTCTATGATTGGGTCTTTGATGTATTTACACTTCGGGCCGATATTACTTTTCTTTGTGAGTGTTTGTTCGTGACATCAAGTTACTCCATTGACTTCCCATCTCAATGCTGTTAAGAAGATCTTTAAGTACCTTAAAGGCCAACCTCTTCTAGGTCTTTGGTATCCAAAAGAGTCTCCTTTTAAGTTGGAAGCATATAGTGATAGTGACTATCTTTGGTGCTAATATGGATAGGAGGTCCACTTGGAGGTTGCCAATTCCTTGGAAAGAGATTGATTTCTTGGCAATGCAAGCAACAGACTATTGTGGCTACCTCATCTACTGAAGGAGTATGGCTGCTTTTGCTAATTCTTGTGGACGAGGTTCTTTGGATTCAAAATCAGTTGTTGGATTATGGGTATAATTTCATGAACACAACAATTTTTATTGATAATCAAAGTACCATATGCATTGTTAAAAATCCAGTTTTTCATAGTCGAACAAAACATATTGAAATCAGGCATCACTTTATAAGAGATGCATATGATAAAAATTTGATTAAAGTGGTCAAAATTCTTACATCTGATGATAATGTGGCGATTTGTTAACAAAGGCTTTTGATGGACCAAGGTTTCAACACCTTGTGGTCCATATTGGGATGCTTAACCCTTAGCAGCAAAGTTTAAGGGGAGGCATAGGCCTCAGGGGAGGCATATGCCTCAGGGGAGGATTTGTGTATAACTTTGCTTTTTGCTATGTAAATTTGTATATTTGGTTGATTTTAACTAACTCTAACCTGCTAATGTTATCTTAGTGTGTTTCTTTGTTGGTTTGTGTGTTTCTTTGTGTTTCGTGTTTGTTTTCTTGAGAATGGTTGTCCCGATCAGTTGAGATATGGTCAAGAAAGCTTAAGCTTGTTTCTACTGAATTATGTCGAAGTTATTTGATTCATTCAAAAGAAGTACAAAAGCAAATAGATCATTCATTCATTCAAGACAAGCAGTTTACACTTACGACTACAGTACTAGCAACATCAAATGCATCTACATGATCAACTAGTCCTAATCTATTACATATCATCCATTCCAACATCTAAATTGGTAAAGATGAGCGATGAGTATATTTGCTCACATCGTTTGGCACTATATGATGGCTATGCTTTTGTGATGAGCATAACCAACTCTAACAGATGCTAAGGATCAAAATAGAGAGGATGGATTGATGAAAGCGAAGAATTTGAAGCTGATTGTGGTAGAGAGATGAGAAGGAAAGATTTTCATTTATGCATCATCTACTCTTTCCATCATACAACAACTTACATCATTTTCCTTTTTCGTTCCTCGATCGATATGTGATGATGCATCAAAACATGATGCCAAGAGACCAAGCACCACCTTTCTACCCATAGGAAGTGGATTCACTGCTCGAGGTCTACATTGAGGCTGAGGTCTTTGAGGGGTTGGGAGTAAGATGTTCCTCCTTATAGGAGTCATCAGAATCTTGTGATTCACTTGATTTCTCAACACTTTTATCTTCTGATGAGGAGAGAAAGGGTGATTTCTTTGGTCGTGGGTATGGTTTTGGAAAGTAATGAAACCATGAATTGGTATCTTCACTAGATGATGATGAGGATGTTGTTGTGAGATCTATGATCTCAGGTTTGGTACTCATGATGAATGATGGCTAATTTTGGGTTTTTGATGAAATTAGGGTTTGAAATAATATTTGGGGGTTTTTGATGATGTAATATGTGTGCTTTGGGATTGCTTTATAGACGGGTTCAAGTGGTAAGAGAATTAATGCGTGTGGGTGAAACAGTAAAAAGATATTTACTGAAGCTTCTTGAATAAGTAATCTGTTTCTGCTGATTATTCTACTTCAGCAGAATGGTTTCTGTTTCCACCGAAGTTAAAGTGAATATGAGTACAAGTAGAAATCCACGTCATCATTGGTCAACTTTGACCAAAATTGGGAAATTTTCATTTATTCTCTACCGGCATATATTCGCTCCATATTAAGTGATTTGATTTTTAACTCATTCAAAACACTTCCTTTTGTGCATATTGTAACCCTAATCTTCAAAATCTCTCATGGCGCTTCAATTTAAACATGATCATAATAAGGTTGCTTTTCTTGGGAACCGCTCGGGGAGATGAGTTGTATCGGCCGATGATTTCATTTTACAAAGATCAAAATTCAGTATGCATTAACGCATTCTCCAAATGCTATATATGAATCTTTGGTTACTCAATTTTGGGCGACGGTAGAAAGAAGAAGTGATTCTGAGATAGTTGCAAGTGTTGATGGAAAAGAGTATGTGGTAACGAGGAACGATAGAAGACAACTTCACTTGGATGATGAAAATGGAGTTTATCATTCTGATTCTACAATGGTACTTGAAGGGATTCAGGCGATTGGATATCAAAGTACGAGAACAGATATGTGGTTAAAAAATAAGTTTTGTCCTATGTGGAGGTTCATGGTTCATACGTTGCTCGGTGTTTTAAGCAATAAGTCCTGGAGGATGGGATCAGTTTTCAACTCAAATGGGATGTTGTATTGTTTGTTTATCTAAGGGTTTGACTTATAATTTCTCTAAGTTTATTTTTGATAATATGGTTGAAAATATAACTAGGCAAAAGGGTAAGTTTTTGATGTACCCTAGGTTCTTACAGATGATATTGAATGTTTCCACACAAACCCAAGCTTTCTATCCCATAGGAGTTTTGACCTCTAAGTTATTTGCAACTATGAGCACTAAGTTTGAAGGGACACATTTTCCTTTGTTAGCAGCAATGTTGCCTCCAGAGAATGTTACTGCTGATGAGGGTAATGTTGTTATTGTACCCTCTGTCAATACTACTGATGGTAATCTTTCAGTAGATGTAAATGAGGGTTCTACTGCTGTCGAGGCATCCATACCTTCACCTAGACCTTGTCCTAGCCAAGAACATACACAAGTTTCAAATGATGAAGTTCAGGATCACATTGATGAAGTTGAGGTTGATAGATTGTCTACACCAAGTCCTGTTAGGAATCCATTTGGTGAAGGATGTTCTAATGTTGATCAGTTAATGTTGCTCGAAAAGTCTAATGTAGTTCCAATTTCAACGAGCAATCGGATGATACTGATGTGGATCCTATTACACTTGCCTCATTATATGCTCTCGATGAACAAGCTACAGGTGAGGTGATTGGTCTTAAGAAAGAACTTGTCGAAACCAAGACTGTTTTTGGTAAAAAGATTGTGGCATTGGAGACAAAAGTTGAACACTTGGAGGAATTACTAAGTCAGAAAGGTAATAAGAAGCTGATTTCTTCTAAGGAGGAGGACGAAGAGAATCTTCATGCATCCCTTGGAATATTAGGCGATGCGCTCTTACATCAGATGTTTCTTCTCTTATTGCTAAATCTTCAAAGAGTAAGGATCCTATTATATATGCTAGCAAAAGAAGAAGACAATGTTTGACTAACGTGTCTGCTGACACTTCAACGGAGCCGCATATGGTTGGTGCATCTGATGTTATAGTTGAGGAGGTTGTTTCTGATTATGGTCAAACTTCGTCTATTCCAGAACAATCAAATATTTAGCCTTAGCAGATGATGAAGAGGTTTTGTTCTTTGGGAGAATGTTTAAGTTGACTTCTTCTTCTGAAATTTTCTCTACATCTGTTGAGGATTTGTCACAACTTTGTTTCCTCGATGTGGGTTTGCTTGTTTCTTCTGAAGCTCACGTTGGTTGTCTGATATTGGTTCTCTTGAGACATTTTTGACAAAGAACAGGATCATGTGATTGATGATATACTTAATTAGGTATAGTGATGAAGAAGAAAATCAAGCTCAAGCTAGATTGTTTGCTAATTATGAGAATATGTAGAAGAGTCGTATTGTTGCTAAATTTCTTCAAGATCAGTATGATTCTAATTTGACTCTTGAAAGGCAATTAGAGCTTGATGTATTATTTCCTAAGATAACTGATGATCAATGGGATGCATATACTTCTCAAGGTGCATCTGATCCAAATCTTGCAAAACTTATCTTAGGAGCATCTTTTGATGATGATACTTTTGTGGATAAAATGGTGGCACTTGGTAATCTAAGGAAGCAAGAATCTGCTGCAAAGAGAAGAGCTTTAATTGATCAAAGAAATAAAACCAAAGAGAAAAAACTTATGATTGTTGCTCAGAAGAGGAATTATATGAGGAGTGTTGTGAAGAATTCGCTATGTATAATTCGGTATGTCAATGAAGCAAATCAATGCTTTGTCTGATGATGCTTTGATTAGACAGTATCATATGGTTATGCAGTTTTCTTCTTCTGGTTCTACTTCTTCTACTCAATTGGAAAACATTGTTTCAATGACTGATGTTCCTACAGCCAAGAGACAGAAAACAGTTGAAATTGTGGATAATTTTGATACTATGTTGCCTTTGGTCATTTCTCCAGTTGTTATCTCTAATACAACTTCAGTAGCTACTCTTTCTTCTGATGTGGTTGTTGCTGCTGAATCCACTTTGGTTTCTTCTGAAATGTTGTCTAGTGTGGATTTAAGTGATTCTCTGATTCAGGGAAATGATCTACAGCTTGATACTAATAATATTCTTGGTACGGGGCAACAGAGCTTGGTTACAAGGAGTTCGGACAGGTTGGCTAGAAACATTCTTCTGGGAATACTACTTTAGATCTCAAGGCTGATGAATCTACCTTTATTGAAGTTGGATCTGTGGAAGTTTTTCTTGAAGGAACTCATGTGGTCTTGGTTGATTGGAAAGTTGGAAAGCTTAACACTGTTTATAGGCTTTGGATAATACGTTCTTGAGTTTAATTTCTTGAAGGACATTCTTCATTTGGTGACCAGACATGATTTGAAGATCTTTGTATGATCATGTTATTCAGTATTATAAGTCTCATTCAGCAACAGGTTCTGGTTTATATTTGTTGGGTGATCTTCAGGTTATGTTTGATTCTCATTCTCCAAATGGTCAAGGGTATTCTATTTGGAAGCATTCTCATAAGTGGGAGATTGAGAGTTGGAGATTTTATCCGTTGCCTTGTGTACATGTGGTTCAAACTAAATGTGGGATGATTTTGTGTATGCTCTCAGATAAGCTTTATCCGTTATCGGTTAATTTTATGGAAATGTTCTTTGAGACACAAGTTGGAAGTGCTCCGAATCTGTTGGAAATGATGAACTTCATGCTACTCAATGTGTTGGTTTGATTAAAAATCAGCTTCTATCACATAAAGGTTCATCTTGATTGTACCATTTTGTAATATTTGTTTTCTTTATTATTAGTTAAAAAAAATTTTTGGTTTTTTTTTTCTAACTCCTCTTCTTGAGGCTTGTTGTATATTTCTCCGGTTATTGACTCACCGATATACCTTATGTATATTAAAGAGTTAGCTAGTCCAAAGGGTACAACTTTGGTAAAGACACATCAAATCTGTTGATAGCTGTAATGATTTGCTAAAAATCATAGGGTATGCAACCACCCCTGCTTAATTGTTGAGTGTTGTATGGTTTTCAATTCACCATGGTTTATTCCATTTTGGAATCCAAGAATTGACTATCCCACATGTATATGGCTTGTGGTAAGTGGCATTTCATATTTGGTTCTCAATTCACCAATTCTAAGAATTGACTAGTCCTGAGCAAACGGCTACAGGTAAAGACATTTTAAATCCGTTTATATGTGGGTTCTGGTTTGCCAATAAATCAGATGGTTATCGTGTACCATAGTTCTGAACTTAAACATATGGCTACTCCAGTAGTTATGGCTATTGGTAAAGAGACATCAAATCCATTATTTTCAATGATTCACCTCTCACGGGAGTTAACACACCTGGATGTGATGAGAATAGTCTGAAACTAATCTGTTTTGATGTACCTCTTGTCATGTGTTCTTTGCAAAGATCAGTGTTTTTGAGTTTCTACCTTCTTGAGATGGTTTCTTTAGATTCTTTGCTTTCTGATGTTGTTTGTGCCCAATCCTCGTGTCTTTGTAAGATCTATCAAGACGGAACTTAACAGAGTCAAATTCCAGTTTAGGGGAGGATTGTTGGGAATTATGTGAAGTTTGGATTATGCTTGATATTATCTGCCGAAATGATTCTGCTGAAGACATAGTGGATTCTGTGAAGACATAATCAACTGAAGAGTAATAGTTATTAGTCTGTTTATGCGGAAGTGTTTATTCCGTGTTTAGTATATTTAGTTTGGATATACATGAGCTTTATTAGGAAGTGATTGTGTATATCTTATTTAGTTTTAAGTTTATACGTTTCTTGGGAAACGGTTTAGAGATATTGTTTAGGGTTCCTTGTCTATAAAAGGAACACATTAGAAAGAGTTATGTACCGATTGGAAAAACTCTTTAGTTAATATAAAGATCCATAGAGGATCAAGAAGTTCTTAGTTATTACTTGTGTTTATATTCCGCTGCTGAACATAAGTTGTAGAGATTATCTTTTATTATGCTTGTGATTACATAGGCATACATAACGATCCACGAGCTCAAGATCTATTAAGGTCTGTTTGTTTTCAACAACCAGCACCACTACCACCACCACCCCCTACCACCATTAGCAGCCACAACAACTAGTAGCCACCACCACTAGCAGCCACCACCACTAGCAACCACCACCACCAGCAACCACCACCACCACCACCACCATTACCACTAGCAGCCACCACCACCACCATCACCAGCCACCACCACCACCACCATTACCACCAGCAGCCACCACCACCAACCATATTGACGATTACCACCGCCACCCACCACCACCATCAACCACCACCACCACGGCCACCTACAGCAACCACCACCACCACCAGTGGCCACCACCACCACCACCATTAACCATGGCATGCCACCACTTCACCACCATTACCACTAGCAGCCACCACCACCACCACCACCACCAACCACCATTACTACCAGCCACCACCACCACCACCAGCAGCAACCACTACCACCACCAGCATTAACCACCACCACCACCCCCACCACCACCACTAACCGCCACCACCACTACCACTTTGGAGGTTAATGTGTTTTTCTTAAAGCAAACACTATCAAATATAATGATAATCTCCATTCATTACTTTGCATTCACTTGCTGCACACTTACATACAAAATATATAAAAACATATGCTATATCACCTACAAGCTTTCGAAAACTCAATAATCAGTCGAACTTATACAAGGTTGAGCTCAACTCATTAAACATTTCGAGTTCATTTGATAGGTTTGAGCTTGAGCTGATACTTTCGATAAGAATCGGGTCGAATGAACTCTATTTGGCTTGAGCTTTCTGACACGTTTATCTTGATTCGGAATTAAAAAAATTAAAAGTTTGGCTCGAGCTTGGCTCGTAATATATCATTTCCCCCCCTAATAAAAACAAAGATTAAAATATTTCATGTGTTAAATTTATATGTAATATTTTACATGTCTTGAACTTAGTTTTCCACAAAATAAAATTTCCCTCTCAACTTTTCACAAGTCCCGCCTAAACTTTTCCACAAAATCAAATTGCCCCTCTACTCATCTTTATACTTTTTCTAAAATGAAATTTTCATTCTAACTTTTCACAAAGCCCGCCTAATTGTTTTCCCAAAAATCAAATTACCCTATGTATCTTTTTTTTGAAAGATCAATAGAAATTAAAAACCACCAAAAAAAGGGGCGCCCTGTTTCGAGGAGAAACCAGGAACACCAACCCAAAGAATTACATCATGTTAAAATTACACCAATTATCCCATTATGCATCTTTACGTTTAGACCTCGTTTTGAACCATAGAAAACCAATCGCTTTAACCGCCGAAATAATCTCCACACTAGTACATGTCCGGTGTGAAAAGATCCGCTCATTCTAAGCTTTCCACATTTCCCAACACGCTACAATGATTAAACCTTTAATCACTTCACCCTTTAACGGCGAAACCCCTCATGTTTATGAATCTCCATTAAGTCTCGAACCAAAAAAAATATAGGAGGATGTGCCACCGGTTTGAAAGAGCTTGCCACACCTAGCGAGAGGCGATACTCACTGTGAAGATGTGATCGACCGTCTCCTCCAACTCTCGCATAAAAACTACAAACACGGTCATCCACCATAATATTTTGTCTCAAGAGCTTCCTTTGTAGGTAAGCGATCCAAAATAAATTTCGCCACATGAAAATATAGCACTTAGAAGGAACCCATTTTACCCATTTGAACACCACTTCCACTGTTTGTAACAGCCTCTGTATAATAATAATTCTTTTTGGCAGTACAACCAAAAAGGTTTTGATCAGTATACCCCGTAGCGCCCGCGTAGTCGAGGCCCATTTATTGAAGTCTAACTGATCCAAAGCAACCTGCGGCACTCGAGAAGGCTGGCTGTAACTCCAAATCAGGCAGCCGTACTTGCCGCTTCCAAACCCGACTAAAACTCTGATCGTCCTCTCTTTAAGTCTGTCCACATAACACTTTTTTGGAATCGGCGAACAAATGGGGATAAACCTTTCTAAGCGGTTTCAATCCCACCCAGTATCCACCAAAATATCACATTATTTCCACTCCCTATCACACCTTGAATTCTGTCGCTTATTCTTTTACCATCCGGTTTCCATTTTTTTCATCGAGCCAAAGGCGTCCATTAGGCCTTCTTAGAAGCGTTGGATGGAATAAGCCTCCCATTGTCTATTACTCCCATATAGCGCCACTATGATCTTCCAAAGCATACGTTTATCATCTTTGTATAAGCTATATCCATTTTGATAGAAGCGATTTGTACACCAATCAAAGCGATAATCCGAGACCACCTTGACTCTTTGGCTGAGTGACATCTTTCCAAGCAACCCAATGTATCTTTTTTATACCATCATCACCTCCCCAAACAAATCTTTTGATCAACATTTCCAAGTTTCCAATAACTTTAGCGGCGCTTTTAAAAGCGAAAACTAATAAGTGGGGATACTTTCAAGAGCTGCTTTAATCAAAGTGGTCCTACTATAGAAAAGAAAGTAGGAAGCTTTCCATTTTGAAAACCGATTCCTAACCACTTGCATCACGGATCCCAATTGTTAATTACGTTCATATTAGCACCCACCTTTATACCCAAATAAACAAAAGGCAGCTACCGTTTTGCACCCCAAAACTCTCGCCATATTATCAACTTCAAGATTATCCACACCGAAACCGAATAAATTATATTTTGAAAAATTAATTTTCAAACCGGGAATAAATATTAAAACTCTCAACAATCTATTGGCAGTTTTAAGATTATCCACTGAACCACTCCCCATAACCAATCGTCATCCGCATATAAAAAGATGAGACAAGCAAGGACCTCCATTAGGAAGTTTAATACCATTTAACCGATTCAAACTAGATGCCGCGGAACATACTGCAAATGCTTCCATAACTAATATAAATAAGAAAGGAGAAATCGGATCCCCCTGTCTAATACCTTTCGAGCAATCAAACATGAAAGTAGGAGACCCGTTGACCAAAATGGATGAAGAGGCGATTCTAACACCTTAACGTATCCACTTGCACCACTATCCAGGAAAACCCATTTGTCTTTTCACCTCCATAAGAAAATCCCAACTCACATTATCATATGCCTTCTCAAAATCAATCTTCATTAGAAAGGAGCTTTGTTTATTTTTCTTAGCCCACGACAAAATCTCATTAATAATAAGAGGCCCATCGGAATATATCTTCCACTCAAGAAAGCTGATTAAGTTTTGGATGTTATACTTCCCATAACTACTTTCAACCGATTAGCCAATATTTTTGAGATAACCTTGCTAATAACACCTATCAAGTTAATAGGCCTATATTCACCCAAACCCACTAGATTCTTATTTTTAGGAATAAGAGTAATAAAAGAAGCTGACACCTTTAGTAATCGACCAAGCTCATAAAATTATTCATGATTTCCTTAAAATCGTTAGCAAATAAGGACCAAATTTTTTTTATGAATTGAAAGTTGAAACCATCACGGACCAGGGCTTTATCATCACCTAGCGAAAACGACTTCTTTTATCTCTCCTTCTGAGAACCTTGCGGATAACATATCTTTATCCTCCTGAGACACTTGTTTAATATCAAAGCAAACAAGCTTTGGTCGCCATTTTATTTTCTCCTCGAACCGCTCCCGAAAAAAAGTCCAAACCTGATCTTTTACCTCCGAAGGTTTGGAAACCCAAACACCATCAATCAACAACCCCAGAATATTATTACACACCCTTCTTTTATTAATAATGCGATGAAAGTATTTAGTATTATCGTCCCCCAATTCTACCCATTTGTCTCTAGATCTTTGTCTCAAATCTTTATACGTAAAACCTTCAATTTTCGCCAAACGTTTTTTGCATTCAACCAAAACCCAAAACTCCTCTTCGTCAATGTCTCTACCTTCCAGAATTGTCTCAATCGACACAATATCTGATTTTAAAGACCTTTCCTCCTCTAATTCTTTGTTCTTATTAATCTCTTTCCACCCATTAATAGCCGCCCTTATCTTTCTAAACTTCTTCATCAGAAAAATGTCCGCTCGCCCTTCCTCTTGAAACTCCTCACTCTCATACCCCTTATAATGACACTTTCAAAATCATCACGATCAAGCCATGAATTATAGAATCGAAATGGTTTCGGACCAAAGTTTTTTGATTCAACGAACAATAATAAAGGACTATGGTCCGAATAAAGCTTCGGGAGAGCTCTATAAATAGAATCCGGCCACTTATTAAAAAAACCTCCACACACAAAAATACGATCTATTCGACTTTACTTATTCCCTACATTGAAAGTAAACTTATTACCTCTAAGCGAGAATTCATTTAACCCCGCCTCCTCAATAAAAGAATTGAAATCATTAGCAGCCCCAAATAAAAACCGAGTTTCTCCTTTCTTCCTCAAATCTTACAACATTGAAATCCCCCGCCACGACCCACAAACCTTGAAATCGAGCCATTACCGTAATAATCTCATTCCAAAGAACCCGTTTTTCGACTATATCCTGAGGAGCATAGACATTTAGGAAATTAAACATTTCCCCATTATCCTTACACCTGCCATGAGTTAAAAGATAGTTTCTATTCTTTATAGTATCAACCCTGTGAAACACGTTGCAATCCCACAGATTCAACATGCCACCCGGTCTTCCCACGGCGTCCACATGATCTTCTTCAAACCCCGAATTACCCCAAAAATTGTCTAAATTGAAACCGTCTAAAGAACTATGTTGTGTCTCCTGTAACATAATAACTGAAATGTCATGCTCCTGCCGAAGCTCCCTACCCCATTTATCTTTACCACATACACCCAAACCCCTTATATTGATCGACAAACAATTCATGATTGTGTTTGTTGTAAACCTTCCACCTGAATAGTGTCCGTAACCAACTGTGCGAACTCCTCCAGTCTCTCGGCTCCCACCGCCACCCCCAACCTAATAGTTTCCTCCGCCTATACCTGTCTAGAGTTACCCATCTCTGACCCTTCTTCCACATTCTTGACATGTATCACGTCGATCTCCTCCTCAGTCCTTATACTGTTATTTAGATCTGGAGTTTGAAACACCTCATCATTACCTCTATTAAGATTAGACGGCCCAACCTCTGTTATAGGATTAACAGGAAAACAGCCAATAAATCGGTCCAATCCAAATGGATCATCATCATTTCTTGGTCTCTTCATTGGGCGAGCCTGGATTTGAGGAGAAACAGATTTTGTCCTATCAGTTTTTTTTTATTTTTGGGCCGCCTTTTTTCTTTTCCTTAGATCTAAAATCCACCGAAAAACTGTTTCTACAATCATGTAGATAATCCCCATCAATGGAATGTGAATCAATCTCATTCAATTCGGTCTTTTCCTCCAATATCTCCTCAATAATCAACTCCTTATTTTCCGTTTGATTTCTGGCCAAAGTGACCAGATTCTCAGAACTCTGAATTTCCCCGTCTTCTTTCTCCATAATAACATCTTCATAATCATCCACCGATGATACACTTCCATCTTCATCAAGACAATCCGGGGTCCATTTACCCCTATCCTCCTCTATCCAGATTCTGAAGAACTTATTCCTCCATCGAAGTTTTAACTCCTCCTGTATCCTTAAACAATCCCCAACAAGAACTCCTAAACATATAAAAGTTAAATCACCTTCGTCATCCTTAATCTGTGCCGGTTGAATCACTTTGCCAAACCTCTTTCCAATGTCATAAAAAACCGGATCTAAACTCAAACGAAGAGGAATCCCATGAATCTTTAACCACGCTATACGTTCATACGCTAGAAACTGACCCTTCCATAAATCCATTGATTCAAACCATTTATCCCACACCTCCTTTTGATTCATAAAATCCTGGACCTTCTTCGAGTCTTTGAAAACCAACATCACCGACAATCCTCCCAGATACTTAATCCTTCCACCTTCTAGCTTTTCCTTCTTCAACAAACTCCTCAGTCTCGTCAGAACGCTAAACTCCCTGATCCTCCCCACCACCGCCACCTCATGCCAATGGATGAAGGCTTGAACATTATCATCAATATTGATCGTATCTTGATTCTTCAGTATCTTCTTATTCATTAATCTGTCCTTATAAGACAAACTACCATCCACCTCTTTTACTTTCAATGGCTCTTCACCCTTCGACTTACACATATCCACCTCCTTAATTTTCTCTTTTTTCCTGTCAATACCCGGTCGTCTCCTTTCATCCATATTGGCCACAACTTTTCCATAAACAAATCTTGCTAAGCTAATAAAAAGCTTATGTTGACCCATCTTAATTTTCTTCAATTGAAAAACCAAATCTTGGATATCTCTGTCTTTCTGGAAACTAACGAAGCCGAACCTATTTCCGAACTTATCCAACTTTCTGGCGATATAAACCCCTGTGATGTGACCAAACCCTTTAAGTGTCTCCTTTAGATCTGTTGATGATGCCCCTTCCGGTATATTCGAAACAAAGAATTTTGTTATGTTAACCGATCCCTGTCCTTTATCTTCTCGAGTATCCTTCTTTTTCTTGTTATAATTGACTTCTTGCCATTGATGGATGGGGTTTGGGGGTTGGTGGGGCTGGGGGTGGGTGGGGTTTGGGGGTTGTTGGGTGAGGTTTGGGGGTTGGTGGGGGTCCCTCATATCTTCTATGAATGTTATTACCCTATGTATCTGACAGCAAAAAAAAAACGCATTCATTATTCAGTATCACAACTTTAAAAAAAAACAAGAAACCTTCCCCTCTCAAACCCTAATTAAAAAACGTAATATCCTCCCATGACTGAAGATGAGATGTTCAAAGTGAACATGGGTTCTATTGTTTGTATTACTTGCAAGAGAAAGGCTTCTTGAAAGATTGAGAGGTGTCCATGTTTGGATCTCATAAAAACACGATATAACAACCATGATCCATTACTATCACAAACCCTTTAACAAAACCTGTTTTTAAATAAGCATTGATAAAAATGGGTCACACTGTAACATAACCCCAAAACAACGCTCAAACCCCATTCGAAAATGGCGGCTACCGATTTCGTCTCCATAATCATCTTCTGCATGTTAATCCTATTCGTTCTACTAATTTTCACTCCATTAGGTGACTTTTTAGGCATCGAAGGCAACCAAAGGTTTAATTAAGTCTAATTTAGCTGATTCCAAATAGCGCGGCGGGTTAATCGCCTTGATTGAGAGCGAAAAGTATGGGAAAGTGGTTGATGTTTGTGTTAATGGTGATGTGGATTATATGCCATGTGAGGATCCCACTAGGAATAGTGTGTTGAGTAGGGAAATGAATTTTTATAGGGAGAGACGAGTGTCAGGGAGTTGACGAGAGGGCGGTGATAATGCGGTCAGACCGGTAGGTATTGGGTGCCAATTCAGGTGGCAGAGTTTTGCATAAGGTGTGTTTTTAGTTTGATGTGTATTAGTAGTAGTTATGAGATATTAAGATCGTGTTTGTTAATAGAGAAATTTTCTTGCAAGAAAGCAAAAGGTAAGAGTTTTGCACATTTTAGACTAGTTTTATTAGAGGTGGATTAGGATGTATAATTGGTGTAAGATTTTGTTAGGATTGTGTTGATCCACGTGGCTAATAAAAAAAGCGCAAAGTAATTACGGGATGTGAGTGGATGCCAGCGAGTGAAGCGAGAGTTGGCAACTTTTAATTGGCCAGCTGGATCCATGGATTCCTCTGAGCCTTATATTAGGACGGACCAAAAAGTTCAAATTGAAAGCTTTGAAAAGTGGTCTACAACGTGCAAAGCTTCCCCTTTTTAGTCTATTGCGGTGATTTTCTCTTGTTAATATGATGTAGTATTATTTGAACGGATACATTTGATGTTTACTACTAGTACTTATGAGATTGTGTACCGGGCATTTGATGTTTACTAATAGTACATTTTATGTTTACTACTAGTACTTAGCAGATTATAACCACTGAGCTAGTTTTCATTACAAACAGTGAAACAATTACTTATCAACCGCTTTACTCTATCGCATTGTATGATTCATGTTGGATCGATATACTTTAATCAAACTAACTTAACTAGCTTGTTAATGTTTAATAACCTCGGATAAATCCTAAGTTATTAACAAAGAAACCGAGTAATCTTTATTAAATGCACGGAATTTACTTAACAAAGCTAAGAAGAATAACCTTTATTATAAACTCTAAATCGCTTATTATCTAAGATACTCTAATACAACTCTAAGATAATCGAACTTTTCTCTAAAACTCTAATTCTAAAATCGTAAGTCATATCTCTAATGCCAATCTAGGAGTCCTTTTATAGGCTCAAGGATATCCTAGTCGGTTTACAATTGATAACCTTGTATGACAAGTAATCTAAACATAGAATACAATTCTTTCCATAAACGAATATAATAGTTCTTTTGTTCTTTGCGATTACTTTGACTTCATATTTCAGTACTTTGACTTTGTCTTTAACAGTACTTTGAGTCTTTAACTTCTTCCGGTACTTTGCAACTACGGTACTTTTATATCTTCAGACTTTGATATCTTGACACTTTCATATCCAACAATCCTCCCTAACTTGAATTCTACTTGCTTGACTTCAAGTTCCTTTGTGAATATATCTTTAACAGCTTCATCTTTTAAAAAACGGATTGTTTCTTAGTCTTTAAGCTTTTATCTCCGTAACATCTGTTCTTGTCAAAGTATCTCTTAGAATTGTTCTCTTTACAGACATCGAGCAAGCTCCATCTTTTCAAAGACAACACGAGCAACATATGACAATTTGTACATTTAATTCAGTTTAAGTTGCATACTATTCTCATCACTTTCAAGTGAATCATTGAAAATTAATGGATTTAGAACTCTTTACCAAAGCCATTATCTGCGGAGTAGCCAAATATTTTGGTGTGTAAGACCATGGTACATTGATAACCATGTGATTTTTAGCAAACCACCGACTATCAACAGATTTGTTTTGTCTTTACCAAAAGTTTGTACCCATACGGACTAGTTAGTTCTTCTATCTAATGGTGAACTAATTACCAATAATGGTTTTTCCACAGCCTTTACCAAAAGCCATTTTCTTGTGGGCTAGCCAACTCTTCACATTACTTGATATGGTGAGTTGAATACCATCCAACTTATTAGCAAGTTGTCAACTAAAAAGCGGTTTGATATATCTTTACAGAGCCGTTTGCTCATGGATTAGTCAATCCTTTTGTAACCATGGTGGATTGATAACCTATTGATGTTATCATCACAAAAACCATTTATTCAACCTTTAGTTCAAAATATTTATTACTTAGCAAAAAGGTGTCTTCTAAAATTTATTTAAGCGGTTTAGTTCGTAAGCAGATACTTTGATGAAAATCTTGTCACGATCAGCATACTTTGAATAAAAATACTTGATATATCAAAAGTATTTATTCAAATAAAATTCATACCAATTATTGATCATTCTCAGCAATGGTAGTCCAGTTTATAAACAAGTTGATAACCATGCAAGTAGTTTCATTATCCTCTTCTACTTCCAATCCATGCTCTAGCATTCTTCTCATGAGCTCAACTGTGAGAGGATATCTTCTTTCTGCAAAAATGTGTATCATTGTTCATTTTCGGCTCCAAAACATGAACTCCAGATTCTTCAAAGAATCTCCGGCAAACTATTTCCGGCTTTCTTGATTCTTCCGGATATCATCGTGCTCTCTTCATCAGTTTCCCATATAGTTAAGAGATCACCATGTAAAACCAAACCAATCCCTTCCAATGGATTATTTTCAAAATAAGCCTTCACAACATGATATAAGTAGAATAGTTCTACTCTATCTATAATATCACGATAAATCCCATAGCCTTTTGAAAACTTTGAAGCTTTCATCTTCTTTATGAAAAATCATGTATTCTTCATTCTTTGATTTCACAACTTTAAAAATCTTGATCTTTGATCTGTTCATCTTCATGTTATCATCTTCCTTTGTATAATCAAAATCTACCACTCTGAGATAATTCTTCAATTCATCACTAGTCTCGGATCTTAATTCTACCTTTTCTTTCTTTGGCCCGAACATCTATAACTTGATTTTTCTTTTTCTCTTTAAACTTTTCTTTCTTTCAATTTGATCAGTGCTTCTTTTCTAAAATCTTTGATGCACGCAACATTTTTCTTATAATCCTCCCCCTAGCGACATCATATAATCTTTTCATCTCAAGATAATTAAACTTATGTAATCCTTTATACCCTTGACTTTTCAGATAAGCCATCATAGCATTTCTGTCCTTAGCTAAATTAGGTCTTCTTGGCATAAATCTAACAGGTGTAGGGGATTGTAAGATTGAGTTTAGCCGACATCTAATGTATCTTGCACCTTTTGAGTTGCTTTTCTATTCAGAGCTTCTTGAGCTTCCTGTTCTTTTCTATCTTGAGCATCTAATTCTTCTTGAACTTTTCTAGCTGCAGCTTCATTCCTAGCAACTTCAATTGCTCTAAGTTCTGCCAAAGTGAGTTTCTTGTTCTTTGTTTCAACCGAATACTTTTCCTTTGTCTTTAGGATCAATTGGTGGTTGAGAAGCTCTTGGTTGTTCTTCTTCTTGTACATCTCTAATAGTAACCCCTCCTCTTGGTTGTGATAAATCTAATATTGTAGCAATTACTTCATCATCACTAGTAGAATGAATAGGTATGAATGTGGCTTCCTCTTCTTCTTCTATAACAAGTGTAGAAGGACCAACTTCTTCTTCAAAATTCAATACCCTTGGAGTTATTACTTCTTGCCTAGATGTATCATGAAAATTAGTACTTTGATGTTCAAGACCTTGAACATCGGTACCTTGAACATCAAGATCTTGATGTTCAAGACTTTGAACTTGCTTTTTCTTCTGTTCCTCGAGAACCGAAATAATCTTGTCTGCGGTACTTCAGATTCTTTCTTCTTTGTAACATCTTCTTTCAAATTTTCCTTTGCTAAATTCCTCCCCAAGTTGACAGAAGATGATTTAGGAAACTTCTTTCGTTTGAATTCCTTTCTAAGTTGTTTACGACGTTTATTTTCCTCTGTAACCCATAAATTGAAACCTTGAATATAGGGTTTAATAAAATTTCTCAAACAAACATACCTACGTCTCAACTTCCTAAGCGCTTTAGCTTGAGACTCAACAGTTTTGTTCAACCTAACTAGCTCCCTTGTCAAAGCATAATTATCTAAAGTCAAACCTTCACGAGGAATAGTATGATCATCACCATGAAGATGTGAATGTTCTTCTGAAACAGTAACAAAATGTTGTGGAGATGGAATAGGTGTTCTTTCAATCTCTGCTTGAACCTCGGGCTTGAGAAACAAGACTTTTAAAGATGCAAGACTTCAATGGAAGCAAGATTTACTTTCAGATGCGATCTTGTGAGGCAGACTGTGAAGCGATCTTGGAGAAACAGAATCGGGACCTTCACTTTTCGCATCCTCTCGGCGTCATTACGTGCATACACTTGAACAACTTCCATCATTGTAGAAGTTAATGGAATATCTCCACCTCTGAACAAAGCACTTCGCCTAGCCATAAATGTAAATATTTTTGCTTGTTGCACAATAACAGTAACAAGCAGCGGGTTTTGGAACATCGACCAATTGCTTGTTTAAGAAAACATGTACAAACCTTGGGTACATTAGCCATTTTGACCCAGAGGATATATGTGATAGCATCCCATCCAAAATAAGCTTTGAAAAATTAAACACTCTGTCAAGAGCTAGTCCATCCACTGCACGGATGCTATATTAGAGCCAAAGCTGCTCCCAAGAAGTACTTTTAGAACTTATGCAATGAAGCAGTACATGAATCAAATACTTCCATTGAGGACGAATAATGCTTTCTTGAATGTTTGTTCGGTAAAGATCCTTCATAACCAAGATTTCGAAAAGTATCCCAAATTAGTTGTTTGTCAAATCGAATAGCCCCATCTTCATCTCCAAATAATAAATCTTCTCGAATAGAGCTTGTAATCTTGATAGTCCGTTCAAGCAATCTGTAGATCTAATATAATATTCATCCTCCTCCATGTTATCTCTAGCATTAGCCCAAAATTCTTGAATCCATGGTTCAATAACATCCGGTTCAACTAAAAGAGCATAACTAATAGGCGACCCAGTAAGATAATCAACAATATCATAAAAAGCTATATTAGCCTCAGTCTTGTCCAAATTAGCCACCATATTGTGCTTAGAAACAGTTAAACGATTCGCCATTGTTGAATAAGTGAGCACAAGAATGAATTGATCGAAGAATAAAGAGATGGTGATCGGGAGATAAGTATGGAAAAGATGTAAAGTAATAATATGAGAGGGAAAATCGGAAAGTAGTTATTTATAGGTAGGATTTGAAAAATCACCGCCTATAATAACAAAGTTACCGTTATTATCAATTACCCATCAATATTACCGTTGGAATAGTACTTTAATACGACAAACAGTACTTTCCACATAAGTAGTACTTTCCCAAGCAAGATACTTTCCAAGCAAGTACTTTCAGAAAAGACGTTGCCAAAATATCTTCATATAAACTAAGTATCAACAAGCATCCTCCCCTCAAGCAATACACAGGACTATACTAACACCTTATAGTCCTTCCCTTAAACAAAGCTTAGTAGTTAATCATTCCAATGCTCACGACCAAGTGATTGAATCGTGACACATCGAATCCTTTTGTGAGTAAAAGTCGACTACATTGTCATCCGTGTGAACCTTAACTACATTGATGAGCCTATGCTCATAACAATCTCGAATAAAGTGATGCCTAATCTGAATATACTTTGTCTTGGAATGATACCGCAAGGATTCTTAACAATACAAATTGTACTCTCATTATCAATATTGATAGGAGTATTTTTGCAATTGAACCCATAGTCAAGAGTTGATTCGATCCACAAAACTTGACCACAACAACACGGCAGCCTACATATTCACTTCAGTAGATGATGTTCTGCAATTGTGCACTTTTGCATTGCCGGAGACTAGCCTTCTTCCAAGATATTGGCATCCACCAGTTGTGGATCTTCTATCATAATTATCGAAAAAGCTTCTAAGTGAAAAGGTGACTCTTTAGGATACCACAACCCCAACTTAGATTGTTGTTTCAAATAACAGAAAACTCTTTTTAACGCATTCATGTGAGAGATCTTTGAGACTTGATATCTTGCACATAGACAAACCGCAAACATGATATCGGGCCCCGGATGCGAAGATACATAAGAGAGCCAATCATTGATCTATAAAGCTTGACTTCAACATGGTGTCCATCTTCATCTTTACCCAATGAATTGATAGATTTAATAGGTGTAGTAAAAGCCTTCATATCATCAAAATTGAATTTCTTAAGTATGTCAATAACATACTTGTCTTGACTGATAAAAATACCTTCCTTTGACGCTTAACACGAAGTCCTAAAAAGAAAGTCAACTCTCCCATTGAACTCATTTGAAATTCTTTATGCATCAGTTGCTCAAACTCCTTAACCATGGACTCTTTGGTAGCCCCAAAGATGATATCATCAACATAAACTTGAACTAACATGATATCTTTCTTGTCTCTCTTGATAAACAAAGTCTTGTCAATAGCTCCCCTTCTATATCCATGTTGCAATAAGAATGTGGAGAGTCTCTCATACCAAGCTCTAGGTGCCCGATGAAGGCCATAAAGAGCCTTAACAACCTTGTAGACTTTGTTTGGATGTTTAGGATCTTCAAAACCTGGAGGTTGTTTGACATAAACCTCCTCTGTAATCTTGCCATATAAAAAGGCACTTTTAACATCCATCCGGTAAACTTGAAAGCCCATATAAGAAGCAAAGGCAAGAAATATTCTAATGGCTTCTATTCTTGCTCTTTGGAGCAAATACCTCATCATAATCTACCCCTTCCTCCTACTATAACCGAGCAAATAACCTTGCCTTGTTTTTGATAACATTGCCTCTTTCATCTCTTTTAACTCTAAAACCCACGGTTCCAATAACTCTCTTCCCATCTGGAAGATCACATAAAACCCAAACCTCTTGAAGTTTAAATTGAAGAAATTCTTCCTGCATAGCTTCAACCCAACTTTCTTTAGTCAAAGCTTGAGCAATATTCTTGGGTTCCTCTTGAGAGATGAAACAAGTAAATAAGCAGGTTTGATGGTCCTTATGATTCAACCTGTTTTGTTTATACACAAAGCTAAGTAAAGCATTGTGAGGTTTTGTGAAACCCTTAGCTTTGTGTCTAGTAAGCACTCAGTAGAAGGACCAATGATTTGATCAGAAGGATGATCCTTATGAGTTCTTAAGTTTGGAGGCTGTGGAACTTCATAATTATCATCTAAATTAGTAACATCAGCACCTTCATTGGAATTTGGGAAAATACCTTCATCTTCAAATTCATCATAAGTATCTTCTAATCCGTGCATGGTATGATCATCTAGATCATCTAAAGTCATCTGCAAAGCGTGATACTTTGTTCAAAAATCTGTCCAAAGTACTGTAAGAGAACTCTGCAGTTTTGTTCTTCTTCTTTGCCTCTTCATAAGCTCTCCTTTGTTCATCTGTAAGAATGTGCTAAAACATCTTGAAGAAGCATCTGATTAAGTTCCTCTTGAATAGATTGATCCTCAGCAGATAATGAGGATTGTGGGACAACAAGATTACTTTGTTTTGAAGAAAGCGATTTTGCTTAGGAACACAGTACTTTGGGTTGAACTTACGAATCTTTAGCTGAGCGACATCAGATCTAATATGAACATCATGAACAACATATTGGATATCTTCTTCATGGTGCATAGGTTGATTTTCTTCTCTAACAGAACATAATTCATTGAAGGAGATAAAATCTCAAGATCAAACATCCAATCGGGACCTTTACCTTTCTCATTGTCTTGATCTTCTAAAAACTCAACATGAAGACAATCTTGAACCTTCTTAGTAACTTTGTTGTCTACTCTAAAGCCTTTATGTTAGTGCAATAACCCAATAAGTATCCTTCTTCTGACTTGCCATCAAACTTCCCAGATTATCAATAGTGTTTAAAATAGTAAGAGGGCAACCAAAGGGTTTCATAAAATGAATGTTGGGTTTAGTGCCCATCAGCAATTCATAGGGTGTCTTCATCTGTGGTTTAGTGAGTGAGACTCTGTTAAGTACATAACAAGCGATTACTACAAATTCGCCCGAATGAATAGGTAGGTGAGAATCTGCTAACATTGTTCTTCCTGCTTCAATCAAAGTCCTATTCTTTCTTTCTGCAACACCATTACATTTGTGGTGTTCTTGCAATACTAAACTCCCTTTTATGCCTTTGTTTGCACAAAATTCATCCATAAGTTTGTTCTTGAATTCGGTCCCATTGTCACATCTAATACCTCTAACCTTGAGTCTCAATTGGTTTTCAAGAGCAATAATCGATTAATGCTGGATAGCATCAAAAGTATCATCTTTAAAACCCAACCCAACTGAATCTACTACAATCATCAAGTTAACAACCAAGCGGTACTTTTTCTTATTTAAACTTGCCACAGAGAGCAGTCCAAATAAATCCATATGTAACGGCTCAATGGTTCTCTAATAGTTCTTTCCTCAAGCTTCTTGCAGGAAGCTTTGTGTTGTTTACCCTTTTTGCATGCCAAACATGATTGATCATTCTTGTAAGTCTTTGAAGGTAGACCTCTAACTAAATTGCCTTTGACCAATTTGTTGATATTCTTGAAATTAACATGACCCAATCTTCTATGCCATTGATGTGCCTCTTCAGATGTTGCTTTAGCCACCAAACATGTGGCGGTGCCATATGAATGTAGACTCTTCATGTCTAAACTATACACATCATTTGTCCTTGGTACTCTAAGTACTACCAAGTCATCATCAACAGGTTTAAAGTCAGAGCAAAGAATGAGACATTATCGTGTGAATAACACAGGGATGCTTTTTATCACAAATTTGAGAGACCGACAACAAGTTGAACTTAAGCTCCTTCACATATCTGACATTTTCAAAATCGATTCTTCCGGCTTTAATTGTTCCTTTCCCAGTAATCCTTCCTCCATTGGGATCATTCCCAAATGCAACTTTTCCTCTACTAATCTTCCTAAAATCGAGACGGATCTCTTTGTCTCTGTCATACTTCGAGCAACCACTATCTACAATAAGATGATCTTTAAGCTCCTCTTAGGGTTGCCACGCACATAAAGAAAAGAGTTAGAAATTTTTAGGAACCCAAGCCATTATTGACTTGTGTTCCCCTTGTGGAGTTACAAACTCAAATTCTTTGAGAATGTAATTCCCACTATCTTTCAAATGATGATCCAAAATTATCTTTTGATTTTTAGCATATGGATTTTCAAAACTTTACGGTTTGTCAACATAAATCTCTTTACCGAGTTTTTTAGCATTTTCTTGTGTCACACAAACATCGATTCACTTTTGTAGAGCGTCGTTTGTCTCTGCGATTTCTTTCCCTTTTAACCCATTCTGTTTTAACACTTGGTTCCTCTGATCTAAATCTCCTATGTGAATTGGAAAACCTTCTAGGTTGATAGTGAGATTGGCTAGAATTTCTATACCAAGTATTGTGATCAAGTTACCTTGTTTTGTCCGAGCAAAGATTACTTTGTGAAAGTATCCAGAGTTAACAAAAGATTACTGGAGAAATCGTGAGATCTTAATCAGGTCTTCTCGTGTGGGTATCTATGATCTGATGTGAAGTTTCTCGTGATTAACCCTATTTGAATTAGTCCAAACCGGTTTGTACTCTCTAGGTTTCTGGTTGGCAGTCCTGTTCTTTGGAAATTTTCTAAGGTATTTAGAGTGATGTTCACAATCCTTAATTAGATGAGTAGGACTCAAAACACACAAAACACAGCTTCGACCCATACTGTCAAAGTGACATTTTCTATGTCTATGCCCAAAATTATTTTGCCTTCTTGGTGAGTGATTAAACTTGTTTTGACCAAAATTATCCCAAAAGGTTTAGCAAGATCTTGTTTTGAAAAGATTTTGAAGAAGGTATGCGCTTGTGAGCAAGACTTTGATTTAAAGGTACCGCTTGATTTTGAACACCGCTTTCAACAGTTTCTTTAGGTGTTCTCGGACCTAGATTTAGCAACTAGCTTTTCCTAAACTCTAGACTGCCTATTCCAAAACGAAACATCGTGCCTAAGGGGTTGATGAATGCCGATGGGATGTGGAACAAAGATGATAATCATTAGCTTTCTTATATGCAGGAGGAGAGTCACTTAATGAACCATCATTACTAGATGTATCTACATAATTAATGAGTTCTTCATCACTAGTGGTTATATCCTCATACTCACCTTCATCCCGATTACTAGATTGGTTTTCTTCTATTTTACTAAAATCCATACCAAAACCTAATCCAGTTTTAAGATAAGCTCTTTGTCTTTGTTTTTGAACATAAGAAACATGTGACAAACCGCCTTCACCCCAAGCAAGCAGAACTTAGCTAACAAATCATCTCTTTCCTTAGTTAATTTATCAAGCAATTTTACAGTTTAATTTCCATTCACTAAGCTTTAACTCCGTAATCCTTTGTGCATATTTTTCAGACCAAGCTACTTCATTAGTTTCATGTGCTAAAATTTTGGCTTCCATAGATTCTAAGGTTATTTGATAACCTGCTACCTCAACCCTAGCCTTAACACAATTATCTCTCTCAATCACATAACTGCTAAGCAATTTATGATAAAAATCATAGCAATTTGAGCATACCTTAGAGATAGGAGATTGATTTGGTGAAGTAGCCACCAATGCGAGTTGAACAGATCATCTTCACTTTCCTTGCTCGGTCAAATCTTCCAAAGCCATCATCGATTCCAAAGCAAAGATGTTCAGATACTTCATCAAAAGCAAGTATTCAAACTCAAGTCAATGCTTCCATTGTGGCTTCAACTGCATCTTCCACTGCTACCATACGATAAGTCACGGTTCATCATCAAACTCTTCACTCCAGTCTACTCGATAACTTCTCTTGAGCAACCAAAGCCTTTTTTCAAGAATGGAATTTCCTTAAGCTCAAGTTTTGGCTTTTCAGATGTCCTGTTTCCTTGATACTTAGCAAACCCACACTCTCTTGCAAAGTGACCATCAAATTTTGACAATTGAAGCATTCAATTTTAGATTTGTCAAAAGTTATGCCCTGCTTTGGTTTGAAATCAATGCTTTTGCCTGTCTTCTTCATGTACTTTTTGATTCTTGCAGTGATCATAGCAACTTGCCACCTGATATCAATTTCTTCAAGTGCATCTTCTTCAATCTGGGCTAGATCTTCTTCATAAGTGACAGGTAAACTAGCTTGTTGTGCAAAGAAGGAGCACATAACTTCATCCGAGGCCATAGTGGTAGTTGGTGGGACCTGTTGAACATATGAAGGGGTGTATAGACAACAAAAGTATTACTTTGAGAAAAGATTTTGAGGAGAAGCAATACTTTTAGAAGTACTGGCCTTCTTCTCGGATGATAGAAAAGCAATCCTGTGAGACTTAGAACTTGTTTGACCACTCATCTCATGCTCATACACCTTAAGTTGATGATATAGATCATCAAAGTCCATGACATCCAAACCTTGTTGTCCTCTGATCATTGTAGCAATCACATGCCATAAAGATGGCAAACTTCTTAGAAACTTCAAATTAGCATCTTCAACCTGATACTTACGCCTTGTATAGCTCCAACATGTTCAGAGATTCAAACCTATCATATGCAAAGATCAAGACTCTCTTTCACCAAGCGTGAAAGTTTCAAACTGCATTGCTTTAGCAAATTTCTGTGCATCTTTTAGAGGCTTCATTCCCTCCAAATCGGTCTTGAGAGCGCCCTGAGTTGCTTAGCATCTTTGCATCATGAAATTTGAGAAGATAACCATCCGGAATGGCGGATAAGAGAATATTGAGTGCCTTCTCTTGATTCCTTAAGGTTGCTGTTGGTAATACTGGTTTAGGTGCCTTTGGTTGTCCAGAATATCAATGGGTTCTGCTACAACTTCATTCCCATTCACAATAACATTCCAAAGAGCATGGTCGTGATGGCAATGTAACGCCTCATCTTCATACACCGTGAGGTCATATTCTCCCTTCTTGATTATTGGAATTCCGGAGTGAGGTGATTGAGGGTGGTGGAGGAAATGCTTTAGTCGACATCTTGAATATAGTTGAAGTAAGGTTTCTTCCTAGTCGAGTTTCCACACTCTGATACCACTTGTTGGATCGATATACTTTAATCAAACTAACTTAACTAGCTTGTTAAGGTTTAATAACCTCGGATAAATCCTAAGTTATTAACAAAGAAACACTGAGCAATCTTTATTAAGTACGCTGAATTTACTTAACAAAGCTAAGAAGAATAACCTTTTATTATAAACTCTAAATCCGCTTATTATGCAGATACTCTAATACAACTCTAAGATAATCGAACTTTTCTCTAAAACTCTAATTCTAAAATCGTAAGTCATATCTCTAATGCCAATCTAGGAGTCCTTTTATAGGCTCAAGGATATCCTAGTCGGTTTACAATTGATAACCTTGTATGACAAGTAATCTAAACATAGAATACAATTCTTTCCATAAACGAATATAACAGTTCTTTTGTTCTTGCAGTTCTTTGACTTCATATTGCAAGATTTTTGACTTTGTCTTTAACAATACTTTGAGTCTTTAACTTCTTCCAGTACTTTGCAACTTACAGTACTTTTATATCTTTAGCACTTTGATATCTTCAGCACTTTCATATCCCAACAATTCATTTTTGTGAAGGAGCAGATTCATATACAAATCGAACTTATTTTGGACGTTGTACCAAGAGCAAAGATGTATATTTTGTGGCGACTTCGACGAGGTGGTATGGATGCGAAATTCAAAGCTGCAGCCAAAGCAGCCTTATTTCTGCGCTGTTGTTATTGCAAGGTATTATATTCTAGACCGACAATATTTAATATCATTTGTTTATGTTTACATTATACTAAACTAGTTACCATCTTCATCTCAGTGGATTTACTTCAAGTAACATCATAAAAGTTCTAAATGGAGAACGTGTGGGCACTCTCTTTCATAAAGACGCGCATATGTGATTCCTGCATGAAGTTGGTCCATTATGAGTCGGCAGATACCGCTAGCCTCTGCCACTTTCAGGTTCAATAAATCTCACACTCATAACTGTACTAGTATAAATACACATCTAGTTTCTATTATTTTAAATATTTTCACTTTTGTCGGGCATCACAGGCACTAACAAGTGAAGAAAGAAGGAAAATCTTGTTGGATGTAGTCACGATTGGAGGCAAACGAAGCAGCTTTATTATGCTTGAGAATGATGCCGACATTGAAAGGCCCGTGAGGCAGTGATATGATGAATCTTTGGTTGCTCGTTTAGCTTTAAAACCTAGCAAGGTAGGCATCTATTTTAATTCTCGTGAATTTCTTTTTATTCTTGGAGATTATATATTTAGTTCCTTTTATTTCCATGTCTTTATCTTGATATTCAGAATTTCATTATTGTTTTTCGTGATCCGCTCTTGCAGATGCGTCTGTCATGCGAGACTAGCAGATATGGAAGAACCCATTGGTCACGTTTTGAAAAGAACAGAGGTGAGAGCAGATAATTTAAAAGCAACTTTTGGGATCAATTTGGTTTCTAGTATATATCAGTATATATAGTGAGTATCATTAGATGACTAATTCACTAATTCACTATTAACTTGATGTGGAACAAAATTTTTTATATCATGTTTTCTATCTTAGACTATCTATGCAAATTATGATGAATTACTGATAATCTGATTTGTAATCGATAATATCACGCAGCTTGCGAAGGGCTCGTCTTAGAGAAGAAGTCGTGTCCTTTAGGTGTTCTACTAATTGTTTTCGAGTCTCGACCGATGCGTTAGTTCGGTAACAAGAACCTTTTTTTTTTTTTTTTTTTTACCTTTTTCAAGAATATAAGATGCTAACATATATTTTATACTTATACATTTTTTTTAATGATTTTCAAAAGTTTATTTGATACATAGAGGTATAATCTTCACATTGATCGTTCATTTTCTCAACTAAACTTGCAGATAGCTTCATTGGCAATTCGTGAAGCGGGAATGGCCTACTAACAAAAGGGGAGTGGGGAGGGGGGAAGAAGCTAAAAGATCAAATGCGATCTTACAAGGTTTGTCTTGTTGATCATGGTTTGAATTACCTTTTCTTATTATTTCTAGATTTTCTTAGTAATAAAAATCATTTGATAGATTTTATCATTCGTCTTTTAGTCTCTTTAACGTATAGCTAATCATGATAACATTAACTCAATAACACGTACTTTGGTTGGAGCTTGGTAAGATCTAACGTCCGTATGTTAGTTGCCTTATATCCGGTATCTTATTATTGTTTTGGTGTCTCATTTAGGACCTGTAGGTATCATGTCCAGATCACCATAGCAAGATTACTTGTTCAACTATGAAGTGCATATTTTATTGTTGTGATTCTCTTAACTCTTTCACTCATTTAGCTAGATTTGTTTTGTAAGTCCATCTTTACTTAGAAGCGACCATTGATACTATGTATTTCTGTATCCATTGATTCTTTTATATTAGTACTTTCGTCTATTAATGGAGTTGCTTCAAGTACTTAAACACAATGTTTAACGAAGTTCCATTACGTCGAGCATTGGTTCTTCTAGTCTAATTATATATATATAATTTGGGGTGGAACATGTGTTGTCTTGACCTTGGGTTAACTCCGAAATGACTGTCTATTGGTAACCTTTATTAAGACATACTAACATTTTATAAATTTTCATTTCTTATGAGCATCGATGCGATTGAGAATGAAACGGTGGTAAATAAGACTTTCAAGATATACAACGTGGATCGTTTAGTTTGTGGCCGTGTGGCAGGCGTTGTTGCAAAGTAGTATGGAGATACTTGTTTTCTTTGGGGAGTTAAACATAACGTAGAACCTCGCATCTAAATAGGAAGTATCTAAGTAACAGTGTTGGTATTTGAGAATTTGATTATGTACGACATTACAATTCTATATTTGGTTCAGTTATATACATTTAGTTTTATTCAATTTGAAATTGATTTTTGTTTTAATTAAGTTTATATATATATATATATATATATATATATATATATATATATATATATATATATATACTTGTTCCAGCAGCACTAACATAGTATTAGCAGTAATAACTTGCTCTAGCAAGACTAACGTAAGTACTAGCAGATTAGTAACTCGCACCATCGACTAACTTAGTATTAGTAACCCTGACTCAAAAGATGCGCCACATAATATAGTCACGCTTATCAACATTATTGGTTACTCTTTGTTTAATTCAGGTGTGACTAAATATTATAAAATGCCACATAAACTAAAAATTCATGTGACCATTGGATGAACAATAGTCACACAAAAGAGACATTTCTTCACTTTAAACAACATATGGTCACACTTATTAACACTTTTAGTCACTTTATGCTTAATTGTATGTGACTAAATACTCAAAACAAACATATTTTGTGTGGCTAAATATTACAAAAAACCACACAAAAAAAAATTCACGTGGCAATTGGATGATTAATAGTCACACAAAACACATACAAAAGGCCACAAAAAAACAAAATTCATGTGGCCATTGGATGATTAATAGTCATACAAAATACACATTTTTCACTTAAAACGGCATATGGTCACACATATTAACACTTTTGGCCACTTTATGCTTAATTATATGTGACTAAATATCCAAAAGAAACATGCTTTGTGTGACTAAGTGTTAGAAAAAGCCACACAAACATAAAATTCACGTGGCCATTGAATGATCAATAGTCACACAAAATACACATTTCTTCACTTCAAACACCATACGGTCACACTTATTAACACTTTTGGCCACTTTATGCTTAATTGTATGTGACTAAATACCCAAAAGAAACATTCTTTGTGTGACTAAATGTTAGAAAAGGCCACACAAACATAAAATTCATGTGGCCATTGGATGATCAATAGTCACACAAAATACACATTTCTTCTCTTTAAACATCATATGGTCACACTAATTAACACTTTAGCCACTTTATGATTAATTGTATGTGACTAAATACCCAAAACAAACATGCTTTGTGTGACTAAATATTACAAAAGGCCACACAAAAAAAAAGTTCATGTGGCCATTTGATGATCAATAGTCACACAAAATACACATTTCTTCAATTTAAACGGCATATGGTCACACTTATTAACACTTTTGACCACTATATGCTTAATTGTATGTGACTAAATACCCAAAAGAAACATGTTTTGTGTGACTAAATGTTACAAAAGGCCACACAAACATAAAATTCATGTGGCCATTCGATGATCAATAGTCACACAAAATACACATTTATTTACTTTAAAAACCATATGGTCACACTTATCAACACTTTTAGCCACATTATGATTAATTCTATGTGACTAAATACCCAAAAGAAGCATGTTGTATGTGACTAAATGTTATAAAAGGCCACACAAACATAAAATTTATGTGGCCATTGGATGATCAATAGTCACACAAAATACACATTTCTTCACTTTAACACCATATGGTCACACTTGTTAACATTTTTAGCCACTTTATGATCAATTGTATGTGACTAAATACCCAAAACAAACATGCTTTGTGTGACTAAATGTTAGAAAAGGCCACACAAACATAAAATTCACGTGGCCATTGAATGATCAATAGTCACACAAAATACACATTTCTTCACTTCAAACACCACATGGTCACACTTATTAACACTTTTGGCCACTTTATGCTTAATTGTATGTGACTAAATACCCAAAGGAAACATTCTTTGTGTGACTAAATGTTAGAAAAGGCCACACAAATATAAAATTCATGTGGCCATTGGATGATGAATAGTCACACAAAATACACATTTCTTCTCTTTAAACATCATATGGTCACACTAATTAACACTTTTAGCCACTTTATGATTAATTGTATGTGACTAAATACCAAAAATAAACATGCTTTGTGTGACTAAATATTACAAAAGGCCACACAAAAACAAAATTCATGTGGCCATTTGATGATCAATAGTCACACAAAATACACATTTCTTCAATTTAAACGGCATATGGTCACACTTATTAACACTTTTGACCACTATATGCTTAATTGTATGTGACTAAATACCCAAAAGAAACATGTTTTGTGTGACTAAATGTTACAAAAGGCCACACAAACATAAAATTCATGTGGCCATTGGATGATCAATAGTCACACAAAATACACATTTCTTTACTTTAAAAACCATATGGTCACACTTATCAACAATTTTAGCCACATTATGATTAATTGTATGTGACTAAATACCCAAAAAAAGCATGCTGTGTGTGACTAAATGTTATAAAAGGCCACACAAACATAAAATTAATGTGGCGATTGGATGATCAATAGTCACACAAAATACACATTTCTTCACTTTAACACCATATGGTCACACTTGTTAACACTTTTAGCCACTTTATGATCAATTGTATGTGACTAAATACCCAAAACAAACATGCTTTGTGTGACTAAATGTTAGAAAAGGCCACACAAACATAAAATTCAAGTGGCCATTGGATGAATAATAGTCACAGAAAAGACATATTTCTTCACTTTAAACACCATATGTCACACTTATTAACACTTTTGGCCACTTTATGCTTAATTGTATGTGACCAAATATGGAAAAAAATGCTTTGTGTGACTATAAAGTGTTTATGGTCACTAATACGGATTAATCCAACAAAATTTGTACCTAATTTGTCACACATGTTAAGGTTTTGGTAACTATTTTGTAATAGAGACTAAAAAAAAGTCAAACATGTGACCGTAGGGTACCTATGGTCGCGCCACCTTTAGTCACACACGCTCGAAAAATCATGTGTGACTATATATATATTGTCACACATATTCGGTGTAGCCAAATCCACTTTTTGTTCTAGTGGAAGAAGAGCTTATGATGACAAAGCAACAAGGTCTTACGCTCATTCTAGCGGTTCTTTTGCAAGGCTTGGTTGATGGTGAAGATTTAGTCATTTTGAATTAAGCTTTTGCTAGTAGATGATGAGAATTGAGAATGTTTGAAGATGATCATGGTAAAAGCTCTTAATTTATAGGAATGGAAAATTATGGAGAAATGTGTTTGATTTGATGTTAAACCATAGAGGAGATGAAGTTCCTAATGATTTTGAAGTGGGTTTAATGCTAGTCATATCACCCAAGTCAATCCATACAAGAAGGATGGAGTGAAGAGACAAAGATTTGCAATAAATGTGTTCTAACGATTATGAGTTCCTAACAATCGATTACCACGGATTGCAAGGAACCAAATTTTTGGTTCCTTCCTTTATGCAAAAGGGCTCTTTGGGTGGATTTTTGAAATTTTTGAATTTTGGTGGGAAATGGATATCATATATGCCTAAGTGTGTTAAACTAGTTCTAATATGGGTAAGAACTAGTTGAGATTAACCTAGAAGCAATGTATGGTAATTTGGAATGTGAAACTAAGCGAAATTTAGAAAATTACCTGTAGGATCCACGACACCAAAAATTACACAAAGGAACCCTTAAAGGTGTCAGCCGGTCACCCTGGCAGACTAATCGGTACCAATTTGCATAACAGACGGTACCAAATTTTTGGTGCCATCTGATCCGTGGACACTAGAAAAGTTCACAGAACAAGTTTATAGGTGTCGAGGAGTTTTTTGAAACCTGAAAATTCACTTAAAACATGTGACATTAATCATTTCTAGTTAGGAAAAGTCAATAACACATATACAAACTTAGTGGAGCATAGACTTTGACCAATGGCTTACGATTTTCACATAAAAGTGAAAATGGGTAAAATTTGATAACATACTTGTGCTATCCCCCTGCATGAAATTGTTAGCATACATCATTGTTTTAAGTTATATTATCATCCTACAAATTAAAAGCAACCAAATTGTATCATACAACGAAGTTATTGTCTTGTTCCAAACACTCCTTCAAATGAACCTCACTTATCCAACTTCTTGTAAATCTTGTTCATCATCCTACCAAGGCACTTGAACATCCCCTTGGTTTGCTTGAACTCCACCGATTCATTCTCAATCTCAGGGAGAGATGCATAATACTCATGTGGTGGAAGGTGAGAATTTGGAAGACCATCCTCGGAGCTATTTGATGATGATGATGATGGAGTTGGAGGTTTTGCTCTTTTGCCTTTAGTCTTAGCCACTCGCTCGTCACTCAAAAGATTTCGACTCTTAAAGATTTCGACTTGTTCTACCCTCATGGAAGTATCTTTGTTCTAGACTCTTAAAGATTTCGACTTGTTCCTTGGAGAGGCCCTTGGTTTTGTGATGTTTGGGAATGTAGTTAATAGTATCCTTGTGATCATAGAATCTTGCGGCTACCATGGTTATTCCTATGAGCAAGAATTTACATGTTAAAAATGAGAACAAACTTAGCGTTTTGGTTCTAGTGTGTACCTATATGAAAAAGATTTGGAGTTGCGGTTATCTCGACTCATTTTATGCATAAAATGGTTTTTAGTAGGGGTGTTTGGCAAAAGGCATGAGATAACCCAAATGCTCCTAATTCAATGTGGCTTCATTTGAATATACCCAGGAATACATATTAGTTATGTATTACCTTTAGTATTCAAGAGCATGCAAGTGATGAAAATTTTACGTTTCTATTTATATTAACAATGAAAAATTGTTTTCCTACAAGTGAGAAGCTTTTCAAATTTTTTGACATGGGGTGTTTGGTTATTTGAATAAAACCTTATAGTCATAATCTTTTGATTAATGGGAAACATGATTTGTTTATGCAATGTGACAATGTAGTACCTAATTTCAATGACTAGTTATGCAATTTGCCAATTGAATCCATGTTTTGTACAAGAATATACATAATCCCCATGTAGTGATTTTGTGCACAAATTGGAATCCTAGACTCAGAATTAAGAGATGAAATGTAGTTAGGATACTTACAATGATGTTATCTTTAGTGATTAGTGGGTGAGAAAATGTCAACAATGAGTTAGGTCTAATGTTGAAACGTTTTGGTAAAGTAGGTTGTGAGGAAGAAGTTGTTTTGTAGGCTGTATTTTTGCTGCTGTTGTCACCACGGACCAGACGGCACCAAAAAATTGGTTCCACCTTTGTTTTCGTTTGGTGCCGTGAGAACAGTAGTAGTTTTAAACAAATTTATTTTGTTTTGTTTGTTCTAAGGTTTAGACTATGTTTTACCTACATGTTTGGTTCCACTAACCTCAAACCAAGTCGAAGAAGATTAAATGGTTCTCATTTGAGAGGCTTGGTTAGAATGTCGGCAATGTTGTCTTCGGCGGATACTTTCTCAATTGAGATGTTTCCTTTTCGAACATTGTCGCGAAGAAAGTGATGACTGATTTCAATATGCTTCGTACGAGCATGTTGGACGGATTTTTTGAGATCAATAGCTCCTTTGTTGTCGCAAAATATAACGATATCGCTGAGATGAATTCCGTAATCCACGAGAGCTTGCTTCATCCAAAGAGCTTGTTGACATTCTTTTTCTACTGAGACGTATTCGCTATTTCAATAGTTGAGATAGCTAAAGTCGTTTGCTTCTTTGCAAACCATGAGGTGAGACAATGTCCAACAAAATTGCAAATACCACTTGTACTCTTTCTATCGACATAGTCACCGGCATGGTCCGAGTCAGAATACACTATAGCTTCTAAGTGTTATACCTTGGGATTTTCTTGAAAGAGAGCACATAGACAAACACTAAACATAATGTCAGGTCTACTAGCCGGGAGATAGATTAGGCTACCAATCATTCCTCTATATTTATTGTTATCTACCGATTCACGTTCCTCATCCTTGGTGAGTTTAGTGTCCGAAGACATGGGTGTCTTAGTTGGTTTTGAATCTTCAAGACCAAATTTCTTAAGCATATCTTTTATAAATTTAGATTGGTTAAAGAATATGCCATCTTCTAGTTGTTTAATTTGAAGTCCTAGAAACAAGTTTAATTCACCCATCATACTCATCTCAAACTGATCGTGCATGATTTTAGAGAAATCATCACATAGCTCTTGACAAGTTGATCCGAATATGATGTCATCAACGTATATTTGAACTATGATAATAGGTGATTCCTTTTTCTTGGTAAAAAGAGTATTATCTACTAATCCCATGGTGTATTTGTTTTCAACAAGAAAATTCTTAAGTCTATCGTACCAAGCTTTTGGTGCTTGCTTAAGACCGTATAATGCCTTCTTAAGTTTGAAGACATGATGTGGTTTCTCAAAGTCGGTAAAAACGGGAGGTTGAGCAACATATACTTCTTCGTTAATAAACCCATTAAGAAATGCACTCTTAACATCCATTTGAAATCATTAAAAGTCATAAGAACATGCATATGCAAGTAAGATTCTAATAGACTCGAGCCAAGCTATCGGCACATAAGTTTCATCATAATCAATCCCCTCTTGTTGATTATAACCTTGTGCGACAAGCCTAGCTTTGTTTCTAGGCACTACACCATTTTCATCCATTTTATTTCGAAAAACCCATTTCGTTCCAATTATAGTTTGATCTTTAGGTTTTGGAACTAACTTTCAAACATCATTTCTAACAAATTGGTTTAACTCTTCTTGCATAGCAATTCCCCAAGATTCATCTTTTATTGCTTCATTTATGTTTTTCGGTTCAATGGTAGATACAAAACAAAATTATTACTACTTGATTTTGGGCTTGTGATCTTAAGGTTCTTTGATTAAGTTGTCCTATGACCTTTTCTAAAGGATGACCCTTGGATTCTTTGATGTTTATAATTTCATTATTTAATGGTTCATCTTCCTTGTCATTTCCAATTATTGCTTAACTTTCTACAAGTTGACTTTCAACTAAGTCATCTTCTACCAAAGGTGATGTCTTAGAGGGAGGGACTTTATCGAATGTTATATTCAGCGATTCCTCGACTCTCATTGTTTCTTTGTTTAAGACAATGCAAGCTTTACTAGTTTGTGAGTAACGAAATACACTTCATAAGACTTTGGGTCAAACTTGGTGAGATAATCTTTAGTATTAAGAATGAAACATATACATCCAAATACTCTAAAATATCCTAAAGTTGGATTTTTAACTTTATATAGCTCATATGGCGTTTGTTTAAGAAAAGGGCGTATTAAGACTATTTAAAATATATGTAGAAGTGTCGATGTAGTTACACGAAACTTTTTGAGAATGTTTTGTTCATTAAGCATTGTTCTACTCATTTCTTGAATGGTTCTATTTTATGTTCTACAACTCCATTAGATTTAGGTGTTCAAGGAGCCGAGAAGTTGTGTGTTATACCATTTGTATCACAAAAGTTTCCAAATTGTGTTTCATTTTCAAATTCACGACCATGATCTGTTCGGATCGACACAATGTTAACACCTAGTTGATTTTGAATTTTCTTGCTAAGAATTTCAAATTTATCAAAAGCTTCATTTTTGGTTTTCAAAAACAATGTCCAAGTAAACCTTGAGTAATCATCTACTATGTCCAAGTAAACCTTGAGTAATCATCTACATATGTAAAAGTTCTAGACACTTAGATGTGGACACCATGTTTTTAGCCTTATGACTACTATGGGTTTGTTTACCAATTTTGCACGTGTCACAAAAGTGTTGGTCACAGTTTTGGTAAATTTCTAACTAGCTCTTTTGAAGATAGGTTTTGTATAAGTCTCATATTAGCGTGACCTAAGCGTTTATGCCAATGAGTTGAGCTATCATCTAAGGTTGTTAGACAAAGTTTGTCATTAGATGTTTTATCTATTTTCATGACGTATATATTATTTTTCCTAACTCCTTTAGCTATGGTGATACCATCTTTTACTATTTTACTACCATTTTTTTCAAATAGTACTTTATACTTTTTATCACATAATTGGCTAATATTAAGTAGATTAAATCCTAACCTATCGACATGAGCAACATTTTCAATAGTTAGAGAGTTATGAGCGATCGTACCTTTGCCAATGATTTTGATTTTGAGATTGCTACCAAAAGTGACATTACCTCCGTGATACTCTTGGTATGTTGAGAAGAGGCTTTTGTTGCCCGTCATGTGTCGTGAGAATCCACTATCTTTTATCCATTCATCATGTTCCAATCCAACTTTCAAGCATACCTAAGACACAAATAACTCAAGCGTTTGGTCCCCAATATCTCATGTGTCCGTTTGGGTTAAACATACCATTTATTTGATTCATGTATGGAAAAGATGGGTAAGAGTTCCATGGCATGTAATCTGGAGTTTGATATGGTCTAGGAAGTTTTGATTCCAACCGTTGTGTTGATAGTTGGGTTGTATGTTGGGTTGCTTTTTAAAACGGCAAAGGTGTTTTATGTCATTGTTGAGTAGTTTTAGATCTAAATTCATTTCTAGCAAGTCCTACTCCTGATGTAATAGCAGGTTTTAGTTTAATACTATCCTTGGTTTCTTTTGTTACTTTGACAAATTCACTACGGTCCGTATCACAAACATTCGTCCTGCCATAGCTCACTACGGCACCATTTTTTACAACGGATGGATCCCTGTTTTTGGGTCCGTCTGGTCCGTGCAGTACTGCAGCAGATTTGACACCTTGTTTGTCTTTTTTGGCCGTTTTGGTTTGACTCTTTGGAATTAACACCTCATTAAATCCCAGTCCATTCATGTTTCCTGGTGTTTTTTGAATTTTAACTATTTCATCGGCACAAACAATGTTTTTATTAAACCTTTTAAACTTAGAATTATGTTCGATTAGAACATCTTGTGTGAGATTTAGTTTTTCTATTTCAAGATTAAGCTCTTGACATGATTTGCAATCATCGTCATTTGCTTTTCCCTTTTCTAATCATTTTGCCTTTTCTTTTAACTCATAGACTTCATTTTCTAAAAATTCCTTTTTAGTCTTAAAAAATTTATTTTTAGTTATGATTTTTAGACTAAGCTCACACAATTGATTATATTGTTTTTGCAAAGTGTCATCATTAATGGAAGAATAAGATGAGTTGAATGTACCTCGCTTGACTCATGTGCCATTAGAGCGATCTCATCCTTGCTTGATTCTTCATCATCCTCACTATCACCCCAAGCACCACTTACAAAAGCTCGTTGAGTTTTGCTTTTAGGTGGCTTGGGACAATCTCCTATTAGATGACTTGCATCACCGCATCTAAAAGACTTTCTTTCACCTTTACCCTTTTTGTCATCCCGATCTTTCGAATGGCTTCTTTCTTCTCGAGGTTGTCTTACAAACTTTCCTCTTCTTCTAAAGAACTTTTGAAATCTCTAACGGCCATGGCATACTCCTCATCTTCAATACCAGAGCAAGATTCGTCATCATCACTTGAACCGTTCTTGCTTTAGAGCAACGGATTTGATTTTCTCTCTTTTTCCTTTGATGATTTCTGAATCTTTATCCATCACCATTTCGTACTTTGAGTTTCCATTAAACTGCTCTAGTGTCACTTTTGAGATATCTTTTGATTCCTCAATAGCCGTCACTTTAGCTCTCCACTTTGGATGGAGTGCTCTAAGAAATTTCCTAACAAAGTTCTTACTACTAAAAGATTCATCAAGTGCTTTAAGTGATGTAATAATAGTATTAAAGCGAGCAAAGCCACAATCAATGGTTTCATCTTCAGGGATAACAAATTGTTCATATTATTGAACAAGAAGATCAATTTTATTATCCTTGGGTTGTGAATTTCCTTGATGTGTAATAATCAAAGATTCCCAAATGTCTTTAGCAGTTTGACACATAAAAATTCTTTCATATTCTTTTCTAGGCAAAGCATTATAAAGCATAATTTTAGCTTCATTATTTTTAGCTATTAATTTCTTTTGATCATCAACAGAAATATCTTTTGTTGTAGAACTAAAATCCCCTTTAACAATAACAAACCAAAGATCTATATCTTTTGATTTTACATATGTTTCAAAACGGTTTTTCCAATAGATAAATACATTGGTTTCAAAGAGTGGTGGTCTTTGCATAGATTTCCCTTCTTTAAAGTTTTTAGAATCCATGGATCGTTTCAAGTTTTTAAAAAAACAATTTATTTTAGAAATTCTTGAGTAACGAGGCTCTGGTACCAATTGTGGAAATCTAGAAGGGGGGTTAAATAGTTTACCGATTAAAAACTTCGTTTTGAAACTTATTGAAAGATCAATTGATGTTGATCTTAGATATGTTAGTGAATAATAATCAACAATATATAAAGAGTAGATAAGGAAAGAAACAATCAAACCACAACAAGTTGTTTATAGTGGTTTGGTCTACAAGGACTCTTTTTCCTTGCCCTACTCCACTCCCGAGTCTCACACTCGAGAGTTTAACTTCACTAGTCAACAAGCTCCTTTCACTAGCGGAGAAACCTTTATACTGCCATACACTATTTCCGACACTAAGCTAGATGTCGAGTTCTTTTCAAGGGTACAACCACTCCCACACAATGTATTTTAAGGACTAAAATACTAACCACTCACACTCACAAGATTATGATGGTTTGGTATAACAATGATGTATGAATCAACACAAGATCATACAACAACAAACAAACAAGACTTCCAACTTCTTGTTGAAGCTTGAATGTGCCTTGATCTTCTTTTCTACAAAAGAGATCACTAATATGATATGAAACTGAGTTAGAAATGTTAGAGAGAAGGATTGTATGAGAATATGATGAAAGGATGAAAAAATTGTCTTTGCAATTTTATAGCCAAGATCGCAAGCACCACGGACAGAAAACTCTCAAAAGGGTTCCGCCTGTTAATTTTTGGTGCCACGAGGTCCTACAAAGAAGTTCTCAAAATCTTACCAAAGTCAACCATATCTATCCAAGATTGTGTAAGATATGTAGAGCCTAAATCTACACAAAGTACCTAGTGAAATCTTCTTAGGATTTCAATGATGCACCACATGATGTCATGTGTTTGTTTTTCTATTTTTAGAAATATGTTAAAACGTAAATACATATGAAATGTTTTATTTTAAGAAACCAAAACATTCTTGAACTAAAACTACTATCATACATTATGGTTTAGAGTCATATCAATATATGATTAATCACAATATAAATGCTTGAGTGATGAAGATATTATTTGAAAAAGCTTGTTTTAATATCTATTAAACTTGACATGCTTTAAGCTTTATAAAAATTAAATTTACTTTTGTCGTTAACAAAACTTAGGTAAAGATAAAAAATATAAATAACGTTTAATGACGATATTTGTATTAACATTGCGGTTAAATTCTTTTCCAAGAAGAATGTATATGTGATAAGCTCCATCCAACGTTGTGTTTCTTCCTCTTGCCAAATATAACCTGCACACTTATGAAAGCAAACTTAAACTCAAGGTGAAATCATGTAAAACTATATATGACACAAATAACTAGGATATAATGCTTGTGGAATGGATGTTTGCTTTTTCGAAAATTAAGACCAGAATTTCCAAAAATTTTTAAATAGCATGAAAACTAAAAATATGATAAGCTATTTTCGCTTGACTCCATGAATGCAGTTTTTAATCCTGACACACAAAGTTGTCATGACAGAAACTGACCTCTGGCTTCCCCGGAAAAATTACACCTTTAGAATCTTGAAAAATTCCTGCAAAACATCCATTATGACTCGATACAAGCATTTGACTCTAACAAACACACATATACATCAATTTCACTAGTTGCAATTCTCATGTTCACGTTCTTTTAAAAATGTATGTAATCTTCCCTACACTTATCTTTTTGTAAAATACCTTTATATGTAATTAAGACGAGGTTAAAGACAAAATCAAACATTTTCACAAAATCAAACATGAGAATATACAACAATGAAAAAGATATATGACACACAAACAAGCAAACAATTAAGCATGGGTTGCCTCCTACGAAGCGCTTTTCTTTATTTATGAGTCTTGTAGCTAGACTCGAAGTCGTGCTCCTACGTGACTTCCTTACCGTTATCTTCTTCCAAAACAATATCTTCATCGTTGATTAGTTCGTTATTGTCCAACTGATAATGTTTCACATGTTTTCCATTCACAGTAAATTCTCTTCCATCATTATCTATCAATACCACGGCTCCATTGCTCATTTTCCTCTTTACTGAAAAGGGCCCATACCATCTTGATTTAAGTTTTCCCAGAAATAGTCTCAACCTTGAATTATACAAGAGCACCTTATCTCCTTCCACAAACTCTTTAGGATTATTTATTCGTTGATCATGCCATCTTTTAGCCCTTTCTTTATATGTGATTGAGGACTCATAGGCCTCAAGTCTTAGTTCATCCAGCTCTTGAAGCTGCAAGAATGATAACATCAAATAGTCCTGAATATTTAGTGTCAATTTCCCCCGATAATGCTCGTTATTTATATCATTTATATGGATTTACGCTTGTTTTCCATTGTTTTCCACTTTTAGGTAAATTACGAGCCTTGGAGCTAAAGAGACGCGGAAATGGAAACATTACTAAAGATTTATCACAATATGCCTATTTTGAAGAAGTTACGGCGTAAATCATCTCTCACATTACGCCGTAACTATTAGTGTGACTCGTATACCAACTTATCAAGAGCTTACGGGCGAACTCTTCCCAACGGTTACGACGTAACTACATTAGGTCAAATGAGGATCCACGCCGTTGATACTTACACCGTAACTACTGCATCACTTACGACGTAACCGTGTTTATTGAAGACTACGGCGTAACTGATGGATCTAGACACACACCTTGTGTCAATGATATTTTGTATAATATTATTAAGCACGCGGATTTTACGTAGTAACACTTAGAAGATGGATAATATGATATAATGTAGATAAACACAGATTAAACACAAAACTTAAGCTCCAATATTATTAATGAATAATACGAGTGATCTTGCTTATCACTAGGGTTACACCTTGAAGCTCTTGTGAGTAATACGTAGGTAATTAGACAAGTACCTAAGACAATGACCTAGGACCTCCTTTCATACAACAAGGAGTCCTTTACAAGATAAGTATAAGCACATTATAGAATATATACAAGATCTATTCTATACTTATCTATGCTTATTCTAATCATAAATCGATAGCAATGGTAATAATGTATCGGGTAGTGTACGTTTCAATCGCTAGTGTTAATCCCAGAAGTGTAAACCACAACTATCCGTGGTAACGAATTATTCCCAACAATCCTTCCCTAAACTTATGATTTCTCTGCAAATCAATAAGTTTCTTCAGTCTTCATTATTTTCAAGGATTTGGGAATTCAACCAAACACTTCATTTCTTCCTTAACATCTGTATGGCTCTTGAACATTGATCTTGAAGTCTATGTAACAATGTTCTGACTTTCTCATTGTCTTCATGAACTCTTATTGTTGTACATAACATCACAGTGAGAGTTCCAAACAGTGGATATTCTTTCTCAGCAAGCATAAATGCATCTACTCCATTTGCTGTAGAGACATGATGAACCTCACATGAGTCATAGTAAAACCATTTAGTACCAGGACATGTGCATGAGAACTTCCAAAAATCATCATCAACATTAGGTTCATAAAGCCTTCTAAGATTAATCCACAACTACATCTCCTTTGAATCTTTGAGATCTTGAGCATTAAACCTTTCTTGAACTAACCTCCATAGTGTATCAAGGTCATCTATGTCAAAAGGTTTTATAAGATCTTCAAATTGAATGAATGATGAAGTTTCACCACCTAGCCTTGTGATCTTCCATGTTGGAGCAAAATTGCTAGCAGTTTAAACTTCGCAATCAATGATAGGATGTCGAACTTGCAGTGGTTCTGGATAAAAATCTTCTTCTACAATCACAATCATTCCAGTCAATTATTCTTCAGTGAATTTCTCAATAAGAATTTCTTGTTCTTCAGAATCTTAGTCTTTAACAATTTGAGAATCACTTTCTTTGGCCTTTCTCTTCAATTCAGGAAACTTTCTTGCTTCTTCTTCAGAGCCCATTAGAGTAAAATCTTTATCTTGTTTTTGAACTCTGTAGTAAGCCTTTTCAACTTGATCATCAACCATTCCTTTGAATTGATGCTTCTTCCAACCACCAACATGACAACAATAAGTCTTCATATATGAAAGAATTTGTGCTTTGGTTGGTTGTCTTGATTTCGTTTCTTCAAGTGCTTGATTGTTCTTCATTTGAATGAAATCCTTCAACTGAGCGCTTCTTTGTTCTTCAGTAAGGATGCATCACCAGGTCAATTGCCTTTTTATTGATTATTTGATTATTAGCAATCAAGAACTCAATATCTTCTTCAGTAGGAAGATAACTAAACTCTGGAGTCTTCTCTTTAAGAATTGTAGGTTGAACAGTAGAAAGTGGATCTTCAACAAAATCTTCCATTCTATTTAATCTTTTAGTCTCCAAAAAGCTGGCAACTTCCATTTCTTCAAGCTTCTTCTTTTTAGCAACTTCTTCTTCATTAATCCTTTCAGCAATTTCCCTATCAAGAGCAATCTGTGCTTGTTGTTTCTTAGAAATCATTCTTCCAGTTTGCTCTACACTTTCCATAACTGCTTTACTTGTCTTTCTTCGTTTATCAAATTCTTCACTTGCAGTGGCAATATTTGGCTCTGTAGTGTAAATGGAATCAGTGGTAAAATCAGTTGCAGTGCAGAAAATGTCTTGATCTTCAAGTTGCTCTCCATGAGTATCAGTTTCCTTTGCTCCTTTACTTGTATCTCCTTCATCTTCAAAAACAATTTTCCTTCCCTCAATGTCGTAAGACTGTTTCCTCCCCGTTTGGGAGAATTTCCCAAATCATGATCACCGAATCACCATGTAGGTGAGGATGAAGATGAAATCACCAACTTCGCAGTCTTCTTGTGCTTTTTCAACCCCTGCATCTCTTCCTTTAAGGTCCAATCTTCCTTTAAGTGTTTAACATCCTTGGCATGCTGCTTCTTGACATGTGCCAAGTCCTTCTGTAGAGATTCAACCTGCTTGACTAACTTTGTACACAAAACCATCAATTCCAATTAGTTCCCACTCTCATCACCCAACCGTTACCTGTTGGGAGAGGTGAATCATGGGGAAAAGGTTCAGATTCCTCCCTAGTTGGACTAGGTGGAATTCTAGAACCACCACTGCTTGCTCCTAGACTAAAAGGTTCAGAACTTCTGTGGTTGTCATGAGAGGAGTGACTGTTTAGACCTTCTCTCATAGGTGTTTGAAATCTGGAACATAATCAATGTTTGGAACATTAATTATGGGTGTGTTTTGTTCAATTGTAATTTTAGCAAGCATTTGGGGAAGGAGAAGTGTAAAAATTATATTGCCATCTTTGTTCAAATTTTGAAAAACTTTAGGCTTTAGGCAACTGATTTGATAAACATTTTTATGGGGTTGCAGTTGAAACTCATTTAGCACTGCTTGCACAAACCTTGGATACATTAAAAATTTTGTTTTACTCTATTCATTGCCTTTCATACTTGTAAAAATATAATTTGACCAGTTAAAAATCTTATCAGTGACTAGATAAACCAAAGGATAAGCCATGGTTGAACTAAATTGCTCATAAGATGTTTTCTTTGAACCGAGACAATGCAACAGAGTATGAATCAAAAATCTCCATTAGGGACAAAACCACTCTTTTGAAAGTAGCCTTTTTGTCAATGGTATCATACCCCATGGATGATGTAAAGTATCATGAATTTGTGCACGTGTATGTGATGAGAGACCATTGAGATCACCCAATTGAAGTACACTCCTCAAGGATGCCTCAGTAACATCAATAGTTACCCCATCCACAATGGCTCTTAAAGCATCCACTGTTTCATGTGTATCTCCAATCTCAAGTGTTATGGACTTAAAGAAGTCCAAAACTGCTTGATTTGAGAGATATAAATTGTGGGTTTTAAAAGCAAAGCATACCTTATATGTGTGGTATGTAGAAAGTCCACAATTTGATGATAAAAAGGGCCACTCTTCTCGTTAGACTTTTGTAGGTAGGCCACTAGGTTGTGCTTATCTGCAAAGTTTAAAGATGCCATAGAAACTTTTGATGAAAAACAAATTGTGTCAGAAGAATCGAAAGAATAACTAGCCAATTGAGAGAAAAAGATATATAGGGTTAGGGTTTAGAAGTATTGCGCAAGTAAAATTATCTTTAGAAAGTATTTATCATATGGAAAGAAGATATTTCTTTAAGATTTTAACCCTATATATATATATGACAAATAGTGGTTACTTTCAACGGCTAGTAAAAAATAAATTACCTGACGAATCAGTTAAAACGCTAGAACAAAAATAACAACGCCAGGGAAACTGGAACTAGCAGTGGTAATTTTTCACAAAAATTTCAAAAGCAAGTGGTAAATAAAATCATTTGAAAACTAAATCGCTCTTATCATAGTTTATAGCAAACTACCAGCTATTAACGGATTTGATATGTCTTTACCATGAGCCGTTTGCTATAGACTAGCCAACTCTTAATCATAAAGAATATGGTGAGTTGATAACCATATAGTTTTTGGTAAACTATCAACCATAAACGGATTTGTCAAGTCTTTACCAGTAGCCATTTGCTCTGGACTAGTTGATTCTTATGTGGGTTAGACATGGTGAATCAATAACCATTTGTTGTGTATCTCAGATATACACCCTTTTTAAATTCAACACCCAACAAAGCTTCACATAAACAGAAATACAAGCAAGCATATACAAACTCATACAATAAGTTCAGTACCCAACAACCTCCCCTCAACACCAGAGAACATTTTGACAAAAAGGTTATGGATTAAGCATTCCAATAATACTTGTCACCAAGTAATCTGAAATCTCCCACATCAAGGCCTTTTGTTAACAAATCAAAGATAGTTGTCATCAGATGAATTTTGACAACTTGAATTAGTCCCTTTTCATAGCAATCTCTAATGAAATGATATCTAATTTCAATATGTTTGGTCTTTGTGTGTTGAACAGGATTCTTAATGATACAAATGGTACTGCTATTGTCAATATGAATGATGGTATTCATGAAATTGTACCCATAGTCCAAAAGTTGATTTTGAAGCCATAGTACTTGAGCACATCAATGGCAGCAGCCACATACTCGCCTCAGTTGAAGAATTAGCCACCATAGTTTGCTTTTGCAATGCACGCTATGACACTAATCTGTTGCCAAGAAATTAACATCCACCAGTTGTAGATTTTCTATCCAAGCTAGCTCCAGCATAGTCACTATCCGAGTAAGTAACCGAGATCTAAAGGAGAATCTCTAGAGTACCACAATCCCAGAGTAGGAAATGCTTTAAGATATCTGAAAATCTTCTTCACTGCAGTCAGCCAAATGAGAGATCTTGGGAGTAACTTGAAACCTTGCGGGAGGCACATCAACTGCAAACATGATATCCGGTCTAGATGATGTAAGATACATCAAAGAACCAATCATAGACCTATACATGTGCACATCAACATCTTCACCACTATTTTCCTTCTAAGTAGATGTGTAGTTTTGTCTTATCAGCAGGGGTGCCTGGATGACTTTGCATCAGAATTTAAACTTCCTTAGTATCTCAACCACATATTTATCTTGATTAATGAAAATACCATCTGGCCTCTGTAGTACTTGAAGTCCCAAAAAGAATGTGAGTTCACCCATATAACTCATCTGGAATTCTTTTCATCATTTCTCAAATCTTTGCACATCTCTGTCTTTGTAGATCCAAAAATGATATCATCAACATACACTTGAACAAGCAAGATATCATTCTTGTCTTTCTTGATGAACAAAGTTTGATCCACTCTGCCTCTATGAAACCCATTAGCAAGAAGATAAGTGGTTAAGGTTTCATACCATTTCCTAGGTTCCTGATGCAAGCCATACAAAGATTTAACTACCCTGTAAACTTTGTTAGGATATTCATGGTCTTCAAAGCCTGGAGGTTGTGAGACATAAACCTCCTCATCAATCTGCCCATATAGAAAAGCACTCTTTACATCCATTTTATAGACTTTAAAGCCTATAAAAGATGCATAAGCTAAAAATAGCCTGATTGCTTCAATTCGTTGCAACTCAAACACTTCTTCATAATCAATACCCTCCGCTTGAGTATATCCTTGAGCCACAAGCCTAGCTTTGTTTCGATAACAATTCTCTTTCATCCTTCTTGTTTCTGAACACCCATTTAGTACCTATTACCTTCTTGCCATAAGGCAAATCACAAAGCACCCATACCTTTTGAAGCTTAAATTGGAGCAACTCTTCTTGCATTGCTTCCACCCAACTTTCATCTTCAAGTGCCTTATAAACATTCTTTGACTCCATTTGTGACAGTAAAACACATAAAAACATTCATTCTTGCCTTCATGAATCTTAGATTCATAAATTTTACAAATGAATCCATGGAGATCAGCAATTTAGTTTGTCTTCTAGTCTTCACTGGTGAATAGACATCCCCAATCACATTTTCAAGAGGATGTGATTTATGAATAGAAGTGTGGGGAGTGTGAGGAACTACAATCTCACTTGGCATATTTGAGATTTCAACATCATTGGCTTGAGCTTCCTCGGTAACTGAAGTTGTGATTTCCACATCTGGTGTTGCAGTGGAAACATCTTGCCTAACAGTGGAATTTGAATTTCCACTGCTTTTAGAATTTTTAGCATTCAAATTACTATCTCCTTCCTTTCCCAAATCACTAGAAGGATGTACATCTACAGTTTTGATATATAATCATTATCTGCATAGTCCCAAAGAGGTAGACTGAATTCATCTTGATCATCTGCATGATCTTTGCTTGGTTCATAATCATCAAGAAACTCTTCCTGAACCTAAGCAACATCAAAAGAAGATGTTCTGTAGAGACAGTACGTAATTCATAGTATTGGTTAGAGCATCAAGATCAAACGCCCTTCTTGGACCAGTTCCTTTGAGATTGACTTTGTTTTCCAGGAATTCCACATGCATATTCTCTTTAATCTTTTGGGTTCTTAAGTTGAATACTCTGAAAGCTTTACTAACCATGGAATACCCAATAAAATACCCTTCATCAGCCTTTTCATCAAACTTTCCCAGATAATCTATGGTATTGAGAATAGATACATGACATCCAAATGGTCTCATGAAGTCAAGGATAGGAGGTCTACCCCTAAATAATTCATAAGGTGTCTTGTTCTTTGTTTTTACCACTAAAACCCTGTTTTGCACATAACATGCAAAGTGTTAATCGCTTCACCAAAAAGTGATTGGCAATTTAGAATCGCCAACATGGTTCTAGCAGTGGCTCTATCGTTCTGTTCTGTTTCTCCTCTCAGCAACACCATTTTGTTGAGGAGTTCTAGCCACATTAAATTCTCTTTTAATACCTTTATCTCTGCAAAACTCATCCATAACTCTATTCTTGAATTCTGTTCCATTGTCACACCTAATGATTTTAACTTTCATTTCATATTGGTTTTCTCTGATAAAGATCTTGAGGATGACTGTTGTTTCATCCTTGGTTCCAAGGAAGAAAACCCATGTAAACCTGCTAAAATCATCAGTCACCACTAGACAATACTTCTTTAGATTCAAGCTGCTCATTGATGTAGGACCAAATAAGTCCATATGTAACATTTGAAGTGGGTGAGCAATAGAGTTAACCAACTTTGACCTGCAAGAAGCTCTGTGTTGTTTGACTTTAAGACAAGCCACATAGGTTTGATCATTTTCAAATCTTTTCTGAGGTAATCCTCTCACCAAACCATCTTTGACAATCTTGTTAATGGTTTTGAAGTTAACATGACCAAGTATTCTATGCCATAACATGGATTCATCCACTGTGGCCTTTGCAAGCAAGCAAGTATAATCATCTTTAGCTACAATGTTGTTCATATCAAAGCTATAGAGATTGCCTTTTCTAGTAACTTTAAGAAGAATCTACACTGTCATCAGCATCTTAAAATCCTTAGAGAGAACAAAGCACATATCTTTGGTTAAAAGAACATTGTTCATCTTGTCACACATTTGTGACACACTAAAAAGATTGTACTTTAGCTCTTTTACATAGTACACAAGTTCAAAGTCCAAGTTACCGCTTTTTATAACTCCTTTACCAACAACTTTTCCATTTACTCCACCTCCAAAGCTGACATACTGTCCATCATAATGCTCAAAATCAGAAAGATAGGAATTGTTGCCAGTCATGTACCTTGAACACCCACTGTCAGTATATCCTTGATCCGATCTTTTGTCCTTGGATGTTCTGCACATAAGAGTAAAGAGTTAGTTTCTTTTGGGGACCCAAGCCATGATTGACTTGGATTTTCCTCGTGTATCAATATAGTTAAATCTATCAAAGGTCATTGATACACCATTGGGATTGGTTGTAGAGGTATTTCCTTTAGATTTCCATTCCCAACGTGCCTTGAGGCCTTTACAAAGATTGCCCATGTCCCCCCTTTTCTTGTTTACAACCCTTGCAGTGGTAACTTTTGAATGAGCAGTGGAAACTGTTGGTTTCTTTTTAGGCACCCACTGTTGGTTATAATTAACCTTTTTAGCTTGAAAGGTTCTTTTTCCTGTTTGTGCAGATTTTGCAAAAGTTGTTTTGAAGTTTGCACTTTTAACAGGTGACTTAGGGTGAGCAATGTTAACAGTTTTTGCAATGGCAAAAAGTTTTGAGGCCACTTCTTAGTTGAACTGCTCTTGGGACCATTTTGCAATGTGAATTAGGGTGTACATTATTTTGAAACCTGTTAGACTCCACCCTTTTATTCCCATAGACTTCCCTTCTCCCAACATGATAATCACAATAAGCATGTAGATGATCAAAACTACCACAGATATAAAATGCTTTATTGTACATTACAAAATCACTACCTAGTTGTTAAGATTTAACATGATTCCAACCTCCTCCGGTTACCCTTAAGAGTCAGTAGGCTTGTTCCTATACATCTCAGCATACCTTACAATTGATCTAGGTTGATTAACTGGTTTCCTAGGTTCATCTATAATGATAACAGTATTAACAACTTTGGGTTAGAAGTCTCTTCATTCTTTTAACACTCTCATCTACAACAGATGAGTCACTAGCACTCTCAAAAACATCATTATCATGCTTAACTTCTTCCTTACTTTTCACCTTAGTGTCCTTTAAAGGACCATATTCTCTTTCAAGTTCCTTAAAATCTTCTAAACCTGTATGAGCTAAATCTATACCTGGAGGTGATGGAACACCTCTTAGTGGTGGAGGCACTGTATTATAACCCATACCAGACTTAGCTTTACTATATACTTGAGCATTCCAAATTTTATCAATTGACTTAGACTGATGTTTTCAAGCTCCTTTTGGTATGCTTCATTCACAGCAGTTGTATGTTCTACCTCTCTTCTAAGAAGAATCATATCATCATTATATTTTGACTCATTAGCTTGATAGTGCTCTATTTGTTTTTCTAATACAGCTAAAGCTCTCCTAAGGTTAGACACAGTATAATTAGCAGTATACAACTCTTGTCTTTCATTAGAATATAAATCATTAAGCCTTTCAACTTCTTTAGCAGCCCTACATGTTTTAGAACAACTATCAAAGTTTTGTACCTCAGAGTCAGAGAAAGCCATGAGAGCAACTTCAGTAGAAACAAGAGCAGCATCTGAATGTTCTTCTTCAAGATCATCAGCCATGAAACTCTAATCATAGCTCACACCATCAATAGCCAACATTGCCTTTGGTTCTTCCACAGTTGGTCCCTTCTTTTGCTTGTACCAAGTAGACCTGTTGTCCTTGGTCCTTGGTCTTCTACATTCTCTAGCAAAATGTCCAAACTTGTGGCAGTTAAAGCACTCCACTTTCTTCTTATCAAAGCCTGCAGTTTCATCACCATTGATGTGAATAGGCTTGCCAGTCTTTTTATAGAATTTCCTAGCCCTCATGCTAAGAAGAGCTATCTGCTATTTAATATCCATCTCCTCCAAGTCATCTTCATCAATTTGCTCTATGTCTTCATGAGTTACGACAGAGCCATCAACTTGTGTGGATATGAAAGCATAAAAGGTAGAGTCTCTAATACTAGCAACCTTCTTCTTTGAACCCGCAGTGCTAACACTAACATTACCAGTGGAAACTTTAGAACCAGCAATGGCAACTTCATCATCACTGTCATCTTCAGAATCATCACTGTCAACAGAGGTTGAAAACAATGCCAAGCTACTAGAGCTTGTGCCAAGTTTCCTGCTTCTTCAACCTTTGCTCAATTAGTTTGAAGTTGTTGTAAAGGTCATTGAGCTTCATTGTTTCTATATCTGATTTGTTTTCCCAGCAGATTAACATTAGTTTGAAACTCTGAAGGCAAACTTCTTAGAAACTTCAAATTGAGGTCTTCCTTTTCTACCTCAATGCCAAACACAGTCAGCTGTGTAACAATCTTCTGAAGTTTGGTAAAAATGCAATCAAGTGAGTCATTGCTTGAAGCAGAGAAGTTTTCATAACTTTGCTTCAACAATGTCTTTTGTGTCTTCTTTGTAGCATCATTACCACCAAACACTGAGCAAATGTCTTCAAACAGTTCTTTAGCAGTCTTGTGCTTGCTGAATGCAATGATTTGATCTCTAGGAAGAGTCATTAGCAACAAACTTCTAGCCTTAAGATCCATTTTCCTGCAAGCTTTTTCAATACTAGATTCAGGCACAGACACTTTCACAACATCTGTTTCACCAACCTTCACAGTACTAGTCACAGGCATGAAAGAATCACCAGTTTGAATGATC
>OU343220.1:219952213-220228536 GCA_910596185.1 Chrysanthemum makinoi
AAAACCGTGAAAGATGATAAAACCGGTAGAGAAGAAAATATTTCTCATGATCTTCTCACTGACGACCAAAAGAAAAAGCTTTTCAAAAATAATAAGGCAAAAATGGTTTTATACCATGCCTTAACTAAAAAGGAATTTGAAAGAATCTTTATGCACAAAAATGCTAAAGAAATTTAGAACTTTTTGGTTGTAACACACTAAGGAAACCAACAAGTGAAAATAACAAAATTGATTTATTTGTTCAACAATATGAAGAATTTTCAATATTGGATGATGATAGTATTGATAATGCATTTGCTAGTTTTAATATTATTATTACTTCACTACAAGCACTTGATGAGTATTTTTCGAGTCGTAATCATGTCAAGAGATTTCTAAGGGCGCTTCCATCAAAATAGAGACCGAAGGTGACAGGTATTGAAGAATCCAAAGATTTGTCGATTCTCACTTTCGTTGAACTTATAGGCAACTTAAAAGTCTATGAGTTCGTACTTGCGAAAGACTCTGAGGTGTCGAAAGAAAAGAAAGAGAAATATAAATCTCTTGCTTTGAAAGCCAATAAAGTCTCTAGTGATGAAGAAACCTCATCCTTGGAAAGTGAAGATGCAGAATATGCAATGGCGGTACGAGACTTCAAGAAATTCTTTCGAATAAGAGGAAAGTATGTCAAGCAACCCTATGATGACAAGAAAGGTTTGCGAAAAATCAAAGACGATAAGAAGGTGAAGGATGAGCGCAAATGTTTCAAGTAAGGGGATCCAAATCACTTCATTAGTGAATGTACTAAACGACGACCAAAAGGCGTGCCAGTAAGCGCCTCATAGGGAATGAGTGAAGAAGAGAAGGAAGAGATTTGTTGTGACAACTCGTAATCACCTCGACGCGTCATAGATGGGGAAAAGGCAAATAGAGTAATTGTTCTCTCTTATGTGAGATACAAGTCGTATTTATAGTTTTTTTTATTGGAAATAATATTCTAAGAACATTGGCATAATTCTCGAGTAGTGAATCCTTCAGTTGCTAGTCCAAACGAGTCCCGAACCTAATATGACAAAAGATTTAGAAAGTTACATAACTAGTCCTTGGATAAATTACGTGGCCGCTTCCTTGTGTTTTCTAGTATACAACTTTGGTCCCTCCTGGTGGTATAAATACCCCACACCTCTCACTTTATCTCATTTTCCCACCTCTCTTTCTCTCTCTATAAACACACACACACAACTCTCTCCTACATCTCTCTAAAAATCCGGCCACCACTCTCCTAGGGTTCCGGCGCCGTCGCCGGATTCAAATAACAACTTCCGGCTACTCCCTTTTATTACACCACCCGTCTCAAATGATAGATCGGGGTCTTGTGGTTCTATCTATCGTTTTTGAAAACCTTCTCAATCTTCTCAAAATAAAAACATTCTCAATCGATCCGGATTCTATATATATATATATATATATATATATACAAATCATTTATATTATCTATGTTGGGTTTTCATGAATACAAAGGTTGTTAAAAAAGTAAAAACATTTTTGAAAACATACAAAAGTGTTAGGTCACCATATTAGTAACACAAGCATCAATAGAAGAAATAGATGAAGAGAGGATCGGTTGAACAAACACACACACACATGATATGATATAAAGAAGAGTTATGCGTAAGGTGAAATGTGAATTGAACAACCAACCCTCAAGTGAGGGTTATACAAGAGTATTTATAGGAGGGAACTAGGGCAACACTCCAAGTTCCCATCCTTTTACTTATTGGGCTTGGCCTAGGCTTATGGGATTTCTACATAAGCCTAGCCTTGATTACTAACATAAAAGCCATATTAAGCTAACTATTACATATGAATCACTAACACTTGAAATATGGTTTAGGAGTGATTCCAACAATCTCCCCCTAAGTGTTAGTGATGAATAAAGGAGTGATAGACGTTGTAGGTGCTGATGTAATAGAAGCTTTGACGTCTTCTGACATTCTTCTTTCTTGTGAGAAGAAGTGTCTTGGTTCGAACAATCTCCCCAGTGTAGAGAAATTGTTTCCTTTGAAGTATTCTCGCCACGCCATCATTTACTTTGTTCTTTGATCATTGTTGTTTGTGGTGGTAGTGATAGTATGTTGTTGTTGTCTCCAGATCGTGTCCGCTGCTGCTCCAAAGGTTCCACGCCTTTTCCAACACGCCACATGCTCTTTTGACGTTGATTTCACATCATGTAGTTCTCTTTAGTCTTTAAACTTTGTAGATTCTGTGACTTTGACGAGGAATCATTCTGACTTTGTGTTGCCTTTTGAGAGAACTTCAATTAGTGTTGTTGTTGGTTTGAGCATGGAGAACCTGCGACGATCAACTACCAAGAGCTTCCATAAGAAGAAAACGTAATAAAGATTAGTAAAGTGGTTTCCCGCACTTACAAGTTTGAACTTCGGAGTGTTAACAACATAGTGTGAAACACAACTCTATTCTCACAAAGGCCGCTCGAACCTGAGTCCCACAAGTGAGATAACGCGATGTAAATCGGGTACACCTACGCTCGATGACCGAGGTACCCAAGCATCACCTCACCATCGAGACCGCTTGAGACACACTAAGCGTAATCCACGGGAGTTACCGGCTTAATTACCGCCGTATCGTTAGATGTTGACCCCGGCAGAGTTTCCATTCATTCACCGAGAATCACAATTGTGAACCTCTCATAAATGTTCTCACGTATTGCTAGGACTGTAGGACTCGATAACGCACTACCGTTGTTCTTATTATTGAACAACAAGTGATGAAATGTCAAGTGTACCTATGAGATTTTGATGAATCTCGTGGCTCTAGAATCAATAGTGCATTTTGGTTTTTCCTCGAAGGAGACTAGGGAGAGGGCTCCTTCTTCAATACCAACAATATCTAATAGAGTCGATAGTTTACGAGGGTTCCTCGTGAGAATGAAACAAGTCGTTGAGAGAAACTTGAGTGGCTAAGAAGGTTTAGTGCATGTATCACTGGGTCCATGAAGACTTTTAATCTTCAATACCGGCCTCAAGTGACAACCAAGAGTATATGAATTGAACCCTAGTTCCGCCCTAAGTTGAATAATCCGAGGGCTATTTCTTTTCACCCTTTTCGCTTTCTTTGCAATTCTTCAACTCCTTCTTTCTCCGATTCTCATTTTATCCTTTTTCTTATCATACCTAAGGACTTTTAATTCTAACTATTGGTAGTGTCCTTGTAGATCCTCCCTCAAGGATCATAGGATTGGTTATTCCTAACCTTAGTCACCTTATAACTCCATTGCCATAAAACCATTTTTATGAAAATCTCTCAAAGTGTTTGTAAATGAAAACATGTTTGAACACTTCAAGAGTTTTGATTTTCGTAAATACTCCCCTTCACATGTGCTTAAGAGTTTTGACTGTAAATCAACAAAGGAGAGAAGAGCGCCAAGACTGAATTGATCGACTCAAGATAGACAATCCCTTGCGAGACACGATTACGCTGCATAGTTAAAGAGATACATTGTCACTTAGGTGACAACTAGACCTAATAACTACCTTGAAGATGTGGACAACCCCGAAAGGTTGTCAAACCCATCAAAGTTCATGTCTATCAAGAGCTTCTCAAATGGGTACAATTTACTTGATATGTCTTGAAGACAAATCTTTTCAATGTATGATTGTTCGATCCCGCCAATTCATGGGTTGAAGTCTTTTCACACGAGGATTCAATAGCAAAACACAACATATTTCTTATCACATAATATTTCTCCCCCTAAAAAATGGCATATAAATGTTATTTTTGAAGAAATGTTGAGAATAAATATTACCATTTTGAGTTTTGTGGGAAGATTACACAAAGAACAATTTGTGAACAAAGTTTTAGTCAAATACCCTCAACAAGTGATATTAACTTTTGAGGTTTTGGAAATCATAAGTGGAAGTACTTGTCCTTTTGAGCAAAACCTTGAAAAATGAAAGGTTTGATAGGTTTTACTCAAAAGTAAGAAGCTTTCACTCCTTTATAAGGATTGTGGCACTGCTGCACTACGTGGTCCTTTCATTACAAGAACGGGTTGTACACTATTATGTGTGCACAAGCCATTTTAATAAAATAATCACACATCCAAATTAATATGAAAGTGAAATGTTTTTAAGGTACCTCGTAGTCCATCGATCTTTCCGTGAATGCTAACCGGGCGCTGATAGCCTGCGGAGAGTAACTCGATGACCACCTACGGCTTTCCGTGAGTTCAACCGGTCCTTCAGACAACCTTTCATCGATCCTGTGATGATCCTCTCAACATCCCGCTCGCCCCGAGAATTCCATCGCTTTGGAGACCCAATGCCTGCGCAGTATCTCCTTTAACCTATAAGCCAAGCCATCCCCACCTTCTTCAATGTGTGATCCCCAAACTTGAGAAGATCTCTACACGCCATCAAGCAGTTGCGTTGTAGTTCACTAAGGTAAACTACTCCGAATGGTTTGCCGATGAGAGTGTATTGGAAAGCCGGTTGATGGCGTGTATTTCTAGCCGAGGTCCGTGAAGTTGACACCTGCCCGATATGATTCAACAAAAGTTGTAAATCTTTACACGCCTCGATCACTATGCTTCCATGAAGATGAGTAAGGACTTGATGTATTCACGCTGAATTTCACGAGAAATGTCTCATTCTTCCCTATACTTTAGCAAGATACGTGATCTTCAATGTCATTGAGAGACAAGTTCAAAGTCCGCTTCACGTAATTCATAGTCCCTTTCGTCTTGTATTTTGACCACGATAGACTTGAGGAAGGTGTAGTCCCATTTAGACGAAAGGGTGACATGCTTAACGCCACATCCCTTTATCACCTAACACTTCATGTTGAGACTTTCAACCCGCAAATTTTGTAGTAGATTGGCTTATGCTCGCCAATGATGAATCCCTGCATACTGCATCAATGTCATACTGCTCCACTGGAAAACATGTGGGTAGCCTTTTCTTCGATGGCTATGCGTTGGAGTATATGGTCACGAACAAGTGTAAGTGATGTAGCGTATTTTAGTACCATCGCTATCGTAGAAGAAATTCCAAATCTTTGTGAAGAAGTAGCGAAATGGAATCCTAGGTTGATCCGCTACAATTGTTGGTAGAGGTGTAGACCGGGTATAGTATGGAGGGTTGTCTTTGGTGAAGTCGTTTGCTTCCGTGGTTGAGCCAATCAATGTTGGTAGACATGGCTCGTGCTATGTTTTCAAGGTGATATTCAACTTCAATAGCACTTTTCCGAGCTATTTCCTTGAGTAGTTGAAAGGCTTCATTCTTGATTCGCCTCAACTCGATTTCGCCATCTTCACATGAAACTTCTCTTGCAATAACTTAGCATGCTCCAACGCATACCTTCTACCATATCCTGATCATCGCTAGAGCTGTGGAGTGATCAACAAGTGTGGAGAACCATTCAAACTCGGTGTCATCTTCGCCGAAAGCCATGAGACGACATCACTTTTAGGCGCCTTCTTCTTGGCCTTGATGAGGATGATGGTTTCTTTGTTGAAGCAGGAGAGGTAGGTTGTTGTTGGGGCTCAGTACTTCCTCATCGCCACCACCAAAGATACTCAAAGTGATCGGTTTTCTCTCGTCTGTGGTGGTAACTCGTGAGTCCAGGTTTGTTAGTAGAAGAGCGCGGAGGAGATCGTCTTGTTGTTGGAGTCCTTGGGGTGGAGGTTGCATGGAGGAAGATTCTGTACCGCATTTTGACGCTTAGGTGCGAGTCCTTGTCCATATCACGCTATCTCTTGGTCAAGTAGTTGATCCGCTACCCTTGCATGATGATCCGAGTTGATAATCTAGTAGACCTTCAAAAATTTAGCTTCATCCGGCAAAAGTTGCATCGCTTTGACATTTGCATCACCAATTTAGCGATTAACCTGGCCAGAAGATCTGACTTTGGCCATTATATGTTTAACCAACGCATGTTTGGAGTAAGTTGTCTTAGAAATTCTTAGTCACACCAGTGGACAAAGGTCGAGAAGAAACTTGTGAGTATATTCTCTTGCCGCCTTCTAATCCTTTTGAAAATCTCCTTTGATGAACTTCGGATTTGTTCCCTTTCTACGTCAACAACTCATTTATCCCGCCTTGAAGAAAGTTGATTCTCACGCTGAGTTGATTCAAATTTTTGTTGGTTACATCCTTCTTCCAGACTTGCTTGACATTAACAACCTTGTTTTAGCTCGATAACCAAGTGTCCGTTGGTTCTTCAATGATTTGGAAGTGGATCTCGGTTGTGCCTTTGGATGGTGGAGGTGAAGAGAGAAGATCAGTCTCGATGATGGTGAGTCGTGAGGTGATTCTCGATCCTTTGAAGGTTCGTGAGGTTTGTTCTTTGGAACGCGGCCGACTTTGTGAAGAAAGTCATCATATTCAACCTCGCATCCTTTGCGTCTTAGCCTTATCTTGCCCTAAATCCTCGCCTCTTCCCCTTCTGGCTTAAGTACGACAAGTACCTTCATCGCCTTTCTCAAACTTTTCTTCGGGTTCTTCAAATTCATAGGTGATGGTATCCTCCAAATGTTGTTGTGGATCGGGTGGTACCGCCCTTTATCGTTGATTAACCGCATCGAGCCGGTGTAGATAGTGCACCACTTGACCTCCTGGGTTTAATTTGTTGCCGCTTGAATTGTTCAAAGAACGTTGGAGTCTCAATTTTTTCACCTTTTCCCGTGAAGTCTTTGTCGTTGCTCTCTTCATCTCAACTTTCTTCTTCTTCTGCTCATGCACCAAGTCTTCCTTGTCACCTTTGGGACTTGGAGGTTTTGCTACTTTCGCTTTCAACGATTGGAGTTTTAGAGTATAAAAACTTCTTCGCCCTCATCAAGAGCTTTCTCGAGTCTTCATCAATAGCTTTCTTTTATGTTCGGATTGAATGTAGGGGAATGTTCCTTTAGAGGGAACTCCTTTTGAGTGGAGGTTTCTCTTAGAGAACTTTCTTTGACTCTCGCTTTGCAACACTTCCAAGATCGCCTTCTCGTTTTCCTAGTAGGTGTGCCGTAAGACTTGTCATCGAAACCAACTTTATTTCATCAACCGCTACCGTATACCTTTTGTATGAGTAAAGCCGCTGATTGCATCGAGAGAAGGTGATCCGGCAAAGACAAAGACCTGTTTCTTTGTTGTTTATTCCTTAAATATGATCAAGTAGAGTAGGTTCATACAACATGGAGTGATTGTTTGGGTCGCCGAAGTCTCAAGGGAATATCGGATTTAACCCAAGAGCTCTCTCGATCAGCTAGCTATGTATCCGAGTATGGGATCTTTGGTGCCTCGCTTTTGAGGAAAGACATCATGTCATCCCATATCGAAGCTTCAACTTCGATATGTTCATGTTGACCAAAGCCCAAAAATTTGTAGTTCCATGAGCTTGGATGCTCATAACCACTATCCCGGCCCAAACGTGATTTTTGTGATGATGATGAAGAGGTTTCTCCTGTATCGAGGAATGCCTTCGACAACGCAGAAGTGCTCGTGATACCCCCGTAGCTTCAGCCATAACCGATGTCGATCATGAATGCGCAACAACCTCTTCGTAAGGTGTAGCCAGCCTCGGTTGGTTCAATGACAGAATGAGGAGAATAGCCCGCAAGTCCGGGTGTGATGGTGACTTGCTTGTGATTGAGAGTCACAAATACAACATTTTTCCCTTTGATCTCGCTTCATTGTGTGCCGTAATTGCCGTGATGTAGATCTCCTCGAATCGCGGGCAAGAGTTGGTGAGCATGTTCTCGATAAGGATGATTCTTCCGTAATATCCACAAAGAATTGGAGCAAGAGACTCGAAGGTGTGAGAGTATCAAAAGTCAACACGGAGGTTGTTCTTTCCAATCTTCATCGGATAGCCATTAGGAAGATATCGCCAATGGTGAGAACATTCAAAGTATCCACATTCGCACCAGCCACCATGACGGATCCGAAAGATATTTAGCCAAAAAGAACCAACAACATATCTAAATATTATGTTAATAACGTGATGGTTTTATTGTCAATTATTGAATGTGATATGTCGATGATTGTTACGAGTCCAATGTCAAATTTGTTTGTCCATTAGTCTAATGACGCTGCGGATAAAGTTTCAAGTGAAGTTGATTAACTTTAAGTTTGTCATATTTTCACTTATTATTCACAACTTGATAAACATTTAAGCTTATAGTGACATTATTGGTTTCTCGGGCGCATATGATTTATTTATTTACAAGTTTGCACGCTGCAATAATTCATAATTAAGGTTAAACTAGGCTTAGGCGTAGAAATGGGTGCTTATGCGTAAAACAACAGGAGTGATTATACGCTGCAAACGTAAAGCTTGGCGCGTGAGGTTCTTGTCTTATGCGTAAGAAATATTACGCCGTAGGAAAAGGAGGCCTTATAAGGTAAAAGCTTCTACGCTGTTTATATAGAACCTTTACAAGCACTGGGTCACCAAGTTTACAAACACAAGCACAATAGAAAGAGATAGAGAGAAAGATCGTATGAATAAGACACAAACCAAACACTATGCATGAATACTAAGGACACGGTTATGCGTGAAGCTATAGTGAAAGAGAGTAAATTGAACAACCAACCCTCAAGTGAGGGTTATTACATGGTATTTATAGGAGAGGGAGCTAGGGCAACACTCCTAGTCCCTTCCTTTCCTTATTGACTAGGCCTAGGCTTATGGGCCTTCTACATAAGCCTAAGGCTACACAACATAAAGGCCATAATTAAGCTAACTATTACATATGAGTCACTAACACTTGAATTAGGTTTAGGAGTGATTCCAACAATCTCCCCTAAGTGTTGGTGATGAATGAACTGACGTGAGGGTGCTGATGTAATAGTAGCTTTGACGCCTTTATGACATTCTTCTTCTTGTGAGAAGAATTGCCTTTATTCAACAATCTCCCCAAAGGTAGAGAAATTGTTTATTTTGAAGTATTCTGCTTTGACGTCATCTTTGTTCTTTGATCTTTGTTCTTGGTGATGGTAGTGATAGTATGTTGTTGTTGTTCCAGACGTCGCCTTTCACGCTTCTAGTGTCTCCACGCCTTTCTTCAACATGCTCACAAGCTCTTTAACGTTGGATTACAATTGATGAAGTTCTTTAAGTCTTTAAACTTTGTAGATTCTTTGTTGACGAAGAATCATTCTCGACTTTGTTGCCTTTGATTATGAGAGAACTTTCTGATGTTGTTGGTATGAGCATGTGAAGAATCAGACGATCACCGCTTCCGTGAGCTTCCATAAGAAGAAAACATAAGAAAGGTTAGTAATAAGCGGATTCCGACACTTACAAGTTTGAACTTCGAGAGTGTTAACAAAGATAGTGTGAAAACACAACCTAATTCTCACAAAGGCCGCTCCTCAACCGAGTCCCACAAGTGAGATAACGCCGATGTACCGGGTACATCTACGGCTCGATGAGTCACCGAGGTACACCAAGCATCACCGACCGTAGACCGCTTGAGACACACCACGTAATCCACGGGAGTTACCGGGCGACCTGCCGCCGGTCGTTTGATGTTGACCGGCAGAGTTTCCATTCAATCACCGAGGATCACAATTATGAACCTCTCTATAATGTTCTCGACAGATTGCTAAGATCCGCGGAAGGACTTGATAACGCATCACCGATGTTCTTATTGTTGAAAATCAAGTGATGAAATGTCAAGTGTACCTAAGAGATCTTTTGATGAATCGCGTGGCTCTAGACTCAATAGTGCATTTTGGCTTCATGAGACTAGGGAGAGGGTCTCCTTCTTCAATATGCGAATCTCTAAGAGAAAGCCGATAGTTTACTTAGGGTTCTCTCGTGAGAATGAAACAAGCTCTCGTTGAGAGAAACTTGAGTGGCTAAGAAGGTTTAGTGCATGCGCCACCGGGTCCATGACGACTTTTAATCTTCAATACCGGTCATCTAGTGACAACCAAGAGTATATGAATTGAACCCTGTCCTTCCTAAGTTGAATAATCTGGAGGGCTATTTCTTTTCACCCTTTTCTTTGCATTTCTTTTAATTCTTCAACTCCTTCTTTCTCCCATTCTCATTTTCTCCTTTTTACAATCATACCTAAGGACTTCTAATTCTAACTATTGGTAGTGTCCTTGGTAGATCCTCCTCGCTCAAGGATCATAGGACGGTATTCCTAACCTTAATCACCTTATAACTCCATTGCCATAAAACCATTTTCATGAAAATCTCTCAAAGTGTTTGTGAATGAAAACATTTTACCACACCGTGAGAGTTTTATCTTTTAGCGTAAATACCCTCCACATGTGCTTAAGAGTTTTGACAAAAATCTCACGCTGAGGAAAGAGTGCGACTTTTGAATTGATCGACTCAAGATAGACAATTCCCGAGACACGACACGCTTGTATAGTTAAAGAGTTACATTGTCAGCCTTTAGGTGACAACTAGCTCTAATAACTACCTTGAAGATGTGGACAACCCCAAAGGTTGTCAAACCCGCCAAAGTTCATGTCTATCAAGAGTTTCTAATAGGTACAATTTACTTGATAAGTCTTGGAAGACAAATCTTTTCAATGTATGACTGCTCGCTTCCCGCAATTCATGGGTTGAAGTATTTTCACAAGCGAATTCATGAGCAAAACACAACATATTTCTTATCACGATTTTTTCCCCCTAAAATGGCAAATAAATGTTATTTTTGAAGAAATTTTGAGAATAAATATGACCATTTTGAGTTTTGTGGGAAGATAACCAATGAGAATCACCTTAGAACAATGATTTTAAGTCAAATACTCCCTCAACAAGTGATATAAAATCGCTGAGGTTTTGAAAATTATAAGGGGAAGTATTTGTTCTTTTGAGCAAAACCTTGAAAAGTGAAAGGTTTGATAGGTTTTACTCAAAAGTAAGAAGCTTTCGCCCCTTTTATAAGGATTGTGGCAATCAAGCCGCACTACACAGGTCCTTTCTTTACCTAACGGTTGCAATAATCGCTATGAGTGCAAAACATTGACATATATATAATCACACATCCAAAATATTATGAAGAAGCAGCTTCAAGGGGTACCGTAGTCCATCAATGTTTCCGTGAATGCTAACCGGGCGCTGATAGCCACGAGAGTTAACCTCGGACGCACCACAAAGTTTCTAGCCGCTCAATCATCCTTCGAGCATAACCTTTCATCAATCATGGTGATGATCCTCTTCACATCCCTTCTTTCCTTAGAATTCCATCGCAGACCCAATTCCTTCATATATATCCTTCAACCTATAAGCCAATCCGTCCCTAACCTTCTTCAAAGTGTGATCGCCGAACTTGTGAAGATCTCTACACTTCATCAAGCAGTTATGTTTCACTAAGGTAAACCACTTCAATGGTTTTGTCAATGAGCCGTATTGTGAAAGCCGTTGATTTCGGGAAGATCTAGTCGAGGTGGAGTGAAGTTGACACGGTTCGATATGATTCAAGCGCGACCGGAGATCTTCTACACGCTCTTTGATGACTATGGCCCGATGAAGATAAGCAAGGACTTGATGAATTCACGCTGTACTCTCGATTTGAAAATTGTCTCATGTGACTCGTACTTTGGCAAGGTACATGTCTTCAATGTCGCGAGAGACAAATTCTCAAAGTCCGCTTAGAGAATGCATAATCCTCATTTGCCTTTGACCACAATATTCTTGAGAAAAGTGTAGTCCCATTTGGACGAAAGATCAACATGTTTGATGGCAATGATATTTTAGTAACAACACTTCATGTTGAGACTTCAACCTCGCAGCCTTCTCAGAGTAGATTCTTCGGTGTTCCGCCAATGGTGAATCCCATACAAGGCATCACGGGCCATACTCTTCCACATTGTTGGAGAGAAGATGTGGTTTTACTCGATGGCTGTGCGTGCTTAGAGTTTATGGTGCGGAATGGAAGTGTCATGATGTAGCGTATTTCTTTGAACCATCGCCATCGTGTAGAAGAAATTCCAAGTCTTTGTTGAAGAAATATTCATGGAATCCTAGGCGGACCGTTGGCCAATTGTTGGTAGAGGTTGGACCAATGGTGTAATATGGAGGGTTGTCCCGTTTGGTGAAGTCGATGTTTGCTTCTGGGTTGAGCCAATCCATATTGTTAGACATGGCTCGTGCTATATTATCAAGGTGATATTCTACTTCAATAGACACTTTCCGAAGCCGTTTTTAGCAGTTGAAATGCTTCATTCTTGATTCGGGCTCAACTCGATTTTGTCATCTTTTCACACGAATTTTTCTTGCAAAAGTTTCGCATGCCCAATGTACTACATTCTGCTACCCTTGACCTTCGGGATGGGTAGGGAGTGGAATCAAAAAGCTTCGAGAACCATTTAAATTCAAGATCATCTTCTGCCCGTACCTATGATAAGATCGCCGTCATAAAGTTTTTTCTTCTTTCTCTTTGGCTTGGTTGAAGATTCCGGTTTCTTAGTCGGTCGGAGAGATGGGTTGTTGTTGTGGCTCGTGGATTTCCCATCACCACCCCGTATACCAAAGTGATCATTGGTTTTTTCGAAGTCTGGGGTGGTGTCTCGTAATCTGAGGTTTGGGTTGAAGAGCGAGGAGGGGATCTTTGTTGAGATGGAGTCCTTGAGGTGAGACTGCGTGATTGAGTATTGAATGGAGGATGATTCACCGACTTCTTCGTGCGTTGGGGCTCATTATCCTTATCCCGATCTTTGTCTTCGTCGCCTCTTTGACGCTTATGCCTCGCCTCTTCTCTCGAATACGATTTGAGTTGGTATTCCAAAGAATGCTTCAAATAGTTTATTTCGTGGAGGCAAACGTTGCGAGCGCTTTACATTTGAGCTACTAGCCGGTTCACCAATTCATCATCTGAGAAGATTGTGAGTTCAAATGGATTGATGCTCAAATTCATTGGAGTTGATTTCATGGCTTGCTTGGCCAAATGTAAGAGATTGGATAAAGTTGTTCCGTATACATCTCCTTTTTTCGCTTTAGGAACGCACTCCATAAGGAACTTGTGAGTATATCCTTTGATCATCTCGTCCATTCTCCCTTGAAGATCATCTTTCATGAGCTTCTGGACATACTCCCTTTCAACTTGCATCCTGTCTTGCTCATCATGAAGATATTGTATCCGGGTCACAAGAAAATCTAACTTCTTCTTTGTAATATTCTTCTCTCTAACCTGTTTGACAGCTTTAACGATTCGTGACTTTGCATGAGACATCCAAGATGCAGTTGGCTTCTTCACTGATCTGGATGTGGATCTGGTTGATCTTTTTGATCGTGGTGGTGAAGAATGAGAGGATGAATCTGATGATGAAGAAACATGATTAGACTCGGGGTCCTTAGGAGGTTCCGAGGTTTTCTCCTTGGGACGTGTTGGAATGTCTAGAAGAAGCTTAGCGTCATCATCTTTTCTAGACTTAGTCGTGACAGCTTTTTGTTGCATCACCGTAATTTTGTCGCTTTTCTTTTCCGGTTCTTCAAAGTCATAATCAATGTCCTCCACACGCTTGTTGTTGAACCAGTGGTGGCACCAGATCCCTTATCGGGTTGATTAACCGCATCGGACTGGTGAAGGTTGAACTCCACCACTCGACCCTCGGGGCCACCCATTTGTCTTTAGCAAATTCTTTAGCGACGTGTTGAAGTCTAATGAATTTGATCTTTTTCTTGTAATCAGAGTCTAGTTGCTCTTCATCTGAATCTTCTTCTTCGTTGCTCAATGACCGAGTCTTTCCTTTGCCGTGTCACCGAGGACTGGAGGTTTAGATACCGCTAGTAGTATCATTTTAGCAGCTTTCAGAGTAGAAAATCTCTTCATCTCTGATGCGCTCTCCGAGTCCTCGCCTATTAGCTTTTTTGTCTTGGGCTTAGTACGGAATAGGAACAACTTCCCTTGGCGGAACTGCCTTTTTCGTGGAGGATTCCTCCTAGGGAACTTCTTCGACTCTCGCGTTTGCAAGACTTCCCGCACTTCTCTTCTCGGTTTTTCTTGTAGGCGTTCGTGAAGATTTTTCATCAAGAAAGCCAACTTTGTTCTCTTGTCACGTACCATATACCTTTTATAAAAGTAGAGCTTTTGAGTTCATCGAGGAAGATGATCCTCAACACATCACCTTGTTTCTTGGTAGTTGACTCCTTAAATCCGACCGTAAGAGTGGGTTCAAATAACATGTCGAGATTTTCTGGGTCATTGATTCTTTTGGGAATATCAGGTTATACCCAAGTGATCTCTTTGATCAACAGTTTAGTGTATCCGATGTAAGGAATCTTTGAGCCAAGCTTTTGAGGAATGTCATCATGTCATCCCAAATCAGAGCTTCAACTTCGATGTGCTTCATGTTGATCAGAGCCCAAAAGATTTGCAGTTCCATGAGCTTGGGATGCTCATAGCCGCTGTCACAACCAGAAATGGATTTTGTGATGATGATATAAAGGGTCCTCCAAGGCTGAGGAATGTTCTTTAGATCCACGTGTGAATGCTTGATGATTACTCCTGAAGCTTCGTCGTACCCAATATCAATCAAAATTGCGTCTCTCAGAGGTGCAGCAGAGAATTCATTGGTATGATGTCGAATGAGGAGAACTGCCGTAAGTCTCCAGCAGGAGTGATGGTGAGTTGCTTGTGATTGAGCGTCACTGTTACAGCATTTTGACCTTTGACCATCCGCATAGTATTCCGAATTGCTGTATGTAGATCTCCAACAATAGTGGCAGAGTTGGTGAGCATGTTCTGATAGGGATGATTCTTCAGAATATCCACAGCAATGAGACAAGAAGATTCCGAGCAGGTGAGAGTTTCAAAGTCAACTCTTAGATTGTTCTTTCCAATCTTCATTGGATAGCCATGCGGGAAGATATCAGCAATGGTGAGGACATTTGGTGCATCCACATTCATTAGAGCTTCTATGTCATGATCTGAAACACATTTAGCCAAAAGAACCAACATATCGAAAGACATAATGTTAGTCAATAGATGGTTTTATTGTCTATTTATTGAATGAGATATGTTAATGATTGGTACGAGTCCAGAGCCACTTGTTTGTTCAATAGTCCAATGACGTCGAGAAAAGTTTCATGAGTTAGTTAACTTTAAATTTTAAAGTTTATGTTATCACATATTTTCCACAACACATTACACATTTAAGCTTATTAGTGACAGTATTGGTTTCGTGACATTATGATTTATTTATTTACAAGCGCGCGTAACAATTCACAATGAAGGTTTGATCAAGGCTTAGGCGTAGAAATGGTAGCTTATGCGTAAACAGGAGAAGTATACGCGTAGACGCAAGCTTATGCGAAGGATCCTTACTTACGCGTAAGAAATATTACGCGTAGGAAAAAGGGGACCTTATGCGTAAAGCTTACGCGTGGCGATATAAACCTTGCGCGTAAGGCTTACTCGTAAGAGTAGACCTTATGCGTAGAGGTCACTGTTTACGCATATCCTTCACAGGATACACGTAGTCCCTTTGTAGAACCTTACACGTAAGTTTATTCTTACGCATAACCTTCTACGCGTAAGGTGATCCTTATACATAGATTGCTAATGACCTTGATTCTGAATTTTACGCAGTATAGCAAAGTCAATAAAATCATCATAACATCAATATTAACATCCTCATTCATTGTATAACAGAACATGGCATGAATACTCATACAAAACAAATTTTACGCGTACAAGAAAAACCTTATGCGTAGAACTTAAACCCTAGTTTCAAGAATTACGTAAAGAAATCTAGCCATGGAAATTGCATCAAACTTATTCTGGTGGTTCTTAGATGTCATGTGAGTGTTAAGGCCATGTTTTAACATCCAACTCTCAATGAATCAAAAATACCCAAACGTGAAGAACATAAACCCTAATATCTAATTATCAAGCAATTAGTGTTTCTGGGTTAATTCTAAACACAGATATGATCAATTCACTATACTAACAACATCACACAACAATATTTATGACTAAAACCATTCACATTTTAAAATACCCAAACCCACGCATAAACCCTAATATTCAAAATCACTCAATTCGTGTATCTGGGTGTGTTTTGATGATCAAACATGTATCATTGATGTTAGAAAAACGTTTTGACACTATCATTTCAACCATAAACACACAAAACTTGATCATGTGTTCATACGCATATGCGTAGAACACAAAATCCTTCTAGGCTAGAAAATCTAACCGTTAGCCGCTGGATTGAAAAACGATTCAAAACCCATGTTTAGATTGTTGCATAGAATGTATAAACACTTACAAATTGATGATCGAAAGCACGGATTTGTTAAACGATTATGGATCGTGGATGATATTAGGTGAAATAATAAATGTGATGAAGTAAATGAGGTAGGAGGGATGTTTTATTAAAAATTACTTTAAGCTTTTGACACTTTTAGTCCCTCCACCTTTTCCATTTTCATCCAAAGCCTTTAATTTCCATTTTGGTTACCAAACGAAAGATTTTAAGCAAGAAACTTGACAGCACTCCCCCTCGACTTAAGAAATAAAGAAAGTTTATAAATTTTAGTCCGAAGAGTGTCAGTGAACCAGAAATGTGACCACCAATTTAAAGAAACAACCAGAATAAGGTAACATGCAAGTACACGGTTATTTTGAAACAGTTAAATATTAAATTGTCTCCCCCTCAACACTTGATCGGAAAAATACTAAATTTTGAAAGATTAGAGTGTTGACGGAAGAAATGTACTTGCCATGTTAAGAGAAAAATAGATAGAAGAATATTTTTGTTGTTTTATCTGATTTTATATCTTTGTGTTTTGTTTTTGGAAAAATATTTACAAAAGAGATTTTGGTGTTTATTTGACTGGTTTTAAGAAAGTTTTAAGAGTTCATCCAGTTCCTCTTGAGTCAAACACCGCATACCAATCCGTGGACCAACTCATTAAACCTAGCGGGAGGCAAGGCTTTGGTGAGTAGATCTGCCAATTGGTATTCTGTACCCACCGAAAGTATAATTCAACTGCACTGCTCCACGTGGTCCTTGATGAAATGATATCAAGATCGATGTGCTTTGATTTCGAATCTTGAACATAGTTGCACGAGATCGCAATAGCACTCCATTGTCGCAAGACATCGATTCATCAAATACGTAACCATAGTCTTTGAGTTGTGTTCTCATCCGATGACTTGAGCACAACACCGACATGGCTACATATTCGCGGTTGAGGACAGGCGATGTACAATCCTCGCTTCTCGATTGCCATGACACCAGTTTATCACCAAGAAATTGTAGAGCTCCCCAAGTACTTTTACGTGAATCTAAGCATCCCGCGTGATCGCTGCCTAGAAAAAGCTATTAGTTCAAAACCAAAATCCTTCGGATACCAGATTCCCAAATTAATGGTTCCCTTGATGTATCGGAGGATTCTTTTAGCCTCGAGAGGTGGGTTTCAGCTTGGTCTCGACCGATAATGGGAGCAAAGATATACGCAAAAACAATATCAGTCCGCTAGCTATTAGATACATGAGAGACCCAATAATACTATGGTATTTTGTAGGGTCCACCAATTTCCCATGTAAATCACCGTCTAGCTTCTTGGTATGAGCCATTGGTGTGGCATAGGTGTCACAGTTTTGCATTCCAAATTTGTGTAACAATTCAAGGGCATATTTGGATCGACTCAAGAAAATACCACGGGGTGATTGATGAACTTGTAATCCTAAAAAGAACGTAAGTTCACCCATCATGGACATTTCAAAATTTTTCTTCATTAGTTTTGCAAAAGCGATTGAGTACTTTTTATGTGTAGACCCAAAATGATGTCATCCACGTAAATTTGAACAATTAAGATATGTGCCCCGTGATATTGTATGAAAAGAGTAGGGTCGACCAAACCTTTGGTGAAATTATTGGCAATGAGGAAAGATGATAGCTTATCGTACCATGCCCGAGGAGCTTGTTTGAGACCATATAGAGCTTTGTTCAGTTTGTAGACATGGTTCGAACTCGCGGATCAACAAATCCTTCCGGTTGGTGACATAAACCGCTTTTCTTTCAGTTGACCATTTAGAAAAGCAGCTTTGACATCCATCCAAAGACCGTCATATTCATATGAGCCGCGAACGCCAAATAAATATCCGAATGTTCTCAAGACGAGCAACCGAGCAAATGATTCTTCAAAGTCAATACCTCTCCCCGTCGATAACCCTTAGCCACCGAGACGTGACTTGTTTCGATTACGTTTCCTTCAAAGATCCAATTTGTTCTTCCAAATCCATTTGAGACCAATGACGAGACCCTCGTTGGTCTTTCAACCGCCCCATACTTCAAGACGATTAAATTGGTTGAGTTCTTCTTGCATGGATTCAATCCAGTTGTCTTTTGTCATTGCGCCTTTAATGTTTTAGGTTCGATTGGCATGAGTGCATAAATGCAATGTTCACCATCCGAGTGAAGACGTTTCTCGTAACGACGGGTTGATTCGGGTTGCCAATAATATTTTCAGAGGATGGTCTTTTGTCCATCGATGTGTAGAGGGTTGATGTTGGTATACGTTGTGCAGATTTTGAGGATTCAAATGGCTTGTTGAAGATTCCGCGACATCCGTGTAGCCTCATTAGCAAAGGTTAAAGAACGCATTTGGGATCAAAATGCAGGTGGGGGTACTTCATTAAGAACATCATCAACCGGTTCATCATTGTTGGAAGCGGTTTGTTCAACTGTTGTGTTGGAGTCAATTGGTGGTGCTTCTTCAACATTAGTTGTTGTAGCAGTGTATCGTATAAGAGTAGTATCAGTTGAGCAGCGAAACAAATGGATACACCCGAGCACGCTCATCAATATCGTCACTGAACAGAGGAGCAAATAGTCTTTCCATTTGTTGACGAGTAAGCTAAGGGCTTGTGTCACCTGATGATGGGGTTTGGGGGAAGTTTAAGCGGTTGTGACCGGGTTCCAAGTTGTTATACTCAGAAGCCATTTCCGTAAGTTCATCAAAATGAGCATGAATCGCTTCCATAACCTCCTTTGTTCGACGATTCCGTGATTCGAAACCTTTAGAATTATCACAATATCCAATAAAGACTCCAATGTCAACTTTGGCTTTGAGCTTTCCAAAGTCATCACGATCATTATTCGGATAGCAAAGAGATCCAAATACATGAAAGTGTTTGAGATTCGGTTTTCTATTGTGGACAAGCTCGAAAGGTGTTTTGTTGTGGCGTTTTGTAATCATAGAATGGTTTTGAGTATAGCATGCAAGAGATACAACGCCCACAAGTAATCTGAGTTTAGCATTGATTAACATTGTTCTGCGCTTCCACTAACGCTCGGTTTCGCTCTTTCAACAACTCCGCTTTGTTCGGTGTTGCGTGCAATAGATGTCGATGCTTTGAATTCCCACTTTCTCATAAAATTCACGAAGAGTTTTGTTAACAAATTCAGTTCCTTTGTCTGCTCTTATTTGTCCGACGGTGTTTCGAGTGAACTTGTATTTTCGTGAGAAAGGTGATGATCATCTGTGGAGCTTGGTCTTTGCTTTTAAGAAAGTAGACCCAAGTCCAGCGTGAATAGTCATCAACAATTCCTAAGATGTAGCGTTTGCCATTAATCGCTTGCACGCGCATCGGGCCACACAAATCCATGTGAAGAAGATGAAGCACATGCCGAGAGTTGTGTTCCACCTTTGAAGGAAAATGAGCACGAGTGCTTTTCCCTTGTTCACAAGCTGAGCAAAGGTGATCTTTAGAATACCGAATTCGTGGGAGTCCTTCAACTAGTTTGTGTCGAGCAAGGTTGGTGATGGTTTGAAAGTTTAAATGTGAGAGCGACGGTAATGCCATAGCCGTGATTTTGTTGATGTTGACTTTGAAAGTAAGCAGATGGGAGATGAAGCAACCATGTCTTGCATAGAGATAGTGTAAAGACTAGAATTACGAGCCGCACATAAGGTCGTTTCCTTGTAGATCACTTAATGAAACAAGATTTCTCCCTAAAAGCAACCTCCAAATCTCCATCACAGTAATCGACTCCATCGAAAACAGATTGTGACCGAGGCCTTCCACATAATAAACCCCGCTAATTTCGATGTTCCCATTGATATAGTCTCCGTAGCCCATGATAGCTGCGAAGTGATCATTCCGAATCGACAGCCAATGAACTTTGCAATAAAGTTTGATAACAGCTTTAAGGTTGCTGTCATGTGTCGGGAACATCCGCTATCAACAATCCATAGAATGATCTCGTATCACCCGTGCATTACACACAGATGACACGATGGAATAGAAGTAGATGTGGAACCCAAATGTTAGAGGGTTCCGGGCATTATAGTAGACATACACACATCAATAACTTTAGGCGTCCATTTAAATCCTAGTGTGTTATATATCCATTTCTGCCATCTCCAACTAGTATTTGCTTTAGTCTTAGTGAATGCACTAGGTGGTACTACATTCCTAGGAGGTGAAACCGAGCTACAGGACAAGCAATGCGTTTATGAGAATCTAAAGAGGGCGGTCTACCCAAGCAAGACTTAGAATGATTATTGGGCCTAGAGGTATTCCGATTCTTAGGATTCCTTAAACGAGAGATGATAGCTTTAGCAACACATTTGTCATGACAATCGGAATTCATACTTTTACGACAAATAACACAAGGTGCATCCGATTTGAATATCAAAAGTGCTTAAAGGTTTAGCATTCGTTACATCACTATTTCTATTACATTTGCCGGACGCAATATTTATAGTGGAAGCAACGTGAGTCTTATTCATAGTCCTAGGGTGTTCTTCTACTTTAGCATTCTTTATTGTTCTTTTCTTAGGTCGCAACTTCCTATTCTTCCTTGTATTGCTCCTAGGCGGTGAAGTGCGGACGTTTGGAAAAGAGGCAACTATTCCTGTTTCAGGAGAAGGAAGCACGTTAGCAACTTGTGATTTGGCAGTAGGGATTCTAGGTTCACGATTACTAAGTGTTACCGGTACTATTCTCTTAATGACGGTAGGCGGAAGTTGTTCATACTTTCCTAACATTTCTCTTAACTTAAAGATAGTGTGAACCAATCTTGATTTTCGTGAACGAAGATTTCCAGAAAAATTCATGACTTACTTGGTGTGTGCAAGAAAATGATCAAGTTCGTTTGATGCTTCATCACGAGTCTTTTTAAGTAAATCAAATATGACACCATATTCCTTTTAACTTTTACAAGTTCTTGTTCATATTTTGAGATTTGACATTTAAAAGACACGTTTTGATCATCCAGCTGCTCAATTTTTGGATCAGAAGATTTTGCACGCAATTGGGCGATTTTGTTTTGATAAGCAAGTTGTTGATCGTGAATATCTTTTTGACACCAATTAAGACGACATTTTGCATTTGAAAGCTCGTTAATCAATCGTTCATTTTCAGTTTTTAAAGACTCGACCGATGCACATTATCGAATACTCAACATTTACCACGTAATCAACAAAGATCGCAGAGATATAATCAGATGCATATGACAAAGAATTCAATAACACAAGATTATGGACATCAAGATTGATAACATCTTCCAAGAGTCGATCAACATCTTTTCTCAACATTTTCTTTTTACGCTTAGTATTAGAAATAGATGTTTCGCTTCTAAAACGAGCCTTCATCAATCCAAGCTCCTTATGAAAGTCCCTTTCCCAAGACAATGCACAATTTTTCAAATTTTTAACATTTGGTAAAAGATTTTTCTTAAAAATGTCTCTTTGTTCAGAGAGGCGATTGAAAATGTTGAACTTTGATTTAAGAATGATATTCTATCTCATGTTGTAAAGTTTTGAGGTCAGCCATGAAAATGTCAAAATATCCGAGAATTTTGCGATTTTCAGGTTTTGAGTTTACTTCACCGATGGAAGGTAAAGGACCATAAGTTTGTGCATAATCTGGTTTAGGATTAACATTAGAAGACTCAGACGTTTTTATGATAATCCTTGGTGTGTTAGAAGAATCCGTTGGTGTGACGAAAGTGACCGCTTTTAAATAGTTAAAAGGTTTGTTGTAAACAACTTTTTCTAATTTTGATCGACTCTCGTCTTCAGCATCTAATTACTCTTGACGATGATATTCAACAACACTCATAATAGAATTATCAATTTTATATTCTGCACTGGAAACTTCAGGATTTGGTTTGAATGCTTTGGTTGAAAGCTTAGGTTTGTAATCAGCAAGATTCGGTCCATATCCATTTGGATTGGGTTTTAAAGTAAACTTTTCAATAGCTGTGACCGACTCACCATGTTTGTAAACAACAATTTTAAACTCTTTAAGTTTGTTTTTCAAGCCGATGATTTCTTCAAGATGATCATCTATTCGTTTCGTTGAATGCTTTTTGTATGCAGAGCTGCTTTTGACAAGTTAACAACTTCAGCCTTAGCTTTTGATTTCCAAGGTGAGAGCGTTAATTTGCTTTTTATGTTCATGTTTCAGCTTGTTCTATTTCGCACAACAAAGCATTTTTAGAAGCGGCTAGATCACGCATCTGTCTCTCTAAATATTTTTCGTTTTGATGAGATTTAGCAAAGGCGCTTCAAAACCTTTTTCACGATTTTCTTGAGTTTTGAAAAAGTTGAGTTGCTTTTGTAAACATTCAAAATCCTTGGTTAACAAGTGCATTTTACTTTTCAAGTCCTGATTTCATCGCATTGCGACATTCTTCCACTATGGATTGTTGGTTTTTAAGCAACAGATCAACATCCGATGAGGCAAAAGTTCAGCGTGTTCAACGTGAGTCACAACATGATCATTATTTAGATCCTCAAGTATAACCACGCAGTCAATTTGATTATCAAGGGAAACCATAAGGTCATCTTGATCGTCAAATATAACTACGGGTTCTAGTTGAAAATCGTCGGAATGAGATGTGGACGACTCATTTTGAACATTCGGAGCCTTGCCGGATTCAGATGTTGGCGGAGATATTAGATCAGAGATAAATATGGTTTGTTCGGGTGCACGAGACAAGCCATCAGTATCATACATTGGGCCTGTGTCACTCATATGTAACTCATGCATATTAGCCATCAACATAACAGTGCATTGGCCGCAAGTCCTCCATATCATCATCCGAACCCAGTGCATTTGCCATAAAACTCTTCCTTGTCCGTGAGAGTTCCACCAGCTTCATCCTTAAGAGCCAAAAGTAAAGCCTCCTTGTGATAAGCACTGCCCCTAGTCCTCGGCTTTGGGCATGCATTAACCAGGTGTCCCTTCTCATTGCAATTGTAGCATCGAAGACCATTCAACCCATTCTAAGCATTTCCCTGTTCCACCACTTGAGCTCTATTGTTATTCCTACCCACAGCATTAAACCCTTGACCACCGCCCATCTGACGACCATAACCCCGATTCTGAACTTCAACTCGTCCATTGTTCACAACAGCTTGATTCCGTGTGTTAGATGAGGAATGAATACGATTGTTGGATTTGTTGGTATAACGGCCAAAAGCATTAGCTATCATAACAAATCCTTGTTGCAATGCTTCGAACGGATCGGATTCCTCATTAGCTTCACTGACAAATGCTTGAGCATTGTTGTTGTTGTATGGAACCAATTGAGTTTATTGAGATTGTTGTTGTGAAGGATCATTTGGTGTGATTGTAGCAGTTGGTTGAGTTGCTGGTTGAGGAGAATAACTGTTTTGAGCATACAAAGCAAGTTGTTGATTTTCCGGATGTGACGGTGAAGCAATTTGAGCACGGAGAATCCTTTCCCTATCAACTTCCTTTTCATGAGGCTTCAAGTAATCGTACAACAATCCGTATGTAGAATGATGCATGTTCTTCGCTTGACGGAGAAAAATGACATACTTCTCCCATTCAGGACCAAGACTACTCAGGAACTTAGTATTAACTGCAATTCTTGGCATGATGATGTTGTGTTTATCCAAATCATTTATGATGTCCGAGAATCGATGATGATAAGACTCTAGTGTCTCTAGGTTCAATCATGAAGTGTTCATAAGCCAAGTAAATTTTGGATTCCATATCCTCCGATTGAGTGCGAGATCCTTCCATAAGAAGTTGAATATGTTCCCACATCGCCTTTGCAGTCTTTTGAGCATCAACACTTCGAAGAATTGGGTTTGGTAATCCTAAAAGGATATATTGCATTGCAAGCTCATCAACTTCATAGTGTAGAAGTTCTTCTCGCATTCAAGTGCGTCAAAGTAGCAATGTTTGATTATTCATCTCTTGGTGGATTAGCATTTGGATCTCCGGGTACAATGACAGTAGGCATCTGAAATGGACCTTCCAAGATAACCTTCTTTAAGAACTTTCCATGTGGCTTCTTCAGATCACAAAACCTAAAGAACCTAATCACCCATTGATCGTAGTTTCTGGAGTGAGCATTGGAGGTCTATCAAGTGATCCAGCCTCATGAATTGATTGTTGGCTGCTTAAAGCTTCACACATCTTTGCAAACCAAGTGGGTTCCTTCATAGTGTTCCTTGATGGATGTTGATTGAAATCGTTTGTGTAGGGTTGAACTTGAAGACTTGGTGGTGGTTGAACCATTTGAGGTTGTGGAGTTTCTGCAAGTTGTGGAGTATGTTGTTGATTAAATTGTTGTTGATAAATTGCTTGTTGTTGATTCCATTGTTGATGTGGTGGACTTAGTTGTTGTTGTCGTTAAGTGTAAGTGTAAGGGAAATAGTTAGAGTATGGTGGTTGTGACATGTTGAAAAACTTGTGTTATAATATGGATCTTTGTAGTCGAATAAACCTTTGTTGATGAAGTATCCTTAGGCGTAGAAATCACAATAAACCAAATAGCACTTATGCGTAAAAACACCAAAGTTACGCTTAACAGCAAGAGTTACGCGTAGGTTTAGCTTATGCGTAGCAGGTGAAAAAGCACTAAAGTTATGCGTAAACAGAAGTTAGGCGAGAAAACTTAGGCGTAGGATTACCTTATGCGTAAGACTAGTCTTAGGCGTAAGATGAATCTTATGCGTAGGATGTTCTACGCATAAGCTTAAGCTTATGCGTAAGTTTAGGGTTTTTAGCCCAAGTGATCTTTTACACTATCACAGTGCAAAAGATATCCCAAGTCGACGTATTTTCAGGCTTATCCAAGCAAGAAAACACGGAGTAAACCACGAAACTGAAGATCAAACCAAGGAGTGAGTTACGCGTAGAACTAGGGTTTTGAAACGCGTAGTTCTACTCGTAAAGTGACTTTTGCCCAAAGATGTTTCTAAACCAGATTTTTGTGATGAAATAGCTTCAATATCACCAAAATAACACAAAAGTGTGAAACTTGATGATCCAAAGCGTCAAAAACAGTTATGCGTCGAACGAAACCCTCGTTTAAAAACAAGCTTAAAACTATGATCCACGCGTAAAGGTTGAAACTTTTTGCCAAAAACAGTTATTTTAACACCTTAAAACATTGAAAGTACAAGAATCTTGGATTAAAAAGTGAAAAAAATGCGTTTTTAAGCAAACCAAAGTATTAACCACGAACCGTATGTTCTACGCGTAGGACCAAAACCCACTTCAAGAACAATACGTTCACCCAACTATTTGGCGATTGATACCACTGTTAGGTTCCCAAATATGCAACACAAGTAACAATAGAAGAAATAGAGAAGAGATAGAGGTCAGTTGAACAATATCCAAACAAACACACACGATATGCTTATACGGTTATGCGTAGAGAGTGAGTGAAAGAAATAAATTGAACAACCAACCCTCAAGTGAGGGTTATTACAATGTATTTATAGGAGGGAAGCTAGGGCAACACTCGTAGTTCCCATCCTTTTCCTTATTGGATTAGGCCTAGGCTTATGGGCCTTCTACATAAGCCTAAGGCTAATAACTAACATAAGGGCCATATTAAGCTAAATATTACATATGAATCACTAACACTTGATTTAGGTTTAGGAGTGATTCCAACATGATCCTTTAAAGTTCACTGAATTCGAGATCATTGAACTAGATGAACTTGGTCCCATTATTGAGAAGAATAAAAATCTGGTTGTCAAGGACCTGATGAAGGCTCTAAGAAGAAGATATGAAAGACTGAGGGATGCGCCCACTGAGCTTGGAATTCAGTCTGCTCTCCCTGAAGCTCAAGGAACTCAACCTCAGTCATCCCAAAGAAAGAGGAAAAGAGTTAAATCTGAGCCTGAAGCCAAGATCCCTAGTTTTGATTGCAACAAAGAGCTACATGAAGGGGTGAAATTTGTAAACAACTTGGTTATTGAAGAGCCTGAAAGAGGACTCTTCTTCATTGATGTATATGGAAGCCCAACATTCCAAAGATGGAGAGATATTGATCAGGCTGGCGTGGCTACAATGCTGAGTTACTTGACAGTGGCTTCTCAAATTCAGTCCCCTGAAAACGTCAGGTTCTGTGCTGACCTGAATGCTAAAGTAAGATACCATCCTGACAAAGCAACTCTCCTATCAAAGAAGTCGAAGCTTGAAGCACTGGGTATTCATATTGTATAACATCATTGTTGTTCATCTTTTGTACTAATTGGTTAGGAACTTGTAATGTCCATTAATAAACGATGTATGTTTTGTTAACATCAGTGTTCCTTATTATGTTTACTAGTACATTCAGTGTAAGAAGAAGCCTCTTGCTCACTTATACTGATCAAAACACTTAGGCTATTTGTATATCCAAATAGGGGAAGACTGTTGGGCTTAGTAAATACCCAAACCCCTAAATTCTAGGATTTAAAAAGAAAATACCCTAAGTGTTTATAACCTTAAACACTGACAAGTCACTGAGCGCATAGCCACTTAGTGAGCCATCCTCAGGATACTCAGTACGAGACGAAGAAGTAAGTGAGCACAACTAAACAAATGTCCAGGAAATAAAGTTTAAATAAATTACACAATCAAAAGTACGCACAACTAAACACCTCGCAAATTGGAAATGAAAACTCTCAAATCACCCAACTAATCTACGTGGTAACATTTAGTGAATCGTTTAATTGCTCGGTCGTGATGAGTATTCTATCATAAGCTTGTCAAGGATACACATATCCACCACTAGAGTCTACATGTAACTAATATAAAAGGCAAACGGGTTTAAACAATGAAAGGCTTACTGGTTAAAAGGGTAGGATTAAAGACATGGCAAATTTAGTTATCAGACCAAAAGGATGTATTCATTCTACTATGACTTTTCTTACCATTAGATTATCAAAAGAGGGATCAAGACGTTCAAAACCCAACAACAATCAACAATGTTTCTTCATGTACATTTTTTGACCTTGAAGACCCACGTGAATCAAAGCCATGTGATAACTTTTCTCTAAAGAGCATTTGTCTCATTAGAAAAACCACATTTCCCTTTTCCCATAAGACCCATGTTTTTTTCGTTGATACTTCTAGCACCTAAGCCACCGTATTTTTTAGAAGATAAGATCTTTTACCAACGAATCCAAACCATCATGTTCTCATCATCTTTCATGCTCCAGAAGAAACGTCTTCTTATTGATTCATGATGAAATATAACCGCTTCGGGAGCTTTAAAAATTGAGAGAAAATATATTTGGAGACTACCGAGGACTGATTTAACGAGAGTAAGTCTACCTTTAGGAGCTTTTAAAATTGAATGACTAACCTAAACATCAAGAGCTCTAAGCTTGATATGAGTGATCTTCTCTTGGCAAGAAGCTTTCAATGGATGAAGATAACAAGACCTTTTGATCTTGTTGCGGTGGATCTTCATATGCAAGTGTGCATTTGGTGGATGAGGATGACAAGAGCTCTAGATTTGTTTTGATGGATATTTATGTGATAGTGTGCTTTCAACAAATGAGAGTTAGAAGCATTGTGATCAAGAGTTAAAAAGGGTTTTGAGGACTAGAGAATATGTTAAGTTACATTTCAAAATCTTAGTTTGAGTGTGGACAAAATGGTGGCTTAAATAGGCAAAATGGGACAAGTCACCACATACCACAGATCCTCTAAGGGATCCGTGCTTAAAAAAGGATCCGTCGGGGTTTTTTCTAACCGTTTTAAAGTTAGTTTAATCACATGTTTCAATTCTTTCCACAAATGTACACTTATTTAAAAGGCGCTTAAAAGTTTGTTTTGACTAACTAATAATGTTTGAATTTGTAGGTGTTTATGGAAGTTTCCTTAATAAAAAAAAGTTATTTGGATTTTTCTCAAAATAAAATATGATTTCCCTTAATGGGAGGTTTACGTAAACTAGGTGACTTCAAATTTGAATTTAATACACAATAGATTTAACATTTGTTAATTGAACAAAGTGTGTTTAATTAACAAAGTTTATTTGTTAAAAATGGATTATGAAATATTTAATGCAAGAACACATTTAAATGATTTTCTCTTTGGTCTTGGTTTATTATAATCAAGGTTAGTCCATCTTTCTATGTAAGATTAGATTTGAAAATCTATTCTCAAATTAGAAGATTCTTGCTAGTTGTCAAATTCATTTTTATAAATCATTTAAAGAGTTTTTACAAAAATGGTGCAAGTCTTAAGTATGCAATTTATAAAATGATGCAAGAGATTTTTACAAGATTATGAAAGTCTTTTGATGCAATGTATAAGAAATCATGCTACTTTGATCATTATGCTAGTTTCTAAAATCGTGTCCATACCTTGTATGAAATGTAAAATGAGGTTCGAAAAAGAATGATTGAATACTTAATGACACCAAATTATATTTTAAACATTCTCGATGGTTTGTTAGATGCTTTGATCATAATGCAACATAACAAACATACTCGAACTTGTGTTGAAGCATTAGAAGAATTGAGATGTCGAGAAGTGTTGAAGAATGTATGCTTTGACAATTTATGGTTACGAGTAACTTGAGCATTTTACATTATACATTACAGGTTGAATGTGTTGGGTTCAGTAAATACCCAAACCCCTAAATTCTATGATTTGAATAGAAAATACCCTAAGTGTTTATAACCTTAAACACTAACAAGTCACTGAGCGCGTAGCCACTCAGTGAGCCATCCTCAGGATACTCAGTACGAGACGAAGAAGTAAGTCTCTCTACTCAGTGAGGAGGAACTCAAGGGGTGAAGACTGAGTCAAAAAGAAGATGGTGGATTCAGTGAGTGATGACAATAACTCGCTAAATCTCAAAACTCCTCACCAACTATTATCACTGAAGATAAGACTGAAGGCTAAGAAGACTGAAGAATGAGCAGGACAAGGCGGATAAATTTGAACAGATAAGACGAAGTCCTTATCAACCCAAAGTCAAACTTTCCCTAAAATGCTAACAACCAGGATCAGTGTCATCGCTGACAAGAAGAAAGCATCCTTGTATCTTACTCAAAATAGCCTATGTAAACAAAGACAACATACATCAGTATTTTGTCTTCTGCAACCATGTCAGTTTATCCTCTAGGATAGAGTCAAAAACTATACTTGTATAAATAGCCATAAGGTAGGAGTAGAAGATTAAGCTTGTGCATTAATTGTGAAAACACACACAAGCATCTTTCACTCCTCCAAATACGACTATGTCCCTGAGATAGCTCAGTGCTACCTGAATAGTTGTGTTTAGACTTAGCCTAAGCTTCGTGAGGAGTTACACCATACTTGTCATTTCAATCCCAAGTACTGTTCAGCAAGTAGTTGGGTAATGTATTCTTTTTTTATTCGTTTTAATAAAGAATATAATCGTTGGAAAATATCCTTTGTGTTTTATCTTGTTAAGACTTATTTTAAAGTGCTTTACTTCAGTCATGATTCACAATTAGTATTATTTACTGTTTTAGCTATTTGTGAAACGGGAACAACAATATGTTTGCCATTATTAAATATAAGAGACCGTTTAGTTTAGATATCTTCATATTTGCACTAACAATCTCCCCTTTTTTATGATGACAAACTATTTAAATCATAACACATAGTAAAAAGACTAAAATGTAAGAGTTACTCGTTTACACTTCCTTCTCCCTTTTATGTCAAATAAAAAGGTGGGCACTCCGAGCTCTCTACTAAATACCCGTTTAAACTTCCTTCTCCCCAAAAGGCGGGCACTTTGAGCTTTTTACGACGCTGCCTATTTAAACTTCTTTTTTCTCAAAAGTCAGGCACTTTGAGCTTTCTACAACTCTATCCATTTAAACTTCCTTCTCCTAAAAAGGTGAGCTTGCTACTATACTATGGTTTAGACTTCCATCTTCCCCGTTTAAACAACTTTGAGCTTTCTACTCCCTTTAGCTTATTACTACCATATGATTATTGCTCCTTTTGTTTATTTCCCTCTATTGTTAGCGAATCCAAAGATCAAATTCTTACAAAGGCTTATCCTAAATTGAGGGTTAGTTTTGTGCGACATAATATATTAATAATGAAGGAATTAGAGCAACATTATATGAAGGAGAAACGCTTAGCAAGAGACATTTGGGAATTAATCTATGGTAGTCTTAAACTCTTATAAAGCATAAGTGATGGGAAGAAGTATAATATACAAATATTGGAGAGTCGTTAGGATTCATATACTAAGATAAGCTTATTAAGGAGAATGAATGCTATGAAGTATGATTATTTCAAGGTATGTTAGAAACTAGCCACATGCAATCCTTGTTTTAAATCCACAACCTAAGGGATCAAACAAAGGAAAACGACAAAGTGTGTTATGAATAGATATTACTATTCAAAGATGCTCAAGTGGTACAACTCGACCGACATCCTAAGGTATATTGTTTAACCAATCACACCAACTAAAAAAACAATAACGAAATTTGTTTATTTGAGACATCATTATTATAGGAATTACTTCTTCCAAGTTGTCATTGGAAGAGGGAGTTCTATCATGATTTTGAACGATATGTTCATTTATGACATCATCATCTACCAAGGATGATTTTTTGTATTCGGGTAGACTTTCGTCTAGGATTATATTGAGAGATTATTTAATACTCAAGATTTCTTTAAGCACTTTGTATGTTTTTCTTTGTTTGAGAATATCCTAAGAAGACATCTTTGTAAGACTTTGGGTCGAACTTGATGAGGTTTTGTCTGGTGTTGAGGATAAATGTTAATAAGAGATATTCTAAGCATTGTTCTTAGAAGAAAAGTTTCACGTCATATTATGCGTAAGAGTAGACATGTGTCTTTAATAGCTCGACAAGTCATGCCATAACATAGACTCAACGGAAAAATAATAACAAAAATAAGGAAACCAATAAACACCTAGGTGTGAATAAAGATGGTTCCATATAGTGGGCATTTGTTGGATTAACCCTGGAGTTGAGTTCAAGTTAGCAAGGATGTTTTAGATTAATATATCATTTGCACTGACAATGATATATGATATGTTTAGAAGATTAATATATGGTATCTTTCATAAGAAAAGAAATGTGCATGTCATCCTATCATGGAGTGAATTTCTTAGACGTTTTTGTAACTAAGGAGTTTTAAAGTTCTAGTTTTGGATAATCTTAGACTCCATTTAGTTAATGCCTAGTATCCACATAATGGTAAGATATAAGAGATTATTCTATGGATAATGAAATCAATTTTAATCTCACATTTGAGATAATGTGATAAGTTGCATTATTCTAATTGTGAATGAATGATAGGCCTTATGATCCTAGTCGCGTGTTTGAGATAATTGATAAGTGAAGGGTTTTGTTGTGTGTGATTATGTAGTCATAAACTTTGAGCATAGTGGTTATTAGGATTGATGTGTATTAACTAACTATCACTATTAAAAATGAAGTATACTTATAAGATTTGAGTGCAATGTTGATGTGCTACTTATGTGACCACTGAACTCTTTAATTAAACACATATAATCTCTATATACTAAATTCTCTTTTAATCGATTAAATTAAGAGATAGGAAAATTTAGAGACGAGGAGTATCATGTTATTTATTGTTAGGAACACGTTATTATTATGAAGTGTCAGTCATTACATTTGTAATACGTTGTTAGATATTATGGTTTATAATAGTTTGTATTTAAATATATGGCTCATGTAGTAAGCCCATGAGCCGTGATGAAAGGTTCTTCTACAACCTAGGGTAAACACCCTTATCATGTAAACACTATAAATACCCCCTCCCTTGAAGGGAGAGGGTGTTGGTTCTTAATAAAATAATCATTCCTTAATCATTTTTAAGATCCTTCTACTTTCTCTTTCTACTACTTTCTCTCTCTAAAATATATGTTGTTATGTGATTGAATGGTGACCTAATAAGTGGTATCAGAGCAAATAATAGCTTAGGTTGCGATTTGATAAAGTTTAAATCATTTTTAGTTTAATACAAAACTTGCGAGTAAGAAAAAATTTAAAATTTATAAAATTGTGTTAAAACTGAAAAAGATTGCTACTTTATGATAATTTAGGCAATATTAGATCAGATGTAGTAGAAATCATGGATTAAAAACTTGTTTTGGGCTAAATTTTTAGAGATTTTTTAGTTTAGAAACGGTATTCTGCGAGTAAGCTTGAAGATCTGCAAGTAAGGAACTTTGATGTTTTGCGAGTTAGAATTGACTTTCTACTAGTAAGAAATATTGGCGAGTTAGCCTGCGAGTAAGCAATTTCTTATGAGTAACAATTTTTTCTTTTAGTTTTGAGTTACTTTCCGAGTTAGGAAATCCGAATTTATCTCTTATAATCCTTTCCACTAAGGGTTATCTATATTTCTTAAAGTCCAAGTTTGCAAGTAAGGAAATCTTGTGAGTAAGCTTGTGAGTAAGGAACACTAAGCGAGTAAGAAATTTCTGATACATCTTCTGAGTTAGGAAAGCAGAATTTCAAGGTTAAAATTTCTTTAACTGCGAAAACTTCTTTCTGCGAGTAAGGTTTTTCTGCGAGTAAGGTTTTCTGCTAGTAAGGAATCTGCTAGTAAGGTTCTGTGAGTAAGGATTTTGTTACCAAATATTCTGTGAGTAAGGACTGTTACTTCTACTTAGGAACTTCTAATCTACCTAAACCTAAACAACACCAACCTTATTTATCTTTAAAGATCCACATCATTCATCTAAAAACAATCATGTCCCAACCACCATATCCATATTATCCTCATTACCCCTATTATCCTTATCAACCACAACACTTCCCTCCTCAACAACCCACACTGTTAATACAAATAAGCCGTAAAAACGTTTATTTATATTTTACGATCTTCTAATGTTTTGTCGATAACAAACGTAAAATCATATTAACGAAACAAATAAAATACGTAAATGGTTTGAACTAATAGTTTCTAACATATTCACATTTTCACATAAAACACTAAAACAAGTATAAGTGATTTTATGATTTAGTAATACATATGTACAACAACTAGTGTTTACATATTTGGATAAAATATACACATAACTAGTATGTAGTATATTGGGTAATATAAATGGGTAGAAACTTAAGTATCACAACCCATTGGGCAAATACATTAAATGTAGTTGGGTACAACCCAAAGCCCATAACCCATGGATCTTGACCCATAACCCATTGCATGATATCATGTTTAGATCACATATGGATAATACCCATAACCCATGGATCAACCCATACCCAAGTGACTAAGTGCATTGCACTCAAAGATACATTGTATCTAGCCAAAGATCCATGGTTCAACCCATGACCCATAACCCATAACCAAAATACCCATGGGTAAGAGGAGGTTCCACGGATCCTAGCTTTGTGCTAGCAGGATCCCAAGTGGAAGGGATCCGTGGGATCCAGGGAACAGTAGGATTTTTCCTCTATAAATAGTGAGCCATTTCTTCATTATGGAATATCCCTTTCTAACACACTTTCCCCCCTAAGTTAAATCTCACTAACCTTAGATCCAAGAGATCTATGTTTGTAGTTTTGTTTTTGTGTGATCTTTTAGGTTCCTCTTAAAGGCAAGATCACCACCTTTGAAGTCAAGCAAGCTCAAGTCCCTGAGTTGCCAAGCTTCCTCATCTTCAAGGCTACTGAAGTCTTCTTGTTGATGATTCCTTTCTTTCCTCAAAGAGGTGTAGTGTTGAAGACATTAGTGAAAGATGTCTCAAGTGTTAAGACGAAGATATTAGTGAAGGGTATCTATCATCTATAACACAAGCACTTGTGGTAGGTGCTTAGAAGTCAAGACAAAGAAGCATTAGCGAAAGGTGCTTAGAAGTCAATACAAAGAAGCATTATTAAAAGGTGCTTAGAAGTGAAGACACAAGACGGTGTCTTGTAGATCTAGTCAAAGGCATTAGTGAAAGGTGCCTTAGATGTACACTCGATATGGTGTGTTTCGATGTACAATATAGACTAGTATTAGATCCAAGGATATTGATATCCTTGATAATGTTGTAAAGGAGTAGATCTCTTTTGGGATTAGTCGTTGGTGTAGTGTGGTAGTAGTTCCTCCATTGCAATGGAACTAGGTGCTTAGCCTAGTACCTAATAAAGGGTAGGCGACGTTGTGAAGGTGTAGTTCACCTTAGAGTGAAAGAACTAGGTACTTAGCCTAGTACCTTATAAAGGGTAGGCGACGTTGTGTAGGTGTGGTTCACCTTGGAGTGAAAGAACCCGGTGGTTAGCCTAGCACCGGAAAAGGGTAGGCGACGTTGTGAAGGCTTCTCCGCCATAATGAGATTGGTGTAGTGATTACGAACTCTCGAGTAGGTGACTCGGGGAGTGGAGTAGGGCAAGGAAGGTGTCCTTGTAACCGAACCACTATAAATACTCGTGTTGTGGTTTTGTTCTTCTTACTCTTTTATTTTCATTACTTACCTTTATATGCTTGTTTATCAAAATCCAACACACACATCCAAATAGATTGTCATAAGTCAATCTAAATAGATTAAAAGGAAGTTTTAATTGGCAAAACTATTCAACCCCCCTTCTAGTTTTCCACAATTGGCATCAGAGCTTCGTTACCAAGTTTCTTGAAGTATATTGTACTTTAAAAACTTGATACGATCCATGGTTAATTGAAAACTACAAAGAAGGTTTTTCATAAAAACAAACACCATGTCTTTTAAAACTACATGTTTGGATGTTGATTTGATAAACAACATTTTTCTTGTTTACTTTTTCATTTTATTGCACTAATCTTCTTTGTCATGTTAATTAGTCAAAGCTCATACCCACCAAGCTTTAGGAGTCGCTTGGTAAAAAGATTACCTTCCTTAAGAAGGTATCTTATTCGCAAAGGAGCGGGAATCGTCTAAGTGACATTTGTTGTGTCATTTGTAAAGACATTCCTAAGTGCGCTAGAGGTATGATTTTCTTTTTATTTTGCTTGATAATTAAGTATTCCTATTTAGGTATTTATATGATTATCTTTTGTGCTTATACATGTTTTACATGAAGCTTCATTAGGAAGCCTTTTTCTCACATACGTGTTTTACTTCTCGTCTAAAGTCATGGTATATAAAACTTATGTTTTGTCTCTTTTAAATCCAATAATAAAATAAAACACGAATTTCAAAAATTCCTCCTTCCCTATAAAACTCCATCGTCGACCACTCTACCAAACCCTCACTTTTTCAAATCCTCCCATTTCAAAATTTTCTCTTATTCAAAAACTTCATCTTCCTCCTCATTTCATCTCAACCGAAACCAAGAAGATCCGTCATCAACATGGTTTACATCGCACTCGTGCTCATCGCCCTAACACTCATCGCACTTGTGTTCCCTATGATGAAGTTCACATATGGAGACATTTACTTTGTGTTGTTAATCTACATTGGGATCATATACCCAATCCTTTGTATCATCCTTAGTATTGAAATGCAATATTATTAATAATCTAGTTTATCTAGGTTATTTTTATCATAATGTGTTTGTCACTTATTTTGATTTATATGTTTTATATTCTTTCGTGATACATTAGAAGTCATGTATGCATGCTTGATTCGTTGTGAAGTGAGTGTGAAAAACACAATATCAACGTATATCAAAATAACCGTAAAATTCGACAAATTAACCTTTTAGGAAAAAGGTCAACGTGCCAAACCTCACGGGTGTGATAAAAGTGATCCGGGGAAAGTGATTTCCCGGTCGGTGTCCCAACGAGGTGTGAATGGAAGGATTCGTTAGTTTCGTGATTTGAACTTGGATTTTAATGATTTGTTTTGATTTGATTGAATTCTACAAATTAATTAACGGGAAGGTAATTAAGGCAAGGGAACCCTAATAAACTACAAAGTAACTACTACTAAGCCTAAGAAATGATAAAACGAAGCTACATTAAGTCCTAGGGTGCAAAAAAAGCGTAAAAGCGGTAAAACAACAGAGCCATAAGCGTAAAAGTTTTGCAATTTAAGGGCTACAGGTGTGAAATCAATTTTCCTACGATCTATTTGACTAAAAATAATTTTAGGAAAAAGCGGAAATATTTTTGACTTTTAAAATAATTTCTACGAATTAAAATCTATTTTAATCTAATTAAATGATTAAAAATACTAAACTACTTTTGAAAAATCTGAAAAAATTCACAGTACTTCAAGTAACAGTTCTGAAAATTTAAAAACTTGGTTGTTGCTTTGGACAATAAGCTCAAAATAAGCTAAACTTGGCTTATAGACAAAAGCGCCTAAGTCTTTAAGTTATTTGTTTGTGCAAGATTCAACGAGACAAGACCCAAGGGCTTAATGGTTGTGATGTTGTGTTGTGAGGTGTTAGGTGTGTGAGGAACCAGGTTCGAATCCCTTGGCTCCCACTTTTAAAAACTATTTTTTTACTTTTCCTTTTGCAACTCAAGATGTAAACGAAATAAGGAACTTTGCAAAACTTAAGCTTTGAAAACTCACAATAAGGTACAAAAAGACTTATGAGTAACGATTTGAATGAGAACACAAACAAACACCATTTTAATTATACAAACAAACACTCCTTTAGCCATTTGTTGGCACAAATAGGTAAAAACAATTGGAAAAAATGGTAGTTAAGCAAGGTAATGACAAGTAAGTGAGATGCAGGTAAAATTTTACCAAATAAAAATTTAAGATAAATAAGAATGGAGTTGAAAGCCAGAATAAGCTATGCTAAAGCTAATGAATGGGGATTAATCACTAAAGTTATTTTAATAAGCACTAAGGGAAGACTAATAATCCAAACCTAACTACACTAAGCTAAACTAACTAAAGTGTATCTAATAAGCAGTTGACAACACTTGATAAGCCAAAATAAAAAGCAAATGGAAACACAACTTTGCTGCATAAGCTGCGTACACACCTGCGGCTCTGGGGAACACGTTTGAAGCTTATTCTTGAAATGAACAATGATCTTCCAAGCAAAGTACAAGCTGCACAACAAAGTAAGGGTGGTAGAGATTCAAGAAAAAGCAAAAATGAGACCCAAGGTTAAAATTTAGAGCTTAAAAATAAGCATAGATCAGCTAGCTTTTGCCACCTATTTTTAATTGAGCAGTTAAGTTATACTACCAACAAGGAGTTATTGACTTGATTTTAATCATTCTAAAAGTAATTTTAAGATTCAAAACTGAAACTGAAACAAGTTGGGCATACAAGGATCTGATAACAACAACTTTTACACCTTTTGAACACCAATCAAGCCAAGAAAAATGCCAAGGATCGCAGCTCATGCTTTCTCGCTGTCTTGTACTGCTTAAGAACACACTTTTTTTTTACTTGATTCCCATAGAATTTTTCCAAACCAAACTCAAACTTATAAAAACATACTAATAAGCTAAACTTAGTTTGACCTTAAAAGTCAAACGGGTTAAAAATGACCCTGACCGTTTGAAAACATAAACCCAACACCCCTTTTGAAAGAGTTTGTGACCCCTGTTTATTTTTCCTTTCTTTTTCTTTTGAGATTGGATACAAACAATTAACAGCAATAAAGTTATAATCAATAAGAGAACTGAAACTAACTAAAAAAGACTTTTCATTGAACTTAAAATGGAGATTACAAAATAAAATTAAAACTGAAAAAAAAAAGACTTCTAAAAACTAGGGGTGCCAATGAATGGCTACAAGAGGTCCTATTTATACTAAAACTAAGGTACTTGGGTCTTCCTCTTCATCTCTTCTTGTGCTTGTTTTGTGAGAGCAGTCAAGCTAAAGATCCATTCTTGTGCTTCTTTTGAGTTGATCCCATCCCTTGATTAAGTAGGTATACTTGAGCAACAATCAAAGCCCTCCATTGGTACTTTTTGACTTGGATTGATGAGCTGGACATTGGGGGGAAATGGTAGTGGGTTTGGGATTTGGGTGAATCCGGTTAAAAGAGATTAAGGTGGGTTTGGGTAAAGGTGTAGCTGGGTAAAAGAGGTTAAATGGGGGTGGAGTGTTTGGGGAGGTGGGATGCCTGGGAGCGAGAGAAAAGGAGGGTCTTGGGTATCTAGGGTTTGATTTGGGAGGAATTGGAGAAGACAGAGGAGAGGGTGTATTAGGTTAACACTTGGCCGGGTCAAAGGGATTGGGTATTGGGTTGGGTTTTATCAATTGACCGGGTTGTTTTATTTTTGGGCCATGGTTAATACTAGAATTGGACTTAGGACTAACCATGGAATACTTTAAGGACCAAAAGTGCCAAAACTGAAAATCCAGGGGCCATTTCTGCAATTCTGAAAATGTAATCCAAGGTCCATCATTGACAATCTCTGATAGTGTAAGGACTGAATCTGCCAAATTGTGAAACCTGAGGACTAAACTTGACAATTTTAAAAATCCAAGGATCAAAACTGTAATTTCTCAAACTTTTGAAATTTTTCACCAAAGGATTAATTATGACAACTTATGATTTCAAAAGGACCTTTGGTGACTTTTCTTTTAAAAATACGTGCTTTCGGGGACTATTTCCGTCAATTTTTGAAAGACGGGGGTGAAAGCGCCAATTATGCAAACTTTGTTCGTTTCAATAATTTTGCATCTGAAACATATAAAACACAATTTTGAGATATTTTCAGTATTTTGATGCATTTAGTGTTTTAGATGTTTTGCACAGATTGACCTAAAACGATGAGTGAATAAGCACTCATCAAATTCCCCCACACTAAAACATTGCTAGTCCCTAGCAATCTTTTGAGAAAACTTAATGGATTTGAGTCTCTTTACCAAAAGCCATTACTACGGAGTAGCCAAATGTTTCAGTTCAAGTGAGAACTATGGTACACTGATAACCATGTGATTTTGAGCAAACCACGACTTTCAACGGTTTTGATTTGTCTTTACCAGAAGCCGTTTGCTCTTGGACTAGCCAACTCTTAGATAAATTATCAATATTATCTTTGGTGAGTAGATTACCAATTATGGTTTTTCCACTGCCTTTACCACAAGCCATAAACTTGCGGGCTAGCCAACTCTTTACTAATTAAAGATATGGTGAGTTGAACACCATACAATTTTGGGCAAATTGCAAGCCGTCAACGGTTTTGATAAATCTTTACCAAGAGCCGTTTGCTCCTGGATTAGCCAATCCTTTTGTTTATTAGACAAGGCGGACTGATAACCAATTGAGTAGGTGTAGAACACTTACTCCAAAAAAAAATTTGGCCAAAAGCGGGAATTGGCGGTATAATTACATGATAAAATTCGTGAGAATTACCCCCCACACTTAGAAATGAATATTGCCCTCAATATTCAAAATGTACAAGCGGTTATGCGGAAACCGAGAACGTAAAGAAATACTACGGCCATTATTCGAAATTTTTTTTTTTTTTTTCCGAAAACCTTTATACAACAGGGGGGCAACTCCCCCACACTAGGGTGGTAGAAAGTAGAAAGAAGTTAGAAATATGGGTGAAAACCCATATAGTGTGCTCTTGTTTTTTATTCCAGAAGCTAGCTTGACTCGATCCCCGCATTCATTGGTCCATGGGGAAAGTTTGTAGATCCGGAACAACCAAGGATGGTATGTCCCCTCCAAAATAATGCTTCAATCTATGTCCATTCACCTTGAAGTTTGGTCCGTCGGTTTGAGATAACTCGACGGTGCCATATGGAAAAACTTTGGCAATGGTGAATGGACCGGTCCAACGGGTCTTAAGTTTCCCCGAGAAGATTTTCAATCTAGAATTGAAAAGAAGGACTCGGTCACCAACGTTAAAAACGCGGTTCTTAATCTTTGAGTCATGGATCTTCTTTGTCTTTTCCTTGTAAATCAACGAGTTCTCATAGGCTTGATCACGGAGTTCATTTAATTCATTGAGTTGAACTTTCATGTGATCACCCGCGGACTTAAGGTCAAAATTAACTTGCTTCAAGGCCCAATAGGCTTTGTGCTCGAGCTCGATCGGGAGATGACACGCCTTTCCATACACAAGCTTGTAAGGAGTACACCCGATGGGTGTTTTGAAAGCGGTACTGAAGGCCCAAAGTGCATCTTCAAGTTTGTCCGACCAAGAGGCACGGTTTTCACCTACGGTTCTCTCCAAGATTCTTTTCAAACCACGATTCGAAACTTCCACTTGCCCACTAGTTTGGGGTGATACGCGGTAGAAAGACGGTGAGTGACACCGTACTTAAGCATGACTTTTCTTGAATTAATTGGTCGTTGCAAAAGTGCGTACCGCGATCACTAATGATGGCACGGGGAGTTCTGAAACGGGTAAAGAGAGACTTCAAGAATTTCACAACTACTCGGGCGTCGTTGGTAGGGGCGCTTCGCTTCCACCCATTTAGACAAGTAATCGACCACCACGAGTATATACTTGTTCCCTCGAGAAGACGGGAACGGACCCATAAAGTCAATGCCCCATCCGTCAAAGATCTCGCACACTTGAATAGCATTTTGAGGCATTTCATCTCTTTTAGAGATGTTGCTATGACGTTGGCAAGAGTCGCAAGATTTGACGAGGTCATGGGCATCTTTGTAGATCGTGGGCCAATAGAAACCGGAGTCAAACACCTTTTTAGCGGTGTAGTTCGGGCCATGATGTCCCCCGTGGGTCCATGATGACAAGCCTTGAGAATATCATCGCTTCTTGGCGTGAACACACCGTCGGATGACTTGATCCTCCGCACAAACCTTAAACAAGAAGGGGTCGGAAATAATGCTTAACATATTTGAAAAATTTGTTCTTTTGTTGGGACGACATCCCTTTCACAACAAAGTTACCCGCATGATAGTTTGCAAAGTCGGCAAACCATGGGGTACTCAAATTTTCATGATGAGATACCACATTAAGAGTCTCGAGAGGAAACGTTTCATTTATTTCCTTTTTCTCGAGCACACCTTGATGTGGATTTTCAAGACGAGAGAGATGATCAACCGCTAGGTTCTCGGCTCCTTTTTTATCACGGATGATGATATCAAATTCTTGTAGGAGGAGAACCCATCGAAGCAATCTCGGCTTTGCATCTTGCTTAGCAAAGAGATATTTGAGAGCCGAGTGATCCGTATACACTATGCTTTTGGACAAGATCAAGTATGGCTGAAATTTCTCGAAAGCATACACCACGGCTAGTAATTCTTTTTCCGTCGTAGTGTAATGTGCTTGAGCTTCGGTCAAAGTTTTGCTAGCATAATGTATAGGCTGGAAATGTTTTGATTTTCGTTGCCCAAGACGGCACCTATGGCGAAATCACTTGCATCGCATTATAAGCTCAAATGGTAAATCCCAATCGGGGGCAACTAGAATTGGTGCTTCCGTGAGCTTCTTCTTAAGAATTTGAAAAGCTTCAATGCATTCATTAGAGAAGATGAAAGGAGTGTCTTTTTCAAGAAGTCGGGTCATAGGCCGGGATATTTTTGAAAAGTCTTGAATGAAACGACGATAAAATCCGGCATGACCAAGGAAACTTCTAACTCCTTTGACGGTTGTGGGAGGAGGTAATTTCGAAATGACATCGACTTTAGCTTTGTCAACCTCAATCCCGCTCTTAGAAATCTTATGGCCAAGAACAATTCCTTCTTTAACCATAAAGTGACATTTCTCCCAATTTAGACTAAGATTAGTGTTTTCACAACGTTCAAGCATCTTGTCCAAATGGGAGAGACATGTTGAAAAGAATCCCCACAGACCGAAAAATCATCCATAAAGACTTCCATAGTCTTTTCGATCATGTCATGGAAAATGGCCATCATACACCTTTGGAACGTACCGGGAGCATTACACAAGCCAAAAGGCATGCGTCGGTAAGAAAATGTTCCATAAGGACACGTGAATGTGGTCTTTTCTTGATCTTGTGGGTCAATGGGTATTTGGAAGTAACCCGAGAAACCATCGAGAAAACAATAGTATTCGTTTCCCGCTAATCTCTCAAGCATTTGATCCATGAAAGGTAATGGAAAGTGGTCTTTACGGGTGGCTTCATTTAACTTTCGATAGTCAATGCAAACACGCCATCCAGTAACCAATCGAGTAGGAATCAACTCGTTTTCATCATTTTCAACAACGGTAATGCCACCTTTTTTGGGCACACAATGAACGGGGCTCACCCAAGGACTATCCGAGATAGGGTAAATCAATCCGGCATCGAGAAGTTTTATGACTTCCCCTTTGATAACCTCATGAATTTTAGGATTCACCCTTCTTTGGTGTTGAACCGCCGGTTTGAAGTCATCTTCCATGAGAATTTTGTGAGTACAAAATCTCGGGTCAATACCCTTGATGTCGGAAAGGTTCCAAGCGATGGCTCGCTTGTGTGACTTCAAAACCTTTATGAGGCGGCTTTTCTTCCTCACTCAAGTCTTTAGCAATGATAACGGGTGATTTATTGTCACCCTCCAAAAATGCATACTCGAGATGAGGTGGTAAGTCCTTAAGTTCGACCTCGGGAGGATCATTAGATTTTTCAATCATTTTGATTTCCTCTTTATGAAGTTCTTGAGGAGGGAGTGATGAAGGATCTTCATTGAGCATCTTCTCGATGAGAAGTATATCTCCCTCAATGTCGATGGGAGCGTGATCAATTTCCCATGGAACAGAATCACTAGCCAAGTATGCTTCAATCTCTTCCAAAATAAAGTCACTTCCCTCAAGCGGGTGAGGGGAGGGAAAGAAGAGCAATGATGGGATCAACCGAAGTGGGATTGCCACTCGAGAACCCAAGAATTTCTTGAGAATACTCCTCCGACACAATGTCAAGGACATCAATTTTCTTGACGGAATTGTCTCCATAATTGGGGGAGTATTTCGTAACTTGATTGAGATTGAAAGTAACGGCTTCCTTGTTCACCCTCAAAGTGATTTCCCTTTCATCAACATCGATCAATGCACGACCCGTTTTTAAGAAGCACCTCCCAAGGATGAGGGTACTCGGGATCGGCATCAAATTCGACAACAACAAAGTCGGCGGGGAAATGAAACTTGCCTACTTTAACAAATACATCCTCGGCTATACCTAGCGGACGAGAACTTGTACGGTCCGCAAGCTCGAGGATCATACATGTAGGTGTAAGCGGAGGTAATGAAAGCTTTTTCCACATGGAGTGTGGCATCAAGTTAATGCTAGCACCAAGATCGGCCAAGCGGGCGTTGAACTATGCCTTGAAAATCACATGGGATGAGAAATTTTCCGGGGTCTCCTAACTTTTCGGGAAGCTTTTTAAGGATAACCGCCGAACAATTTTCGTTCAAAGAAGTTTTAGCCATTTCGGAAATCTTTTCTTTGTTATTCAACAAATTTTTGATTGTTGGACCGAACTTTGGCATTAGAAGAAGAGCGTCCGCGAAACTAATCTCGAAGTGCAAATCTTGAAAGATTTGGATAAGCTTCTCCATTTGTTGACTAGTTTTATCACGGAGTTTTTGGTCATTAAGCCTTGAAGGATAAGGAAGTGAAGGCTTAGGAGTGGTCATCGGAACAACGGGTTCCGGAATTGGAGGTAAGACCTCCGGAGATTGGACTTGTCTTGCGGTACTTGGGCTTGAGTTATGCACCTTGTCCTTTGAGACCTCGGTTTCTCGTTCCACATCCCTCACCGGAGAAGGATTAGGCATCGAGGGTCCCTCATAAGATTTACCACTTCGGGTGGCAATAGCATTCAATTCACCTTTTGGGTTGGGAATGGTATTACTCGGAAGAGCACCCGAAGTTGAAGCTTGATTCTTTTGACTCATGAGACTAGCAAACATGCTTTCAATCTTGCTTTGAGATTGATCAATCTTGTTACTAGTAGCTCTAAGCTCGGAAGTGAAATCATTCTTCAAAGTGGTAATTTGATTTTGCATGGACACCATCTTAGCTTCATTGCTTTTGATGTAATTAGCAATGTCAATGGAAGCTTGAGGAGGCTTGGCATGCATGTTTTGTTGAGGAGTTTGGAATCGGTTTTGATTGAAATTTCCTTGATTTTGAAAACCTTGATTTTGATTTTGAAAATTCCGATTCTGACTCTGATTTTGATTGAACTGATTATTTCTATTTTGCACATTTTGATTGTTCGATTTTGATTAAACCGGGTGGTCCAAGGAAATTGTTAGAACGATAGGCTTTAGGTCCCCTTGCGGTTAGTAGGAATTACCTCCCGTATTGTAGGAACCAGAAGCGGCATAAACGCTCTCTTGAGTGAAGCCACCGGAATGGACACTCAAAATATGGGTGTGGACCACCACAAGTTTCACAACTCTTGTTTACGACATTCACTTGTTGATTGTTGTTATTTTGACTCATTTAAGTACATGCAGTGGATATTTCTTCAATCTTTTTGGTTAGAGTCGTGTATTCAGAAGATGGAAGGGTGGTAGATCTCCTTGACTCACTCCTCTCGGCTGAGGAATCCCAATAATTGTGGTGGGCGGTCATGTTTTCAATGAGATCGTAGCACTCTTCGGGTCGCCTTTTCATAAAGGTACCACCGGACGTGGCATTGATTGTGTCACAATGTCTCAATGTTAACCCGTTATAGAATGTATCTATTTGGGTGACAAGCAACATGTTGTGGTTCGGGCATCGATCAATCGAAAGCTTATAGCGTTCCCATGCCTCAAATAAGGACTCATCGGGATGCTGCCGAAAATTACCGATTTCATTCCGTAGTTTCGTCACCATCGACGGTGGAAAATATTTCGCCAAGAATTTGGAGATCATTTCGTCGAAACTATGGATTGAATTTTTGGGAAGACGATCAAACCATGCGGTGGCATGAAGCGTCAAGGAATATGGAAAGAGATATAAGCGAAGGGCGTCATCGGTGACCCCATTTTGCTTCATACTTTGGGTGACGGTGAGAAATTTGTCGAGATGCTTGTTGGCATCGTCACACGGTGATCCGTGAAATTGGCAAAAACTTTGGACTTGTTGAATCATGTGATGCTTAAGTCCAAAATCCGTGGCCTCGATGTTGACCGGGGCAATTGGACCGCCCCGTCCATCCATCGTAGGTTGGTAAAGCTCCTCCATCGTTCGGAGATCGGGAGCTGGATCTTGTGGATCAGTGCGGGACTCTTCCCTTGGTTATGTGTCATTGTGATTTGTTCGACGGTGCGTATCTCGAATGCGTTTGCTTGGTTACGGTTACGTCTACGAGCTTGGCGAGTGCGCATGCACTTCAAAAACAACACTTTCAATTAAAACAAGACCGAGGCAAAACAACAATGAACTTAAACCAATAATCCCACGTGAAATGATCACTTCTATAAGTAAAACGCACAAAGGAGCGGAGAGACTTTGTAGGTCACAAGCTTATTAAAAACCCGACTCTTTTCACCCGCAATTTAATGTCAGGCCGTCCTTATACCCCTCACACAGTTTGTTAAACCGATAGAAATAAACCAAAACACGAGCGACACAAAGGCAAGTTTTAAATCTTTTGTTCGGGAACTTATAATGATAACACCTCAATTGAGAATGTTATATTGATTGTGTCTTCTATTTATTTAAAACAACAAGGAAAATCTTTTTGTATTTTTAATCTTTTACATATATATACAAAGAAAAGAAAAATATTTTTTGTATTTTGTATTTTTATAAAAACAATAACTTCACGAGGAAGGTTCTTCAAGTCACTAATCGCAAAAACTTCGATATTGTCGTAACACACCTCCCGGCATAAAATTTGATTAGTTGTGAAGTGAGTGGTGAAAAACACAATATCAACGTATATCAAAATAACCGTAAAATTCGACAAATTAACCTTTTAGGAAAAAGGTCAACGTGCCAAACCTCACGGGTGTGATAAAAGTGATACCGGGAAAGTGATTTCCCCGGGTCGTGTCCCAACGAGGTGTGAATGGAAGGATTCGTTAAGTTTCGTGATTTGAACTTGAATTGGATTTTAATGATTTGTTGATTTGATTACGAATTCTACAAATTAATTAACGGGAAGGTAATTAAGGCAAGGGAACCCTAATAAACTACAAAGTAACTACTACTAAGCCTAAGAAATGATAAAACGAAGCTACATTAAGTCCTAGGGTGCAAAAACGCAAAAACGTAAAAACGGTAAAACAACCCGAGCCATAAACGTAAAAGTTTTGCAATTTAAGGGCTACGGGTGTGAAATCAATTTTCCTACGATCTATTTGACTAAAAATAATTTTAGGAAAAAGCGAAATATTTTTTTGACTTTTAAATTAATTTCTACGAATTAAAATCTATTTTAATCTAATTAAATGATAAAAAATACTAAACTACTTTGGAAAAATCTGAAAAATTCACTAAAAGTACTTCAAGTAACACTGATTCTGAGAAAATTTAAAAACTTGGGTGTTGCTTTGGACAATAATCTCAAAATAAGCTAAACTTGGCTTATAGACAAAAGCCTGCTAAGTGTCTTTAAGTGATTTGTTTGTGCAAGATTCAACGAGACAAGACCCAAGGGCGCAATGGTTGTGATGTTGTGTTGTGAGGTGTTCGTGTGTGGAGACCAGGGTTCGAATCCCTTGGCTCCCACTTTTTGAAAACTATTTTTTTTACTTTTCCTTTTGCAACTTTCAAAGATGTAAAAAAATAAGGAACTTTGCAAAAACTTAAGCTTTGAAAACTCACAATAAAATTTGTACAAATGACTTATGAGTAACTTGATTTGGAGAACACAAGCAAACACCCATTTAAGTATACAAACAAACACTCCTTTAGCCCTTGTTGGCAAATAGGTAAAAAAACAATTGGAAAAAATGGTAGTTAAGCAAAAGGTAATGACAAGTAAGCTGAGAGATGCACAGGTAAGCTGCAAATAAGCTAAGATAAGTGGGAAAACAGTTGGCCAAGGAATAAGCTATGCTAAAGCTAATGAATGGGGATTAATCACTAAAGTTATTTTAATAAGCACTAAGGGAAGACTAATAATCCAAACCTAACTACACTAAGCTAAACTAACTAAAGTGTATCTAATAAGCGATTGACAACACTTGATAAGCCAAAATAAAAGCAAATGGAAACCTGCTGCATAGCTACTGACACACCAGCCACAGGGGAACTGTTTGAAGCTTATTCTTGAGCTGAACAATGATCTTCCAAGCAAAGTACAAGCTGCACAACAAAGTGAGGGTGGTAGAGATTCAAGAAAAGCAAAATGAGACCCAAGGTTAAGCTGTTTAGAGCTTAAAAATAAGCTTAGATCAGCTAGCTTTGCCACCTATTTTAATTGAGCGGTTAAGTTATACTACCAACAAGCAGTTATTGACTTGATTTTAACCATTCTAAAAGTAATTTTAAGATTCAAAACTGAAACTGAAACAAGTTGGGCATACAAGGATCTGGTAACAACAACTTTTACACCTTTTGAACACCAATCAAGCCAAGAAAAATGCCCAAGATCAGCAGCTACTGCTACTGTCTTGTGCAGTTAAGAACACACTCTTTTTTTTACTTGATTCCCATAGAACTTTTCCAAAACCAAACTCAAACTTATAAAAACATACTAATAAGCTAAACTTAGTTTGACCTTAAAAGTCAAACGGGTTAAAAATGACCCTTGACCAGTTTTGAAAACATAAACCAAACACCCCTTTTGAAAGAGTTTGTGACCCCTGTTTATTTTTCCTTTCTTTTTCTTTTGAGATTGGATACAAACAATTAACAGCAATAAAGTTATAATCAATAAGAGAACTGAAACTAACTAAAAAAGACTTTTCATTGAACTTAAAATGGAGATTACAAAATAAAATTAAAACTGAAAAAAAAAAGACTTCTAAAAACTAGGGGTGCCAATGAATGGCTACAAGAGGTCCTATTTATACTAAAACTAAGGTACTTGGGTCTTCCTCTTCATCTCTTCTTGTGCTTGTTTTGTGAGAGCAGTCAAGCTAAAGATCCATTCTTGTGCTTCTTTTGAGTTGATCCCATCCCTTGATTAAGTAGGTATACTTGAGCAAGAATCAGAGCCCTCCATTGGTACTTTTTGACTTGGATTGATGAGCTGGACATTGGGGGGAAATGGTAGTGGGTTTGGGATTTGGGTGAATTCGGTTAAAAGAGATTAAGGTGGGTTTGGGTAAAGGTGTAGCTGGGTAAAAGAGGTTAAATAGGGGTGGAGTGTTTGGGGAGGTGGGATGCCTGGGAAGCAGAGAAAAGGAGGGTCTTGGGTATCTAGGGTTTGATTTGGGCGGGAATTGGAGAAGACAGAGGAGAGGGTGTATTAGGTTAACACTTGGCCGGGTCAAAGGGATTGGGTATTGGGTTGGGTTTTATCAATTGACCGGGTTGTTTTATTTTTGGGCCATGGTTAATACTAGAATTGGACTTAGGACTAACCATGGAATACTTTAAGGACCAAAAGTGCCAAAACTGAAAATCCAGGGGCCATTCCTGCAATTCTGAAAATGTAATCCAAGGTCCATCATTGACAATCTCTGATAGTGTAAGGACGAATCGCCAAATTGTGAAACACGAGGACTAAACTTGACAATTTTAAAAATCCAGGGGATCAAAGCGTAATTTCTCAAACTTTTGAAATTTTTCACCAAAGGATTAATTATGACAACTTATGATTTCAAAAGGACCTTTGGTGACTTTTCTTTTTAAAATACGTGCTCAGGACTATTTCTGTCAATTTTTGAAAGACGCGGGGGGCGCCGATGGCGCAATTATGCAAACTTTGTTAGTTTTCAATAATTTTGCATCTAAAACATATAAAACACAATTTTGAGATATTTTCAGTATTTTGATGCATTTCGGAGTGTTTTTAGATGTTTTGCAGCTCAGATTTGACCTAAAACGATGAGTGAATAAGCATTCATCAATGCTAAAAGAAAAATATAGGATAAAACATGTTTTGTGGTATAAAAACTGTAAAATCTATGTTTTTATAAAATCTGTTTCTGTTACTACAGATCCACGGATCCCGGAAGATATACTAGCCGGATCCTTTTGTAAAAGGAAACAGTGGGGATCCGTCCCCTTGGAAAACAGCCTTAATGCAAGATTAAAAACAAATATCTTTCTAAATGTAATAATCCACTAGAGAGTCAAAACCTTGAGTAAGTTGAAGTGTTAAATACCATTGTTAATAAAAATCTAGTAAAAACATTAGGTTGACCACAAACATCTCCTTTTATTAACTTATCATTTTTATAGGTTCAACTATGACGCATGAATATGAGTTTGATTTTTCACTCACTAAGCGTCTACACTCGAACATCTCTCTCTCAACCCAACACACCTGGCAATCATGTCCGTGGGTTCAATAATCTCGAAAACCGTCACTTCCATGAAGGACGTATGTAACACCTCTCTATAATTCGAAGAAGGTATCAATACCTCCTTCCGAGCCATAGGACTAGAATGCCTTCTTGAAATCAACGAGAAGATATGTCCAAGGTTCATAATGGAATTCTTCGTCAAGTCGAACTCGTTAAGTAACGAGGATACGCTCTCTATCTTTTGGTTTTATATCAAAAACCAAAAGTTCACTCTAACCTTTGGGCATTTTGCTTACATCCTTCGGATTCCAAATCGTGGACGGTGTGCCTTCACGAAGATTGGTCTCTTGATTCTCTCTTCAACTTTCGTGAAGAAAATAGTCCATATTGTTCACACATACCCTCTCGGAAGATTTAAATAGCATAATATGCAAACCTCGACCATATTACTCCGATCCAAACATTATCTTTACAAGGGATATCCGAGAGGAGTACAAGCCTCTTGCACTCATCCTACGTGAAAATGTTTGGAGTCTTAGGTGAAATCGAGAAATTCTTCCCGCTTGTTGTACTCACATGTTGTACTGTTTGCTAACACAACAACCATACAATCTAAGCCTACTTCTTAGCAAGGCTTAATGCAAATCTTCGAGGATCCAAGAATAAACTCATCCCTTATGGAATGTTCTTGACACGCCTCTATCATAATGTTATGCACTTCCATCCTTAATTTCAAAGTCCGTTGTACGTACTTGTGAACAAGATGATGGAACCGCTAAACATATCTCTCATGAAGACTTTCTTCACTCTTGATTCCACCAACACTCATCAATCACATAATGATCCTCGTAGCGAAAACACTCAAGGAAACTAATAGTATTCCAAAATAGGATCAAATCTCTTGTACTCGTGCTTTATCAATGTAATCCAATTTCTTTCATGAAATAAAACATATTACACTAGATATCTTAGTATTAGAACTCTTTTTAGATTGTCCTTGAGATATAATGCATTGTCAAGATCATTGCATACCTTTAGTAAAGGTCTGCCAGAGATGGGCGGATCCCAATGATTGTACTAGACGGATCCCTACTCTTAGGGAACCGTGGGATCCGGCAAACAGAAAATGCAATTGCAAGCATTATATGTCAAACATATCCTTAGAACACCTCACACACTAAGCTTAACATAGTGTCTTAAGGCAAAATTAAGTCCTTATCAATATAGGTTGATCTTTCCTACTCATACATAACTCACCTAGATCACACTCTAAGACGATTATAGATCTACCGTTTCGTCCTTAATCCATTACTCTTCCGCTCTTAAACTCACACTTCATTTTTTTTATCTCTCCCATCTAGCCTTAGAGATCTATCGATTATGGCAAAATTGATCATTAATCATCCTCACCTCAAAATTGATCAAAGTTGATCAAAATCTAGTTTTCCCATCTCAAAGCTTCTAGGATATTTTCCAAAACACTATCCTAAAACACAACCTGATCTCTAGGATCATTTAGCCTCAATTGACACTCTAAATCTTTAGTGTCATCCTTGCTCACCCATTGGTACTCTTGAAAGTTCCAAATCCTTCCATAAATAACAATCATTAGCCACATCATTCATTACCTTCAAGCACTCAAGCACCCCTTCATTTAAAACACTTAGGAGGACTGAAACACTCAAAATGATATAGGTCTTAGATCTTAGAAACATCATATCCATCCTTTCATAACTGCTTTGGCGGATCCCTAGGATTAGTCTAGACGGATCCCTCTGAGGAAGGAACCGTGGGATCCGGATGACAGTTTATGTCAAATCTTTCAAAAACAATCATTTCAACTCATCTTCCTAACTCAAACACTCCATCTCATCTTAAACGAGTTCCTAGATCAGTGCAACCTCTGAAGTTGAATCTTGTGCATGTCAATCATCACATTCCAATGAATCCTAGTGGCTTAAGGCTTAAATGCACTTGCCAAATCTCTTAGTTTATAAACCACCTTGTTAGGACCTCCATAGTCATCACTCTCATCCTAACTTTCAGCTCTTGCAACCTCTTGAAATCATCTCATCATGAGGAAAACCCCAAGTAATAACTTATCCACCAAAGAACCACCCATGAAAAGGGCCCGTGTTATACACGACATTTCTTCAACCGAATCATCTCCCGTCAAGCCAACAAATGATAGAATTCTTAATCATCCAATCAAACCAATTCCTAAAAGGATAGTACCCACAAAACTACCTATGCCAAACACCACCATACCTCCTAGGCCAAACAATATCATCTCCACTAAACCATCACCATTGGTTCCTAGAGCTATTTCATTTACATCTCCACTATCATCACCACACTTCTACAATTTAGAGGACTTGCCTCCTAGGCCGTCTCATCCACTTCCGCCAACAACATTCTCCTCATTAGGAGGAATAATGGTTCAAAATCAAGGTGTTGAGTCAACACTTGCTCCGGCTTCCTTTTCGCCGTTTCCATCATATAATCCCATTTGGATTATGAGAAATCATCAAAGTCAACCACCCGACCATATGGAAGTTGACACTTCTCTACCACCACCATCATTCTTGGTTGAGTCATTCTCAAATGCACCTCCACCAATCCCTCCATCGTTTGAAGCTCCACAAGCCGCTTCACTTGATCCTTCGCATCAAGCCATTTAATTTCTTCCACCACCACTACCTAGCCATGAAAAAGATTGCTATCATTGTCAACATGTTGAAAGTTTGATACATGAAGTACGAGAAGACCAACGTTTCATGTTCTATCATCTCCTCGAATGTTTTGACGAGATTAAACCTAAACAAAACTCGAGCTAGAAGATTTTGGTGGTGTCCTAGCATCAAGCGATAGTTGGTCCTAGTCATGTATTTTCTTATTTTCTTAGTTTTTAGAGTCATGTATATCATAACTCTAGTTTTATTAAATGGAATTACATGCTACTTGTTACTTTGTTGAGCATATGATTACTTTGTATTCATTTTTTTTATAACATTACTTGTTATATCACCTTGGTACGTAATTAAACAGCTAATACGGATCCCTACTAGGAGGGAACCGTGGGATCCGTGAGACAGAAAGCTTTCTTTCTACTAACTTGAATCACATTTGCAGGAAATTCTGAATTATACTTGCTTTCTAACCTTTGTTTTGTAGTTATTCAATTTACATATGAAGACTTTGACATCCTAAAGCTAGGAGGAGCTTTGTGTCAAATCAATACATTGCAAATTACTTGAAATACTAGGTTTACATTTTGTGACATCCCCTTGCAAAATTGCAATCATCAAGGGGGAGCACATTCGTCACTTAGACGAAATCTTTTGCAAACTTACTTGCAAACAAACTAGGTTAGTATCACTTTCTTGACGCCCTTACATAGGGATGGACTCGTCAAGGAGGAGTAAAGACGAGATCCTTTCCCGTTACTTGCTGTTTATTTTCCTTTTATTTCTTTCACATATTTTTCTTAAAAAAAAATAATGTGTTGCTTTCTTTCAAAGCTCTTTTTGTTTCGACAAAAAGGGGGAGAAGAAAGTAAAACTACAAATTCAAACTTTTACGAATTTTAGCTTTTCCTTAAAATAATTTTATGTTTTGTCATCAACAAAAAGTGGGAGGTTGTTAATACAAATAGGCCGTAAAAACGTTTATTTATATTTTACGATCTTCTAATGTTTTGTCGATAACAAACGTAAAATCATATTAACTAAACAAATAAAATACATAAATGGTTTGAACTAATAGTTTCTAACATATTCATATTTTCACATAAAACAATAAAACAAGTATAAGTGATTTTATGATTTAGTAATACATATGTACAACAACTAGTGTTTACATATTTGGATAAAATATACACATAACTAGTATGTAGTATATTGGGTAATATAAATGGGTAGAAACTTAAGTATCACAACCCATTGGGAAAATACATTGAATGTAGTTGGGTACAACCCAAAGCCCATAACCCATGGATCTTGACCCATAACCCATTGCATGATATCATGTTTAGATCACATATGGATAATACCCATACCCAAGTGACTAAGTGCATTGCACTCAAAGATACATTGTATCTAGCCAAAGATCCATGGTTCAACCCATGACCCATGACCCATAACCAAAATACCCATGGGTAAAGAGGAACGTTCCACGGATCCCTAGCTTTGTGCTAGCCGGATCCCAAGTGGAAGGGATCCGTGGGATCCGGGGAACAGTAGGATTTTTCCTCTATAAATAGTGAGCCATTTCTTCATTATGGAATATCCCTTTCTAACACACTTTCCCCCATGAGTTAAATCTCACTAACCTTAGATCCAAGAGATCTATGTTTGTAGTTTTGTTTTTGTGTGATCTTTTAGGTTCCTCTTAAAGGTAAGATCATCACCTTTGAAGTCAAGCAAGCTCAAGTCCATGAGTTGCCAAGCTTCCTCATCGTCAAGGCTACTGAAGTCTTCTTGTTGATGATTCCTTTCTTTCCTCAAAGAGGTGTAGTGTTGAAGACATTAGTGAAAGATGTCTCAAGTGTTAAGACAAAGATATTAGTGAAGGGTATCTATCATCTATAACACAAGAACTTGTGGTAGGTGCTTAGAAGTCAAGACAAAGAAGCATTAGTGAAAGGTGCTTAGAAGTCAAGACAAAGAAGCATTATTAAAAGGTGCGTAGAAGTGAAGACACAAGACATTAGTGAAAGGTGTCTTGTAGATCTAGTCAAAGGCATTAGTGAAAGGTGCCTTAGATGTACACTCGATATGGTGTGTTTTGATGTACAAGATAGACAAGTATTAGATCCAAGGATATTGATATCCTTGATAATGTTGTAAAGGAGTAGATCTCCTTTGGGATTAGTCGTTGGTGTAGTGTGGTAGTAGTTCCTCCATTGCAATGGAACTAGGTGCTTAGCCTAGTATCTAATAAAGGGTAGGCGACGTTGTGAAGGTGTAGTTCACATTGGAGTGAAAGAACTAGGTACTTAGCCTAGTACCTTATAAAGGGTCGGCGACGTTGTGTAGGTGTGGTTCACCTTGGAGTGAAAGAACCCGGTGGTTAGCCTAGCACCGGAAAAAGGGTAGGCGACGTTGTGAAGGCTTCTCCGCCATAAGGAGATTGGTGTAGTGATTACGAACTCTCGAGTAGGTGACTCGGGGAGTGGAGTATGGCAAGGAAGGTGTCCTTGTAGCCGAACCACTATAAATACTCGTGTTGTGGTTTTGTGCATCTTACTATTATCTTTTCATTACTTACCTTTATATGCTTGTTTATCAACATCCAACACACACATCCAAATAGATTGTCATAAGTCAATCTAAATAGATTAAAAGGAAGTTTTAATTGGCAAAACTATTCAACCCTCCCCCCTTCTAGTTTTCCACACACACAACAAGCTCATCAGCAACTATCAACTGTTCAACAATTCCCGCAATAGCAAAACTGGTTTTCTCAAATGTGTGAAGCTGTTACAAGTCAAAAATCCATTCATGAAGTTGGTTCGGATACTTGTCCTCCAATACTTACACCTGGAAACTATGTGCAATGGGCAAGTAGATTTCAAGGTACATGGAACTCAAGAAACCTCATGGTAAATATCTTAAAAAGGTGGTACTAGAAGGACCCTTTCAGATGCTAACTGAAACTGTTCCAGGAGATCCCACAGTTGTTCCACCAAGACCCGAAACTATAACAATTTTTCCACTCAGGCGTTTAACACCTGAACAACTACTTCATCTTGAAGCTGATGAGATTGCTATGCAACAAATACTTCTTGGAATTCCTAATATGATATACAAAAGTATTGATCCACAGACAACTGCAAAAGCTATGTGGGAACATGTACATCTCTTGATGGAAGGCACTGAACTTAACAAGATTGACATGGAGTCAAAAATCTATCATAACTTTGATGTGTTTACCATTGAACCTGGGGAATCACTAGAATCATACTATCATCGCTTCAAAAATGTTGTCAATGATTTGGAAAGAAACATAATTCATCTTCTTACCATTGCAATCAACACGAAGTTTATGAATTCCTTAGGACCCGATTAACACAAGTATGTAACCTTTGTTCGACAAGTCAAGGATCTTCATGGTGTCAAGCTTGGACTGCTTTACGATTATCTGAAACATCATCAGTATGAGGTTATCAAAGACAAAGAATCTCATGGTACGCATGGTTTACCACCACCACCAATTACTGATCCGATTGCTCTCATGGCACATGGATATCCTACCCATTATCCCAAGTCAAACCATGCTTTTGATCAACAACAACGTCACTTTACTTATTGATACGCGTACAACGCGCGTTCGGGGTCAAAGGAAACTTCCTTTTCTTTGAGCAAGTTTTTCAACCACCTAGGCAGTGAACCTAATCATTGTAGTGTAGTATTAGGGTAAGCCTCGGGATTGATATCGTTCTCTAGGGGAATAGAAATGCTAGTGAGAAGTTACTACGCTAAGGTTAGGGTTGAGGAAGATTATTTTTTATCTTTTTTATATTTTTTTAGGAAATTGAAAGGTACGAATCTCGGGGTATTGGATTTGGGGGGTTGGTATTTCTACCGATTACTCTACTATTATCTATTCTAATTAACTAAGCTAAGGGGTAGTCTATGTATAATTGATGTGTGCTCGTATGATGATTAAAGATGTGTTTACCTAGATGCTATTACTCCCTAGTTATCTCCTATTGATGGTTGAATTATCACGTCCTTATTCTTAACGCGTTGTGTCTTCTAAGGTCGTAGGGTATGCTTTCTTCCCTAACTCTTTGAAACTACCTTAAGGTTATTGCCTACAAAATCTCTAGAATTCATAAACTAACTCTAAGGTTATCTTTAAATTTTTAGCCTACAACAACTCTAGGCGATTATAAGCTAATGTTCACAAAGACTACTCAAGCATTTAAAACACAACGATGACCTATCGCAATCCTAGGCCAATTACAATTAAGATAAGAGACAACCAATCAATATTCAATACCTAGGTTTCATAGATCTAAGCAAACACACAAGTAAATTAGCCGGACATGAAAAACATGCAAGTATACACACATACAATTGAAGACATAATTGAATCAATGAAGTAAATTACTTATCTTGTTGTAAAATAGGGTATGAGAACCCTAAGATACTGCCCAAGATAGCCAAAAATCTTTATTAGGTTTTACTCCACAAAACTACCTCTCTAAAAGTCTGAAAATTCGAATTCTATATATAGAGTAACAACTTGCGACGGCGTCACTCTTTAAATGTGACGCCGTCGGATCGCCGCCATTAGGGTTTCGTCTTGACGGCGTCACCTTGTGGTTGTGACGCCATCGGTTTCATCTTCTAATGCCGTCGGGATCTGAATCTAGGCCGTCTGAGTTGTGACGCCCTACTCTTTAAAGCCTGACGTCGTCAGGTACAAAATAGCAATTTCGCTACTGAGCCGTCACAATTTTGGAGCATGTTGCAATGGCGTCGCCCTCTGACTGTGACGCCGTCACCATCAATTCCAGCAGCTTGAGTGTCTTGATCTTGACTTTGGCCATTTTCGTCATATATTCACGCCTTTTTGTCCGAATAAGTGTCATTCCAGCAATTTGCCTTCAAGAGACCTAAAAAGTGAAAATAAACGAAATTAAGCAGTAACGGATATAAAAGTGGTCGATTAAGGGCTTAAATGACCACTCAAAAGTGTACCTTTTAAATCTTTATCACTTATGATCCACCCACACCATCTCATCAAGTTCTTCAAGATGGTGATTCTGATACCGTGTACTATGCACAAACAGATGATGGTCTAGATGATGCTTTTGAAGCTTTGAATCACAGAAAGGCATTTCTTGCAAAATCCTTCTCCAAGTTCTCTACTCAGTCAAACAATCGTCTTCGCTCCTCACCTAATCCCAAGAGTCATGCAGTTGTACAAGGTGGCAGAGTTGAAGTTCAGAACATAACTAGTGGTCGTCAGATGATAACGAGTGGTTATGCTAGAAATTCAGGAAATGGTCAAACATCAGCAGGGGGTTTAGGTAATAATTTCAATTGGAATGTTCAAGCTGTGGATACCAGAAATTCAACAATTTCAAGGACTACTCTTCGTTGCTATAACTGCAAAAAGCAAGGACATCTTGCTAATGCTTGTCCTGAACCACGAACTGGATGGGATGATTACTACAAACAAGAATGAATCAGGAGGAGCACTCAACAAGGTTTTATGGCATATAATCTATCACACGAGTCAAACAAAGAATGGACATGTCTATGATACAGACGGTCTATCTCAGATACATGAAACTGATATATGTCTCATAAATGCAATTGTATATGCATCTGCACATGAAGAGCAAGAATCTATTCCACATGAATCATTACTTAATCCTACTAAAGTTGATCAAATTAACCCTGTGGTTACATTTGATGAACAAAGTGACGATGAAAATAATGAGCATATTGAACAGAGTGAAGCTTTGCATGGTCTATATTTAGAATATCTTAATTCATTACTTCTGCCTATGCAACCCAAACTGCAAAATGTATTGAGATAAACTAAAACCTTAGAGCATAGATTATCTCCTTAACTGCTGAACTTGAGAGTTGTCGAAAACGGATAACTGATTTTGAAATAAAAACCAAAAAAGAAGAAAGTTTTGAAGTGGCGTTTCAAAAGTCTTACGTTAATGAACAAAACCTTCAACATCAAATGCATGAAATTGTTGCTTCAAATAATGCAAAGGTTTCAAAAATTGAACAAGAAAAATCTGAACTTTAGAAACATATTGAAAATCTTCAAATGGAAATTTCAAACATTAAACAATATTTTTCAAAAAGTTGGTGAAATTTTTCTGAATTCAAAAAGAAATCTAAGAAACGAATTGATGATCAAATCGAGGAAATCCTTCGATTAGAAAAGTGGTTAAAAGATTTTGGTACCATTGTATATAAGATTGGCCACTCAGTGAAACAAATTGAAATGACAACTTTACAACCGAGTCCTGTTGACTCAAAACAATTTGCTCTTGGTTACAATCACCCACATTTTCTCAACAAAGCTCTCAAGGATATACCAAAATTGTATAATGCTCAATGTCTTTTTGATCCAAGCATGCATCTTGTTGTGTTTGATTGTGAGGAAATGGGCACAAGAAGATCAAACTCGATTAAAATTGCGTCAAAATGGTATTTTACCATATGATTACACAAATGAGCAACTTCATACCATTTCAACACCATCGTATAATCTTTCCGAAATAACTGAGCCATCTTACGTGGAAGGTCCTGTTCACACTGTTGCACAAATAAATGGTCATTTACCGTCCTCTTGCAAAAGTGTCTCTTTGCCAAAAAATCCTAAACCTTGTTTAGTACTTCGGTACTTTCAAACGTTTATGGAAGACATTTCTTTTTTAGAAACGGCAATTGGAAAAATTCTGAATTAATAGCATCAAATTTTTAATCAGCTTATGCAAGAGAGCAAAGACAAATATTTCAAACTCAAATTTTACCTCACGTCGCACATTTGCGTTTTGTGTAACACACTGAGAAAGGGAACTTCAACAGGAGGTGACCTCAATGATTGAAGCTTTTAACACACTTGAAAATTAAGTTTCACAAAAAAACGCAAAAAAAAGATCTTCAAAATGCCTTTGAATAATTGTTGGAAGATGCTCTTTCTGCTAATATTGCATCTGTGATTATATATTGTGAATGTTCTTCTGTGAATGATAATGTGTTAACTGTTGAAAATCACACTATGGTACAATCGTTAGAAATGGAAAATCAAATGTTAAGACATGAGATTGAGAAGTTAAAGAGGAGAACGCGAATTTTTTTTCACAAAATGATGATGTTCAATCAAAAATTTCTATGGAAATTTCTGAACTTAAACGCAGACTTCAATGGTGTCAATATCAGACAATTAATTTTGAGATTGCTTTGCAAAACCAAAAGGAAACATTGTGTTTGGAAAAGTCACACACACCAAAATTCGAAATTCTTGATGATGAAAACACGTCTTTAAAGTGTCAACTTTTCAAATATAAACAAGAGATTGAACAAGTCAAGATGGAATACCAAAAGATTTTTGATACTCTTAAAAAGACACGTAATCAAGCATCAAAACAACTCGATCAACATGTTGAATACACCCGTAATATGATGCGTGAGAATGAAAATTTAAAATCCAAAATTCAGGACCAAAATCACATCATCATTGAGATTAAAGAGAAATTGGTTAATCTAGATAAAGGAAATTCTAGTAACACAAACGTGATTGCACCAGGAATGTATACCATTGACACATCCCCCAAACAACATAATTCTGTACAAACTCAAGAAACTAATTTGATTCATTCCACTTCTACAGGAATAATTTCATCTACTAGCGTTAGAAGATCCGAGAATAAAAGACCAAAAGCAAACACTAGGATCTCGCAACATAGGAGACACACTCATCCAGCATCAGAAGTAGAAGTTTATCTTAAGAAATTGAATAAAACTCATGTTGCACCTGCTTTAGATTCAAATTTGGAAACTTGTAATTCTAATGTAAGTGTAAGGAATGATAAATCTGTAAACGTTTCAAACGTTAATGCATCTTGTGTCTTTTGTCATAAAAGTATGATGTATGGTAATCATGAAAAATGTGTTGCAAATTATTTGTTAGCTTGTTCTAGGAAACCTATTACTGGCCCTCCATCTAGGTCCACTATAGTTGCTAAATCTATTTTAGGGAAGGCGCCCAGTGTAGTTTTTGAGGAAACTGTAGAAAATCCCATAGCTGCAAAAACATCTCCTAAGAAAGTGTCATCACCTAATGACTTCACTAAGACCAAAGCGAAAAGTAGTTGGATATGGCAAAAATGGTTGCAACGCACATCTAGTTTCATACGGATTCCTAAATGTGCAAATATGTGTAACTCTAATATAATGGAACCCACTAACTCTTCGGGTTCCACTGCTACCATCATTCCACCCTCGATGTCTTCGTGTGTTGCAGGTGGTTCAACTGGTTCTGTGGATTGTTGATAGCGGATGTACCCGACATATGACAGGCAATCTCAAGTTGTTAGTAAAATTTGTTTCAAAGTTCATCGGTACTGTCAAATTCGGAAATGATCATTTTGCTGCTATCATGGGCTATGGATATTATGTCAATGGAAACATCAAAATTAGTCGGGTTTATTATGTCGAAGGTCTTGGACACAACCTTTTCTCAGTTGGACTATTCTGTGATGATGATTTGGAAGTCGCGTTTTGCTCCCAAAACATTATGTACGTGATTTAGAAGGACATGATTTACTCACCGGAAATCGGGGCACAAACCTTTATACAATTCCTATGTCAGATATGATTGCATCTTCACCGATTTGTCTTCTCTCAAAAGTAACTTCGACAAAATCATGGTTATGGCACAAACGACTTTCTCATTTAAACTTCAAAACCATGACTGAACTCGCACGACATAAGTTAGTTGACGGTCTTCCAAGATTCAGATACATCAAAGATCACTTATGTTCGGCTTGTGAACAAGGAAAAAGCAAGAGAACTAACTTTCCCTCAAAACCATAACCAAGTTCTCAACATGTTCTTCATTTGCTTCATATGGATTTATGTGGTCCCATGCGTGTACAAAGTATGAATGGAAAACGCTACATTATGGTCATTTTTAATGATCCCTATCACCCTATGTCAATAAGTCATATATTTATTATAACTATCAGGGTACCCGCGCAATGCGGTGACGGGTATCTTGTCATTCTTGTGACTAAATATTACTACACTCGGCCTTATTGTTGATGTTTTAGATGCGGTGAGAGAGATATGAAATGATATGTGTGTATTATAGTGGATGCGGTTATATGTTTTTAATAATCATTATTGATAATAATGATTTTTAACGGTTACACGTTTTTAATAATTGGATGATCTGAAAACTATATTTAATTTAAGTTGTCGGATCCTTTAAAAAGTGGAATGATTTTGCAAAGTCTAAAAAGTAATGTGGACCGTTGGATCATAATATAATTTGATCAAGTTAAAGAGGTACGTATAAACATAGGGGTATAATGGTCATCCGACTTCTTTATCTCCCATCTTCTTTCCACTCTTTATTTCTCATCAAATCCTCCATCTCAAATCCAAAACTAAAAAGATCTTTGATATGTCACCGATCAAACCTTCACCAACGGCCACTCCTCTGACCACCACCATAAAAACTGCCGTCTTTCCGGTCACTACACCAGTAGCTTCTTCTCTGGTGCCGGTAACGTTGCCATCACCGGCGCCGTCACGGTCACTGGCGATGGCAACACCGGACGATTTGCAAGTGATTGTCTTAGTTGAGGTGTGTTTGAAGCCTTCTAGCACGTACGAGAATCGAGGACGTGAAATACAACATAAAGTTAATGAGTGTAATACATTTTTGTATATGTTAGCTAATCATGAGAAGGTACAAAGCGGTTTTACTAAGTGGCTCTCGATTTATGATTTTATTCTATATTTTTGTAATTGAAGGCACAAAATGAGTATTCGAAAGCTGGTAAAATGTATAGAGGATCAATGAAAGTCAAACATAGGAGTATGTTTTGATATTGGTGTATTTGGTGATCTAAAAGAAGGCTAAAATGATGCACAAAATCTGATTTTGTGTTTTGTTCAATTAATAAAAATAGTTGTTCATTTGTTCATCAATAAAAGTATTGTTCATCGGTTGTCTAAAAGAAATCACAATGTTCATCTGTTAGAGTCACAATGTTCATCAGTTCATCAATTAATTTTTTTTATGTTACATTATAATATTCATCAGTTACATCACTTGTTCATCGGGTTTTTTTTAAACAAATAGTGTTATTCATCAGTTTTCCAAATAAAAAAATCACGTTGTTCATCAGTTAGGTCACAATCAGTCTTGTTCATCAGTTAGTCTTTTTTTATTAGTATTAAAAAAAATAGTAATGTTCATTAGTTCACCTGTTATTTTTGATATTGTTCATTAGTTATTTTTTATAACGTTCATCACTTGTTTTTTATTATGTTCAGCAGTTTTTGAAAAATTAACGTTCGTCAGTTATTTTTTATATTGTTCATCAATTGTCTAAAAGAAATCGCAATGTTCATTTGTTAGTTGTTCATAAGTTCATCGATTAGTCTTGTTCATCAGTTAGTATTGTTCATCAATAAAAAAAGTTATTCATCAGTTCTCTTAAATTTTGTTCATCAGTTTATCGGTATCCAAAAAAAATCATAATAGTCGTCGAAAAATCATAATGTTCATCAGTTATGGTCACAATGTTCATCTGTTTATCTTTGGTTGTTCATCAGTTAAAAATAAACCAAAAATAACCAAAATAATAAAAGATGTATTTTGGTATACCAATTAGTGCATTTGAATGTATTTTTATAAGAAAAATCTCTTTTACGCATATTATCAAACATTTTGTATGCACTAAATATGACTAAGACGTCATCAATAACGTGCAATATCTCACTCATATCATATCATATTTCAATGATTCAAATTTCTGGGTAAAGAATAGTCGAAAGCCTACAATTTTCATGTTTTAAGTTTTGTAAAATTTGGCTTTTAAACTAGTCAAAATTAAAATCGAAAATGCCAAATGTTTTAAGAAAATCAACAATCCACTTAAAAAGCTGGAAAAAAAAGTTGTTATTAATATATCATAATGCATGGCAAATTAAAGAGAATTAAATTTTAAAAAATATAGTGAAATCGGTTTTCATAAAAGTTTGTCGTTTAAAAGTTATTAACGTTTAAAAATTTGGGGTGGAATAAAAAATAAGTTAAAAGGACCAAAATGCCCCCTAACCGAATTTAACAAGTTAAAAGAAAGGAATTAGGTGTGAACACATGACACTTAATGATAGACTTTCTAGACTTTTTAATTTTTTCTAATTTGCAAAGGATCTCAACCCTTTAATTTAATGGAAACTTCTATATTTAAATTTTAATAATGATATGTATTGAATTTTAAATCTTTTTTTTATAGTAAGTATGTAGACTTATTTTTTATAATTTAGTTAAGATTTATATTTTGTTTAATGTTTTGGTACTATCTTTTGAATAAATAATATTTGGATACATGGGCATTGAATTGGAAGATATGGACAAGAATTTGTCATTTTTCTAACTAAACCATTTTTAATAGTCAAGCACTAATGTTTTTTGTTTTTAGTGTAACTTCAAAATGAAGGAACTTTAATACTGTGATTATTTTGTAGGTTAAATAAAAAAAAGGTAATGATATGTACATATAGTATTTTACTTTGTACACATTGAATTAATGAATAAGATAAACAATACTCTCATGTAATTTTATGCGTGCTTATATAAATTGACTAGCGATTAAACGTAAAAATCATTTAAAAAATTTCGTATTTTTTATGTAGAAACTAGAAACACTTTGTCATATGAATTGACGTACAAATTGAGAGTATTAGTTCCATCAACTTTGAAAAACAAATGGACGCATGTTTTTGTAACTCCAAGAAGCATCACAACACCGACACCTAAACCCTCCTACGTACTTCCACGAATATGGAAAAAACACACAAAAACACACTCAATACCATTAAACCATTTACCATTCTTTTTGGAATAGATCATATATCTAAAACAGCTGCACAACTTTCTTTTAAACCAACTAGCTCATGTCCTCCACGTATCTTACATCACACACCGTCTAACCCCACTATAAATATATCCACCATACACACTTTCTCTCTTTAAAAAACACACATACTAAATAGCATTAAAAATGAGGATGAGTTGTAATGGTTGTCGTGTGCTTCGAAAAGGGTGTAGTGAGAATTGTAGTATTAGGCCTTGTTTGCAATGGATCAAGTCACCTGAGTCTCAAGCTAATGCTACTGTTTTTTTGGCTAAGTTTTATGGTCGTGCTGGACTTATGAACCTTATTAACGCTGGTCCTGAACACCTTCGGCCTGGTATGTCATGTGTTCACTTTTTGTACGAGATTTGAGAAATAATTGTTAGGGTTGATGATAAAGTTTTTTGCTTTGCTAGTTTAAATGCTTTAATTTGTTACATGCAACTAACTATAAATAGGTGTTTTTTTTATCATCAATTTTTTATTGAATATTTTCAAAAAAATAAAAATAAATAAATAACATGAAAAGTCTGCACATATAATCTAATCCGATCCCATTTCTATACCCATTTTTATATGTTATACGGAGTATATCTTAGTCATTCAAACAAATTTAACAAAAAGATGTTGTCAAGAGTAGTTTTATTTATAAAAACAGTATGTATTTGTTATAAAATTGATGATAAAAATATAGTAGTATATTTTGACTCGTACACAACATTTTATATGTATAAATACAAAATAAATTTGGAAATCGATCATTTATTATATTGTTTATTGATTATTTTTATGTTTTTGCGAATACAGCAATATTCAGGTCACTTTTATACGAGGCATGTGGTCGTATCGTGAACCCAATCTACGGTTCAGTCGGGTTACTATGGTCGGGCAGCTGGCAGTTATGTCAAACAGCAGTAGAAGCAGTTTTACAAGGTTCACCAATAACCCAAATAACCTCCGACACAGCCGAAACAAACAACGGTCCACCTTTTAAAGCCTACGACATTCGTCACATATCAAAAGACGAAAACTCACCCCGGTCCAGCGACCTGCACCGGGTTATTAAAACCCGGGGCAGGTTCAAAAGGACCGGTTCTAAAACAAAAGTGCTAAAAGAAAATGTGGCTAGTAGGGTTTGTGTTGGGTTAAGTGAAGATGAGTCGGGTCATGAGAGTCATGAGTCGGGTATGAGTCATCAATCTGAGGTGGTGCATGTTGAAGGTGAGTGTCATGATGATGTGGAGGAGAGTTTGGGGTCGGCTGAGACGCCGAGTGCTGACGTGGATGAGAAGCTGGAACTGGAGTTGGAGCTTACGCTGGGGCATGAGGTGGTTGATAGGAGTAATAATAAAGGGAAAGAAGTGGCTAAAGAAGTGGCTTTTGATGGGTGTGATGATGGAGCTGGTGTGGAACTTAGACTCGATTATTCGGTGTGATGATCACTCAGTTTTGATGGTTAAGACTTTGTTTTTTGTTTTTTTTCTTTCTTTTGAGCTTTTTAGTTTTTAGCCTTTTTAAGGTTTTTTTTTGTTAGCTTTTATGTTTTTTGCCCGAGTTGAGAAAGTTATGTACAATTGTGAATGGAGAATGAAATGGTAGATGGCTTTTGGGGTATCTGTTGTTCTTTTTACTTGCAGCAATGTTTGATATTACAGTATTAGAGTAAAAACTGTGTGATAATGGATCAGGTTCAATATTATAATCTTCTCTTTCGAGCAACTTCAGGTACACTTGGATGTTGTGTGGTGCATACAACTTAATTTTGCTTTATCGAAACAAGGTTATTTTTAGCTTTAGAAGAGCTAACAAGCGACATTGTGTCACACGTACACGGTCGAGTTGAATTGAATGGCTTACTAGCCTAATTCCCATGTTAACCTCATTAGCTCATTCTTTTAACGACGCCATTATTAAATCAACAACAGCGAGCAAGATGCTTGGCAAAGAGTATTACAATATGGTTTTACAAGCTACAATTGGATCCTTGATCCAATCAATCCAATGGGGTTCAGCATTTCTGTTCCTGTGACGTATAGTACATATCCATGAGTGGGATAGAAGTCACTTCTTTGCCGAATTTGTGTTCAATTCCCTAAAGGACTTGGTGCCATAACAATATCATGGTCCGATATCTCTAAATGCCCCATGTCGTGGTTTGAATCATTGCACCAAACCACACCTTTTCAAGATTTGGAGAAGCCGAGATGCCTTTCGGATAATCATCCATTCCCCCAATTTCTGATCAAATTTCATAGTTTATTGGCTATTGGACAATTGATATAAAGACAGTGGTGGAGTTTTCAAAAGGTAAATTACAAACCGGACACCATGTCAAGTCATTTTTTTTTACTTAACCTTAATTACATGCAGCAGCCATACCACTTTAGACGGAAACAGGGGGTTCCCGCTGTTGCTCGGCATCCCTATGGATTTTTTCGATATAGTGTTAATTTTTGTAAAAAACATCAATTTTTCTAAAATGCATCTTAAATGCACCCGGTCCATCAGAATGTGTTTCTATATTATGGTTTCAAAAAATTTGTACACCCGGTCATATTTAGTCCTGGTTCCGTCTCTGTCAGTTTACTTGGTACAACCTACACGGAATGAACCCCAACCTAAGTGAAAATTCCTCCGTTCTAGCATTCAAAATTTACGTGTTAACTACCATCAGGAATAATGAAAGTCTTATGTTTGAATCTGCAAACAAAATTGTTTTAGAAGGTAAGCGTGCGTGTTGGGGGGTTCAAAAGGGTAAAATATTACTGTAATTAAACCAATCCAAAAGGCATAAGAAGAAGTCCAATACGGCCCACAAAATAAAAACAATAAACCGACCCAACCCAACCCAATTATAAGAAAACAAAACAAAAGGATCAAAGTACACATTAACAAGCCCTAACTAACTTCATCATCTTCATCTTGTTTAGTTTGTTCGGATCTTATTATCAAAAAAATAAAAATTCAGAGATCTCAGATTATCACTTTCTGTGCTGACGATTCTTCTTCGTTTGGTACGTATTTAATTAATCCCTATAATGTTTGTGTTGAATGCTGATCCAGATTTTAATTTGTAAATTCATAATTATTATTATGATTAGTTACATAAATAAATGTTGAAATTTGAGCTCAGTCCAGCTGTTTGTTTGTCTTTTATACTACCTCTCCTATAATCGATTAAAGGCAATTGCTAATATTCAGTGTGTTGACATTGCTAGGGCAAAATGACATCCTTAAAGCATTAATTTATTAATTAATGTTTTTGTCCAACCATCAACCTTTTAAAATCTAGGAGGAACAGTTTTTACCCTAAAGCCGTCTTACGCTTCTGTAGTAGATGCTAATTAATTTGGACTTTGTCCAATACTATATTGAGCTTTGTTTGTTGCATTTATGGTTCAGTTGTAGATTTAGTGGCAATATGGAAAGGCGACCCTCCTTCAAGAAACGCCCAAATCCTCAGTTTAAGAAGGGTGGTGGTGGTGGTAATAAAAGAGGGAGGTTTGGTGAACAATCTTTATCAAGCTCTCCGGGCACATCAGAGACCGTGTACCGAATACTATGTCCGTCTAGAAAAATTGGTAGTGTACTTGGAAAAGGTGGTGAAATTATCAAAGCCTTGCGGGAAGAAACCCAATCTAAGATTACAGTTGCTGAGTCAGTTCCTGGCTCAGAGGAGCGAGTAGTAATGGTATATAGTCCTTCTGCAAAGCTTCCGGCAACACAGAGTGATTTGGAGCTGCATTGTGCCGCCCAAGACGCTTTATTGAAAGTCCATGATAAGATTGTTGCGGAGGACTTAATTGGTGGAACTCATAATGCTGATGGTAGTGAAATTGCCGTAGTTACACGCCTGCTTGTTCCAAACAATACAGTTGGGTGCATTATAGGGAAAAAAGGTGATGTCATTACGAGATTGAGGAGGGAGACTGGTGCAAGTATACGGGTTATGCCTACAGATCAGCTTCCTGCATGTGCTATGAGTACTGATGAATTGGTGCAGGTAGTGCTCTAACTTCGCGTGCTAATAAGTTTTTAACATCTCATAAAAATTATCGAACAGATCTCTTACTTATTAGTATTATGCAGATATCAGCCGCACCAGCTGTTGCAAAAGGAGCTCTGCATGTAATATCTACATTGTTGCATCAGAATCCACGCAAAGACAAAGCCCCAGCCGTTGGGGGGCAAGGAATGTTTCGTCCTGGTCCCACCAGTGATAATTTTCCTCCTGCAAATTTAATGAGGCCAGGGCATGGCTCAAATGGTCTTGGTGCACCACCATTGCCGTGGTTGAGCGAATATGCTACCGAGCCTCCCAGATTTCGACATGATGGTTTTAATGATTTCAACGGTGGCCCTCCTGCTGTTACACAGGGTCAGGATCCCCCAATGGATTTTTCAATGAAAATTCTGTGCTCTTCAGCGAAAATTGGAGCTGTGATCGGTACGGCGGGATCTAATGTGAGGCAATTGCAGCAAGAGACTGGAACCAACATACATGTCGGTGATGCATCTGCAGATTCGGATGAGCGAGTGATTTGTGTGTCTTCATTTGAGGTCAGGAACCTATGATCTCTAATCATGTTGCATCTACATTATGAGTAAGGGGTGTTTTATATGGGCTTATTAGCTTTTATAATTGCGGCTTATATTTCATAAGCACATATTATCTGGTTTATATTCTGGCTTATGAACTTATTATAATTTAAAGATGAAAAATAAGTTCATAAACTGGAAAATAAGCCCAATTGGTATGGTGTATGAAATATAATCCGAAATCGTATAAGCTCGTAAGCCCATATATAAGCTTAAGCAAACACCCCATAAATATTTTTTGTTAATCTAACACCGAAAATGGATCATCAATCAGCCTTTATCAAACCCAAGGTCACGAACAATTGATGCAATTCTTCTTCTTCAAGATAAAACGAGTGACTACAATGAAAAAGGAATAGTTACTACGAGAATACTTATTCCATCTAGTAAGGTCGGTTGCATCATTGGACAAGGAGGCCAGGTCATCAATGAGATGAGGAGAAGAACAAAAGCAGACATTCGTGTGAACTCTAAAGAAGAAAAGCCCCTATGCGCTGGTGAAGATGAAGAGCTTGTGCAGGTGATTTTACCTCATTTTTTTTCTCAAGTAAGAGGCCTACAATTTACCGTTTTGATCTTTTTAGGTGTCTGGGAGTTATGGTGTCGCTAAAGAAGTTTTGGGTGAGATTGCATCAAGATTTAGAGCAAGGTGTCTCCGAGATGGAAAACCTGGAGCAGATTCTGGTCCAGGTCCAGGATTCCTTCCACGAGGGAACTTTCCTAGTGGAGGACCACCTCCTTTTGGCACTGTACAAGGTGGTCACCCAGGAGGCTATGGATCATCTAAGGTTTGTTTAATATGCTTCTTTAGCCTTATACATTTTTTCCCCGAAATATTAGGTTTATATTGAGTGATAAACCCTCTCTTCCCACGATTAAATTTTTTATATATACCGTCTATTCTCTCAAATCAAGAGTACCAATCTATTTTTCCTATGCCTAAGGTTTTTTTTAACAAAAGTCACAATGCTTAAAAAAACTACCAATTCCAGAATCTATCTACGACTAATGCCTATCGAATGATAAAATATCAATAAGGAAATACTACTTATTCAAGAGATATTAATCATATTCATTGTCTAACAATAACATTTAATAACGATGCAAGGAAAACAATCAATAGCAGCTTTCACTGGCCAGGAATTTGACTTATTACCTATGTTTACGCCCAATCAGAGATTTCTAAATGTATACAGATTATTATGTATAACCTTGTCATTGCTGTTCATTTTTTTTAAAAGATACACTGTTTTTTCATTGATTAATATGATTCTTATAAGAGCTCTCTTCACATTATTTGGCTAAATTGTTACTTGTATTCTTATGAAGGGTGGTGGAAGAGATTATGGACCTAATAGTTATCCGGTTCCTCCAACGAACTACGATCCTCGTAGCTTTGCACCTCCTCCAAGGGACTACGAACCTTATGGTTACCCAGCTCCTCCACCTGCCTCTGGGTAAACATACAATTCATTCATCTCGCTGTACTGATTAGCTATCTACTTACCATTCTCACCTTTTGGTTTTGTGCAACTTGCGTCATTATATCATGTTTTATATCAGATACCCAGGTGCAATGGATGTGAATATATCAAACAGTGGACGAGTTTCTGGCATGGGACCTGGAGCCCACAATGTGAGTGAGGTCAGTTACTTCAGCTTTCAAAGTTGTTTTTTTCCAAATTCCTAACATAAACTCTTAATTCTCAGTCTAAATTTTTATTACATACATCACCTTGCTGGGTATGTAGCTTGTCTATTCTGCTATAATTTATCTACTTGAAAGTTTAGGAATTGATGAAGCTAGTAATCGTTAATGATAGGTTTTCCCTTAGATATTAGGTTGAAATGAGTACACTTAATTGGGCTTTGAAGCTCATTTCATTCTTCCAGCATGTATGTATCTGTTCAGGTGTCAACTTTTATCGCATTGACATTTTGGGGGAATTTTAAAGTCATAAAAGGCCCACATATTATAGATGTTTTTTTTTTGTGTATGTACAGTAACATGCTTGGACAGAATCTTTTTCAACGATCACTTAGTGTTGATTACTAGGGTATAAATTGGTCAAGTCAATCCTCTTATTCCACAAAAAACACATTAGGACTGATGGCACGAGCAAAAGGGGCAAATTATTAACTTTTATAGTTAAGTGGTGGTAGCTTATATTGCTTAAGGGAGGGTGTTAAAATTATTATTTATTGTTAAATACAGGTACCAGGAACAAGGCTAAAACCCCAAGATCAATATGCTGCTGGTGCAGAACCTGCTGCTGAAATGCCTGGTTCTAATGCCACCCATGGTGTCGATGTCTATCAAGGATATGCTGGTCCGGGTGGACAAAATCATACTCTACAGACTGCTTACCATAACTACGGTACTCAGCAAGGTCCCTTTTCCGATATGAACTCTTCTGTACACACATCATATCATAGCACCACGACCAGTACGACCAGCACTGACCCTCAACACCCGCCCTACCCTCCTCAACAAGGCCATTACCCAGAGACTTCCTATCAGTATGGACAATAGACGTTGGGGCATTGTTCTTGTACCATGATTTACCACACCTTTTGCAAGACATGCCAACTTCATATCTATTGTTTGACCGACTCTTCAGAATGTTGACCAGATTATTGTAAAATTTTTCACAATCTTGACCCTTTTCATGCCTAGAACTTGAGACTTATTTTGCTGTCGTTGGACCGGTATGAGACTTATAGTTTCAACCTTACTTTGATAATGTCCACAACACTTTCAGACTTGATTGGTGCTCAGAATTATTATTAAACAAACAAGCCTAAGTTGGAATTGTGGCGTATATAAGCCACACGGGTTCAAGCTTGCTTGAGTCTTGGAAAAAGAATGCCGGCCAGGTCTTGACTTGTGTTATACCAACACCTGGAAAGTCCGAAGGTTGGGTATGTATCAGGTTGGTTTTTATGGGTTTGTAGAGTCTTGAACCTTGGCTCGGTTACATAGAATTAATTAAAGAAATCAGTCTAGTAAAATCATATATAAACTATATGTTACATCGACTTACACTGGGTCCCAAAACGAGACTAGTATGCTGAATTTGAACCACATTAAAGGCTATATATATAGACTAGGATAATTAAACAATTTGACTTGTAACAGTGACTTTTTAATGGGTCAGATCATGCACTCTCATATACGTGTTTTAGCGTTGCCATTGGCAAAGGTGCAAATGCCCTTGCCTTGCCGCTAATATCACGTCACACCCTCCAACCTTAAATTATTATTTTTTTTGTTTCTAGATTCAATTTCTAACTACTTGTGTTAGATCTGCGTTTGTTGCTTGTACATCATTGAGGCCGTATTTTCTTTGATAGTAGTAGTGATGTTTTGGAATGTCTTAAGAAAACATTTTGGTTGTAAATGATCATTCATATATCTATAGTTGTAACTTGTATCCATCTATCATGTATCCATCAATCATGTTTACAATACTCATAAGAAAACATTCTGGATGTAAATGATCATTCATATATCTATATAGTTGTAACTTGTATCCATCTATCATGTTTACAATACGAAAATGGGATTTTTATTTATGAACATACATATTGTAAATGATCATTCATGTATGTTTACATTATAGTCATTCTATATATGGGTCCATACAAAATGAGGGATGGTTTGGGTCTAAGAACACTCAAGGTGTAAAAATCGCTCGGTGGTACTGTGGCGGTTGACCCCAGCCAAGCGCCATAGCCGCCATGGCGGAGACCATAAATTATAAAAGAATTTATCTAAAAAATAAATATTAGCAATATTAATTATAAAAACTAGCTCAAATTAAAACAAAATCAATAAAATCGAAGTTAACCACCGGCGTTGACTGTCGTTGACCAGTCCGCCGCCTAGGCCGATTTTGACCACCAAGCTCCGATTTTGACCAAACCGATAAGTTAGACCAATATGGTAAATATCGTGACGGTGGACCACCGCCAACCGCCATGGCGCCGCCATATCGGCCGCCATGGCCGATTTTTACAACACTAAGAACGCTCCATCTGTTCTTCATCATTCATGTTTGTATCATCAAGAGTATCCAAGCTCTACACTAGTCATCGAGACCATTGCCTATTTAGTGGTCGAAGCATTCATGAAATATTAACCTCATGATCAAGGTTGTAAATATCGCTCGGTGGTACCGTGGTGGTCGAAGATCATAAATTATAAAAGAATTTACTTTTAAAAAAAAAATATTAGCAATATTAATGTTTTTATTATTTTTAATTATATATCTTTCGTGATATATTTATAAATCTTCATGATTTGTTCTCCAAATTAAAGCAAAAAAGAAAATCGAAGTTGACCAAATGTGAATCGAAAAAAAAAAAATTGAAGTTGACCGGCATTGACCGACCTGCCGATTTTGACCGCCATTGACCCAAACTGATAAGTTAGACCGATATGGGAAATATCGTGGCGATGGACCACCGCCAACCGCCATATCGACCGCCATGGCCGATTTTTACAACACTGCTCATGATGCTGCTAACACTTTGGTTGTTGCATATGTAGTGATATATCTTACAATCTATTGTTTAGGCATACAAAACGTACCAATAGATCATTTTTGACGATATATGTTTGGACAGTTTATTACTAGACGATGTGCTGGTCTCTATAGCAAAATAGTCGTCACATATATTCTAGAGTAAATTACACCGTTCGTCCTTGTGGTTTGCGTTGACCGCAGGGTTTAGTCCTTTGACCAAAAAAGTTGCACCGTACGTCCTTAAGTGTGAAACGTTATGCACCGTTCGTCCTTTGACCAAACGACGTTAAGTTTGACCGTTAAAAACCCATCATGTGACTTGCACACGAGGGTGAATTCGTCATTTCATCTACCCTTATATACCATCACACTCATATTTTACACCCTTTCACTCTCTCACTAACAAACACACACACCTCTCCCATCTCCCTCTAGACCTGCCACGCCTAATTATTTCACCACCGGAGCCAGCCACGCTGCGCCTAATTTACACCACCTACCCCATCTTGTAGATCGTGACCCGTGATTCTTTTGACGTGACATACGCCGCCGTGGACCCCAACCACGCCCCAAGATCCGAAGTTTTCGAGTGGTTTTGGTACGTACGATACCACCACCACACGCAAGTGGTGGGGCTCTGTTAACTTGTCGTGGTTTTGTTCGTTACACGTACCGCTATTAAAAAGATAAATTACACGATCTTTATTGTTCTTGATGATTAAAAAGATCTTGTAAACAATTGATTTTTGATCTTTTTTAATTGTTTCTAATAAATGATAATTAATTTTGTTGGAGTGGTTGAAATGAAAGACGAGATGGAAATGGAACATATGTAATTTCCCTTCTTGCTATTAATTTTGTTGGAGTGGTTGATGGGTTGTTACAAAAACCCGTGGGTTTCAGTGATTTGCTTCTTTTCTATGATTGGACATAATCTACTTATGTTGCTTTAATTTCCCAGCTTGCTATTATGAATTGAGTTAAATGTGGGTATTTGGTTCAGGTCTATGAGAGCTTCTTGGACGCAAATGCTTTAAATGGTTGTCTTTGATTTCATGATTCATGGCTTGACATAAATGGACTGCTGCGTGTACCTTTGTTGCCGCTTCACTCTATCTGTCTAATTGAGTTGTGGTTTTGTGCTGGATCTTAGTTTCTTAGTTATTTTTACCTGTAGTCAGTATGCTTTATCTGTGTTCAGAACTTGCGAGATGTTATATTCTCTTTTGATGAAAGTTTGTAAGACATTTGTTATAGTTTCGGTGGTTCTTAGTGAATATATGTGCATCTTTGACTTGAGTTTCAATGTTCGGTCAACTGCAGATGTATTGGTTTGTATGTCACATGTTTGTTGCTAGACTCTATGTTGACATCATTACAGTGATTCTTAATTGAAATGACGAATTTACCCTCGTGTGCAAGTCACATGATGGGTTTTTAACGGTCAAACTTAACGTCGTTTGGTCAAAGGACGAACGGTGCATAACGTTTCACACTTAAGGACGTACGGTGCAACTTTTTTGGTCAAAGGACTAAATCCTGCGGTCAACGCAAACCACAAGGACGAACGGTGTAATTTACTCTATATTCTATTGACATATGTTGGGAATTACGGTATACTACTGGATCTGCTGAAGTAATGACCGAAAAGTTTCTGCTGAAGAAGGATCGAATTCTGCTGAAGCTATACTTCAGTTGAAGTGATAATGCGATCGTGATTCTGCTGAAAGTGCTTATCCACGTAGGAGAGATAAGCACAGTATGTAGGTCATATGTAGGAAAAGTCAGCGCCGTATGTATAGGTTGGCGCCGTATTATATAGAGCTTACTCAGAATAAACAATATGATGAGTAAAACAATATGATTAGTTGCATGCTTGTCTAAGATGCATGCGTTCTTTGTGTTAGTATTAGGAGCATTCGTTAAAAATGCTCGTGAGTGATTAGATGGTTTTCTTGCCTATAAAAGGAACCATAAGAGTATGTAATAGATAGTTTTTGTTTTTCTCAAGTCTTTCAAGTCTTGTAAAACATCCGAAACATAGAGTTTCAATAATAAAAAGATCCATAGAGGATCAAAGAGTTCTTAGTTATTATAACTTGTATTTACTTTCCGCTATAAAATACGAGTTGTAGAGATCTTCTATTAGTTTGCTTGTGATTACATAGGCAACACTAACGATCTCCGAGTGCTTAAGATCTATCAAGAGGTCTTTGTTTTCAACAAGTGGTATCAGAGCCTCGGAAAAGTCTCTACGATACTAAGAACCTTTCATACCCTCATACAACCAAACATACCCTCACCATGCCCGGATCGATAATGAAACGAAGTCACCAACACAAACAACACCAACACCACTTCCATGCAACAGCTTAGTCTTTCAAACAATAATGGAAAATTTCCTTATTTGAAAAGGGAAGAATATGATCTTTGGACTATGAAGATGGAAAACTGGATTTCCAATATTGATTGGAATCTGTGGGAGGTGGTGAAGAAAGGAAACAGTTTAAAGAAAATGATTCCGCAGTGGATGGGAAGTTTATCATGGCTCCTCCCAAAGCTGAAGAAGTACTTGGCCATGCAGAGAGAGCACAAAGTAAAACTATTCGCTTCAAGCCATTCCTGAAGATCACCTGTGTGATTTTCACCATATGGATGATGCAAAGGACATATGGATGGCTCTCAAAGCAAGGTTCGGTGGAAATGAAGAATTGAAAAGAATGAGAAAGTCCATGCTGAGGCAACAATTTCAAGACTTCAATATCTCCGAAGAAGAAGGTATCCACAAAGGATACGACAGTTTCCATAGGATTTTGAGTCACTAAACCATGAATGCAAAACCGATAATGATGACTGCAACTCAAAGTTCCTTCGATCCTTGCCTCCATCATGGTTACATGTAAGTATAGCCCTCAAGGCTAAAGGTGGGTTGGACATGCTCACCTTTGATGAGTACAACACTCGAGAACTCTTGAACCTGATGTCAGAACTCCATACCGTACATCTTCTTCTGGTCATGCAGCTTTTGTTGGGACATCTCACTCCAACATGATGGTACAAGCTCCTAGTTCCAACTACTTTCCATCATCTCCAAGTTCCAACTACTTTCCATCATCATCTTGTGCTCCCACTCCACCACATAACACTCGTCCCACTCCACCATGTTCTCAAACTAAGGCTAGTAGTGTGATGGAGGATGTTCTTCATTCTTTTGTTGCTGATTATGATACTCAGCAGTATCTTGCATATGAAGACTTTGATCAGGTGGACCCACTTGAAATGGAGGAAATGAAACGAAAATGCAGTGGCATTGTGCGGTGGACATCAAAAGGTTTGAAGAAAAGTCCGGAAGGAAGTTTGCTTTCAAGGGAAAGGAACCGCCGCTTTGATAGGAGGAAAGTCAAGTGTTTCACTTGTCACCAGATGGGGCATTTCTCAAGGGAATGTAAAGATAGGAAGAGTGGAGATGGAACCAACTACTTCTCCTATCAGCAGAAATGAGGAAGCCGGAGCTTCAGCAGCTCTTCTTACCATGGATGAACAGTCAACCGGACGCACATGAACCTCGTGAATGAGGAAGCTCATGATACTGATAAGCTTGGATTGCTAGCAAGGTGTACTTCGGATGAAAGGCATGATCAGCTTGCCTTGATGGGACTATCTCGGTACACAACTCAGTATATTTGGTTGTAGCCTTAGATACAATGAACTTAAAGAAGAATATGATGCCATGAAACCTAAGTTTGATGAATGCTATGTTGAAAATGAAGCTCATAAACTAGCATTAAAAACAGTAGAAAGACAAAAGTTATGGTTTCAAAAGAATCAAATAGCTTATGAAGAAAAGATAAAGATGTTACAGTTTGATCTAGAAGTTGCAAATAATTACTTAAAGCTGCGAGAAAGCAAAGGATGAAGTCGTGTCCGAGAACCTAGAGCTTAAAGAAAAGGTAGCTGAGGAAATAGCTAGGAATAAACAATGGTTAATTTTAGGTGATAATCTGGCTAGAGAACTCTATAACAGTCAATCAAGAACCTCGGCTTAGGATTAGGCTTTCAAAAATATGCAGGAGTAGAAGCTAGGTATGATGGTCGTAAATCCACACCGCCAGGTTAGCTAACTTTGTAAAGGAGGGTAATATGCATGCTGTCCCTGGACCTATTAGAGGTGAATTTATGCCCACAGACCTATCCATCACTGTTGACTTTGATGGATCACATCATCTATATGGCGAGTCAAAAGACTTGCTGACCCGATACCTCATCTAATGATTTTGTCTCTTGCTCTGACGGTGACAATTCATCGGATCAAGGGTCTACTTCCTATGAAAGCTGTGATTCAAATGAGAAGTCTGACCTTTCCAAGCCTGAGCCTACACCCAAGCCTGCACCACAGTCCACTTACAAGCCTTCTAAGGAAGCTGCTGAGGAATCAACTTCCAAGACAGTTTCTTCAAGACTGTCTTTTAAATCTTTGAATAATCACCGTTAAAAATAATTCCTTGAATGTTTCTGATTTAAGTACTTCTGCATGTAATCAAACATCTCCCTATTTGAATAAATCTTCCAAGAAGAAGACATGTTTTGTATGTGGAAGTAAATTTCATTTAATTAAGGATTGTGATTTTTATGAGCAAAGATTGGGTACATGTGCTACTCACTAGAAACATAAATCTAAGTGGACCAATGTTGATAATATTCCACCTTATGTCCCACAAGTCGCTAATTGACTCTCATTGGAGAGGTTCAGGTTACTGACCTTATGTGAAACCAACTAGCCCATACTTCAAACATGGTTATTGGCCTACTTATGTTGACTCTATGTATGCTGGGATGGGATATGGGAGTACTGCTGTGAAGCCCTCGCCAGGTTGTTCTTGGACTATCAAGGGACCAAATCATCAATGGAGGACCAAGAACAATGGTGGATCTTCTAGATCTTCATGTCCCACACCTGTGATCCACAAGGCAGGTTCAAGTCAGTAATGACTTGAACCTCCATTGAATACTAACGGTATGTATATATTTTATTGTTGTTTGTAGGATCATCCCCTTAAGCATAAGAATATTGGTATTGTTGATAGTGGTTGTTCCAGAAGCATGTCAGGGAACAGGGATATGATGCACAATTTTATTCCTATAGAAGGAGGAGGCAATGTGACCTTTGGAGGAAGTGATGGGAGTATCACAGGGAAAGGCACCATAAAGACACCTCATCTGAATTTTGAAAATGTGTACTATGTTAAGGAACTTCATCATTTCAACTTGTTCTCCGTTTCACAAATCTGTGACACTAAGAACAAAGTTCTCTTCACTGAGAATGAATGTCTTGTGCTTTCTAAAGACTTCAAACTCCCAGAAGAAACTTCAATTCTGCCAAGGTTCCCCGAACTCACAATTTATACACATTCAACCTTAATGAAGTTCAACCCGGTGGTGACCTCACGTGTTTGGTGGCTAAAGCATCACTTGATGAATCTACTAAATGGCATAGAAGGATGGCTCATGTGAATTTCAAGACCATAAACAAACTCTCTAAAATGGGTCTTGTTGAAGGTCTTCCCACCAAAGTATTCACCAATGATCATAATTGTGTTGCATGCAACAAAGGAAAACAACACAGAGCCTCTTACAAAGCTATCAATGCTATGAGCATCATTTCGAACCTCTTCGGTTGCTCCACATGGATCTTTTGGTCCAACTCAAGTCGAAGCATTGATCATAAGTACTTCGTTTGGTTATCACCGATGGCTATAGCAGATTTTGTTGGGTTTTCTTTCGGAACCAAAGATGAAACATCTCAAGTCTTGACCGAATTCATCACTCTTGTTGAAAATCGGTTGCACAAAAGGTTAAGGGAATTTGGTGTGATAATGGGACAGAGTTCAAAAATGCTATTCTTATAGAACTCTGTGGGTCAAAAGGCATAAAAGGGGACTATAGTAATCCAAGAACCCCACAACAAAATGGGGTGGCTGAAAGAAAGAATAGGACCTTAATAGAGGCCGCTAGGTCAATGCTTGCGACTCTAAACGCCTACTATGTTCGGATCGAAGCTGTTGGCACTGCGTGCTATGTGCTAAACAGGGTCTTCATTACTAGACCACAACTCAAAACACCATATGAACTTCTCTTTGGGAAGGTTCCTGTCATTCACTACCTAAAACCTTTTGGGTGTCAAGTGACCATTCGAACACCGTGATTCGTTGGGAAAGTTTGATGAAAAGGCTGATGATGGCTATATTGTGGGTTATTCAGCTCATAGTAAAGCATACAGGGTGTACAATTTGCAAGCCAAGAAGATAGAGGAGACGTTGAATCGGAGATTTTTGGAAGATAAGCCTAATGTTCAAGGACAAGGTTATACGTGGTCCTTTGACCTTGACTACTTAATCGATTATTTGGGTTACACGGACATTTGGCTAACCAAAATGCAGGTCCTCAAGATTCTCCCACTAACAATGCAGGTTCCTTAGATGATGATTCTGAAAATGAGTTTGAAGATGATGAGCAACCTATACTTGTGCCTTCTTTCTCCCCTAACAACATTGCAGGTACCACCTCCAAGGATTTTGATGATACGAGTGATGAAGATGAATCACATTATGCTGAGGACCTTGCTAGGCTTCAGACTCAAGAATTTGCAGCTAAACTTGAAGCAGAGAAACTGAATAGAGAGGTTGCTAATAAAGGAGTCGGTGGAAATCATGTTTCTGCTGAAGTTGATTCTGTCACACCTACCCTCCTCAAATCCACTGATCAGGCTATCTGTTTCTTCTCATGTTCCTTCTCAAGTGTCTTCAGACTTTGGTGAACCCTATACACGCTTTCCAAAACCTTCAGATCTTGGAAATCATCAACCCAAAGTCGGCATCTTCACATCACCCTCTTATGATGTCTTTGAATTTGAACCAACCATCACTAATCTTGATCCATCCATTGAAGTCAACCCCACTTCTACTCAGAGGATCAATATTGCTCATCCTCAATCCAACATTATAGGTGATCTTTTGGCACATGTTCGAACTCGAAGGGCTATCTCCGGTCCTCAGGTTTGGACAGATTGCTTTTCTCTCTTATGTCTCCAACCAGTAAAGAGACAATCACACAGACTTCAAGCATTGTCTGTTTGCTTGTTTTCTTTCTCAAGTGGAACCAACAAGTGTTTCTCAAGCCCTTAACGATTCAAGGCGGCTAGAAGCAATGCAACAAGAGATGCAACAATTTCACAATCAGCAGGTTTGGATCTTGGTTCCACTCCCGATGGCAAATATGCCATTGGGACAAAGTGGATTTTGAAGAATAAGAGAGATGCTCGGGGTGTTGTGATAAAAAAACAAAGCAAGATTAGTGGCTCAAGGTTTGCAGACAAGAGGAGGGATTGATTATGATGAAGTGTTTGCACCTGTTGCGAGTAGAAGCCATTCAATTTTCCGGCTTATGCTTCTTACATGGGCTTCATGGTATATCAGATGGATGTTAAAGGTGCTTTTCTGTATGGTGAGATTGAAGAGGAGGTTTATGTCTCTCAACCCAAGGGATTTGAAGACCCAGATCACCCAAATCATGTTTACAAGGTTGTTAAAGCTCAGATGGCTTACATCGGCACCTAGAGCATGGTATGCTAGGCTTTCATCATTTCTGTGAAGCATGGTTACGGAGAGGTGCTATTGATAAAACTCGTTCCTCAAGAAGAATTACTCGACATAATTCGGTACAAGTTTATGTGGACAACATTATTTTTGGTTCCACAAACGAAACTTGGTGCAGGGAATTTGAGGAACTAATGAAGGGTGAATTTCAAATGAGTGCTATGGGAGAGCTTACTTTCTTTTGGGTCTCCAAGTTTAGCAGAAACAAGATGGCATTTTTATCTGTCAAGATAAATATGTGAGGGACATCTTGAAGAAGTTTGGTATGGAAGGTGTTAGGACTGCCACAACACCTTATGAAGCTCCAAAGACTAAAGCAAATAATGAACCAGATCTACCTGTGAATGTTCATGCATGCAGTCCATGATTGGTTCCTTGATGTATCTAACAGCTTCAAGACCTGATATTACTTTTGCTGTGAGTGTTTGTTCTCGACATCAAGTCACTCCACTTACTTCCCATCTCAATCTTTGTCAAGAAGGTCTTTAAGTACCTCAAAGGCCAACCTCTTTAGGCCTTTGGTACCCAAAAGAATCTCCTTTCAAGTTGGAAGCATATAGTGACAGTGATTATCTTTGGTGCAAATCGGATAGAAGATCCACAATGGCTGCCAATTTCGGGCAAGAGGTTGATTTCTTGGCAATGCAAGAAACAAACCATTGTGGCCACCTCTACTCTTGAAGCGAGTATGTGGCTGCTGCAAATTGCTGTGGTCAGGTCCTTTGGATTCAAAACCAATTCTTTGGACTATGGGTACAACCTTATGAACACTACAATTCATATAGATAATCAAAGTACCATCTGCATAGTCAAAAATCCAGTTTTTCACAATCGGACAAAACACATTGAAATCAGGCACCACTTTATAAGAGATGCTTATGAAAAACATTTAATAAAAGTGGCTAAAATCCATACCGATGATAATGTGGCGGACTTATTAACAAAATCTTTTGATGGACCAAGGTTTCAACACCTCGTGGTCAATATTGGAATGTTAAACCCTTGACTGCATCGTTTAAGGGGAGGCATAGGCCTCAGGGGAGGCATATGCCTCAGGGGAGGATTTGTGCAAACTCTGCATATTTTTGTATATTATTTGTCTACTAACACTAACTTCTAATATTTCTCTAGTTTGTGTGTTTTTGTGTTGTGTATGTTTTGTGTCTGTTTTGCAGGTTGTGCATCTGCATTTTGTCCGTTCTTTATCTGGATTGCAGTTTGTATATCCCATGATCAAGATCATATTCATCAAGTGTGGTTCATTAGTACATGGTCAAGTTAGCTAAAAGAGTGTTGCTAGTTTCTTCTGATATCAAAAGTACTGAAGCAAACAATTTGATTCCACTGAAGTAATAATTCTGAAGAAAAGAAATTGAAGTCAAATTGTTAATTCATTCATTCAAGAAACAGTTTACTGATTACTTACATAAAGTCAAACTACTGCATATGCATCTTCAAGATACGAGCTGTACACTTAAGCTAATCCTAATCTAGTGTATATCCTTCATTCCAAAATCTAAGTGAATGTTGGATATGCATTAGATGCTGGCTTTGCTTTCGTGGGTCTTGCATAACCATCCATTCCGTCTTACTAGATGGTTGGATATGCATGACCAGAACGACGAAGATGCTAAGGACCAAAATGGGAGGATGGATTGATGCAAACGATTGATGATGACGATGACCACGCAGAATGATGGAGAAAAATAACGTGTCCTGTGTGCTTCATCTATTCATTTCAACCAAAATGCAATCGATCCACCCTCTCTAAGCCCTTCTTTATATCGATGTGTGTTGATACACCAAAAGATGGTGTAGTGAGACCAAGAACCACCTCTCTATCTTTGGGGAGTGGCGGATTCCTGGCACGAGGTCCTTGTTGAGACCGAGGTGCTGGAGGTTGGGAGTAAGATGTTCCCTCCTTATAGGAGTCATCGAATCATCAGATTCACTTGGATTCGCTACACTGTCATCTTCTGAAGAAGGAAGAAAGGGTGATTTATTTGGTAGTGGAAAGGGTTGAGGAAAGTAATACAGCCATGGGTTTGATTCACCACTTGATGATGATGAAGATGAGGTTGTGAGATCTATGATCACAGGTTTGGTGTTCATGATACAATTTTGTTGATTGGGGTTATTTATGCATCTAGGGTTTGTGGTAAATATTTGGGGATCTTGGTGAAGAGATGAGTTACATTGGGATCATTTTATAGACGGGTTCGAGGCTCAATGAGTATTAATGCAAGTGGTTGGCACAGTAATTCTAGAATCTTACCGAAGATTTTCTTATCTTTGATGCATTCTGCTGAAGTTATAACTTCAGCAGATTGATCATGTGTTACTTCGAAGTGTTATTTTGGGTTGGGTCAAAGATGCAATCCACGTCCAAGGCAAAGGTCAACCAAACGGTCCATTTTTCTTTGACTATAATTTGGGCAAAACACTCAATCCACCATCACTCTCTTCAGAACAAACCTATTCCCTCTCATCCTTATTTCACAAACACTCACCATTTCGAGAATCATAACTCTAAACACTCATATCCCTCATGGCTCTTGAATTTAAACATGATCACAACAAAGTTGCATTTCTGGGAAATGGCAAGGGATATGAATTGTATGAACCAATGGTGGAATTCCTGAAAAGGTCCAAGATCAGTTATGCTCTAACTCATTCTCCAAATGAGATATATGAATCACTAGTTACTCAATTTTGGGAATCTGTTGAGAAGAGGAGTGAGAGAGATTAGAGCGTGATTGATGAAACAGAGTACATAGTGTCGAGGACCGATTAGGAGGAAGCTTCACTTGAAGATGCTTGATGGAGTATTATACTCCAATCAGGAAGATGTGCTTAATGGGCTAAGAGAAATTGGCTATCGAGGAACAAGAACTGATATGTGGCTAAAGAAGAAACTCTTGAAATGGAGGTTCCTGATTCACACGCTGCTTCAATGCATGAGCAACAAGACCGGAGGATGGGACCAGTTCTCTACCCAACTGGGCTATGGTATTGTGTGTCTTTCCCGAGGGGTAACTTTCAATTTTTCTAAGTATATTTTTGAAAACTTGGTTGAAAATATTCAAAAGAAAAAGGTAAAATTTTTAATGTACCCAAGGTTTCTACAAATGATTTTAGACACCACTACCCAATCCCAATCTTTCTATCCCATAGGTACTTTAACTGCTAAATTGTTTGCCACAATGAGAACCCACTTTCAGGGGGAACATCATCCCTTGCTAGCAGCCATGTTGCCCCAAGGTAATGAGGCTGTTGATGAGGAGAATGTGGCTCATAATCCTCCCTCTTCACCGGTTGCTACCGATGGTACTCCATTAGTTGACATTGATGCGGGGCCCTCATCAACTGTTGAAGCAACTCATGTTGCTCTAGACCAGCCACCATGTCCCAGTCCTCCACCCACACTAGCTACTCATGATGAGTCCGATCTATATAGACAACCCACACCAAGTCCTGTTAGGGATCCTCTCAATGAAGATCTTCCTCACTTTGAGCATGACCATGATTCTACTGAAAGGTCCAATGAAGCTCCCCTGACCACAGAGCAATCTGGCGGTGGAGCCGAGGACCCTATTACACTCTCATCTGTCTATGCTCGGTCAACAGGTATGTCTGAGGTTACTAGTCTGAAAAAGGAGCTTGCAGAGACCAAGTCTTCTCTTGGAAGTAAGATTGAAGATCTACAGAATCAAGTCAAGAAGTTAGAGGACAAACTCAAAGGGGGCTCCAAAAGGAAGCTTGTGGTTTCTTCTGATGAAGAACAAAAAGTACCTCGATCTGGGTCTCTGGATTTGTTGGCTGATGTTTCTCTCAATGATCCTTCATCATTAGCTGCTGCTTCCTCAAAGACGAAGGAACCTGTTCTCTACACAAGAAGAAAGAGATCTTACTTACATAAGGTTTCTTCTGAAGCCTCTAAGGAACCTAGTGCTGATAAGACTACATCTGCTGATGTGCGAATGGAGGATGTTTCTTCGATCATGATGACTGAGTATTGCAACCGAGGTCCCTGTTGTAGATTTATCTGAAGATGAGTGTGTTAAGAAGCCTGATGACAAAGGAAAAAAATGTCATTACTACTGATGAGCTTGGTCCTGACCTGGTGAGTGAGGAGGAAAGACTAGGTCAAGCAAGTAGACCGGCCGAGTTTGAGAAGTCAAAGGAAAGTGAAGTATTGGCTCATCAACATGAAACAGAGGATTTTTCATCCTTAACTCACGAGAGAAGAAGAGAACTAGATGCAATGCGGGTTAAGATGCCTGTGAACACTGGATGTTCTAACTCATCAAGTCATTTCAAGACCTTCTCTTGCTCAAAGTATACTAGGTGGAGATTTCCTCAGTGACACTTATGTGGAGCGAATGATGGCTCAGGGAAGACAAAGGAAGCAAGAAGCTATTGCACAAAGGAAAGCCATCAAAGCTCAGAAGAACAAAGACAAACCTCCTTCTAAAGTTGAAATGAGAATGGTGGTGAAGAACCAATGCTCAATGTACAACTCTGGCTTAACAATGAAACAAGTCAAGGCTTTTCCTGATCATGTCCTGTTTCGCAAATATAACCAAATCATGAGGGACAGATCATCATCTTCAACACATTCTACCAACTTGAAAAGGATTGTTGAGAATGAAACTGCTCAAGAAGCCAAAAGACTTAAGTCGATGATGCTCCACCCAAGGTGACCTCTCCAGTCATATTTCTGGCTGAAGCAACTTCAAGTTGCTCTCTACTAACAAGGGTCAATCTGTGAACCATCTTCCAATTCTCCGAAGCACTGATGTATCAGCTCCCACTTCATCGTGGCACCTTGTTGTCACACTAGAAGATTCTAAAGTTAAGGAAGCGATCTTGCGAAATAAAAACAAAAAGGGCCATAAAGATGCTCCACAGGATGAATACACTTCGTGATCCAACTAAGTCTCCCTCTAACTCTTCAAGTCCTACCTCAAATGTTCAAGATGAAAATGCTCCCTCTGGGAAATCTATAAGCCTGGTAGGAGGAAGAAGATAATGGCCAAAAGATCTCCCCTGGATCTTGAAGCAGATAACTCAACGTTCATAATAGAGGGATCTGCTGCTGGTTTTCCTGACGAAGCTCAAAATGCGTTGGAAGATTGGAAACTGAAGGATGATGAGATGAATGTCATTCATCGAAGGAACTCCCCTTCAATGGAATTCACCTTTCAGAAGGAAATTCTACACTTGGTAGACAGGCGGACTTGATTTCTCTGTACACTCGAGTTACCTCCCATTACTACAACAAGGAACCACAAGGTTCTGGGATGTTCTTACCAGGAGATCTTCAAGTCCTATTAAACTCTCATATTCCCAATAGCAAGGCACATTCCATTTGGGAAAACTCACATCGGTGGAAGGTTGCGTCTTGGAGATTCTATCCTCTCCCGCGTGTACATGTGCTTGAGACTAAGAGTGGAATCACTGTTTGTATGCTTCTTTGAAAGAAAGTATCCGTTGCCCCAGAGACTTATGGAACGGATGCTTAGTCACAAATTGGAAATTCCTCCCGATCCAGTGGGCAATGAAAGACTGTATGCTTCAACAGTGGTGGGTTTGATCAAGACTCAACTTCTATAACAGCAATAGGCCTCATCCTCATCCTCATCATGACACTTGGTACTCTCTGCACTACCTTGTTTTGTTACTTTTAGTTTGCCTTATTTATATTTTTATGTTTGAAGAAGTAAAAGAGTTTCATAAAAAGAAAAATCACAAAAACATCATTTTAAAAATAGTGATAGCGTTTATTTAATATAAATTAGCTTTTTAATTTTCTTCTTCAACTTATTATTAAGTACTCTCAGTTTATATAAGAGTTATTAGTTTAAAAAAAAAAAAAAACTAACTTTTATGCAGGTTTGTTTGTTGTACCACTCTGATGGTTCTTTACTCACCTGATGTACCTTGTGTATGTCAAAGAGTTGACTAGTCCAAAGGGTACAGCTTTGGTAAAGACACATCAAATCTGTTAATAGCTGTAATGGTTTGCTCAAAATCATAGGGTATGCAACCACCCATGCTTAATTGCTGAGGGTTGTATGGTCATCAATTCACCATGGTCTATTCTTTGTTGGAATCCAAGAATTGGCTAGCCCCCATGTATATGGCATGTGGTAAAGGCAACTGAATCCATATTTGGTGCTCAATTCACCAATGCTAAGAATTGACTAGTCCTGAGCAAACGGCTACAGGTAAAGACAAATCAAATCCGTTTATATGGTTGCTGGTTTGCCAATAAATCAGATGGTTATCAATGTACCATGGTTTTCGAACTCAAACATATGGCTACTCAAGTAGTAATGGCTATTGGTAAAGAGACATCAAACCCATTATTTTCAATGATTCACCTCTCACAGGAGTTAACACACCTAGAAGTGATGAGAATAGTATGAAACTTATATGTTTTGATGTACATGATGTCATATGATTGCTTTGCAAAGATCCGGCGTATCACGATTCATCATCATAGAGATGTTCCTCTTCTTAATCTTTGTTGCTGATGTTTGAACACAATCCTCAACAATTTTAAAGATCTATCAAGGAAACTGGAACTTAACCTAGTCAAATTCCAGTTTAGGGGAGGATTGTTGGGAATTACGGTATACTACTGGATCTGCTGAAGTAATGACCGAAAAGTTTCACGAAGAAGGATCAATTCTGCTGAAGCTATACTTTAGCTGAAGTGATAATGCAGATCGTGATTCTGCTGAAAGTGCTTATCCACGTAGGAGAGATAAGCACAATATGTAGGCCATATGTAGGAAAAGTCAGCGCCGTATGTATAGGTTGGCGCCATATTATATAGAGCTTACTCAGAATAAACAATATGATGAGTAAAACAATATGATTAGTTGCATGCTTGTCTAAGATGCATGCGTTCTTTGTGTTAGTATTAGGAGCATTCGTTAAAAATGCTCGTGAGTGATTAGATGGTTTTCTTGCCTATAAAAGGAACCATAAGAGTATGTAATAGATAGTTTTTTGTTTTTCTCAAGTCTTTCAAGTCTTGTAAAACATCCGAAACATAGAGTTTCAATAATAAAAAGATCCATAGAGGATCAAAGAGTTCTTAGTTATTATAACTTGTATTTACTTTCCGCTATAAAATACGAGTTGTAGAGATCTTCTATTAGTTTGCTTGTGATTACATAGGCAACACTAACGATCTCCGAGTGCTTAAGATCTATCAAGAGGTCTTTGTTTTCAACAACATATATAAGTCTAATAGGTTTGTTCTCTATTTATTTTTGTCTAATTTGCGGGAAAGCAACTTTTAATTCTAGTTGTTTTTTTTTTTTTTTTTTGTATATTAAAGGGCACAACAATTGAAAGTATCTTTAATGTATAATAAAAAAAAGTTGAATAGCTAAAATTGAAATAAGAAGCAGTTGAGTATATAGCTTGGTTATATATAAGCAAATTTATAAATTCGAAGCATGTATCTTACATTCCTCGTGTAGAATAATAGAACCATGTACGATTATATAACATATGCGTACATGACAAACAATATTACATTTTGTTTAAACAAACAACGGTTTTCATATTCCAACGCGGCAACAAATAACTATTTGCGTAAGTATATACTAGGCAACAGAAACCCAAAATAAAAACCCAGTTGAATTAGAGACAGTTGAATAATAGACCACTCTGCAATGACCCCTGAAGTTGTTTTCAGCAAGGAATCGAAACCGCCATTAAAATGCTTTACAAACACCTTGATAAACGGGTTGGCACTTCAAGGAATGTGTAGTAATGATGCAGTTTTACTACTTCGACACATGAACTGCCAGCTGAAGCTGCCTTGACTGGCATAATTTTTCCAGATCTTTATAGGTAGTAATCTTAGGCGGTTTACCATCTAATAAAACAACACGTGCAATGCTAAAAGATTCGCCTTTTTCAACAGCTAACTTCCATTCGTTTACACTTATATCAAACCAGTCCTTCTTTGCCTTCGAGGTTGACTTAACTTCTATATATTCCATGCTATTATCCTTACCTTCAACAACAATATCATATGGTAGTCCGGACTCTTTAACCTTATTCACCCATTTCACTTTTTTGTCACTATGTTCTGCAGAAAAGTGTCTGAAAGCCTCACGTTCTCCGTCCCTCCCAGTTTTGACATTTTTCGGGATAACTGAAACTATATTCTTTCCATTATCTAATCCTTGAGGCTGGATTACTAAGGGTATCGCTGATGCTGGATCTTCATCGATGATCCAGTCACCCTCACTCTCAAATAATCCTTCTGCAACATCCAGTTTCGTTTTATCAAACCCGGGTGTGGTTTTCCAATGGACAGGTGGCCAACTTGAGTTTTTTCCCAACTTCTTAGTGGTAGTAGATTCCACTTCTGATGATGATGTGGACGCTAACGACCACCGTAATTCTTCACATGGGAGATTTGGCAGCTTTTGGCTATTTGTAATGAATACCTCCATCTTCTCCTCTGTGAAACCTGACTGTGCCTTAGTTGTAATCACGTAAAGGAAATTTGCTAAATGAAATTCGGGAATTCCAGAAAGTAGAAAGCGAGAAAGCTCCATAAAAAGCAAATGGGAATCAACTTTACGAGTTGCATACAAGATGTTGTCGTGTAATAGACAAGTGCACTCAGATAGGTTATTAGTTTTAATCCCAAATCTCTTGATGACGTACTTGTAGAACAGCTTATCAACCACAACAATTTTCAAAGAGTTTAGGTTTTTGAACCCAGACAGCTTGAGTTGGGAATATTCATTCGGATGCATGCTATAAATGTAACGCTGAGCATATGGGAGAGCCCATCTCACCAATGAATTCATATAACTGCTATCTGTCAGGCCATAGCGTGTAACTTCACGAGTCACAACCTGCGAAGTGACATAATATTAGAAATGTACCCGCCTTATCTGGAAACCTTTAGTGTGAGGTTTTTGTTCGTGTGAGAATAAAAGAGAGTACCTCAGAAAGACACGGGATTCCTAGTCTGAGCAATAGAACAGAAACCTTATCCTGAAGCATCTGTTTTTCTTCATTAGTAAGATCCCCCAAGCATAAAAAATCAATATTGTTCAAGTTCATGAATTCCTTTCTTAGCTGCTCATCATCGCACCAACATATGTGACCAAAGGATTGATGCAACGAAACCCATTTATCTTGCACAGTTGGAAGGATCCTCATGGAGGTGCATATTCATATTCTCCACACGGGAAATGGGCAAGCAAATCAACTAAGGCTTTACTTTTCATTGCGCTTTAATCCACAGAATTGAGTTTCCATTATAATGGTGAAAATGCTAATGGTGAGATTGATTAAAGATCCTCATTTCCTTTTCCTTCATACTCTTCTTCAAGTAGTCGATATCACCAGAACTCAAAACCTTCGAGTCCAATCCATCACTCCATTGTTTAAAAACTTGGAAGACCTAACACATGAAACAAAAGAAGTGTGGACAAAGTTACATATGTATATGAATACGGGTCATTCCGACTATGGTCAATTAATGGTTAAAGTCAAAAAAAATTTAGCAAAAACGGAAGGTGGAAACAAGTTGGATGACTTGTAAGTTTCCTATAGTTAAATAAACTAAAATTACAATTAACTATAAAATAGTACTCACTGTTTTAGCTGCCAGCAATGGCAAATTCTCAGTGGATAATTGTAGCAAAGACCGAACGTAGCTGAGAAGAGGAGGACTCTCAGCTACTCCAAACTCACTTACAAAGAAACTACGGAGGCCGGGATAAACACTGGACAACATCTTGCTGAAAACACGATGAGTCATGTATTCATACAACTGGGCCTGGGTTAACGTTTTCTGATCCATTGAACCGGTAGAATCATGCCAATATACTTCACTGGGAGTTAATAATAATCCAGATACCACTTCATTTGTAGAATCAAACGAGTGTGGAACAAATATAAAAGCTTGAGAATGCAAAGTCGCCACTATCTTATGCTTTGAAATGCTCATCTCACTCCATAAGTATGTGTAGAACTTGGTCATTTGAGATATCCTAGTAGATGTAAAATTTAAAAATGGTTCAAGAGATCAAAACAAACTATAGTATAAGTAACGAAATAACACGTAAAATAGTACTCAAGTTTTGAACCAGCTATACCTGGCCCTAAAAGGTTTCATAGATCCTCTCCAAACATCCAGAATTGATAAAGCAACATCAAGAGTGATTGTTTTCTTCAAGCCAATATCATTTAAAAACTTCACGTTTTTTACCTATTTAACAACAAAAGAATCGGGGTTTTGAGTTTCATATAATTATAATTGATCATACAAAAACTCTAAAATTACTAACCTTTGGAACAGTGTATGGTGCCCTGTGACCAAGAACTTCACGCACTGTTTCACAGTTATGAAACAAATCTTTAGGATAGTGAAGTTGATCATCCATACTAGAAGCCAACCATCGAACACTGTGAAGGATTCTTATAACATAAGATTTAAAAGGCTTGTCACTAAAAGAATCGTCCCATAGTGTATCAAGTACCTTTAAAAGGTACACACCCTTTTCCTTACAACCATTCGAGGAAATATGTGACAACAGATGCATTAACTCTTCAGAATCCCAATCATCATCTAACGGCACATGCTTACGAGTGGTATGACATATATCCTCAACACTCTTCTCAACCTTAACTATTTGCACAAAATCGGTGACTCCTAATTCCTGCAAGAATTTTCTCCATTTCAACGTTCCTCCAGGTAATACTTTGTAAACCGGGTGTTTCAGATAGCTGATATCGATCTCGAACCACTTCATATCAGTGCCACCAACCAACTTACTCATATCAATAGGATTCCCAAATTCTTTACAGAAATGAATTGGCACATCAACAAGTCGCTTGAACCCATGATTTGTGGAAATAAAAGCTTTGTTACGTAGCCGTGAGAGAACATGCTCCTTTTCTACAAGACACTCAGAACAACAAGACGATTCTAAGTGAAACATTATAAAAGAGAGGTACTCAGTCATCAACTCTGTACTTTCCGCTATAACTTTTTCATCACAAATAGCAGGTAAGATGTGCACTTTCAAAGCATCGTGTGCAGATAGCCGTTGGACACCAATTTTGTAAAGCATTTGAGTTATATTTTCAGCATGATCATTGAGAAGTTCAGGATTAACAATTCGAAGTTTCGAATACAACTTCCTAAAAGTTTCAAGACCATGCTCGGGATCAGTATGCAACCAAATTGCACGTTCATTAATTGATGCATAGCTACCATCTAAAAGTGGTATAATTGGTAACTGGCTAAAGGAACTAATGAAATCTTGCTCGGTTGCATTAACCAACATCAAGAACAAAACATTTAGCCAAGAGGATAGCCAACCGAGGCCCATTAATTTAAGCGAATCATCCCGACACAAAGATGCCATAACTTGAATAAGAACTTTGGGTCCACATTCTACAATGCCTAAAGCTTGTGCCAAGGAATCGGTTAGAAGCGTATCTTTATGCAAGTATCCAACATCAAGATGCTCCCTTATCAAACTATCAGGCAATAAAGAACGGGTTTGTTCTGTCCAGTTACGAAGTACTTTGCATGGCGCGACCCACTCATTGTCCTCCCCTTGTAATAGCAGACAGCTAGAACTACACAGCTTAGAAATAATCATATGTGGAAGCTGTGAAAAAAAACCATGCACTTCCCCTTCAAGAGGAATAAAGCTCATAAAGACTGAAACGCCCTTCCCCGGGTTCTTATTAAAACAAGGAAGGTTACAGAATGACAACCCGGCGTTAACGAACAAATTTGAAAACTCCAGTAACAACCATTGGTTCCATGGACTATGTTCATCAACTTCTTCTCTTGACGAGGAAACAACAAAATCCGCTTGGATGATAAATTTTAAACCGTAACTTCTAGAGGGAAATAAAGCAGAAACAGGCTGTTGTTCGAGCTTCGGGATGTCGTTTCCATTACCTAAATCCTCCAACATAAGTGCCACCGATATTTCAGTTGTTTGGACATCATGGCGGATATGACACGCTTGTAGTGTACGAGATTTGACAAACCAAGTAAATTTTTCTTTTCCAAGAAAAACATGTACAATACCGTCTTTATCAACTTGCTTCCTCATGACAATGAGCGAATCATTTACAATATTTCTGAACTTGATACATTTAAGGCGGTGAAAGAATAACAAGAAGGATGGATGAAAGCTAGAAAACATGGAGATAAACTTCTCGACAGGAAAAGCTTCATCTTCCTTTGATCTGAATTGAAGCACAATGCATGTTTTCCAACATGTCTCATCCGTTGGATCGTTATCCCCAGAACCCAACTTGCTAAACAAATCAACGTCACAAGGTGGAACAACTGTTAGCAAAACAAAACCAATTTGACCGTCGCTTATGTCAAACTTGATATGGAACCCGTTAGAATGGATTTCCGGAGCATCAGTCACCTGGTCGTACATCAAATTATTAGAATTCTTTTCAGAAAAAACATCAAAGATCAGAAGCTAAAATAAGAGATGGAACATATGCTTCGAGAAATTAAAGAGTATACTATACCCGGAATACCGATTTGAAGCCAATGCCCTTTTTGCTAATATATCCAGTACTAGGTTCTGTCTTTGATGAATTGCCTACCTTACAAAGTGCTTTTATGGTTTCGACAGAAAATCCTTGATCATTATTCAAGACTATAACTCCTGTTTCTTGAAGAATGAAAGTTAAAGTTGGCTCAACATCACACGGGTACATATTTTCATGGGTTAATGGTGTAAAAAATACACAAACTTTCCACTTTTTACTATTGTGACAATAAATTTTTAATTTTCCTATTAAAACAAAAAACTTTCTTAATGACTCTTATTGTAACCAAATTGGACACGTGGCACAATTAACTAACCATTAACCGAAAAAAATCAGTTTTACTCGTTTTATTATATTGGGGGACCATTTATGTCAACTTACCAAACATTGGGGACTAATATTAAATAAAAAACGATTTATTAACCCCAATCCATTTCCCCAAATCAGGTCCTCCCAACATCTTCCCGCTTTCCATTGAAAAACCCTAATCCACGAAATTGAAAAATCCACTTTGCTCCTTTCCAATTGTTTATGATTTTCGTAACAAGTCAGGTATGTAATTTCGTTTGAATGAGTTAATTGTGTTTTAATCGTAAATAGTAAGCAAGCCCTAATTTTAGTGTTTGGTACTTTTTCGAATGATACCTCATCTTGTTCAACACATCTTAGTTATAAACTGGGATGGGTATTTCAAACCATGGTCCTCTTAGGTATATGCATGGTGTTGTCAGTCCTATGTCTATTAGAAGGATGCCTTACTTAGAGTTTGCCCAATATCTTGAAGAAAAAGTTGAAATAGATATTGAAAGGGTGTATTACAGAGTCCCAAATCATGACTTGGAGGTTGGTTTAGTTAGAGTCACTGATGATAAAGAGTTAAACCATATGTTTGATGTGGCTGTTTTATTTGGTGAGCTTGATGTATATCTCCAACACTTTCATATGGACTTATCTGAGTACCTAGGTAAAGTAGATAGAACAAGTATGGATGCTAGTGTTGCTAAGAGTAAAGTCAATCCAAAAATAAGGTATTGCAATGATTTTAGCATAGATGAGATGGAGGCTTGGGTGAGATGGAGTATCTTTGAAACTCAAGGTGAATCTTCTCACCAAGCTAGTGGTGTAGGTACTAGTGGTAGTACTAGTATGGATGCTAGGGTGATTGAAAATGATGATGATTACGATAGTGATTATGATTGGGAGTATGATAGTGATAAGTCTGTTGATTATCTTAGTCCTGGTGAAGAGGAATTGATTGAGCTTAGAAATAGGATCAAAGCTAATAGGGATAAGGTAGAGCAGATGGAAGAGCCAAATTAGGCAAATAGTGTGCCTTTAAATTCTTCTTCGTTCTGATGTTAGGGTGATCATGATTTGTTCATAGATGAGCTACTAAGAAAGCTTAAGGCTACTGATGAGGAGGGAAACACTCAAGACCCTTTCATTACTGCTCAAACAAGTATTGAAAGGTACCCCATGTATGATGAAAGTACACACTGGAGACTGAGGAAACCAGAGGTGAGTATGTTGAGCATACTTATATTTAAATTAAAATTTGTTATGTTGTTTATTAATGATGAATGTTAACTTATGTTGTGTTACAATTGCAGAAAGGTTTAAAGTATGTGACTGTGAACAAGTTCAAGGAGTGTTTGACATTCTATGCTTTGGCTAATGGGTTCTCACTATGGTATGAGAAGAGTAATTCAAAGATGGTGGTGGCTAGGTGTGGACAAAGACCGAAAGGGTGGTGATCCGATACTTGGTAAACAAAGGAAGCAAATCAGGTATCCTAGTGTTAGTAGTAATGAATTGCCATCATGTCCTTGGAGATGTTATGCTAGTTGGATGTCAGAAGAGAAAACTTTTCAGGTTAAAACATTAGTTGATGAGCATACATGTGCTAGGAATTTCCAGTTTGGCTCATTGGTCAACTATAAGTGGATAGGGACAGTCTTTGGTGAAAAGATTAGGGATAATCCTCAGATTAGGTTGAATAGTATAGCTGACCTAGTGATGAAAAAATACAAGTGTAAGGTTACACCTAATCAATGTGTAAATGCAAAGAAGTTTGCCTTGACACAGAATGAAAAATCAGAGAACACTATGGTATGCTAAGATCTTATGGGAAAGCTATTTTAGACACCAATCACGGGTCAAGCTGTGAAGTTGGGAGTAATGATCCAACCCGGATAACAAGACATATTTTGATAGGTTTTATGTTTGTTTTGTTGGATTAGCTAATGGATGGAAAGCGGGATGTAGGCCGCTTATAGCCTTAGATGGTTGTTTTCTGAAAAGTCCTAATCAAGGGGAAATTCTTGCTGCAATTGGTAGAGATGGGAATAACCACATTTACCCTGTGGCTTGGGCTGTGGTAAATGTTGAAAATAAAGATAATTGGAGTTGGTTTTTAGAGTTGCTTGAAGAAGATTTGGGTAAAGTTAAAGGTCAAGGTCTAACTCTCATATCTGATCAACACAAGGTATGCTTTACACATTGATTTTTTCCCACAATTGTTAATATAATATTAAACATGATCTAACACACCAACATGCCTTTGTAGGGTCTTATTGAAGCAGTGAAGCTAGTAATGCCATATGTTGAGCATAGGCAATGTGCAAGACACATATATGAAGGCTTTAGGAAACATTACACTGGATTGGAGTTTAGGAATCTATTCAAGGCAGCATCTAAAGCATCATACCCTCAACTTTTCAATAAAATAATGGATAAGATTAAAAGGCCAACCACGGTGCACATAAGTTTCTCATGGATAAGAATCCCAAGACATGGTCCAGAGCTTTCTTTGAGGTTGACAGAGGTTGTGAAGCAGTTGAAAATGGGTTTAGTGAATGCTTCAATAGTGTGATTGTGGGTGTTAGGCATAAGCCATTGATCACCATGTTAGAAGCTATTAGGGTTATTGTCTTGGAAATGATGCAGAAGATGAGAGAGGTTAGTGGGAAGTGGACTACTGGAGTGTGTCCCAACATTCAAAAAAGATTGGAATGGCTGAAAGACCAACAAAGGTTAGTGTCCATTAAACTACACTTTGCAATTTATAATATTTTGATTCAAATTGTTAAATTTCATATGCAGGTTTTGGCATGTGATACCAACTGGTGGGAATGTGTTTGAGGTGAGACAAGGAAGTGATGGATTCACTGTAGATGAACATCAAGATCAGGTTCAAACAGAGATTGATTTAACTCCAATTCAGATTACCCAGTCACAAGACCAAGTGCAGGCACAAGAAGTTCACGTGCAAGATCAGCAAGTGCAAAAGACAAAGAAACAAGCTCATAAAATCAGAAGACCAAGTGAAAGAATCATACTAAAGAAGTTGGGCAAAAAATGGATGGTCGGGATTACTAAAGACAATGCACTTGATATATAAGTGCAACTACCATCTATTTTAGCTTTTGTATATCATGTTAATAACAATTAAATAGCCCATTTTGTATATCTTATGAGGGCATAGTTAATCATCTTTTGGATGTGTAAACACTTTAACGCCATATGGTTCTCAGTAGGTATGTTAACAGTTTTAAATGACCATCTACAAATAGCCCATTTTGTATATCATATGAGGGCATAAGATGGTCAAAATTAAACTACTTTCTTGTATGACTGTTCTATCAATGAATTACTTTGTTCTATCAATGAATTACTTTTGTACAATTTGTGCGATCACTCATTTTTGGACTATTGCAGTTAACATTAGGTGTAGTAACATTATTGTAGTTTATGTTATACAATTGATCCACTTTTATGCATTTGCATTGCATCACTTCTAAAAAACTGACTTTTATGCATTTGCAGTTGCACCACCTTTATGACTTTCACTATTGCATTTTCTAACTTTTGTGGCATATCCAGTTAACTATTGCATTTTCTCACTGTATTTACTACACAATTTGCAGTCAATGAGTCAATGTATCACTTTTCAACATTTCTGCAGTCAGTATTACCACTTGAACATGTTTGCAGTCAATGAATCAATCCATCTTATCTTGTTCAAATGAATAACCACACCTCTATATAATAGCAGATATAGATGTTACAAAACCATATCAAACATCTATTCCATCTTTTGCAAACATGACTTCAAGAAACAAGGCTTCCAACAAGAGAAAAGGTTATAAATTGTCAAACATCTTCATCTTCCTTTTCCATCTCTTATCTATTAAACATACTTATGTTTAATTTGCTATATATTTTTTATTTTCGAAATAATCTGCATTTCAAGTGACTCATCAGAATATGCAAAGGTGGAAGATGACACAACTTCAGGTAACACAGGTGGGACATGGACATGGTATTTTCCACCATTGCGATGTAGTACCACCGATGAGCTAGAGTTTTATCAACCAAAGGTGGGCTCAAGCTCACATTATGTTGAAACTACTTCCGATGATGCAGAGGATGATGAGCCACTAACCCAAAAACAGATTGATAAGCTTCAGTTTGATGCAAGGCCAAAAGTTCTAGGTTTGCCTGCAAAGGCCACTCTTGAAGCATTTGGTGTCAAACCTTATGTTGCCAAAACTCAAATTGCAGTTCCAAAAGGGAAGGGGAAGGGGAAAGGGAAAAGGATGGGTTAGAAGCACCTACTACCCTAGCAGCGGTCTATGGTCTTATCAGCTATTGGTCTTATCAGCTCTTGGTCTTTCAGTTTAGTTAATGTATGCCTTTTATGGCCCTATAATAATGTGTTTTCTATCAACTATCAATGAATGCTATGCTCCTTTGTTTTACTATGGTCTACAAATCACACTGGATTGTAACGTATATTAGAATGCAACATAAATAAAAGAAAATGTAAGCAAAAGACAACATTTTCATTCCATAACATAAAACCATTACAACAAGACCCTAATTACTTGGCAATTGTCATACCTAATACAACACAAATTAAACACAAGCATCCTATCATAATGTAAAATAACTTATCATACAACTGCAACTTGGACTTTGTAGCCTTCAACTCATCTTCCAACAGTGACTTTTCCATAGCAAGACCTTCAACCATGTGTTGAGAATGTGGATTGTTGCTCATGTGTTTCTGCCTTTCAAAGAACCCAAACACCAACTCTTTGTAGTACTCACTAGGAAGATCTACATCAAGAAACTCGTACACTTTGCAATCATTACATTTGACAAATCTCTTGCCCGGATTCCTCCTTGTGGTTGAAGTATGAACCTTTAGTAGGCGGTTCTGATTCTGTAGTATTGAATCTTACCACCAATTAGTCGTGATTGTGCTGAGCTTGAGGAACTCATTGATTAGGGTTTATACTACCTGGGTTTGTAGCAGATTTGGGGAAGAACACGTTTTTGGTTTTTAATTTTAATAAAAGCGTTTTTTTATATTAGTATTTAAGTTTGGTAAGTTGACATAAATGGTCCCCCAATATAATGAAACGAGTAAAACTGATTTTTTTGGTTTAATGCTTAATTAATTGTGCCACGTGTCCAATTTGGTTACAATAAGAGTCATTAAGAAAGTTTTTTGTTTTAATAGGAAAATTAAAAGTTTATTGTCACAATAGTAAAAAGTGGAAAGTTTGTGTATTTTTTACACCATTAACCCTATTTTCATCAGCATTCCGAACCTATATATTAGCAAAAAACGGTGTAACATAACATAACCAAAGAAGCAACATGAAATAGTGTAAATAGATGCACTTACGAGTTCGAGTAGAAAATGTGAGTCCTGAGAATATAACTCATGAGAAAGACAATGTAGTGCTTCGCCTAAACGACTATGTTGCTTCTTCAGAATGCTATTTTTCTCCGTAGCTGAGATATCTGAACCCAACCCAAATTCTTCTCGCCTGATACACTCAATAATCTTCTCTGCTGATTCCTCTTGATTACTACTATCCTTACCTTCAGTAATAAAATCAGATGCTAATCCAAATTCTTTAACCTTTTTCACCCATCTCTCAGCACGTTTTTCAGAATTTAAAGCGATAAGTTCTCTCTCGTTTGAAATAAATCCATAATTCATATCAGAAGAGACTGTATCCGTATCAGTTCTGGAACCTGATCGCTCTTTCAAAGCTTCATCTTCTTTTCTGATGACTGAAGCTTCATCATGTCTCGTTTGATCACTATTGGCTTCTTTTGTCTTTGATGCATATTCTAAACATGATGCAGGTTTCCTTCTTGATATTCTTCGGAGCTTCTTAGATGTAGACTTTGTGGGACTTAAAACATCCAATGACGAACCAGAACTTGTGGTTGCTTCACGAGTCACAACCTGCAAAAGCCATAAAATAGACAAATTAAACAAAGTACTTTATGAAGCTTTATATAGTAAATGTGTTAAACATACAGGTTAGGTTGACCTGCAATCAGCTTTTGGAAAGATAACGCGTTAATAACGATTACAAAAACAATCTAATATTATATGAAGTAAAATCATGTAAGAGGCTGTAAGCATTGAAGATACACTTTGGGTGACCTTCAACCCATTTAACCCTTCAACCTAATTGACATGTTTCCCTTTTAGCTAACTTTTTTTATTTCACCTATTTGACGCGTTAGGTAAATGATGTAACACAAATCAACCCATTTATAAGTAAATGGGTTGAAATTGCTACCTCTAGTTTCGTTCTAGTACTATAGGCAAACAAAAGATCACACAATGTCTTCATAAGTTATAAGTTGAACCAAGAAAAAACAATATAGAAATTTTATGTTGATACAGAAGTCCTTTCTAATTCGTTCTCATAAATTTTACATTTGAATATTTGGTAAGTGTTAGTATGTGTGTGAGAAGAGCGAATGTGAATACCTCAGAAAGAGAAGGGATTCCCAGTCTCCTTAATAAAACAGAAACCTTATCCCGAAGCATTTGCTTTTCTTTAATACTAAGCTGCCCAAAACACAAAAAATGAACATTTTTCAAGTTCATGGATTCTTTTCTTAGCTGCTCATCGTCACACCAACATACGAGACCAAATGATCGATGCAGGGATACCCATTTATTTTGCACAGTCGGAAAGATCCTCGTTTTCCTTTCCCCCATACTCTTCTTCATGTAATCAATATCTTCAGAACTTAGAACCCACGAGTCTAATCCATCACTCCATTTCTTGAGAATATGGAAAAACTGACATATGAAACAAAATAACGATGAGAAAAAGCTCCCTGTACGTATGAAATTGGCCAATTCAGATATTGTTCATTAGTATATGAAATGGGTCACGTGGTTTGACAGTCACCCAACCTATATTTAAGAATAAAAATGCGTATTTTAGCTGAAGTAGAAATGGGTCACAGGGTTTGAAAGTCGTATATTTAAGTGCTTGCAGCTTCCTGAAAGCAACTGGTCAACCCATTTAGACACGCCTACTTTGCCACCAAGAGTATATGCATAAACAAATGACTATATTACTGTACTCACTGTTTTAGCTGCCTGTGATGGCAAACTCTCTGTTGATAACTGTAGCAGAGACTGCAGATAGCTAAGGAGAGGAGGATTTTCAGCTACTCCAAACTCATTCACAAAGAAATTATGGAGGCCGGGATAAACATTGCATAACATCTTATTGATGAGAGGATGAATTGACTTTGTTTGTTCTATTGAACTGAAAGAATCATGCCAATATACTTCACTGGGAGATAAAAATGAACCAGATACCACTTCATCTGCGGAACCAAACGAGTAAGGAACAAATATGAAGGCTTGTGAACGCAAGTTCTCCACTATCTTTTGCTTTGAGGTGCTCATTTCATTCCATAAGTATGTGTAGAACTTGGACATCTGTGATATGCTGGTAAAGGCAAATTTATAAACGGTTAACAAGCAAGCCAAAGGAAAAGAAAAGACAAGAAAACAAATATAGAAAAAAAGAATTGCCCATTCATACACCCGCACAAAAACATATACTTCTGAAAAACTGAAATATTAATACCTGGCCCCAAGAGGTATCTTAGATCCTCTCCAAACTTCCAGAATTGATAATGCATCATCAAGAGTGACTTTTTTCTTCAAGCCAATATCATTTAAGAACTTTACAGAGAGGATATTATAGACTTATAGATCCGTAGAGTTACAACTTTTCATACGAAATAAAATTAAAGTACTAACCTTTGGAACAGTGTATGGTGCCCTGTGACCTGTGACCAAGAACCCTACGCACCACTTCACAGTTATGGAACAAATCTTTAGGGAAGTGAAGTCTATCATCCATACTAGAAGCCATCCATGGATCAGCATGGAGCATTCTTATAACATAAGATTTATAAGGCTTGTTACTAAAATGACCATCCCATAGTGTACTAAGTACCTTTAACAGGTACTTACTCTTTTCCCTATCACCATGCGTCGTCAGATGTGACAACAAATGCATTAACTCCGGAGAATTATATTTTATGTCCTCAGCACGCTTTTCAACTTCAACTACCTGCACAAAATCAGTGACTCCTAATTTCTGCAGAAACTTTCTCCATTTCAATGTTCCTTTAGGCGTGGATCTGTAAATCGGGTGTTTCAGATAGCCGGTATCAATCTCACACCATTTCATATTGGTCCCACTAACCAACTTGTTCATATCAACCAGATTCCCAAATTCTTTACTGAAATGAATTGGCACATCCTTTAGGCGTGGATCTGTAAATCGGGTGTTTCAGATAGCCGGTATCAATCTCACACCATTTCATATTGGTCCCACTAACCAACTTGTTCATATCAACCAGATTCCCAAATTCTTTACTGAAATGAATTGGCACATCAACAGGTCGTTTGCACCCAGAATTTGTGGAAATATAAGCATTGTTACTTAACAGTGAGAATATGTGCTCCTTTTCCGCACCGCATTTGGAGCACCTTGATTCTAGATGATACATTATAAATGAGAGGTACTCAATCATCAACTCCGTACTTTCCGTCAACACTTTTTCATCACATATTGACGGTAAGATGTGCAAATTAAAAACTTCATGAGCAGATAACCTCTGGACCCCAAATTTGTAAAGCATTTCGGTTATGTTTTCACGATGATCACTAAAAAGGTCCGGATCAACTATTCTGAGTTTCGGACTCTGATACAACTTCCCAAACATTTCAAAACCAGGCTCATCAGTAAGCAACCAGATTCCACCTTCATTAATTGATGCATAATTGCCATCTAAAAGAGGAATAAATGGTAATTGTCTGAGGGGACTTATAACATCATACTCGGTTTCATCAACCAACATCAAAAACAGAACATTCAGCCAAGAGGATAGCCAACTGAGGCCCAATGGTTTAAGAGAATCGGCCCACCATAAAGATATCATAATTTGAACAATAAATTTGGGTCCACATTCTTCAACACCTAAAGCTTGTGCCAATGAATCTGATAGAATCACATCTTTATTTAAGTAGCCGACATCGAGATGATCCCTTATCAAACTATCAGGCAACAAAGAACGGATTTGTTCTGTCCAGTTTCTCACTGCTTTACATGGGCGGACCCACTCATTGCAGCCCCCTTCTAGAAGCAGACAGTTAGACACACGCAACTTGGAGATAATCATATGTGGAAGGGAAGAAAAAAACCCGCAAACTTCCTCTCCAAGAGGAACAAAGCTCAAAAAGATGGAAACACCCCATGCTGGATTCTCTTTAAAACATGGAAGGCTACAGAATGATAGTTCAGCACTCATGAACACATTTGGAAACTCAGATAGTAACCATTGGTTCCACGGACTATCCGCACCAACTTCTTCCAATGACGAGGAAACAATAAAATCCGCTTGGATGATAAAATTAAAACCGTAAGACCCTATTGGACGAAGAAAAGCAAAAACAAGTTGTGGGTATAGATGCGGGGTGTAGTTTCCATTATTTGAATCTTCTAACATAAGTGCCATTGATATTTCAGTTGTTTGGACATCCTGTCGGACATGATCCGCTTGTAGTCTAAACTTTTTGATAAACCAGGTTGTTTTTTCGTTATTAGAATATATATTAACCATACCGTCTCCAAAAACTTCTTTTCTCGTGACAATGAATGAATCATGTACAAGATTTACATACTTGATACATTTAAGCCGGTGAAGGAATAGCATTACGTACGGATGGAGTTTACGAAATATGAAAATTATATCCTCGACTGCAAGCACTTCATTTTTCTTTGGAAGTACCATGCACGTGTTCCAACGTTTTTCATCCTCTGGATCACTATCCTAAGTAACCATCTTGGTAAACAGACTGACATCACGAGGTGGAACAGATGTGGCCAAACCGTCACTTATGTTAAACTTGATATTGAACTCATTGGAATGTATTTCCTGAGCATCACTAACACGAAATACAGATTTGAAACCAATGCCTTTGTTATCAATATAGCTATCACCACTAGGTTCCTTCTTTTTGATATTGCAAACATCATCACAAAGTGCTTTAATGCTTTCAGCAGAAAATCCTACATCATTATTCAACACTATAACACCTTTTTCTTGAAAAATGAAGTTCAGAGTCGCCTCCACCTCACATGGGTACACATTTTCGTCAGCATTTTGAACCTAAATATTACATAACACACATTATTAGAATTACTGAAAGAAACGAGAAAAATGTAAAAATGTAACAAAATTTTGTTTTGTTATCACCTGATGCAAGAACTCAAGTTATGTCCTGGGATTTTTTTACCGTGTGATATGACAAACTTTCGTTATTTAACCGATTAACATATTTTTGTATTTTTACCATTTGATGTAATATACTTCTGCCAATATATAAGAATGAGCTGGTAACTTGTTACAAACTCACAATACAAGCTACTAAGATAAAAAAATCCGTTACATCAAATGCTAGAAAAGTTAAATATTGTTACATACAATCACAAAAACAATAAAATTTGTTACTTTTCTTGCAATTTCTCTGTAACTGATGCACTACCAGAGCCCCCACAGTGGTCACTAGACCACTACCCAACGACACGTTGACTTCCTTTCACAACCACTATCCTACCACTTTTACCCAGCGACACATTCCTTTCTCTAACACTTTCATCATCGCCAATAACTACTTACTCCACTCTAATATACCTCTCTCACACACACAACATTGAAAAAATAATACGAACAGTTTGGCTCAGCATAGCAATTAGCAACCAAGAGCACTTTTCGCTTGGACACCGACAAGGTGCAACCGTGAGCCCGGTTGACACCCACTGCGACCATTCCCACCCATAGCCCATCTCACACCATTGCCGATGCTCTTAGTGGTTGCTTAAAAACACTAGGGTATGTTTGGCAAGGAGCTTTTATGAGCGTTTAGCATTTTGAATTGGAAACTCGTTGGGCATAGTGCATTTAGCATTTTCATCATTTTACACTTTATAATCACATACACAAACCAAAGGCTACCATTTTACAGTTTATAATCACATACACAATTAATCTACCAAACGCTTTTATAAAACAAAGCTACTACTGCTAGCTTTTGCCAAACATACACTAAGCAGCTAGGAGTACTAATCAACAAAAAATGGTGTAATGAGCGCGAAACTCTAAATGTTGTACAATACATATTTTGTCTGGGATCTGTTATGCATATACCTCTAGCCACCTTATACCCAACTGACCCACTTTTAACTTCTATTAATAGTACAAGACATTTTTTTTATCTATTTACGTTCCGTATTTTTTTTTCTTTTTATTGGTTTATTTTCCGTATTTCTTGTTAAACTTTATATTTTGTGTTTAGTTTCGCAGTTTTCTTGAGAATCTTGATACATATATGATATATACTAGTGTAAGCATGAAGATAGAATTATATAAATAAACAAATAGAAATAAATATTAAAAGGGTATACTCACAAGTTCAAGAACAAAATTTGATCTCTGAATTATAGGAGAATAACTATTGGCTGATGATGACTTGCTGACTTTTTGACCCATTATTTAAAAATGGTCAACGTTGAAAATATAGTCAAAACTGTAAGTCAACTACTGACAGAAAAAAAAGTCGTTGGAAGAGTGTCATGGACTTTGATGATGATCAGTTCAGTTGTGTTTGTTTTTAAGGAAGAAGAGAAGGAGACATAAAAGTAATGTTTTGAAACCCGAGTCGACCCGGCCTGTTCAACCGGTCGGCCCGGTACCCGGCCAAAAAACGGTTAAAAAAACCCGGGTTTTTAAAATCGGGTTAACCGGTTAGACCCGTCGGGTTTTGAGTGACCGGGTCAACCCGGGTCATGAAACCCGGCCGGGTTTGATTTTTTTTCAATTTTTTTTATAAAAACCGGGTTGACCCATGTAGACCCGGCGGTCGAACCGGTGATTAAACCGGTTGACCCGGTTGAAAAAAATAAAATAATAATAAATGAAAAACCGAGTTGACCCGACGGTCGAACCGGTGACGATAACTCGACCGGGTTGATTAAAAACCCGGTTTTTAAAACATTGCATAAAAGTATTTCATGGGTTTGGTTTCAAACAAAATGTGGGACCTAGTTTTTAGGTTGATTATTGTCCTTTTATTCTTTTTCTACCTTCTTTTTTCACTTTTGATTTTTATAATATTACTTTTTTTCTTTTTATCTTTTGAATTAAAGATAATTTAATGTGTGTAAGTAAGGGATATATGAAGCAAAATATTTGGAGGCTCAAAAATTATGTGTAATATATAGAATTCTTTTTTTTTATATAGTCAAATCTGTTTGATTTATCATATGTGATAAAACACTAGTCGGATACCCGCGCACAGCGACGGCGATAAGTATAGTTATATATGTTTGCTTACCCGTTTAGAGAATTCGTTTCACAACACTTTGAATGTATATGTGTTAGTTGTATGTGTTTGTTTGGGTTACCCGTAAGCCGTAGCTTTCCTGTGACATCATTATTCCCGCATATAGAAAGACCCTCACACTCTCTTACCCATCAAACTCTCCCCCCAAAAGTATATGACTTTGATGATTTTGATGAATCAAGATTGTATTGATTGAAATAAAGGTTAAAGTTGTAAAAATTTGAATTAAAATAAAATAAACCCACTAAAAATATAAAAACTAAAAACTCATAAAAATATATCAAAAATTCAAAATGGATGTTGAATTAAAGAACATAAAATTTTAGAAAATATGGTGAAATTAGATTATAAAAAAAATAAGTAGATAAAAAGATATTTTAATTTGAAAATAAAGATGAATTTTTAGTTGAGAAGTGACACATGTCATTTTATAATTGGAGCTCCTTATCTTACTTTTTAGTGGTTAGGAGTTAGGCTTGAAGTTTGTTATGTTAAGAAGTGACACATGTCATCTCATGATTAGAGCTCCTTATCTTAATTTTTGGTTAGGAGTTAAGCTTGGAATGAGGCTTGGATTTTACATGCATTATAATATAGTATAGATTAATCTGTAAGTTTGAACACTTAATATGATGTCGTGAACAAAGCATAAATATTTGTGTAAAACTTAAAATAACTAACTTTTTGGCATTAAAAAATAAACATCCTTAGTTTTCCAACCAGTTATCAAACATAATTCGTGAACACCCGAATCAATACATTTTGTGCATAAAAGCTAAGGGAAATAAAAGATTTTTTTTAAGTCAAACTCGCTTGACATATCACATATGATATAACAATAATTTGTATGGTTGAACGCTTAATATGCTGTCATAAAACGAGTATACGTATTAATATATAACTATAAAAGATTGACCATTTTTTGTATTGAAATACATGAACTATGTTTATGAAATATCACAAGTGATAGACATTAACTATGTTTATTAACTATGTTATAATGAGTGATATCACAAGTGATATATAAGACTAAACTCTTAAAACCTTATAAATGATGTAAACATTTGATTATTGTGGTGCTTTATCACAAGTGATAAATGCCAAATATTTCAAAAAAAATCACAATATTCTCATATGAATTTATTCCAACTATTGAGCATATAAATTTTCAACTATTGTATTTATCACAGTAGATAAATCAAAAATAAAAAGTTACAATTAGAAGTCTTCAAGAGGCCAATTGGAGAGTGTTGATAGAAGTTTTTATTTGATTTATCAGTCGTGATTACATTTCAATTGTCTGTCTTAGTCATTTAAGAGTAATTTCACAAGTGATAAAGCAATAAAATGTAATATTCAATTTAGTATTTTACATATGAGTAATATCATAGGTGATAAAGTAATAGAATTTAATTATGGTATTATACATATGAGTAACATCACATGTGACAAATCAATAAAATAACCAAAAGTAGACATCATTTATGTGACTTGAATATTTTTTTCATTTTAGTGTATTATCACTTGTGATAATCAAGCTACAAAATAAATAACGTATAATATCACAAATGATAAATTAATGAAGTGTCACTTGCATTAGATACCACTTAAATCTAGGTTTAATTAACACCACAACCACTAGTTGTATTTTTATATTTTTTAGAAAAGCAGCAATATATTAACACTCCAAACAAAACTTATACAAACAAAGGCGTCCAAAGTCGATTATAGAAAGCGAACCCAAGAAGGCTTACGAGATATAGCAAAAACAACACAAAACAAGGACTAAAAACTACCCCAGTCACTTTAGCACCCATAGGCCACGACACCTGCTAAAACAACAACAAAAAAACTATAGAAATGCCCCCACCAAGTAGGGAAATAGATGTAGACATATCCATAGCTATTGGACAAAAAGATGACAAGACCAGGTACTAAGGATGACCAAACCCACACAATAGGCTCCTCCTATGCAGGCACCCCATGGGTAGGGGATGGCTGAATTTTTGCATGGGGTGCCTCGATTTCCGTGCCAATTATTAGTACCAATGATTGATTTCTCGATTTTCGTGCCAAATTTTTTTACAACTTATTTTTTACCACTTATACCACTTACTTTTACAAGTTTTTTTTACAGTTTTTTGTACATGTTTTTTTTTACAAGTTTTTTTATAACTTATACCACTTTTTTATAACTTTTTTTTTTGTTTTACAATTTTACAAGTTTTTTTTTGGTTTTACAAGTTTTTTTATGATATAAATTCAGTTTTAAAACTTTTAAAAAAACCGTAGTCGGAAAATTTTGAGGCCAGTTCGAAGGTTGCAAAAGTGAGATTTTACCCCACTTTGTCGTCCATTCGGTTTTCATCATCGCCGAAAGTTTTAGGCTCAAAATCATCATCGCCTCGAAAAATTTTTAGGCTCAAACTCGAAGGTTGCAAAGTGAGATTTGATCTCACTTTACCGTCCATTCGGTTTTTATCATCATCGCCGGAAAGTTTTAAAGTTTTAGGCTCAAAATCATCATCGCCCGAAAAGTTTTAGTCACAATCGCACAAAGTCACCAGTTCACATGAACTCGCACAAAAACTGCACTCACAAAATCGCACAAGCCTCACAAATCTGCACAAGCCTCACAAAACTGCACAAGCTTCACAACTGCACAAGCACAAGACTCACCAGTTTCACAGGTTTCACAAGTTACACGCTTTGAACATGATTCTCACAAATTACCACTGCAAAAGTTCACAAGGTGTACTAAGATTCTCAAAGGCACCCCATATAATCCCAGGTGAAAGCAACAACACCAACAACAATACCAGGTGAAAGCAACAACACCAACAACAATACCAAGTGAAAGCAAACTACACCAACAAGTGGTCCAGAAACAACACCAACAACAACATAATCCTAGGCAGGCACCCCATATAATCCCAGTTGAAAGCAACAACACAAACAAGTGGTCCAGATCAACAACAATCAACCAACAAAGAACTAGTGGTCAGGATCAACAACAACAACAATCAACTACCATGTCTAGTTCACCATTTAACACACAAGAGGTAAACAACTTATCAAAGGCTCAGATTATTAGCTTTATAGCTCATGTTGGTTGCAAATTCAGTTTTGCCTCGCCAAAACTCTTTTTAAGTTTTTTTTTTTAAAAAAAATCATCATTGCCTTTTTTATTTCATTAAAGTTGCAAAATGACCTTGAATGGTCACTTTACCATCCAAGAATGAAATATTTTTATACAAAAACAAAGTTTTTTCATTACAGATTGCAAAGTGAATCACTTTACCATCCAAGAATGCCAGGATAACGTGGGGTGCCTTGCCAAGGATAACGTGGGCTTTGCCCACAAAAGGGTCCTCCTATGCTGGCAAACCTGCAAAACAAACATACAAACAATAAGCAAACAATTTTTAGATCTAAAAGGCAATGATGATTTTTTTTTTTTAAACTTAAAAAGAGTTTTTTTTTTAACAACGAAACATAAGAATAAACCAAACAGATCACCAAGTACCACCACATCATCACCACAACATATCAGTTTCAATATTTTAGATCCAATTATTTTTTAAGAAAATAAACAAAGTTAACCCTTTTTTACAAATGTTTAGATCTAAAAAAAAATTTAGATCTAAAAAAAGTTTTAGATCTAAAAACTTCAACAACGTAACATACGTAAACCACCACAAAGATCACCACTACCACCACAAGAGACTCACAAAACTTCAACAACGAAAGTTTTAGATCTACAAAATTTTAACAACGAAGCATTTTTTAAAGAAAATCAAAAAATTAACGTTTTTTACAAACCTCATGATTTTTTCAACAACGATACATTTCAAGATCTAAAAAAAGTTTTAGATCTAAAAACTTTAACAACGAAACATACGTAAACCACCACAGCATCACCAGTACCACCACATCATCACCACAACATATCAGTTTCAATATTTTAGATCCAATTATTTTTTAAGAAAATAAACAAAGTTAACCCTTTTTTACAAAGGTTTAGATCTAAAACAAATTTTAGATCTAAAAAAAGTTTTAGATCTAAAAACTTCAACAACGTAACATACGTAAACCACCACAGCATCACCACTACCACCACAGTAGACTCACAAAACTTTAACAACGAAAGTTTTAGATCTACAAACTTTTAACAACGAAGCATTCTTTTTAAGAAAATCAAAAAAATTTAACGTTTTTTTTTACAAACCTTATGATTTTTTCAACAACTTATACGTTTCAAGATCTAAAAAAAGTTTTAGATCTAAAAACTTTAACAACGAAACATACGTAAACCACTACAGCCTCTCCACTACCACCACATCATCACCACTACCACCACATCATCAACAATCTAACAAGTAAAATACTTGTTAGATACAAATTTTAGATCTAAAATGTTAGATCTAATATTTTTAGAGAGAGAGAGTAGTGGTGAGAGTGAGAGATGCGGTTAGTGTATGGTTTACCATGCTATCACCAACTGTATTGGCTTCAAGCAAACGGTATGTATTTTAAAATTTATGCCTATCAAGTTATTCTTCCCGTCAATACCGATAATTTTAACTAGTTCCTTTTTTCGAATACAGGATTGCCAATTCCGCTTGATTTTGTTGATAATTTTTGGAGAACACTAAGCGTTCCACGGCCGTTGTCCGAAATACTCAAGAGCCCGATGAGCACGAATATCCTCAAGAGCCTCAAGGGCCTGAAGAGCTGAATATTTTTCTTGTCAAGATGACGCATGAAATTCCAAAGTGTTTATACCGAGCATCGCGTTTGTCAAAAAATATGTTAAACATGCTCGAGGGTATATACGCTCCTGAATCGTGTCCCAACAACCTCCGTTAAAGAAAGTAATCGTGGACGTCCGAGCACAAAGGACAACAAATCTAAGTCTAAACCAAATATCCCGGATTTGAACGAAGAACCCCCACAAGGCACCGCAGAAGCTACACAAAACCTAAAAAGTCCCAGAAGTAAATAAAGAATCTGCGAGACACAGTTCTTATGTGGGAGAGCCTTCTAACGTCCCAGACTTAAACGAAGGACCTAACGAAGGACCTAGCGAGGGCAACTTAAGACACCACTTGTACGTTCCAGATTACTTTAGCGAATATTGTATGATGAAATTCCGGCTCTTTTCCGACTTGGATCCTAGGGATCTTTGACGTGGAGGGTGATGGAAATTGTGGCTATCGAGCTCTTGCCGTAGGTCTTTGCCATCAGCAAGAAATGTGGCCCGAATTGAGCTCTTGCCGGGAAGAGGTAGACAATAATGAGGAAGTTTACATGGAAATGTGGGGTGATTCTTTTACATCTATAATGTAACTCGATGAATTGGTTAAGGGGTGCAAAGACCGGCGTTATTGGATGACTATGCCGAAAATGGGAGTGGTTATTTCTACATCTCTTAACCGTCCTATTGTATGTATAACCAATTCACAATCTCTTTTGTGTCTTCCACGAGAGGTTCTCCGATGAAGCGTAAATATTGTCTCCGGTTGGTGATTCTTCGTGTGGGGAACAACGAATGTGCTCACTTCGTTCTTGCGTTTCTTGATGAAGACTCACCACTCCTGTATAATCACCCACAATGGAGACATTTTAGAAATGCCGAGGCAGCCATGGGAACATAAGTTTGCTCAACGACGAGGATGTTTAGATATACGTAGAAAATGACTATTGATTTATATTGTAAATGACACAACATGTATAGACGACATCGATTTATATTGTAAATGACACAACATGTATAGACGACACGATTTATATTGTAAATGACACAACATGATTATCGATTTATATTGTAAATGACAAAACACGATAGACGACATCGATTTATAGCAAACGACTCGTCATCTTTTGTTACAGATTTCGCTCTGCTCGGTTCTTCCTCATCTTTTGTTACTAGAATCGGATGACATTCAGTGGAGGGACATTCATTGTGTCAACCACACACTCGCTCGTGTTGAGAGTCCAGATTATATGTTTTCTTCACAATCTTATGTGCCTCCCTCTCCAGCTATATCTCCAGCTGCAGATGAGGACAATTTTATACACCGTCCTCCGGTTCTTCCTCGTCTTTTGTTACGTTGCCTCGTTGACGAAATGAGATTGACGGATTGAGGAGACGATTTCTGAGTTAGAGTCTCGTGTGGGACGGATGGCGCATCATTGGGCGACTACGGGCGTGATTGATCTTGGTTTCTAGTTATATTGTAATTTTGTGAACCATGTATCAACTATTAATCTATAACAAGATTGGTTATTTATGTATTCAAAGCTTCTAATTTTGTGAACCATGATATTACTAATTTATGTTGTGAATAATTATACAAATTCTTTTGGCGAGATGCAACAACAAAATCCTTACTTGTGTCGTTGTCAACGTGGATTAATAATTGAAAGAACATCCCACAAGCCCAAAACTTGTGGTCTAAAGTATTATGCATGTCCTTTCTCAAAGGTAAATAATTAAACGTTTGCTTATTTGCGTAAATATATCAATAACTTGTTTGTTTAGAATACATTTCTTATAATTGTTTCGTCATGTAATGTACCCAGGGACTAAAGACTCTGGGTGTCGATACTTCATGTGGAAGGAAATATTTCAACAAAAGTACTTTGGTGAAACCTCTTCTTCAACGCAGTTGCTCAAATCTGCAAACTAAAGATACAATGATCAACATGCTATTGGCTGAAAACAATTTGTTGCAGGCAAAAATAAAGGCGTTGGAGGCATCACTGGAACTGGCAAGAAATCCAGTTGATCACGCATGTTAGCCGAGTGGAATACTCTATGAGCTTATAGATGACATTAATAATCTTCATGTGGAGTAGATTTCTTTGTAATATTGAAAACATTGTTGTTTTACTTGTTTAATGTTTTAATGTTTAATGTTTTATTGTTATTGTTTAATTAAATGGAAACAAACACACAATTAAAAAGCATAACGTAAAATAAATATCATATAAAAACACTACACAATTAAATACACTATACATATAAAAACACTACACAAATTAAATAAACTATACATATAAAAACACTACACAAATTAAATACACTATACAATATACCTAAATTAAACACTACACACAATTAAAAAAAAAATAAAAAAAAATAAAAAATAAAAGTCGCCGCCGTACGGAAGGGGACCCACCCTACTTGAGGTGCCTGTCAAGGAAAACGTGGGGTGCCTGCGTAGGCTTACCCACACAATATCATATATTGACTATCTGCTTTATTGACACTCATTACCAAACAACCTGGTGACATGTTGAAACCTGACACACAGTACCAAATTTTATGAAAACTGACTGACATAAAACTTAAGCTGTCACACGAGCAGGTGATTATACAACCAGAGCTGGCAATCTATCTCATTGCCACTACTTGTATTTATGTTTCAGGAACCAACCTATATGAGCACTGATCGATCAATTTACTTTTCTACAAGTAACACCATCTAAAATAAAAGACAACCTATGTGCCATTGTTACTCGGCAAGTTGTAATTGTGTGGGTAAAAATTGGTTCCTGTGATGATCACGCTTCCTTTTAGGCACCACTATGGATCATTGACACATTTTATTTCGTAACAACCCCCACAGCTCAATCCATTGTTGAAAAGCACATTACTTAGTGCGACAGTGTTTGTACCATAGCCTTCGCTATACAAATTTCCATAACCACATGCTCAGTGAAACAGAACCTTAACAATTTTTGTAGGATAGTTAGTGAATACCATGAACGTAAGTACACAACAATCAAACAATATACAAAATTCAAACAGAGAGTAGATTAACCATATAATAAAATCAAGTTTGTGATTTCAAACTTTTATATGGAGATACTAAGATGAAATATAAATTAGTGTAAAGATTCTTCACATGAGCAAATAACAAGATTATCAAAGATTTTTCACTCACACATTTCATCAAACACTTGGTGTGCACCTCAATTCAACTAGCAATATGGTAGTACACACGAACCCCTGGTGGAGCAACTGTTTACAAAGGGATGATGTCAGAGATTCACATTCCTAAGAATACCACCGGTAAGTTACCGGTCATATTATCGTTATAAATATCAAGCACTTCTAAAAGCTTAAGGTTTGACAAATTTGGCGGGAAAGTCTCGTTAAAGATGTTGTTTGACAAGTTGAGTGAACGGAGAGTGATGATGTCGGCAATTTCCGGTGGGATAACTCCGGCGAAGTTATTAACGGCGACGGTGAAGTTGGGAGAAAATACACACGAACTGTGTGAAAATAAATTTGGCAAAAAAAAAAAAAGCTCTATATATGTTACTATCTATACTACTTTATAAAGGGTTTAGGACTTTCTAAATAAAGAAGTCTTAAATTTTTAAGACTAAAAACATTTCTTTAATAAGAAAGATTTGTCTTACTTTTATTATGAAAAATCAATAAATTCACATATAATTAAAAGCCTAAAAATTTAAGTGTCTTGTAACAACTCATAAAAGCTTGTAATAGCTCATAACTTTTCTTAAATTCTTATACTTGTAACACCATCTAATATTAATACATACTTGTAACAGCACATTAAAACTGAACCTTGTCCCAACCCATCTATACTATTTATAAAGGGTTTAGGACTTTCAAAATAAAGAAGTCTTAAATTTTTAAGACCAAAAAAATTTCTTTAATAAGAAAGATTTGTCTTACTTTTATTATGAACTAGCTTATAGACCCGTGATAAATCACGGGTGGCTAACAAAAAGTTGTTTGTAAAACATAAACTCAGAGTCGATTATATAAGTAATAAGTAAAATTTAGTACATTCTTATATATTGCATTCTCATTGTATTGTAAAACAAAACAACCATTTTAAATGAGATGTACTAACTTGTCCCATGGTTGCAATCTCAACTTAGATTGTGACTTTGTTGTTACTTCACTCGCAATGTCTTCAAACTAATAACAGCTCTTGATAATCTAAAACTTCTAAATACATAACGTTTAGGGATATTTTGTACATGTATAAAATAACTTATTGGATAAAACAAAAGATTAGACCCTTGCTTGAAACCTCTATCACATTGCTTTAATGTTTTGTACCAATGATGCTAACCTAAATCACATTACTTTAAAGCTGTACAAATGATGCTTCATAGTGATTTAATGACGGTAGTACAATTTGTTTCTCAAGTTAGCAGACAATGGTGAACATGGAGTTATCAACCATATTTTGTTGATTCACATGATTTTTTTTATTCACATGATTACATGAACTGAGATTAGGCTGCGTTGTAACACTTGGTATATTTATCTTGTAAGGAGATCATCTACTAACCAAACTATGTAAGATCATTGAACATCAAGTTATATTCAAGATTCTAATCATCTGGTACAATGCAGTAAATGGCGTGCCCTTCTCAAGTAAAGTTAGGAAAACCTGCAAATGAAACCTTAGTTTATACTTGTTAATTATCATACCTTCCAATAGTAAAACATCACTTGATTACCACCTATTCTACCACGTACCAAACATCACCTACTACATCTCACAAAAGCAAAAAAAAAGCAAAGAACATTTTTAATCCTTTACAACTCTATCACATCTTTTATCACAAATATATTAGTTCTTTCATATTGGTTGTCACACTAAATTATTTATGCGGATCAACCTTACTCAACCCATATTTGAAAAGCAAATCACTCGTTTAAATCCGAACCAATTCTAACCTCGTACCTAACCAACCATCACCTAAAACTATTAGTAGCTTATAAGTCCTTAAGATCATACCAGTTAGCCTTTTACAAGTTACATGGTACATTGACCTTTTTCTGCACAATTATACCTATGCTCATATCATATAGCCCATGGCTGTTAGGCTTGCTCAAATCGCAATGAATGCTTTCAATTTGTGATGAGTACAAGATATGTATATATAAAAACGTTTCTGAAAAACAATTGTTCAAGTTATAAATTTTGCAAAATGCAGGTGTATGCGCTTTGCATGCTTGAAAAGAAAGCCTTAAAAATAGACACATAAGGGTTCTGTAGTTTAGCATAAAAAAGGTTACACAGTATTTTAACTTCAGTTATATTCACAAATAGAACACTAAAGGAATAATAAACATTGATAAGTATTGTTTTAGTTCCTTTCAACACATTAAGCAATTATTAAGCATTTAAGTTCATGAAAACTGATATTATTCAGTATTTAAACTATGAAAGAAATGACTACATCTATATTTAGAGGTCATTAATAGATTTATCATCATAAACAATAATATAGGTGTTTAGGGAATGATTTTGAATTAGGCCCATTATTAAACTCAGATTAAATTTGCATCACTATATTAGTAGACTTCTATTGTGGATGTGTAGCCATGTAGGTATAAAACCATGTAAGGATAGAAGACTAATATAACGAACCATTTCTTTGGTGTGTATACTCACACAAGGGTTAAATTTTTGACAAATTATTATTAAGAACTGATCCTTATATGAAAACTTTGATACATGTCTCTTTGAGGTATTTGATTAAACACCTGTGAACACTTCATCAAGTACCCCTTTTTTTGGTGCATTTCTGCAATAATAAACACGTAAAACATGATTCGTCAAAGTCTTTAAGTATCATATCGACATCAGTTACAATTACATATTATCAACAAAACAAAAGATAATAGAACAAGCATGTCAGTGGGTTGTAAACAGAGTCGAAACAAGGTTAAAGCAAGCACAACAAATCATCAACTTAAAAGTAAAAAAAAGTAAAAAAAAAAAAAAAAATAGAGAAAGAGAGAAACTAACCGTTTTCTTGTTCCGTTAAGAGATCGTCCACATGCATTCAATAAAAAAAAATCTCGATTTTGATAGCACATCATAGATGTTTACCTGCTAATAACTACGAAATTGTTATTAATTGTAGATTATACTGAGGTTTCTTTTGGTCAATGAGTATATCAATAAATAAAATTTGATTTCAAAATCATTTGAAATTTGGAAAGAAGAGAAGATTGAAGCAATAGAGTAACTGGTTTCCTTCTACATTTGAGAAATAGTCAAACAAAATATTAAATGGGAGAATTATATCGATAGAAACAGTCTTTGTCAAAATTCAATGCATGGACAGGTGTATTTACACATGGAATATCTGACGTGGCTTAAATGATGTGGAAAGGATGCCAACGTGGCTTTTATGAGGTGGATAGAAATTCAAAAAAAGTTTCGTTTATTATATATATAGACAGATAATCAATAAATTCACATATAATTAAAAGCCTAGAAATTTAAGTGTCTTGTAACAACTCTTAAAAGCTTGTAATAGCTCATAACTTTTCTTAAATTCTTATACTCACCATCTAATATTAATACATACTTGTAACAGCCCATTAAAAGCTTTTAATATCCCATTAAAACTGAGCCTTGTCCCAACCTATCTGTTATAAAAGCCCATACCCACTCGCTCCCCTAAAAACACACTCACAGTACACTCTTTTGCATCTCACACAAAACACACACAAGTTGAAATAACTCATATGCATCTCTCAATAACTCTCTCTACCAGACTAACACTACACACAAGCACACAACCACCGTCATAGTAACCACCTACTACAGAGTATTGACTTCTATCACCAAGACCACACGCGATGAGACCACCATGTTGTATGTAGATCAATAGATATTAGTTTGTATGGGTGTGTTTTGTTGGTGGTTTTAGTTTTCTGTAGATCTCTTGATCTAGCTTTTTGTATGTTCCAGTGGCGTAGTTCAGTAGTTGGGTTTTGTTGGTTTTAGATTAATTGGTTGGTGGTTGTCTTTGGCTCTCGACCTGTTGGATATAAATATTTTAAGATCTGTGAGTTTACCGAGCTAATGAGGCTGTTTGTATTTCGTATTTTCTGGGGACTTTTATTTTTAATATTTTTGAAGATGTTTATTATTTGTATACGATTGAGGGTGATGTTCCACCATGGTCAGTTTAGATCAACCTTGTGAGACACAAGAATCCTTAATTTTCTTTCATATTGACAATCATGGTCGGTTTAAACCAGGTGGAGTATGATGGATTACAACTTTATCATAAGACTAGCAGGGTACCCGCTGACGGCGCATGACTCAAATAAAATTTTCAATGAATCATGCTTTATAATCTGAAACGTTTTATTTGACGATAAATTTGCGGATGCCAAAAGTTTCATGTCGCATATTTCAACTCTTTAGAATATTATAGTATGGTACCCGCGCGTTGCGGCAGCGGGTATCAAGTAATAAAATTTTCGGCAAAAAATGTTTTCAATTTTATGTTTTCTCTTACAATAACTTTACCTATAGCGAAAACATAATGAGTTTGAGTAACTTTTAAAAAAAAAGGCAAAATGCACAAAAAGGTACCCAACTTACTTTCAATCTCTAATTGAGGTATCCAACTTTATTTTTAACAATTTAAGGTACTAAAGTATCAAAGTTGATTAAAATTGTACAAGTAATAGGTTTCCCTTAAAATTAGTAGATTACTTCAACTATGTCATATTTATTATTTCGTACATACTCTCACATATGCAATTAATTGATTATTCCTTTTCAATGTATTTTTTTTATCAGTAGTTGCTATATACGTTTCGCATCAACATGTCTTACTAAATGTTTACCCATAAAAAATATATTACTAGCTAGTTTACTAGTTCTAACATTGGATTTCAAAGTATTACTATTTAACTTAGTAACCAAAATACGTGGACAGCAACAAAACCACAACCAACACAAAGTCAAATATAGCATGAAAAGTATAGTCTTACCATTAACAATAAAATAGTGGCTTCACATATGATGCCAATGACATGGGCTTACTACAAACAAAGATGCCATGTAAAATCCAAAAAACATCAAGTTACAAAAAAGACTAAACAATTCATACTTTTGGTACTAAACCACATATGCTTTTTCAACAGATGAACCTTCTCTATTTCTTGCAGCAGCTTTGGATGCAACTTGTTCATTTTCAACTTGCATTTCAACAGCAGCTTGAAAGGCACTTTCATTCATTTCACCCTCCAATACAGTAGCAGACTGAACTTGTACATCAGTCAATGGTTCTTCATCAAATAACATGAATTGATCTACCTACAAAAGTACAGATTTTTATGTAAGTTACATGGTGTCAAACAAAATTTATTAACATTTAAACTTATCCTCTTCCATCGCGACCACCCCTCCTATTTCGACAACCTCTTGCACCCCCTCTTGTACTTTGAGATCTTGCATTAATAGGGTTATCAACCAATGGTGTGCCTTTTTTGACTCGGACCTTATGTTCATGTTTACTAACATTATGCATACTTTTATCATCCATTACACGACCAACATAGAGCTCTATTCTACCATTATTCCTAGTTGAGTCTTTAATAAATTGACTGACATCAGCATCACACTTGATACTTATATAACCTTTACATAATGATTTTTGTGGTTGAGAGTAAAATAACCCATTGACTTCTGATTTTATCTTTCTTTTAACAAATTCTACTAGATCAGAATAAGTGAAACCACTAACATTGACACCAGATAATGCGAGTAACTTACCTTTTAGATACCTTAAAGGTTCGTGAGTGAAATACCCACCAAAGAAGACCTCGATTATAAGATCTATTGATGAAGACGAAACAACCATGCTGCAACATATGAAAACAATAACTTTTATGTGTTCACTTTCTAAAACTCATATAAATTAGTTGATAAAAACATAAAATAGCTAACAATGACAAGTTAAATTACCTTCGTGTTCATCAAAACATCTTCAATTTTTGTTGTTTTTGCCTCCTTTGTTGGAATAGAATAGATTAGGGTTTTGTATTGGTTCGTATTTGGGGATTTGAAGAAATGGCTTTAAGAGCATTGGGTGTGGCAAATTCGTCCCTCGCCGTCTTCCCATTGGAGCTCGCCATACCGGGCCATTTTGTCCAAAACAATCAAGCGTAAAAATGATTTGATTAAAAATCAATAATAAGAAGTTGTGTAGTATGTGGGTAACTCAAACGTGTTAGGTTTGAGCACCGAGATCGTTCCGAACGAGGGTTGAATGGAATTTCCAACTCACGCCTCAATAATCGGGATTTGAATAAGAAAAGGGGATAATAGATGATATAATCTAAACTACGGGATAAGGAAATCATAAAGGAACTAAAATCTACGGGAAAACCTAAGAACTATGGCAAACTACGCAATTCTACACTAAAACGCAAATACGGGAATTAAACGAAACGCGAATAAAAAGCAAATACGTCTAATCTAACTCCTAAAAATAATCCAAAACTACTTTTACTCTAAAAATGATATTAGAAAACTAAATATGAATTAAAACTATTTTTTAGGAATTTTCTTGAATTAATTCTAATTAAAAACTAATTATTAATTCTAAAAATAAGACTAACTATCTAAAAATTATGAAAGAGAGAGGGAAAAATATGGAATTACTTTCTAAAAATCTAAAATAACATAAAAGACTTTTCAAAACTATTTTTGTAATTTTCAGATTAATATTCTATTTTCTATGAATTTAAATCTATTTTAATCTAATTAAAATTGAGAAAAATACCAAATAAAAGGAGAAAAATAAGGAAAAATATTTTTTATGCTTTTTATATTTATCTTAAACTGAGAAAATTGAAAAACTATTTTTTGGAACTTTTTCTCAATTAATTGCAATTAAAGGCTATTTAAAAATCATTAAAAACTAATTTAAATCTAGAAAAATAGTGAACAGTGACCAAAAATCATGAAAATTGCAGGGAAATTCTAAAATCTTATTCTAAATCTGAGAAAAATAAGAAAGCATGGGCTTATGTGAGAAACTGCAGTATGTAGTGTAAACTAGGGGGAAATAAGCAATTTACAATAAGCTAATAAGCACTATAGGACACCAAACCAATACAGAAGCTAGAATATAGTAAAAATACTCTAAGGCAACTAATGCAAACTGATTCTAACACCTAATGAGCATTTAACCAAGGATTAAGCAAACTGATCCTAAAGCCAATAAGCAAACAGGCCCTAACTTCTAGCTAATGAAACTGCTTATCTAATAAGCTTAAGGGAAAACTAAGAGCATGGCTCTCAAGCCAACCTAGCAGAGATCACTTGTACCAAATTACAGCTACTGAGGACCAGTAATGAAGCAGTTATAGACTAAACAAAAAGTGGCTAATGGCCATTATGCTGCTGATGTGCAGACCTGATAAGCAGAACAGTAAGACAGATAAGCAGTGTTTGCAGGCTAGAAATAAGCAATATAAAAGCTCCTACAGTGAATCTAAAGGGATTACAGATAGAACCTACACTAATAGCTATCAAGGGGAGCAATAAATCAACAACTACTCTAGTGCATAAGCTGAAAATGAACTAGTGCAGTAGTGAATGGAACAAGTTTGATAGTCTTAAATTTCAAAACTCATAACACAATTTGGACCTAACATTCTGAAAACATTGATTGACAAAGCTTAAAAACAAGTAATAAAAACCGAGTGACTCAAACTTAACTCACCAAACTCACTTTATCTTGAAAATAAATTGTAATCCAAACACTCCTTTTAATAACCAAAACAAAGATTAGACCCTAAATCTGAGATTACTTTTGACAAGGACTGAATTGAAAACAACAATTTAACAAGAAACTCAAACTTTTAACACTTTAGAACCAGAAATTTTACCTAAATCATGCGCGACTTCTCAATGTTGACTAACGTTGACTTTTTATTTTTGAAAAATGCTAAAACTAAATCTGAGAGCAAGTTATGACACTAAGTAGCTCACATAAGCTTCATCAAGCTTATGTGAGCTCGATATTGACTGAATTGAAAGCTTTCAAATCAAAGTAACCAAAGTGACAAGAAATTAAATCGAAATAAGGTAAAATTGCATTAATAAAAACTGAGTTTACAAATGAAAATCTGAAATTACAACTGATTAACTACTCAAATATTAAGAATGACAGAAAAGTAAAAGATCAAAACTCCTCTAATACATAAGGAATTGGATCAAATGAAATGTGAGCCAAGGGTCGTTTAAATAGCCAAGCTTGAGCCTTGAGCTTGGGATGCCTTCAGAAGGATCTAGGAGGTCATTGTGAGCCACTCATCAATCCATGATCACTTCAACCAATAAGAGAGCTCCATTATCCTTGATGAGGTGTCTAAGCCAATGGGGGAGCTTGGTTTGGCCACGTCAAGATCATATCCGGCATGTCGAGGTTCTAGAGACTTTGAAAGATGCTAGTACGAGGAGTGATGTTTGGGTGAGGTGAATTAGTGGTGAAAAGGGTAAAAAACAGGTGTGTTTGGTTTGGGGAGAAGAAGTCCTGTTTGGGGCGCGTTATGTTTTGTTTATAATATCTTGAAAATGTTGACGGGTCGTGGGTATTTTTTATTGTTTTTCAAATACTTTGACCGGGTTCTAGTTGTTGACCGGGGTTGAGATCGGGTAAAAGGGTGAATTTCGGGTCTGGGGGTTTAATAACCGGGTAAAGTTTTAATAATAGGGGCCGGGTTGGATGGTTTGTGTGGTTGGGCTTTGGGATAGTTGGGTCAAGATGTTAAATGAAATGGATAATGGATACATGGATAATATATGACTTGGATAATGGGTTTGGTTTAAGACTAGTGTAGGGACCAAATATGTCAAATCTGAATTTTCTTCCAAGGACTGATTTTGTCAATCTTCAAATGACCGTGGACTGACTTTGCAAATTCTCAATCTTCAAGGGTGTTTTCCGTCGCTTGTGAAACTTGAGGGCCATTTTGCCAATTCATCAAACTTGATTAAGACTTCCAAAAATCATCCTCGGAGAATAAAATCTTCATAAATGCCTAATTTCGACCTTCCTGCTCAAACTTAAGCTCTCTTACTCTCTCGTGCTCTGGATTTACGCCCGATTTGGGTCCTTTTGCGTTGTTTTACATATCCATACCTGCACATACACAAACTCAAGAAGACCACAAATATTAGCAATAAACGGCTTAGTTGTTTTGGGTCTATTTTGACAATGAAAAGGTATGTGTTTTAGCACATACCAAAATACCCTGCACGAAACTATCACGTGTCCTCACGCTAATGCAATCAACTCAAGTTTCTAAAACCAAGGATTTCAATCTCTTTCTACTAAACCTATGAAGAAGTAGCAAAGATTCCTCAAAAGAGATTAAGAAAGCCTTAATTCTAAAACGCCCCGTTTACCTTTTAATTCACATATAGATATTACGATTAAGCACATTCCGATTATGAATGACGGTTTGTTGAACTTTCATGTCGATCAATAACTCCAACATTTTTCAAACGACACGCTAGGATCACGGAGTAGAAAACACAACACAGCGTGAAGTGACCATACGGATAGAATACATCGCCCCCGATTTTCACAAGTCCCAAGCTAAGCGTAAAACCGAAATCATTGTTACATACGACTCTAGATGCTAACACTACCCATGGAAGTTACTTGTGTAATTACCGTTTGTTCCCATTTTCCTATTTCCTCTAGAATTTTTTTTGTGAGAAATGAATTTCTTCAAATTCTCGTTTCGATAACTTTTATTCCGATAAAGATACAAAGCTAAGTCGATAATTAGTTATCCACCTTCTCTCAAGAACCATTGTCGTAAAAATGAGGTCCACATCAAGGAATTTTATTACTAACTTTTGACTTTTTCACTTTTCAACATCATTTTTCACTCTTTTTTTTTTTTTTTTTTTTTTTGCACTTATACTTTTATTTATATGAGCTGTGAACCACGGAGCTTCACGGGGTAATTCCAAGACTATAGGCTTCATGAGATGAGAATCCTACTGGTTAGGCTAAGACCTCAGTCAATCCCCGCTAAAGATCCAAGGGTCCGATCTCGACACCGCAGCTCACAACTTTACTTATTACTTTATCACATATCACTTATTACTCATTTATTTATCACGGATCCTTGATGTGTACCCAATTTTTAAAACAAAGATTCTTTTAAGAAGATAAAGAACTAACTATCGCCAAAAACTCAACATCTCTAATTATTATTAGACATATATGGGGTGAAACAATTTTGTGGGAACACAAAGCCATAAGTACCTTCGATGGGCTCTAAAGAGAACCAACTACTCCACGCTTAGCATCTAAACTCATAAGTAACTCTATCATTTCTCGATCTCTGCAAATTTAAAATCTCAAATAATGAGATCCGCGGATGCTTAGCCGATAATTAGATTATCTATGGTTAAGGGAACAAGCTAGGCTCAACACGGTCAAGTCGAATTCTATTCCTACTCTCTCCAAATGGAAAAGTCAACAAGGTGTCAAAGCATATACATTAATTTAGCAAATGCTTCATCTAATGAAATTAAGTCATGCATATTTAAAGTCACTCAGGGAAACTTGCAAAATCTTGGCCTTGTGAGCTAGAATTGCGATTTTATAGCTTCCGATCTAAGAGACTAGCAAACTTTTCAATCAAAAAGACTTAACAAAAGCTTGAAAATTTTTAAATTTTGCTCATTTTTGCACAATTTTTCATTTTCTAAGGAAAACGGGGTTACGAGAGAAACACGACGAAATAAGCAAGTGCGGTCAAATCAAATCGAAGATTACCCTACCCCAGACTAGAACGGAACATTGTCCTCAATGTTTAAAGCAAGGGCATCACGAAAATCTAAAAGCCGTTTATTAAGTATGCTAGAAGATAAACGTTAGTCGATAAGATTAGGATATCGATTTCCATCGAACGATCATGAAACTCGAATGGAGAAATGACAAACTTCGAGCACGAGAGTCTTCATATCGGGAACATCCTACACACAACATCACAAACAACCAAACACGAGAAATCAAGAGGCGGACCCTCGCACCACTTATTAGAAAATAGAAAGAAGAGAAGGATAAGCATGGGGTGCCTCCCACTGGCGCATCTTTTTTTGATCACCGAGTCGCTAGCCCCACTCGTCCCATTCATTTGTCCTTGGGGAAGAAAGTGGTAGAGATACCGTGGTCAAAAGCGGTGTCCTCATTCCCGAAAGAATGAGACCGGGTGGGTTGGGTGGAGAAGAAAATGGGTGGATAAGGCATATCATGTAAGAAGGATCCATCATCCGGTGGTTTTGCGGGTGGACGAAAGGATGACGGATCAGAGTGAGAAAACTCCAAAGAAGACGGGAGCTTATGGTAAAAGATAAGAGGTGAAAGCTCAATACTGAAGGCATCCAAGAGAGGATCCTTATCACGAATAACGGTTTTAACATAAAGCTCATCAATGAATATCCCGGGTTTAAAGATCTTGTCTTCACATGCGGGCTCATCGGGATAAGTGATGGTGGACTCATCAGAAGAAGGAGAGTCAAGAGAACCATCAAGAACAACCATATCATCCTCAATACCCGGTGGTATTGGGTCATCAATAGGTAAGTCGATTTCTTCCATATCAGAATCACGTGGCGGTTTATCAAGAATATCGTCTTCAACCATCTCGAAATCAATCTCCATAATATCCTCGGTCGGATTCAATACTTTCTTCAACATCATATGACGGGAGAGAAAGGTCGGAACACAGAGGTGGGACAAGTGGTGTGCTCTGAGAGCTAGCAATATCCACCACTTCCGTTGTGGTCTCCGAATCGGACTCAAAATCTTGGTCAAAAAGAGGATTAACTTCACAAAAGGTGTAGTCATCATCGAACTTGAAAACTGGATTTGAGAAAATCCGGAAGGTAACCTCGAGATGTCAAGAGAATCACATAAAAGCGAATCACAATCACTATCGATATATCCTGGAATTGGAGAACATCTTATCATGATCATTTGATATATCAAGAGAAGGCTCATCACAATATCAACAACCCTGACTCTCTTGGGATTGGGATAAGGATCTCAAGATTAGTCTCTTCCGCTTCGAATAGTACTAAGATGCTCGTCCCCATTATGAGAGAGTCAACGGGTGTAATAATGTTCCAGAGAAATAGAATCATCGACCTCTTCCATAAGAACGCCACTTCTCCTCATCCCACCGTGAGTGAAGGGAAGAGTCGGAAATGCAAGGCTCGAAACGGAGTGGTTTCACCGACAAACTTTCATAGTATTCTTTCATTTGGATGGAATCCTCATCATCATCGTCAATGCAAGTCGCTGAGCCATCGCACGCCTGTAAGTGCTTGTTCCTCAATTCGTATTTCTTCAAGGCACTTTTCAATCTGAGCCGCGCTTTTTTTCTTCTTCGAGTATTTCTATCATAGATCTTTCGCTAAGTAGATGCTCGATCTTCAAGTAATTCACCATACGCTTTTCGATGAGGATCCATAAATTCTTCAAGTGTATTAATACATCTTTGGAAACTATCTTGAGGAATTTATGGGTATGGTGGTTGAATCTCTTGGTATTGTGGAGGTGGGTCATAAGAATAGTCATAATTATCACAAGGAACTTGCTCGTAAGCAATCGGGTTACGCATTTGACAATCGGAGTTAAAGTGCGGACCTCCACAATACTCACAACAATATGATTGTTGTGACGAATACGGGTAAGGTTCATAACCAAAGGTTGAGTTGTTAAATTGAACTTGACATTGAAAACCTTGGTGAGGACCACCACAATACTCACAAGAGTATGAATCCGGCTCATGGTACAAAGGTTGGTTAGGAAAATTGGTTGGCTCATAGTTAGGATTATGGTGAAACTCGGTTCCTGATTTTCCATTACTACAAGCTAGACAATTCCCACCATATTCGGGTCCGCTGCACCATATACACACGAGCTGATAAATCGAAGAATTATCCGGATAAGAGTTAGCCATTTCCATCGTTTCCGTGAGAGGCTCGGGAGTCACTTCGGGCTCAGAAACATATTCCATTTCCCTCACCGGAGAGGGAGTAGGAATCGAGGGTTCTTCAAGATTATGTTTCAAAATTTTGGACAAGGCTGCAAATTTCTCAACGTTGTTCGAGAAAAAACACGACGTTCAAAGAAATCGTCTCCGCGAATTAAACATATAGAGGGTAAAAGAAAAGAATTATCGGGTTAAGAGGATATAAGAAGAATATTTTTGGGTTTTTAAAACAAATTTTGAAAAGAAAAATCTTTTTGGGTTTTTATAAAAGGGATATGTACAAATATCAACGATAACTTCACGAGGAAGGATCTTCAAATGCACATCGATACGAGACGGAATACTGAAAACTCGCTACAAGCCTCCCCGGCAATGGCAAAAATTGATTTCAGTGTCCAAAACAATCACTGGCATGCTTAAAATTGATTTGATTAAAAATCAATAATAAGAAGTTGTGTAGTATGAGGGTAACTCAAACGTGTTAGGTTTGAGCACCGAGATCGTTCCGAACGAGGGTTGAATGGAATTTCCAACTCACGTCTCAATAATCGGGATTTGAATAAGAAAAGGGGATAATAGATGATATAATCTAAACTACGGGATAAGGAAATCATAAAGGAACTAAAATCTACGGGAAAACCTAAGAACTATGGCAAACTACGCAATTCTACACTAAAACGCAAATACGGAAATTAAACGAAACGCGAATAAAAAGCAAATACGTCTAATCTAACTCCTAAAAATAATCCAAAACTACTTTTACTCTAAAAATGATATTAGAAAACTAAATATGAATTAAAACTATTTTTTAGGAATTTTCTTGAATTAATTCTAATTAAAAACTAATTATTAATTCTAAAAATAAGACTAACTATCTAAAAATTATGAAAGAGAGAGGGAAAAATATGGAATTACTTTCTAAAAATCTAAAATAACATAAAAGACTTTTCAAAACTATTTTTGTAATTTTCAGATTAATATTCTATTTTCTATGAATTTAAATCTATTTTAATCTAATTAAAATTGAGAAAAATACCAAATAAAAGGAGAAAAATAAGGAAAAGTATTTTTTATGCTTTTTACATTTATCTTAAACTGAGAAAATTGAAAAACTATTTTTTGGAACTTTTTCTCAATTAATTGCAATTAAAGGCTATTTAAAAATCATTAAAAACTAATTTAAATCTAGAAAAATAGTGAACAGTGACCAAAAATCATGAAAATTGCAGGGAAATTCTAAAATCTTATTCTAAATCTGAGAAAAATAAGAAAGCATGGGCTTATGTGTAAGAAACTGCAATGTAGTGTAAACTAGGGGGAAATAAGCAATTTACAATAAGCTAATAAGCACTATAGGACACCAAACCAATACAGAAGCTAGAATATAGTAAAAATACTCTAAGGCAACTAATGCAAACTGATTCTAACACCTAATGAGCATTTAACCAAGGATTAAGCAAACCTGATCCTAAAGCCACATAAGAACAGCCCTAACTTCTAGCTAATGAAACTGCTTATCTAATAAGCTTAAGGGAAAACTAAGAGCATGGCTCTCAAGCCAACCTAGTAGAGATCACTTGTACCAAATTACAGCTACTGAGGACCAGTAATGAAGCAGTTATAGACTAAACAAAAAGTGGCTAATGGCCATTATGCTGCTGATGTGCAGACAAGCGATAAGCAAAGGTAAGAGCAGATAAGCAAAGGTTTGGGGCTAGAAATAAGCAATATAAAAGCTCCTACAGTGAATCTAAAGGGATTACAGATAGAACCTACACTAATAGCTATCAAGGGGAGCAATAAATCAACAACTACTCTAGTGCATAAGCTGAAAATGAACTAGTGCAAGAGTGAATGGAACAAGTTTGATGCGTGCAGCTTAAATTTCAAAACTCATAACACAATTTGGACCTAACATTCTGAAAACATTGATTGACAAAGCTTAAAAACAAGTAATAAAAACCAAGTGACTCAAACTTAACTCACCAAACTCACTTTATCTTGAAAATAAATTGTAATCCAAACACTCCTTTTAATAACCAAAACAAAGATTAGACCCTAAATCTGAGATTACTTTTGACAAGGACTGAATTGAAAACAACAATTTAACAAGAAACTCAAACTTTTAACACTTTAGAACCAGAAATTTTACCTAAATCATGCTTGCGACTTCAATGTTGACTAACGTTGACTTTTTATTTTTGAAAAATGCTAAAACTAAATCTGAGAGCAAGTTATGACACTAAGTAGCTCACATAAGCTTCATCAAGCTTATGTGAGCTCGATATTGACTGAATTGAAAGCTTTCAAATCAAAGTAACCAAAGTGACAAGAAATTAAATCGAAATAAGGTAAAATTGCATTAATAAAAACTGAGTTTACAAATGAAAATCAAATTACAACCGATTAACTACTCAAATATTAAGAATGATGAAAAGTAAAAGATCAAAACTCCTCTAATACATAAGGAATTGGATCAAATGAAATGTGAGCCAAGGGTCGTTTAAATAGCCAAGCTTGAGCCTTGAGCTTGGGATGCCTTCAGAAGGATCTAGGAGGTCATTGTGAGCCACTCATCAATCCATGATCACTTCAACCAATAAGAGAGCTCCATTATCCTTGATGAGGTGTCTAAGCCAATGGGGGAGCTTGGTTTGGCCACGCCAAGATCATATCCGCATGTCGAGGTTCTAGAGACTTTGAAAGATGCTAGTACGAGGAGTGATGTTTGGGTGAGGTGAATTAGTGGTGAAAAGGGTAAAAAACAGGTGTGTTTGGTTTGGGGAGAAGAAGTCCTGTTTGGGGCGCGTTATGTTTTGTTTATAATATCTTGAAAATGTTGACGGGTCGTGGGTATTTTTTATTGTTTTTCAAATACTTTGACCGGGTTCTAGTTGTTGACCGGGGTTGAGATCGGGTAAAAGGGTGAATTTCGGGTCTGGGGGTTTAATAACCGGGTAAAGTTTTAATAATAGGGGCCGGGTTGGATGGTTTGTGTGGTTGGGCTTTGGGATAGTTGGGCCAAGATGTTAAATGAAATGGATAATGGATACATGGATAATATATGACTTGGATAATGGGTTTGGTTTAAGACTAGTGTAGGGACCAAATATGTCAAATCTGAATTTTCTTCCAAGGACTGATTTTGTCAATCTTCAAATGACCAGGGGACCGACTTTGCAAATTCTCAATCTTCAAGGGTGTTTTCTCGATTCTTTGAAACTTGAGGGCCATTTTGCCAATTCATCAAACTTGATTAAGACTTCCAAAAATCATCCCTGAGAATAAAAATCTTCATAAATGCCTAATTCGACCTTCCTACCTTAAGCTCTCTTACTCTCTGTTCTGATTTACGCCTCGATTTGGGTCCTTTTTTGCGTGTTTTTACATATCCATACCTGCACAAGCACAAACTCAAGAAAACCACAATTATTAGCAATAAACGGCTCAGCTTAGTTGTTTTGGGTCTATTTTGACAATGAAAAGGTATGTGTTTTAGCACATACCACTCGCCGTCGTGTGGTTCGTCGTCACCACGAAGAGCTTGAAGCTCTGACACAGCTACAGGTTTGTGTGTAATGTTTGTGTAATGGTGAGCCCCAAATGAAGAGGTTGAGGTTTGTTATGAGTGGGGGGGTTTGTTGTGGTTAGTTGTGGAGGTTTGTTATGTTGATGTGGCGCTGAGGTGTCGATGATGAAGAGCCATGATATACCTCCCACACCCAATGCTCTAAGAATACGAAGTAAAAACATGGCAAAAGAAAAATGTGATAACTTGGAACCTGAAGTGAAGGTAATTTTGTCCCAAATTTGAACAATACTTATAGTTTATTACCTTAAATTGTTAAAAATAAAGTTGGATACCTCAATTAGATATTGAAAGTAAGTTGAGTACCTTTTTGTGCATTTTGCCTTTAAAAAAGTGATGAATAATATTAAACAAATTCATATAAAAATAATTGAAAGTTGCGTGATTTTGCGAGTCAATAATGTTATGGGGTTATGATCAAATTAGTTGATTGTGGTCCGTAGTCACAAGTAAGTAGAAACATTTTTTTTATGAAATATATATGTAATAATCAACACCTCGTAATAAGTAAATAAAATATATTTTTGAACGTGTTTGTATCATTAATATTGTTTATTACACTTGTCCCATATAGATAAAAGATATAAATAAAAGAGAGCATATAATGTATACATCTTGTAAATCAAATGAATTATCAATTGTGAATTTACATATTTGCATCATTTGTCTTCAAAAAACTGTCACGATTTTTACAAAAAACCGTTCTTTACTTTTTTGGTTAGTTTTATTTAAAATAATTCAAATTTTATTTAGATTGGTTCTCGAAACCCTCTTACGATATAATAATAGTTTTGGAACTTTGTAGTTTTGCATGCATTTTAAAATCATATTCATTTATATGTGCATTTTTGCATTAAAACTATACTAATTCAAAAAGAAATAATAAATGAAGCATTAAAATGTTGTGGAAGATAAATTAGTAAAAGCTATGTATTGTGTACATTATGCATTAAAAATTGTATTGCTTAAAAAAACACATTATTGACATCTTAAAAAAATTTAAGAGAGATGGTGCTAAATGCTTTATAAGTAGTATAGATATGTGTAATATGTATAAAAATCAAATAAATTATCACTTGTGAATTTACATCTTTGCATCATTTGTCTTCAAAAAATTGTCCCGATTTTTACAAAAAACCGTTTTTTACTTTTGTGGTTAATTTTATTTAAAATAATTCAAATTTATTTAGATTGGTTCTCGAAACACTCTTACGATATAATAATAGTTTTGGAATTTTGTAGTTTTGCATGCATTTTAAAATCATATTCATTTATATGTGCATTTTGCATTAAAACTATACTAATTCAAAAAGAAATAAAAATTGAAGCAGTAAATAGTTGTGGAAGATAAATTAGTAAAAGCTATGTTTTGTGTACATTATGCATTAAAAATTATAATGCTTAAAAAACATATTAATGACATCTTAAAAAAAATTAGGAGAAAGGGTGTTAAATGCTTTATAAGTAGTATAGATATTAAGTTTACATTTTTATATTTTTGTAACACCTAATCTTCATTTTTTTAGCTCTCATGGGCTACCAAATTGTGGTTGAGACCAGACGGGTAGCAAAGTTAATATGAAAAATAAAAATTGGATGTAGCAAACATAGTCGTAATTTGAAATATTAGCCGCAAAAAAGGAATTTGTATGTTTAAGAAATTTGAGATTATAATTAACAGGATTAAATAACTTTAGAAACGAAAAGCATGAGCACCAATTGTGAATTTTGAAACAAAAAAAAGAGGATACGACGATTTAGAATTTTGAAAGAAAAAAAGAAGATGCGACGGGACACTACTTTTTTCTTCGATTGAATTCAAATCAAGTTGGTTGTCAGATTATTGTAAGCTTTTATGAGTCTACAAAAAAAACAAGCAATTGTTTCTTGATAAATTTGCATCTTTGACTAAGTTAAATAAAAACCAAAAGGTAATATAACATGTAAGAAGGATAGTTCTATTGAAAATAGCGATGAACATAAAGTATATTTTCATCACCAAGTTAAAATAGTTCTATTGAAAAAAAAACTCACACATATGTTGTTTGAGAACAAGGCCGGTTTGGGTCTGTGCATGTGACCAACTACACATGGCTAGGGTTGAGCGTCGGTCCAAAACCGAACTGAACCGACCCGAACCGACATAACCGAAAACCGAAAACCATAAAAAACCTAAACCGAAACCGAACCGAATATGGTCGGTTTGGTTCGGTTTAGTGTCGGGTTCGTCGGTTCGGTCCAGTTTACGTGTGTTTGTGCATGTTTTTGTCGGTTTTGGGTCGGACCGAACCGAACCGAAACCGAAACCGAACCGAAGGGTTGTCGGTTCGGTCGGTTTTGTCGGTCCGGTTCGGTTTTGAACCTTCCATGCTCAGCCCTACACATGGCTCATTATCCTTAGGGGTCTTCAAATACCCAAAACCTATTAATCTCAATATTTATAGCAAATAGTTTAAATGACTACTAAAAAGATATGACTCATTTGCCCTACCAATCCTTAAAAATAATGAGAGGTGATTTGCACACTTCCATAAATAATTGGGACACTCAAAATTTTAGTGTTTGGACATTTATACCCTCATAATATTTTTAGTTATGTTTATCCTGTAAGGGTATAAATATCAAAACATTTAAAATTTGAGTGTCCTAATCATTTTTGAGAGTGTGCAAATCACCTCTCAAAAATAATAGATGTTAAACATTAAAACTTGCAAAATGGGTTTAGGTTTCTAATTTATTTAATAGAAAGTAACTAGCAAAATACGTAGTATGCATTATTCGCATTGAACAAAGGTATAAAACTTATAATTGAGATTAGACCCCTTCTCCTAATTTTTTTAAGATTTCATAATATAGATTTTAAGTAAATACACATATTAACGCTTTATGTACAACTTATTTATGCACAATCATGTATATTAAACACTTGCAATTAATACTCTTTTTAAATCACCCTCTCAATAAAAAAAATACAACCATTTTATCACATGGTACAATCTAATCAAGCTACTAATCATCTATTGTTAACATCCAATAACCCAAACAATTAAACACCACCATAAAAACATACCTTATGCAACTTAAAGGACCAGCATGCACAACTTAAAGGACCAGCATGGTTAAAGTCACTCAAATGTAAAATTATCACCATCTATAAAGTTATTGTAACAAAAAACATAAAATTAAAATACATTAATCGCCACAAATTTTATTAGAGGGTACCCGTCGCCGTATCGCGCGGGTACCTTGCAAGTCTTATATAATAGAGGAATACCTCTTCCTTCATTAATTTTCTTAAAATTCAGCAATACAAGTAAGAAAGCTAAAATTACAATATGTCATAACATATTTAAAACTGAAAATTAAATGTTATAACATATTTGAAACTAAAAGCTAAACAATACAAGTAATGAAGCTAAAAATACAACATGTTTTTCTCATGCACATAAAACACTCATTTAGTGATAAATACGAGTATTAAAATACATAGTACAAGTCATGCAAACTGCTAATTTAATGATACTTAAAAAAAATCTTTCCACAAACAAAAAAATACAATTAAAATGACACATTATACAAACCAAGCAAGTTACTAAACACAAAAAACAAACAAACAATTATACATATTTCTTGCAAAGTTTCACTAAAATTTTGTCATTGCTTATAGACCCTAAACGAAAAAACTAATCGGTAAACCTATTGCCAAAATGCAAATGAAATAAATTATTACTCGAAAAAAAATTACAAGGTACACGTAGCTGTATCGCGCGGGGACCTACTACTATATAGACTAAAATACAACGCTGGTCCCTAAACTTGTTGCTGCGCATTGCGATGGGACAAACTTGGGCTTTTTCATCGTCCGGAGTCCCTTTTCCAAGTTTCATACTCTTAACTGGTCCTTTGACCATATTTCCGTCAGTCAACGACGTCAGTTGCCGTTTGCTTTGTCTTTAGTCCAAGGGCACAATTGTCATTTTACCATTGTCCATTAATTAATATTACCGTGTCAGTCCACTTGTTTACCGTGGGCGCTACAGTAAAACCTTGCTAATAAAAGGAAAATTTTATCACCACGCATCCTTTATCTTTCCTATCTACTAAAATCTTATCTTCTTCACCGACGGTAAAATTTGAAAAATGGTGCTGTGTTCATGCAACAGAAGGGTTGTCCTTCGAACCTGCTGGAACAACACGAACCCAGGCATGAGGTTCTATGCCTGTCCAAGACAGGTTGGGACACTTAATTTTATTTCATTTTAAAGTTGGTTTATAGTGGTTTACCTTAAAATGTGTTTATTATAGTAATATCTGTTTTATTATAATTGTGATTTTATACAAGTGGATTTAGTTGGTGTTTATGCTGCAAACATATGCTAACATTTTGATTATCAATTTTAGCCTACGACATGTCCGTTCATTGGGTGGTACGATCCACCCATGCAAAGGAGAGCAAGGGATGTGATCATCTACTTGCAGAGGACAATCTACAGGAATGAGGCGGCATTACAAGAATGCGAAGCCGCCCTCATTTCTGAGACTATGGAGGCGGTCAACGCTGGTGACCGGGCAAACGAGCTAGAGGCTGCTCACCAAGCAGCCTTGGCTGATCTCCTTGTTGAGAAAGAGAAAGTTTGCCGTCTCAGGAACTTTTGTGTCTTGTCTTGGATGGTCATCTTCTTGGTTTTTCTATGGTTCTTTTATAGGGTTTAGAAAGGTACTGGTTTTTGTGTTTTGAATCGGTGGTAGATGGTCTCCAATGTTGATAGTTGTGTTTAAAAAGTTTTAGTGTAGGTTGACTAAGAATAGTCTTTTGGTTTATAATGTTTGGTCCTTGTACAGTGGTAATATATTTCTTTTATGCTTTGGTCCTTATATTGTGCTGCCTTTACTAATAGGTCCTTTGCCCTAAAAATTCATATATCACTTGCCACACAAATACTAGTAAAATGATCCAACTCATAACACAGATACAACTATCAAAGATGGATGAATGATCAGAGATGGATGAACACACACCACTTTTGAGTATCAACATAAACTTGATATGGTGTTGTCCATCCATTTTTGATTCTTCATTCCTGTTTGTGATAATAGAATAACAATATCCAACTCAAAACACAGATCCAAGAAAAACAGATCCAAGAATCATAGACGTATGAAGTCTCAAGGATGGGTGAACCGACACCACTTTTGAGTATCAACATAAACTTGATATGGTGTTGTTCATCCATTTTTGATCCTTCATTCCTGTTTGTGAGAATAGAATAACAGTATCCAACTCAAAACACAGATCCAAGAATCATAGACGTATGAAGTCTCAATGATGGGTGAACAGTAATTGACTTTGTAAAAGTCAACGGTTACTATGCGTATGAACTAGTAACAATATGTAGAAATACACGGTAAAGTGGCAAATCAATACAATAAAAACACAATTTAACCCATAGACTAACATGACATGATTTCATACATAATGCAAATGGATATATTTCCAAATGCATAAAATTTTGTAGTCTACAAAGTTCAGAAACAGACATTGTTTAAACACAGCAAATAATGTTTAAGGGAATACATATTCGATGGAAAACATTGGCTTTCATATGCTTAACCAACATTTTTTTGTGGTGAAGCCAGCTTTGCTGCTATAATCTTAGTCTTAGTCCAAAATTGTTTTTGAGACCCACCAGAAGCGGCATCAACTTGACTTCCAGATTGAGACTGGACCACACTTGGTTGAAAATTACCTTCAGATTGAGCATCAGTTTGACACTGAGGTTTTTCATTTCCTTCAAAGTTGTGACCCGAAACCTTTGCCTTCTTATTTGCTGTAACTTTTGGCTGGGATGAACCTATTTTTTGAGATCTGTGTACTGCCTTGACTTCCTGTTACACCTCCTTGCCCAAGACATGTTTTCTTGTTTTGTCCAGCATTGCCACTCATACGACAAACCACACTCTTACTAGACTGTGACAAGTTACTGGTTTTGTCACTATTATCATTTTCAGTAAAAGCCCTAGTTCTTTTCTTTCGTGGCCTACCTAATTGGTTGAAAATTACCTTCAGATTGAGCATCAGTTTGACACTGAGGTTTTTCATTTCCTTCAAAGTTGTGACCCGAAACCTTTGCCTTCTTATTTGCTGTAACTTTTGGCTGGGATGAACCTATTTTTTTGAGACTGTTGTGTACTGCCTTGACTTTCTGTTACACCTCCTTGCCCAAGATATGTTTTCTTGTTGTGTCCAGCATTGCCACTCATACCACAAACCACACTCTTACTAGACTGTGACAAGTTACTGGTTTTGTCACTATTATCATTTTCAGTAAAAGCCCTAGTTCTTTTCTTTCGTGGCCTACCTAATGGTTTATGAGGTTTAGGTGGAAGAATGATTGTAGGCACTTGTGACTTATTCCAATGTTGATAACCATTTATTGGCTGGATGTGGTGTTTGTAAGTTTCTTCCCAAGTCTTAAGCAAGTAACATGGATGAACCCATGATTCAACAGATCCTACTTGCATTCCATTGAACCTCATACACCGGTGGGTAGCAACAACATGTTTACATGGCATACCTGTAAGCTCTCATCTTCTACATGTACAAGCTCTAGCTTCAACATTCACAAAACACTTATCTCCCCATCCACTGACCTCATACTTATCTCCTTCAACCGGTAAAACGGTGTACTTATAAGCCTCTTTTTTTTATCAAGTCTAACATGAGTCCTGCCTTTGGTGTTAATGGTCCGGCACACTTGTGAATCACATTCACAACATTCACTATTCTTTTCATACAGTATTCTCTAATGTATTCCAAAGCAAGTAATGATGGGTTGTTTCCTACCTCCCAATAGTTTCCCATTGAACACCTCACACATGTTATTAAGTAAGACATCAGAATGAGCCCTCCCTACACATTTATACAACATGTTTGATTTATACAAACAAATGAGGTTACTTAAGTAAACGGGTTTGTCATTTGGGTTACAAAGATTAAAAATGTTACATAAATGAGGGTGGGCACAACGGTTCCCCTTGTCCACATCAGAAAATGTACACGTAGACCTTAAAAACTACTAAGCGTTTTTTGCATTTTTCTCCTTCGGTTAGTTACCGAAAGGTTTTCAATGCTAGTTTTATGGTTTTCTACATGTTTTATACGTATGTAAAATGTGTATAAATAAACAAATCGTTGACCAATGGGTGAGAAAAGCAGATAAAAACGAACTTGGGCGAAAAGGTATAAAACGGACAAACACATAAAAGCGAAAAACGGACAAAAACGTGGTATCTTGTATGAAAACCAAATTTTGAGTTAAGTATAAACGGCGTTAGGATAAAGGACTTGCAAATGGGTTTTGCACGGAAAAAACTAACGCAACTTACTCAATGCAAACAAAGATGCCTCAAGCATGGGCGCTAAACCTCTTGTTGGAATGCGGCTGCCTCAAATTGTTGCCGCCGCACATCTCCACAACTGTTCCTTGTATGCTTTAGCATTCCATTGCAATTTCATATTATCATGGATGTGCTTCAAACAATATCGTGTTCAAAGACTAGGGAATACTGCTACTAATGCTGGAATGATACCCTACACAAATAAACATCAATTCATTACTAATAAAACTTGCATTTATCGAAAATACAAGTGAATCTAATCAACTAAATGGTAACATCACCTTTTGCTTGTCGCTGATAAAAGTGTAGTTTGAGTTTGGTTGCAAGTCAAGATCACCTCTTAGACATTCAAGAAACCAAATCCATGAGTCTTTGCTTTCACTTCGCAACCGCGTAGGCTAAAGGGTATATTCCATTGTTGTTGTCTATACCGACTCGTAAGAAGTCGGACAGAAAAGGACCCTCATAAAAGCACCATCTAACCCCAACAACTCTCTTTGACAAGCTTTATATCCTTCCTTCAAAGCACCTAAGCATACATACATTCTCTTGAAAACTCGGTTGGACTTGTTGCATCTGCAGCTTTGTACACTTATCCTAACTATTGTATCTGGGTTTATTTTCTGCAACTCTTCAACATCGTCTCGTAAAAGGGTGTATTGTTGCTTATGATCACCCCTAATCTCATTTTCTGCCTTGTTTTTTTACTCTTAATGCCTTTTTCATAAACACCTGAACTTCAAACTGCTTTCGAGTGATCTTGAAATTGATTGGAATATCTTGATTGACTTGAACTTGGTCAACTATTTGCTTCGAAAGAAACTTGTAGTCACAAGCTTTAATCTCTCTTGATTGCAAACATTTGTGTTCATCCATGAAAGTTCGAACAATCCATACATCTTTAGCTGTATTTTTGGCTACATACAACAACCATAGGCAATCTGTTGCTTGATCCTTGAGTGATAGGGCCAGTTTTCCTCTTTTTGGGGCTTTTCCTAGCCCAACACCTTCGATTATTTCACAAACAGGTATTTTTCCAAGACACCTAACCCTAATTCTCTGTTTGTCATTCTTAATGAGTTGCAATTTCCTCCTAGTCTTTATTGAAAGCAGGTAGATCCTATCTTTCACTTCTTTTGCAGTTACAAAAGTTTGACCACAGAAAAAATATATTTCGTCCTCTATTTGTGCTGCCTCACTTAACTTTTGTTTCTTGCATGCCCTCATTTTTTTTCTTCCTAATAACATACTCATCCTCATTCTCAGAACCACTTGCAAAATCATTATCATCTAACAAATCCAACTCACTTTTCTTAAAAAAATCATCTGGTATCTGGCTGGAGGTATCTGGCTGGAGGTACCTATATATGATAACTCTGTAGTCTCAGTCACTTTGAACAGATTAACATCAAAATCAGGCTCCTCAAAAGTATTAGCCTCATCGACAACTGTGTTTCCATCACGATTGTTCTCAATATCATCATCATCACTCATATAACTATCTCTGTCACTCACATTGTCATCACTTAAAGCTTCATCGATTTCACATACCTATACATATTTACCTTTTTGGATATGCTCCACAGGATTACATATTTCCTCCTCATGATGACCTAACTCTTGATCATTTTGACATACCTCTTCAGGACTATCTATTTGGATATGCTCAACATGTTTATCTATATGCTGGTTGACATCACCTACAACATCTTCAGTCTGACAGACCTCTACAGATGAAAACAAGGGTTCTGGCATCTGACTAGATTGTACCAAAGTATTGACTTCCAAAGGTTGATGTGTAACCTGACATATATCCTCTATCACATATTTATTAACAATGTTTTCTAAGAACAATTTGTTTGAGTAATATGGAACAATAGCAAGAGCTACCTTTTTCTTTGTTGCATCAACATCAGCAATAACTGTCCTAATTGACTTTGGTGACATTTGATCAACATCCAATGTTGTCTTACCATTTTCAACATAAACCTCTATCATCTTATGGTCATCAACAAGATCTTTCAATATTTCTAAATTAGCACTCTCACTTAAGCTATACAAACCATCATCTAAATTACTACCAGGCTTAACAAAGTAATAGTAATTTTTTGAACCAAGCTCATAACCCAATTCGTACATAAGAACATCCAACTCTTCGACTGACACACTATCAACATCAACCAAATCAACTAAATTTTCCATACCTCCAACGTAGATTCTACAAGGCCAGTATTTAAAGAAACCGTTGTGATGAACCCTCATGCTAAACATATTAGATCTACCACCTGAAAACATGTCAATATATGTTTAGGGCAATCTAAAAACTTATAACAACTCGTAAATTTCCTCCATGTTTTCGTGACTATATATATATTTTTTTCTCTTTTCTTTCGATCCATTATCGCGACAAGTACGAGTTATATTGGCAAATGCACCGTAAACGTGAATTAAAAACTCAAAATGCACCGTTGCGACCCGATCGAGTTTACCTTGACCTTGATAAAAAAAATTAATTTATAAACTATATATAATAAACTTTTTTTTATTAATGCCGGGCCTCATGATCCAACCCGACCCACTCTTAATTCTTTCATTTGGGCCTCGTATACTAGCCGGTCCAACCCAACTCTTTTCTCACATTGGGCCTAGCCCGCTCCCACTCAAGCCCAACACAACTCATAAATTGTGATAGCTAAATGCTTATGCAAAGCGAATGTTTTGTTATTTATTTATTTTTCTTCTTTGTCTTCTGTGAACACCTCGAGACCCCACCCAAGCCTAAGTAAAACGCATCACAAATATATTTATGTTTTGTAGCAAATGTTGGCTAGCAACTTGTGCTATGTCTTATTTCTTTTCTTTCGTTCTCTGACCCCAAGTACATTTTTATATATTTTGATAACTCATGAATTGGCAAGTAGACTTAGGTACTAGCATCTCATTTCTGTGACAATGCACGAGCAAGCAAAATCACAACTTGGTCTTCATGTATTTCATGCGTGCGTGCGTGTGTGTTCAAGAGAGGAGACCAAAGAGCTAGTTCTAGCCACCCTACTAACAAGTTATTATAGCCAAAACCCATTGACTAGCTCTTGACTTCTTTAACCAAAGGAAACTATGTTCCCTCCATGCTTCTTTTGACAAGACCACTCTAAATCATGCCCCAAAATTCTGCCACAGTCGAGCATGCTCAAGAAATGTCACTTTCCTTCCATCTTGGAACTAGGAGTAGCATGCTTAAATTATTAGAGAAGCCATACCTATCTTCTACTATAAAATCCTACTCCCTCATGCCACAACTTACATCTCTCACTCTCAACACAAACCCGTCTACTGCGGAAATTTTGTGCGAGAAAATAAGGAAAACGCAAGGGTTTGTTGATCGTAGTTGGGTATAAAGGTCGAAGAAGTTGCTTGATCACGTTCACATCTACTTAAAATCTCGTCACCACCCTTCCTTTGGGTGTCGTAAGTTTCTTGAACTCACTTCCAATTCATTCTTATAGTACGTATATTTGTTAATGCACCTAGGCCCTTCGGAGGGTCGTGATTCCGTTATCAAACACGTTACTACCATATTTTAGTTTAGTACAAAAAATTTTTCTACATGGCAAGGCGATACAGAAATCCTCAAGGACTTATACGTGTAGGGCACAAACTCACACCATCATGAGCTTGCAGCTATTTTACTAAACCTCTCATACAAAAATGAGTACATTTTTCTTAAAATCTCAAGTCACCTTTAGGGTCGATGCAAACTAAGGCGAAAGAAACCAAGCATACGTTAGCAAAACTCACACCATATGGCTTGAATTTTAAAACCTTCATACCATTTTTCTTAAAATCTCAAGTCAAGTTGCAAACTATTTTGAAAAATAAAACAAACTCACGCCTGCATGAAAAATTTGGCAACATATAACAAAAATGAAACGCACGTAACGGACTATAAATACTAATGGGATGTAAACCATAACACGAAAGACTCGTGGCACACCGGTTGGGATGTTAGACCTCATGCGAGGGGTCTCTAGTTCGAACCTCGCCTATGGCAGTTTTGCCACACCTTTTTTTGTTATTCTTTTAAAACTTTCACACTTTGGCACCTTAAGCCCTCCCTATTTGTATCACTTGCCAATTTACTTAGAACATTTATAAAGATGAAAACTTATATTAAAATTTTACATTTTCAAACCACCAACTTTAACCAATATAACATTTCCTAAAAACTTTTACAAGTTTTAAAATGTATACTAATATTTACAACTTCAATCCTTAAGTTTGATGCATTTGACACTTTTCATCCTAAATTTTTTATAAGTTTAGTAAACCTATATATGTTACTCCTTTCTCATTAAATAAAGAGAAAAGTACAAAAATAAGCCAAAATCTTTTTTGAAGTCCCCTTTGTGGTCAAGTTTTAACCCAATGTCCAAAATGGTCATGCGCAACCACTCGACTCCGCAGCTCCACCCAAAATTCGCCACGTGTCCAAATGAAAGTACACTTTTTGTACTTTTTTTTTATTATTTGTACTTTTTGTATTTTCATTGGGACACGTGGCGAATTTTGGGTGGAGCTGCGGAGTCGAGTGGTTGCGCAGGGCTGAATTTTGGGTGGAGCTGCGAGTGGTTGCGCATGACCATTTTGGACATTAAGTTAAAAAGTGACCACAAAGGGGACTTCAAAAAAGATTTTGGTTTATTTTTGTACTTTTCTCTTAAATAAATATGTTTTATATAACGACTTTATAAAGACAATTATTTTGACGACATAGTGTTCATAACGAAAAGTATTACGTCAATAACTAACTAAATCGATAATAAATAATTATAAGTATATAATTATACGAAATCGTTATCCAATATCGACACACCTTAAAAAGGAAATAAACCATACGTTATCATTATTCTGAGACTTGCCATCTCATTCTTAGGTCCGGGTTGGAGCCGCTATTATATCACACTTAATCTCTTTGTGCTTATCACTATTCCCTGAGGTGAGTATTCACAGCTCCCCTTTTTCCCGCTTTACTTATTTGGGGTGAAATGCATGAACATAAACTTAAATTGTTTTCTTTGAACTTGCTGATATATTTTGAACCATTTGACTTATATTGAACTTTCTTTTCACTTGATTTGAACTATTTAATATATTTTGAACCCTTAGACTCTTAAACTTAATTATGAACTTATAACTTGTTTGAACCTCATGGACTGTACGTCCTTAACCTAAAGTCTCCCATGTTCGGAGCAATGCCGAGTCTCCCATGTTCGGAGCAGTCATTAATTGATAGTATATAATAGTTGTTATGATGTACTGTTCGTACATTCGCATTGTTAGTCCCCTATTGGTTTGCAGTTCGCACTCCAATTATACGTATCGTTCGTACGGCTCCCTTGTGCGGAGCAGTAGGTAGTATGGATAACGCTATTAGAGGTCGGCCAACCTCTCGTTCCCCTATCTACGGAATGCATATTATTTATTTTAGGGGCTTTGCCGCATACTTTATTATATACGAGGCGTTATTGTTATAAATTGTCATGACCATATGTGCATTGACTACCAGACTTACTACTTAAATATGGAAATGTATGTGAACTCATATGTTACAAGTCTTGTATGGGCGGGATTTGTAACATAGTGAGTTGACAGGACATTTGCCAGGCAGACTTTCTCAAATGGTTTTTCAGACTACATAAAACCTGTGTACTCACCAACTATTTTCATAGTTGACCCGTTTTTCTCATGCATTTCAGGTGATCGTTGGTAATCTTATTTTACGGAGATTTTAAATAAAGGAGTCATCATAAGTTGTCCGGTTTATCATGTAGTAACATGTTATCTTTTGGGAAGTCAAACTTTATGTTTCAATAGCCAATGTCGGCTAGAACCTTATTGTAATGTTGTACTATTTCGTTAAATTTAAATTATGGTGTTGTGCTATATCTCTTTGCGCTGCATATTGATTATGTTGCACCTCGCGTTTCCGCCTCTGGCGGGGTGTGACAAAACTTAATTGGCCAACAATAAATACCCCAATTAGAAATTCCAATGACTATAATAAAAAAAAACAGTACCGTATTTCTTCTTAGCAGAGTCGTGCAGGACGGTATCATCAACTGGATAACTTGGATGTCTTCTTACTTTCCATAGAGTAAAGTCCATGTTTCGGTTTTATGATTGATAAACAGGGGTTTTGTGACATGCAATTAGGGTTTGTGAATTCTGATAATTCTTGTAACGAAAGTTCTGGGACAAAAAATATTACAGACTATGTGTTTATGGGGCGGGAAGAGGGTTACATTACATGTGGCAATAATTAAGAAATTTTTAATTGAAATAAGGAAATGACAATTGTGCCCTTGGACTAAAGATAAATCAAACAGCAACTGACGTCTTTGACTAACGGAAATATGGTCAAAGGACTAGTTAAGAGTATGAAACTTGGAAAAGGGACTCCGGACGGTGAAAAAGCCCAAGTTTGTCCCATCGCGATGCGCAGCAACAAGTTTAGGGACCAACGGTGTATTTTAGTCTAGTATATATTTGGACAAGAAATGTTTGTATGATTAAATCTTAGATTAATCCCCCATTTAGATCAAACCAAATGAATGGTGAGGATTTTAGTAAGAACCAAAATAAGAGTAATCAAAATAATTTGGTCAAATGTTTTTAAAATGTATCATAGTTACCACCATTTGCTTTTGTGAGTAGGGAACAAAATTTTTTGCTTTTGTGGGTACTTTTCTTTCAAATTCTTTTTTTTTTTTTTTTTTTTTGTATTTTGTGAACTTTTTGGACATTTTTTCCCCTCTTAGCTAATAGAAAAAAAAATCCGAATGGCAAAAATGTCACATAGTACCCTAAAAAAGATGAATTTGAAATAAAAGTATCCACAAAACCAAAAAAATTTGTTCGCTACCCACAAAAGCAAATTTTGGCAAATATGATACCTTATAAAAACATTTGCCCAAATAACTTTTCTCTAGGGATGAGCATTTCGACCCGAATCGGAACCTTACCGACGGTACCGGGACTACGAAATAAGGTGAAAAAAAAAATCGAGACCACTAATTCGGTACGGGACCGGTACCAAATCGGGAAATTCAAAAAAAAAACGGGGAAAACCCGATTTCCCGTTACCGGTACCGATCCCGGTACCGGTATCCGAATCCCGTTCGGTACGGTACCGGTACCACTAATTTATGCTCGGGATAAAATCGATACCACTAATTCGGTACGGGATCGATACGGGACTGGTACCGTGCTCATCCCTACTTTTCTCTATTAGGAAGACATGTAATCGTCGAGAAGACCAAAATTCCATCTATTTTTCATGAACAGAACACCATGGACTTTGCAGTGTGATCAAGATGGAAGGCAGATTGTGTTATATTGGTTGAGACGAAAAGTTACTGGCGATTGCTGGTAGCTCTCGCCAGAAGAAACAATATTATTATCAACCTAATCATGTTCAGTGTGTTTGTACAAATTTTTGGTTTCTTAAGTTTCTAATAAAAAATGAGAATTTGAATCAGTTTTCCTTAACCTTTTTATTCTCTTATTCAATGTCATTGTTGTAATACATCTAAAGCAGACAATTCAAATATGGGGTTGATACTCACAAGTCACACCACATTTTTTGCATTACAGTATTGTACGGTACAAACTGTAATGCACAAAATGTGATGCATGCATCAAAAGATGTGGTGTAAGTATCAATTCTCATTCAAATAGTGACCTTAAAAAGATTCCCGGGGGCAAAAAGGTAAATGCACACCAGAGAATGAGCATTGCACTAGCGTAAACATAAACCTGTAATAAAAACGCTAAACAAGAAAGTTGCTAATCAATTAACATTTTAGATGTGAAAACGAAATACCTTGGTTCATCGGTGCTTGTGGAAAAGCTCAAGTCTCTTTGGAGAGAATATCACTGATTCCTTCAATGTGTCAGTTTGATCGAGCCATAAGAGTTTATTAAATTTTGCAGTGCAGCTAAAAAATGAGAGGTATTTTTACACCATGATGAATGTTTTGTACATTAAGAAACTCTGATGGGAACTCATTCAGGTGAAATTACATTATCTAGATAAAACTACATGAATACTCAACTGAAAACACAAAAGATAAGCAATCAAAAGCCGACCAGATCTTCAACAAAATGCATATATCAAGATTTCAACGACAAATAAAAATACGATTAAATATACATTTTGGAAGGCTGAATGCGAGAAACAATATGAACAACTTATATACATCACAAACAAAAAATGGACCATGTAAAGGCTTTCTACTTTTTAAGATATTAGATAATCTAGTCTTAAATGGAGTTATAAACAGGCAACTGAAATTTAAATCGTCTGATCGAATTTGAATTAGATTATATTTGTATGTTCATTGTTCTTTTTATGCCTAGAATTCACAGCTTCACCACTTCAGGTATATTCACCGGGTAGTGATCAACACAATCCTCCCACGGTCCTCCAGCCACCGGCGTTTTGACACTCCTGTTACACCTCCACACAGCGCTGTTACACTTGAATCCGCTCCCAAGTGCTATTTGCCAAACCCTGTCCCCTCTCTTCATCCTCCCTTTCGACTCTAAGTAACTTAACTCGTACCACAATGAAGACGAAGAAGTGTTTCCAAACCTATGTAAAGTCATTCTTGACGGCTCAATATGCTCATCAGATAACCCCAAATTCTTCTGCATCTCATTAATAACAGCCCTACCACCCGCGTGTATGCAAAAATGTTCAAACGCTTGTGTAAAGTCTGGTATGTATGGTTTCCATTTTTGTTTGAATATTTTGGTACCGATTAGGTTTAATACATATAGGAGCTGTTCAGATACCGGTAATACCGATGGACCGATTCTCATTATGTTTGTTTTCAAAGCTCTTCCTGCGATTACGGATAGGTTTTTGGATAATCTGATACCTAATTTTCCTTCGTGATCTTCGATTTGGTGAATGGATTTGTAAGATTCTTCATGAGATCCAGTGTGTGTTCGGACGATGTTAACGAGTTTGTACTTGGCGTTATAATGTTCATGTCGTTTGTTCGATAAGAAGATCGCGGCCCCGCCTAATCTGAACAAGCAATTGGGAAGCAGCATTGATCGATCATTTCCTTCGTAGTAATTTGGAGTAATAATCTCGGTACTAATCACAACCGCGTTAGAATTCGGATGATTGTTAAGTAAACTTCTTGCTAAATCGATCGCAATTAATCCTGCACTACATCCCATACCGGACAAATTATAACACTTAACATTATTCCTCATCTTATACTTATTCATCACCATTGATACCAATGATGGTACCGGTGAAAACACGCTGCAATTCACTATCAATATGTCAACATCTTTTGGTTTCAGATTTGTTTTCTTGAATAAGGAATCAACTATCGAAAAAATCACAAGTTCAGTTTCAACTCTAGAGTCATCAATTGTGGTTTTAGGTGGCATGTAATGAAAACCTGGTGCCAAACATGTCTCCTCACTTAATCCAGAACGTTCTAGAATCCGCATCTGGAATTCAACACTTTTTGGGTTGTTTTTTAGGTATCTTTTTGAGGATTCCATGAAGAATGAGAACGATGATCGTAATGCTTTTGGTGGATTGTAGCAGATGTAATCGACGAGGTAGATGGTGTTATGTTTTGAGATGAAGTAAACGGTGAAAATGAAGATGATTGTGAAGAAGGATAATAATATCTGAATGGGGCTGAGGTGGAGGAGGCAAGCGGCAGTGATGGCGACAATAGGGATGAGGATGACCGGAAAGATATGGTCGATAAGGCACCGGTAGGCAAGTTTGACATGATTCAGCCCAAGGGCGGGGAAAGTAAAAGATAACATAATTTAAACAATGGTTTTGGTGACTATACGATTTAATGAAGAAAAAAAAGTAGTCATGTAATGGAAATCCTAGTTTTGTCTACAAACCATAAACTCCTTGTTCCTCACGTATCTAAAACATGCAAATAGTGTTTTATACAATTGCTTTTGTTGTCTAACATTGTTATAATGTTAAATCTTTAAGCTATTGTAACATATTAACGTCATATTATTCGATGTTGAAATGAAACTCCTACCTATACATGACAGATAAATTACTAATATACGAAGCAAAGGGTGCTACAAAGATACAAGTAGTGGTTTAAACGATTTAGATTCAGAGCTTGATGGATACCAGTTGGTATATCCAAAAATCGGTAGATTTTTAAAAACAGATAGGTGTAGATGACATTACTTAGATACAGCTTAATGATATTCTTTTAGTTGATAAATAAGGATATCTATTAGCATTATAACGCCCAATACACTCGAGAAACCATATGACAGAAGTCCATGTCAAGTTAAACTGAAATGACTACATATCAAACTTACAGGACATTCGAACAAAAAAAAGAATTTAACAATGTTATAAATGGTTTAGAGCATTTTCGAGCTAGTTAATATTTGCTGTTTTAGCTAAAATGAATTGCTATTCTATCAAAGCTTCAAGAAAGTTGAATACTGTAGTAACGCAAAGATAAAGAATGTAATTTCTATTATGATTCTCATTTGTATATTCCTGGTAAAAATGAATTCTGCAAAAAGCCTGAAATCAAAATCAAGAGACAACCTACCAGAATACGCAAAATCGAGATCTCTTTCAATTGTTAGAAACTTAAGTTCGAGACAGAGAGTCAACTATAACAGTACAACACCATGTATATTTATCCATTTTGATCCTCAATACTTGATCTCAGATCATAAACACTCACAAAAACAAACACCCTATAACAGACAATGAAAGCAAATGATATAATAGCCCTCTTCAATTCTACTTTAATTCTGATCAACGGCTAAAAGGAAAGAAAAAACATCCTAGTTTAACTACAGTATCAAATCTGCTTCTTTCCAAATGCAACTGTCGACTGTTTCCACAAAATCCACTGCTTCCAGTTTGAGTAAACCGCAACCAAAACAAACTGAGAGAAGCAAAGCAGCATAATGATGGCTTCCAAGAGGTAAGGATACTTTTTTGGAGGGTTTACAGTCAAGTAAATTACATGAAGAACAAAAGATAGGAGTAGAACAAATATTATAATAAACGAGGTCAAATGAGACGAAAAACGAGTCTTCGGTGTGTCGGGTTTTCCATTGGGGGCATAGTAAACAAAGATGAAGATACCATAAAGAGCGATGTATGGAAGAAGTAATTTGTCGCGAATTAAAAGAGGAAACATAGAGAGTAAAGCGAATTGGGTAAACCACTGAAAAAGGAATGGTTCTTCTAAGGCTAAGATGGTTGCTGGCAAGAGAGGCAGAAGAATAGACTTCTCGTGCACTGTAATTACAAAAAACCAATACATAATTACTACAAAGATTTACTGCTAACAAGACTATTCAACATAACATACATATGTGGCAAGTAGCATTTCCAGTATAATAAGTTACAGATTATACTATATAAAAGCAGCTATTTACTGGAAATATATACGACTAGGGATGAGCATTTCGACCCGAATCCCGAAACCGAACCGTACCGGAACTGTACCGATTCCCGATATACGGTACGGTACCGGGACTACGAAATAAGGTGAAAAAAAAATCGGGACCACTAATTCGGTACGGGACCGGTACCAAATCGGGAAATTCCCGAAAAATAATTGGGAAAACCCGATTTCCCGGTACCAGTACTGGTACCGGTATCCAAATCCCGTTCGGTACGGTACCGGTACCACTAATTTATGCTCAGGATAAAATCGGTACAACTAATTCGGTACGGGACTCGTACCGTGCTCATCCCTATATATACCCTATATACTTGCAGATTATAGTATATAAAAGTAACTATTAATAGAAAAATGTACCCTATATATGTATAATTAACAATAATAAGCATGAATAACACGGAAAAGAAAGTACTTGGCATACCTTGAAATGAGAACAAATAGAATGAGAAAGCACTATTAAGCAGTCCATATAGGAAACCTCGGTTACTTGGCGAACGTATTTGCAGAAACATGGAAGGCAGACATGAAGAAACAGTCATAGTAAGACTTAATAGTTTCAGTGACGGTGTGGTGAATAATCGCTTCCACTTTATAAGAACTGAAGTTGTGCACCAAAAATTAGCCACGTAGTCCTCATATATTCCCCTCTCAAAAGGGGCTAGGCGGGACAGAACCTGCAAACAGCATCTACATGTTAAAAACTAGAAAATCATGGAGCTTTAACCTCAAAAAAATATGCCACCATCAATTATGTAAGAAAAGGATGACAACAACAATACCTAATCCCGCCAGGGCGAGGTATGGGAATTACTTTGATTTAATTATTAGAAGTTTTTTGTACCTCCAAAACTGCAACTTTGGATTGAAGATATGGCAACCAAACAAGACCAAATGTTCCTATAACAACCATGCCCAGCTTTGACACCTCGAGAAGTGGATTTTGACGCTTTAGGCATTTACCCAATAGATGACTGAAAAAGGCAGGCGCATAATAAGCACTCATCTGTACAAAGATACATTAACATAAATAAATGATGTCCAGTCATAAAGTAGAAAAAAATTGTCTAACTAAACATGTTTAAACATATAATTAAAAGCACCTGTTTGTGGTTGAGGGCGAGACTAAATAAGAACGAAGCAACAAGATCTTTGTCACACAGTACAGCAGCAACAGCACCAAGAGCAAGTCCTAAGCTTATGCAATTATACTGCAATTGAGAATAAATACATGATAAAACGAGGCATTATTTTAAAATGTAAACAAAGAATATAAGTTCGTCAAAGAAAGATAGTGATAGAAATTTGTGTACATGCCTGAAAATGACCATGATCAATGAGGATGAGGCATGGGTTAAGTAGAATCATTGCGACATGCCATGCTAAGTTACTTTTATGCCCTTTTGATTGGTCTCTATAGACTACAATAAACCATAGAGCTGCAGGAAAGAATATGAGGACATCAGAGGTTAAAACTGTCCACCTCATTAGCAGTTTTCTGCAGGAAGAAGATATAGCAAAGTTGGAAATTTGTGTGCAACGATTTCAGTTAAGATGTCTATATTTATTTAGGGTGTGTTTGGATATGCAGTTTGGAAGTGACTATATCACATTCAGCAAGCAGAATCAACTAACTGTTCATAGTGCTTGGTTATGTTATTGGTGTTTAAAGCTCTAATAATTATAAAAATCAGATGCTTGAGTGTTTGAAAAATCCGATTATTTAATTACAGTAATTAATAAATAAAACGACCAAAAGAAACATTATTGTGAAATAAGGAGAGGTTTCGTTAAATGAAGGAAATAGTCTCATATTATGTTTAAAAAGAGATAAGTAAAATGACTTTACCCTTAAAAACCAGTTTTGTTGCAGTTGGTATACAAAAGATTATTAATACGCGTAAATAACTTTTCCATCCTAAAACACAAAACTGATTTGCAATTAATGGATTAGTAAATTCCAAAATATAAATCCAAGCACCCCTTAACACGTCTATGATGTTGGTCATCCTTCCAAGACAACTACAACAACTAGCGGCTATAAAATTATATCAAATAAGAAAAATAAATTACCCAAAATAGGATTCATGGCCACGTGAAGTGTAAAGCGCAACGGAATCCGGATGGAAGAATCTTAACACAAGACCATGAACATAACTCTGATACGCTGTAAGTGGAGGGTAGTCAAGTCCCCAATATCTAAGATCATTTTTAGTGCTATTGTGATACCATTCGCCAACGGGAAGACTGGTAGTAATCTCCATCCAATGTCTTTGTGCTTCAAAATCTCCATACTTGGGCGGATCACCCGCTCCAGAATACGGGTGCAAAGATACAGCAAGTCGAACAAGAATTACAAATAGACTAATACAAATAAATGGAGCTGAAATACCCGACCACCACGGAGTACCATTTTCGTTAACCTCTGCCTTTTTTACTGCTGCTTTTGCCATTTACTTATCTCCTTTTGATAGAAGATCCTGGTTCAAGACCAACCTCAAAAGATATCAACAGCATGCTCCAACCCATTTGGTTTGTTTGTGATGCATCATTACTATGAGTTGACTTTTATTTACAAATACATTACGAGTACGTTGTAACTGATTAGTAACTAATTTACCGATCTAAACATTATATATATACATAAAGATGATGCTGAAGATAATGATGAATGAAGAGGACGAGGAGGGAGATACCTGTTAGTAGATGTTGCCGGCCGGAGAATTGGGATGGTTAGTCAGTCAAATGATTGGTAACACGAGTCAATAAGCTGTTAAGATCCAACTCACACCATGTGGCGAAAATTCAAAGTTAAGCTTTCCAAAGCTCAGGAAAATAGGGGTGTTAACGGATGGAATCGAATAAAAAAAAATTGAACCGAATTCATAACATAATCGAATTGGTCAAAACCGAAATGAACCGAACTAAATATTTCGTTATCCGTTTTGATATGGTTTTGGTAAATAAAAACCGAAAACTGAATTGATATAAATACATATTTTTTTTATGTATTTGTATAAAGAAAAAAAATTATTAAGACTCTATTTTTATATAAATATAACATTATTTAAGCTTAAAAAAATATTGTGCTACATAATTAAAATTATGTAATTCGGGTTATTCGGTTTGGTTTAATCAAATTTAAATTCAGTTTGGTTCGGTTTTTGGTTTGACTCAAAAAATAATTTAACCAAACCAACCAAACCGAATAACCCGATAACCGAACAAATGAACACCCCTACTTGAAAATGATATTATTTGTGGGCCTACTTTTTTATTAATGGATCATGTATAGGAGGCTAGTCAGTATTAAATTTTTTACTTTAACGTCACTCATTTATCAAAACTAATTTATAGGCCTCTTATTTATAGGTTGCTTTCGTTTATACCAATTTTGGATTATTTTATCTCGAAATTTTTTGAAACAACGAGAATAAAACTAAATATATCATATTAAAACAGCAAAAACGAGTATTGAAACGTAAAATATCATTTTTAGCCATGATTTATGTGCAACTCTAGTTAGTTGAAAGTGAATTAAGATAATTTGACTAATGTTTTAGGTATAAATTGTTAATTTTATTGTGTTGATATGTTAAAGTTAGTTTTATTCTTGAAATTGTATAAAATTATAAATATTCGGTAAGAGTTTGAACGAATGTTGGTATAAAAGAAAACAAACACATTTTTTGGTGACTCTAAGTTAGTTTAGAAAAATAGATGACCTAAAAATAAAATGTTTAATAATTGAGCTGACTTTGGATACATAATCCCTTTTATTATTCTCACGTGTTAATTTTGTGTGAAACGCAATATGCATCAACCATTTTATGTATGTAGTTAAGAAGATTTGAGAGTGAATGAAAGTAAAAGAAAATGAAATAAAAAAGAAAAGCTTGTGTTTTCTAGTATCACTTAAAAAAAATGATTTTGTTGATTTTGAATAAAAAAAATTATCCTAAAATTGAGCTAATAATGCTTACTTTCTATTTTGTTTACTTTTTCTTGCTAAAAAAAACTTGAAAACTGAGCATAAGAGAAAGAGTAATATAGCGGTACGCCGACACTCCTTGTGTTTGTGTGTGTTTTTCTAAGAAGGAATTTTTTAAATGACTATTATTGAAGAACGATTGCCAAAATAGACCATCGGAAGTAGTGTTACATAAATCGACCAAGCGAGCAAAGTGAGGGGTGATCAAGGGTTTGCTCGTTATGTGCGTTGTCTTTTAGCACCCGAATCTTTTTTTTCTTTTAAAACCGGTTTGCTCGTTATATCTGTTGTATTTTAGTACCCATATCGGCGAGAAAAGATGTGGCGAGGAAGAGGAGTTTGATAGCTGAAAATTAATGTCTTATAAATCAATTGATAAAAGCTAACATATCATCAAATGGAAGCTTAAAAATGTAATACACGTATATGTAAGTTGGCTCCACTTTTTGTCATATGTCTTCAATAATTAAATATGTACTACACGTATATGGAAGTTGGATCCACATTTTGTCATATGGGCAAGTAAATGTGTTCTTGTTAAAGTCAACGTGTTTATGTGGAGGTTGAGGCTTGATAAACTTCCAACCTTAGTGAATCTGGATCGGAAAGGCATTGAAGTTGCTTCTCTCTTATGCCTTGTGTGTAAGGAGCATGTGGAGAGTGTTGACCATCTTTTCTTCTCGTGTCGGATGACACGAGACCTTTGGGGCTTATTGGCTAGATGGTGTGATTTGGATATTCCGGATATCTCCAATATTGAGGAGTGGTATACGTGGTTAGGTGTTGCTCATGTGTCGAAGAACGCGAAGCTTATTCTTGAAGGGGTTGCTGCTACGATGATGTGGTCAATATGGAATTTTCGTAATGATTGGATCTTTTCAATGACTAAGCCTAAGAAGGCGAATATATGGGATTCTATTGTTCATCTTTTGTTTTTGTGGATTTCATCTAAAAATCCTAAGTTTAGGTTTTGGATAGGATGGTTAGGAAATCCTATTGACAACTCTTTCTCTTTGTAATTCTTGGTTTTCTAGTTTTTGTATAATGTCGTCGTTCTAAAAAAATGATAGCAAGAATTAGTGTCTCGTTGGGTTTTTTGTCTTAGCACGGGATAGATATTGTTATCTTTTCAAAATGGCGAGCAAAGGGGGCGAGCAAATGATAACGAATGTGTGTTTGCTCGCTGCCCTTTTTGTCATTTAGCATCCAGTCCTTTCCTTTTTGTTGAAAATGACGAGCAAGAATAAGGGCAAGCAAAATGATTTTCTCTGAGTGTCGTATTTTGTAAAGCCGTTTTAAAAGGTTTATTTTTATAAATGAGGGTGGGAAGTGGTTTTTGTAGTAATTGAACTTTTTTCTAATTATACTTTTTTTTATATTAAAAATGGTGTATTTGTGTTGTATTTTGGCTTATGTTATAAGAGATGATGTTTTCAGGCATTTTATTGATTAAGTTGTCTTAAAAGAAAAGAGTGATGAGATATATAAAACTCAACACTAATTGAGTTTGTCTTAAGCATGACACCCTTTGCTCTGATAAGTAACACGAAACAAGTTGAGTAGTGATTTATTCAATATTGACTTAAAAAATACTAGAAAACTCGTTTGTAATTGAGTCGAGCTCAATCTTGAGCTACTCAAGTAAGATCTTGAGTCAAGTTCGAGTTTCTGAATACTTAGCTTGTGAAACTCGCAAATCAAATCAATCTTAAGTTCAATTATAATTTACTCTTTTATTTGCATGTAATTAAGCAGTTATTACCATCACATAAAGTACTATATATATTAAGGATGGCGATCAAATAAAAAGTAAGAGATATGTAAAAGGTGTAAAAAACTATCTCAGCCGTCCGATCCAAAAACCAACCTCGATGGAATATTTAGTTGGTGACAATTTCACATCATTTATTTCATTCTCACTTTTCTCTTTCCTCTTCTCACAACCACAACTCCCAATACCATATCTAGATCTATCAATTTTCATTTAATTTTTCAATATTCAACTTCTTTAATTTTGAAGAAAGAAACAAGTATATTTATAGATCTTTGTTTTGATTTTACAAACAACCATTTCTCATCACAAATCAACTGACGAACAATGACAATTATGAGGATTTAATTTGATAGTGATGATGAACAATGATGAGTATTTGACTATCTTGTTCATCATCTATTAATTACATAGAATACGAACAGACAGACAATCTTGTTCATCATTTCAAAATTTTGTTCATCAGTTAAGAATGTCTTGTTCATCATTCCAAATTTTTGTTCATCAGTTACGACAGTCTTGTTTATCATTCCGAAATTGTATTCATGAGTTATAGCTTGTTCATCAATCTAATAAGCAAATCATAACCTTTTAAAAATGAAAATTTCCTTACATGATACAAATATTTTGATTTTGTTCGTCATACAACTATCTTGTTCATTCATCATTTTGAGTTGAAGATAAACGTTGTTCATCAATAAAGAGAGTTGTTCAACAATAAAAATGGTTATTCATTAGTAAAAAACAAAAGTTGTTCATTAATAAAAAGAAAATGAATGAGGGTTGGAAAAAGAGAAAAAAAAAATGGAAGAAGGGGAGATGAAAAGGTGTTTTGACAAACCGTCGGTGAATGAGGAGTGAATGAAGACATGTGTCACTCACATATTGCTTTCTATACTTTTAATAAATTTGAGACTTTTCATACGATCTCCACCCTATATACTAATACTATATATACCAAGCGAGTTAATGGAGCTAAAACGACAAGACTTTATTGCCTTCAAGTTTGGTATTTAGGCTCAATCAAGCTCAAGTTATAAAACACAAGTCGAGCTTGAAGTTTCAAATCAATAGAGTTTTACTCCCGGAATTTTGTAGTCAAGTCGATGATAGTACTCGACTTGATTTACCCCTTAGTTGTATGTAAAGTAATTAAATTATTTGGATCATTCCCTTTCTTTATGTGTCTATTATTTAAAGGTATAACAAATTAAATTATAATTATTATTTTTATCATGATATCTAACTTAAACCTATTATAATGAGTTAGATTAATTTTTCTAACAAAATAATATTTGTGTTGATCTTATAGCATATGTTTGTAAAAACATCTTATTTCAACACTATTTTCAAAGTTTTGAAAGTAATTTCCCAAAATAATATTGTAAGAAAAGAAGAGAAAGTGACAAAAATAAACGGAAGAGAAGATGAAATGAAAGAAATTTAACTTTTATTTTGTGTTCGTTAGAAAGTATTGAAAAGAGAGGAAGAAAAAATTATGTTTTCATGTTCAAAATAATAATAATAATAATAATAATAAATTTAGAAAAAAAAAAAAAAAAAACCCTTAAAAAAATTGATTTTTTATGCATAACCTTTGTTGTATAAAATTGTTTTATATGTTAAGGGGTTTAAATCATTTTACTAAGTATAAGTTTTCTTATGTTAGGGGATTTAATTCGTTTTACTAAGTGTAAGTTTTGTTATTTACTTTCTCTTCAAATCATCCCACTTTTTGGAAGAAGATTTTGGAGAGAAAATGAACCAAATTTCCTCTCCATATTTTTTTTCTTCTCTCCTTAAATATAACTCGGGAACGCAGTTAGTGTGCCAGTGTGACCAATATTTCGAAAAAATCGTTACAAAACATGTCCAGGATGACAAACAAACACATTGAAACCCGGCAGCAAAACCAAATTTGTTGGTACAAATATATGGATATGAAAGAATAAAAAACAAGCCTCTAACTGTATGAACTAATACACTTGTTTCTTTTGGTCCATCTTTAACTGATTTTACAAGTAGATAAATCCGACTTAATAAATGGTACCACTATAATCCTTTATATTAAGGGTCAATCTTCAGCCTTCGGAAGGCTTTATTTACCCGACAAGTCCTCGTCTTGTTCACGTTCATCTTTCTCGAATGCAGAATTGCTACGAGTTGACCCTTTTTCTTCATTCCCAGATTGAGAAATAGAGTGTTGATCAGAAAAGCTTGCATCGTGTTCAGGTTCATCTTTCACAGATGCATTATCGCCTAGTTCTTCGTTCACGGATTGAGAAGTAGTGTGTTGACCAGAAAAATCCTCTTCTTCTAACCGTTCATCCTTCTCCAGTGAAACATTACTATGAGTCGACTCTTCTTCATTTAAAAACTGAGAAGTAGAGTCTTGACCAGAAAAGTCGTCATCTTGTTCCAATGCAGCTTTACTATGAGTCGACTCTTTTTCTACATTCACAGAGTGTGATGTTGAGTGTTGATCAGAAAAGTCCCCCATTTGTTCAGGTTCATCTTTCTCTAATGTAGCAGTACTGTGAGGTGAAGATTTTTCTTCGTCCACAAATGGAGAACTAGTGCGTAGACCAGAAAGGTCCTCTTCTCTTTCACCTTCATCCTTCTGTGATGCAACATTACTATGAGTTGACTCTTTTTCATCACTCACAAACTGAGAAGTAGAGTCTTGACCAGAAAAGTCCTCATCGGCACTACTATGAGTTGACTCTTTTTCTTCATTCACAAATTCAGAAGTAGAGTGTTGACCAGGGACGTCCTCATCGGCACCGCTTTGAGTTTGCTTTTTCTCTTCGTTCGCAGATGGAGAAGTAGAGGGTTGACCAAAAAAGTCCTCAACTTGTTCATGATCGTCTTTCTCAGATGCACCATTACTATGAGTTGGCTGTTTTTCTTCGTCTACATATTGAGAAGTAGAGTGTTGACCAGAAAAGTCATCGTCAGCACTACTATGAGTTGAAGCTTTTTCTTCATTCCCAGATTGAGAGTCATCTTTATCATGTTCATCCTTCTCTGATGCAACATTACTATGAGTTGACCCTTTTTCATCACTATCAGATTCAGAGGTTGATGAGGATTTCGAACTTTCCTCAGCCATATCAGTTAAAACTTTACTCAATTGGTCTAATATATTCTCATTGGTCACCTCTTCCTCTTCTTCTTCATCTCCATCACCTGATATATTATTCTCTCTGGAATATTCACTTAAATCCACACCCTCACGATTTCTATTACTACCACTTTCTCCAGAGCCTTCATCTTCATAGTCATCCTCATCTTCATCTTCATTATTTTCAGAAACACGGTCTTCATTATTTTCAGAAACACGGTCTTCATTATATTGAAATTTGAAACCATCTGCGAAGGCAGAATACTTTTCCCCTTCTTCATCATCGTCTTCACTCGAGGTTGTGCTTGTGCTTGTGCTCGAGCTTTTGGTCATAGAAGTTGTGTTTTCTTGTAACACATTCTTATCTGAGCTCACATTTTCAGTAGACTTAGGTTCACTTGTTGAGGCAGGAAATGATTGAAAAGTGTCCCAGTCGTCTTCCTCTTCATCTTCTTCTTTGTCATCGTTAGAATCATCACTGACTATGGTGGTGGCTATCGGTGGCGAAATTTGGCGTTTGGTTTCTTCTGTTTGTGATGGCATCTTAATGACCAAAGGTGGCATTTGAGATTTAGTTGGAGTTGAAATCTGATCTTGTGTTACAGAAGCACGGATTATTTCCTGAATGTACAAAAATTGCTTGTCAGCATGGGTGGCAATTTAGCCCCACTTACTTATAAATGGGTTCAATTCGATTATGTTTATCACCTATGGGTCAAACATGTAAACCCAAAGTTGGTATTTTTTCCAAAAATATATACTAATATTGAAATAACGTTAACTTCTGTAATTATGTGTAACACTCATTACTCATTAAAAAAGTGAACTTTTTGTGATACAAGTGTTACAGAACCAAAAAATACCTATTACCCGACTTACCCTTTTGCAACCTAACATCTAAGATAGTAAGTGTTTGGTAAAGACTAGCAGAAAAGGACAGTTATATTTGTGATAATTAAGCAGACAGGATAAAAGCAAAGTGGACACTCAACGTATCAAGTCAACAGAGAAATAGGATAATACAAAAAAGATGACCACCTGAAGTTTTTGCCTCCGTGTAGAAGGCATCGATAATAATGCATCCTTGAAGTAGCCTGCAGAGGTTTGACTTTGAGCAAGTTGAGAAACAAGCCTCACGGAAGCAGTTTTCAATTCTTTGACTTCCTGTTATTAATATGCATAGATGATTAGGCGGATATTGATGGCAAGAAAGACGAAGACAAAATAAAAATCTTGGGCTAGAATGTTTAATATTGAGGATTGCTTACCTGAGAGGAATCATTTTCTGAAGCTAATAGAACCATGACAATTGCTTCAAGAAGCAGGCTCATCAAGCTTGTCTGAGATTCTGCAGCCTTAGACGATGTATGCAAAAGCATCAAGATTTTCAAACAATCTCCAGCAACGGTTAATGCTTCCCTTTTAACGGGTTTCTGTCATAAATAACAATCTCAGGATTTTGAAAAACAAAATTCAAACTATGAGGCATGAGCAGATATGATACCTTCAATGCTTGCTTGATGATCCAAAAAATATCGTTAAGAAGCTCCCCGATAAAGAATGTAATAAATGTGTTACTTTCAGCATCGGAGTCTCGTATCATGCCAGTTAGTGCTTGCAAGGCAGTCGCGTGAACCTGCACGTAATATATCCCAGAAGTCATTTCTATGGTTGTTACTACAAGGGACCGGTTTTAGGTCAAGGTGGAAATTTTGACCCATTTATATATAAATAGGTCAACTGCGGTTATGTATAATTTCTAACTTGTCGAGCGGGTAAAATAATGAGAAAGCTAAAATAAAAATAATGGGTTCAACGGGTTGAAAGTCACCCAAAGTGTATTTTTAATGCATAAAACCTTTCTCAACTGTTTGGTTCGAAAACTATATTATTACCAAACTGTGTGAGTTATGTTGCAATAAAAAATTGAGAATTGGAGAACAAGTGTTTGGGTTGAACCTAATCCAACTATCCAAGCCACCCAACCCGCCCTTTTGGTCACCTCTAGTTGCAGGTTTGCAACTCGTACCTGTATGTGCTGATCCTTAAGAACCTCGTGGAAAGAATTTTTGGATTGGCATAGCATGCTGTAGAATATGGGTTTACTCTCTTGATTGTCACTAATAAGTTCAATTTCATATGCTAATTTAGCGAAGGTGATAATTTGTTCAAGAGAGAAAGCTAGCTTCTTTTGTGGCAATTTAGATGAGTTTGTCATCTTATCCTCCAACTGATGAATGTTCTTGATACAGTCATTGGTCATATTAATATTCATATTCAGACATGTCCTGGTTATAGTCCTCAAATAGCGAATAGCGTCATCATCCAGCTTAGGTTTTCCTGCCAGAAAACACTGTCAGCTAGCAACTTTTGTCATTCAAACACAAATGATACTCGCCATAAGTTATCGGAAATGCATATTTTCATGCGTTATGAAACAAAATGCTTAAAACTCACCATCAACAAGATTTTTCAACATAACGACCACAGATTGTACATAGTCAACAGGATTCAGCAGCCACACATCATTTGAGGCTTCTCCAACACACTTATATCCAACAAGAAGAAACGCCAATGCTAACTGTAGTTGCTTCTGTGCAGATAATGGGAAAAGTGAACTTTAATAGGGCACAAAGGTAACATCGATAATTGAACTATTGAAGATTTGTACATAACAGAAACTGAATGAGAAAAAACTTTAATATAAAACCTACAACAAATAGAGCGAGTTACCTTGGATTCCAGACGCATCAAAAGATTCTTTGCGGAAGTGAAAGACAGAGATATTTTATCCTCCCAGTTTGTGTGACTGGTTGCATTTACATGGGCACTAATAGAGAGCAACATAATATAAAAAAGTGGTAATTCCAGTTAATATTTGATAAGATAAATATTGCTTAAGATAAGTGAAGAGAGCAAGAACATTTATTTAGAGTTACCTTTGTAAGAACTTGAACATGAAGGACAAACAAAGTTCAGCTGCTTGATATGCAAATTCTCCAGTTTCGAAGAAAGTTTTAGGGCAGTTCTGGACAATCTGTAAAAAGAGCAGCACGGAAGAAACTTTCTTCAGTAATTCTATACAAGTCATCAACAATGTCAAATTGAAATTTACTAATCCTGGATATCTAAACAACAGCATAGAAGGTAAGCTACACGTTCAAATGTTTCAGCACCAAATATTAATCATAGGACAAGAAGTCTAGGAGTTACACAAGATCACTTAAGATATCCTTATTATACACACAGAATAAAAATAGGATGCTAAAGCTAGTAGCAAATGTAAACTTCAAATGCATCATATAGTATCCACAGAACCACTTCATAAAGAATAATATTTGATAAAAAGAATGGAACCAGAGCTTTTGTTGATATGTACCTGTGACAGAACTGAAATTGCATGACTATCCAATATATCTTCCAGGAAAATGTAGTATGAAAAAACCTACATCCATAAAGTTTAACCTTGATGAAAAATGTGTGAAAAGGAAATTAATCTTGGTGATTGAGAATCAGCAGGAATCAGAAAACAAAAGTTACTAAGGTTGTCAATGCGCATTAATATTCGTAGTGTACCAAAAAGATGCATAAGATAACAGCTGTTAGCATCAATTTTGACATTTAGATAACAGGAGGTTGAATAAAGCCACATATACAACAGCAAAATATTGATAACAAATAAATGTAGTTACCTGTAGCAGTTCCCTGCATAGATCAATTGTAAGAAATCCGGCCCCAAAGAACTTTTCTGAAGAAAGAAACCCAAAAACTGGTAAGATCATTTCGTAGAACTTCATTGCTATTGAGTGTTTGTCGGCAACTGGTGAATCACTGCCAAAGCTGGATTTTAGATTATCCAATGGGATAATGGTTTTATCAGGAGTAGCCTGTTGTCCCTGAAAAAGAACAAGCAGGGAGAAGCTCCACAGAAACTGATAATCTTGCTGTTTCAATTCCACCATATTGTATCCTGAGAAAAAAGCACTTTTGGATGTGTTTTCGGATGTTCTAGAAGATTCACTCACATCCCCATCCACTGGAACAGCATCAAGAGAAACTGCTTGCAAGATAAACGGCCAGGATTCTTCTAAACACTGTTTTAACTTTTTAGCAACCAGAGAGGATTGAATTCCTTCAAGAAATGGTTTCCACTGGAGAAAGAACAGAGAAATATTATATACATCATAACGTGATGTGTGTACACTGTACAGTTGGTTCAAGAAACCAAAAAGTATATACGTAGAATTCGCTCACATGTATATGCGGCCGTGTGCGGAGGCATACATAACTGTAATCCTTTAACAGAGAGAGCCAGTAAATTCCCAATGTACTTGAATTTTTTGAGAACAATGGTAATAGTCCAAGATACTCCTCTGGGATACTTTGATGTCTCCTCAAGAACGCATATGTATAACATTTCAGAGATGCATGCGCGGTTAGAAGTCTTATCTTGATCTATGAAATGATGATAGAGTATTAGTAGAGGTCTTAGAACTAAGTCACTAAACAAGAAAGCATATTGCAGAATTTATTCTTTAAAAAGATATATCTAACTGGAGGAAAAGGCCTACCTTACATGAAACCCATTCAGCAAATGATGGATAATAAAGGTCTTTAAAGTCCTCGAGAGGTTGTGAAATCAGTGAAAATATCCGTTTAACTGCCAATTGATCGCCCCTGATCATGCCACTTGTCAATATCTGCAAAAGTATCTACCATTTTACCCCCAATGTTCGCCTATTATCACATAATGAAATAGTTAAATGTTTGTGATGTTAACCTTAGAAGCCAGCAGTAGACCTGCTTCTAAGAGAACGGGTCCAGATGATGTATCCAATGCTGTACGAACAGCAGAAACAAGCTGGGCCTGAAATGTTGAAGGTATGTAGCATTATTGAGTAGTACAAGATTATCACTTTTTTTTGCATAACTTAAAAAGTAATCCGGCAACTTGATTGATTAAAAACTTTAACTCTATCCAGCGCCATACCTGATTCTGTTCTAATAATAGGTGTCCAGGAAGCTCAGGATCTGGCACCTTACCGAACTGCATATCATATACAATAGAATTGTATAGTTAACCAGTTATTCACTTGGGAATATGTATGCAACACTCGTAATTCATACTAATAAGGGAATGACATAAAAACAATAATCATAATAATGGCAACACGCATTAAACCATTAATTAGTGTTGTGCACAAATACCTTGTCCAGGATAGTACTCAGCAGTCCCACGCCAATGGGTCGCATGTTTTCAAATTGAATTGTACTTATCTGTAAGTCCCATTAAAAACACTTGAAAAATTACAAGAGGTGGTTGAACGCATCCATTTGATATAATCACTGAAATGATTGCAATCTACCTGATAAGCAAGAGATATGAGCTCTTGAACCTGGAGGACTAACCAGTCACGAGATGCCAGCAAATCGGTCGACTGGTTTCTTGCTAATGATAGGTCAAAGTGAGCAGGATTCTGTCCAACAGCATCTGGTACATGACTCAAGCACCTGATTCCAAAATGATTCGTGGTTTAAATCAGCCATAGATCAAAGGATCCAACAACAATGATCAAAATTGTACCAAGGGCCGATAATGATAACGAATAAAAACAGAACTCAAACTGTGGAAGTACGATACTGCAGGAGACTGAATATAATTAATCCAAATACTAATGTTATATTGTTAAAGTCCTCTTAAATAAAACTACGCGTAATCAATGGTGTTTGGATTTTCCAAGTAGGCCAGGCTATGTACAAGTTATCCCAATTGTCAATACAGATAGATTTAGGAGAATTTGTTAGCGAAAAACTACACTCATCTGGTAGCATATATATAAAAAACCAGAAACCAAATACTGGCTGGTTGTGCCAATGATATTAGATGTATAAAACATTGAAAAAGAAGCCACACGGTATACACATTCGCGTGAAGCCAAAAGAGATGAACTGATGCAATGATAAAGGTGGAAAATTCAGGAATAACATTAAAAAGCCTATCAGGGATATTCACTTGACTGAAAGCTGTGACAAACGACTAGGATGGTGAATTATTGACTAAACTGTCCACCAAGATGACAGTTATACTACATTTATACCATATACTATGTTATATTAGGACTGTGAACAACAAGCGAGTAGAAGCATCAAGTTATTTAGCCTTCCATAGACATATAGAACACATAATGCATAAAAAGAAAGCAGAATATGAAGCATAAACATATTTATATTATTAATAACTAAGAGTAGGCTGACATACTCTGCAGCAAATACTCTTGTTCGATATCTGAGGTGCTTATCTCTAGTAGAGTTGGCAGCAGGTAATCCTCGAGAGCTAGAAACCATATTCTCATCATCTTCTCCATAAGATGTGTCCCCATCAGGGCCACTAACAGGATCATCATCCAGTTCTTTGTTGGTTCTGGTAATTCCACTTGATGTAGCAAGAACCTAGATGAATATTTCAACATTCATGAGCCAAGTTTTCCAATTTATGTCAACAACCTTTGGAATTTTGAGCTTCATTTTTGTTTCTACTTTTTTCATAAAGTAGGTGTGGATATGTAGATACAACAGAATAATACATAATGATCAATTTAAAGTATTAAATACTAATCCAAATACTGAAAAATATGTTATATGACGCACATTATATTAAGTCTTCATAACCAATAAAGAATACATGAAGGAAGACTTAGTATACCAAGTTACGGCATATTGATAGCCACCTAGATGGAAATGACGGGCATGATGCATACAATAGCCGCATAATTGTGGTTTTCACCAATTTTCCGATCCTGCAATAACAAGAATAAAACTTTAGTGCTGGTCACTAAAAAAGACATATACTGCATATCTGCAAGAAAATTAGAATGCTACTACGTCTAAAGGGAAACAAATAAAGACTGTTTATACACTTCCGTAGTAGGACCAACATTGATTGATGTAATGAACCTCGTAGAACATATATAATAACAAAATACGGAAGCAATGGCAGTACAGTCAAGCTGGACACTTGTTCCTATTGACTACAAGGGCCAGGGGGGTGTTACCTACTCTCCCATGCAATTACCTAACAAGGCAAGTAGCTTAGAAGATGAAATTAGTCATGCTAAAGTATCAGTTAATATAAAAGTGATGTTCTTGTTTATGTAGGAAATAAAGTTGGGATATTGTTCACACAGTTTCAAACCTACGTCAGGTTCCAAAAATCATGAAACTCTTGTAAGCTTTAATTTTGACTAATTAAGCGCAACATATCCCAAGGTTTAAAAGCTTATATATAAAGATGAATTCAAACTTAATGTTGATGGTTCTGCTATTGGTAAATACTAAATACGTGAACTAGATCACCTTCTTATAAACCATAATGGTTGTCATTTTACTTTTTCGCTGATTCAAAAAATACTAGCTGCGTGTTTGAGCAATCGTGCATCCATACGAGAAAAGTTTTTAAGTGCCAACATCCAAACATTTATATAATCCCCTTATTAGTATTATTAAATACCCGCCTAAAGACAGTCCCCTACACTTATAAAAAAAGGTCTAAGAAATTATATATAAACAAAATTTCTGAAGCAAATAAACCAGAGTATGAGACCGACAAACAAGTCACGTTGTAACATCCACTGGAAAATAAAAAATGTTGACATAAATGCAATCTACAGATCTATCGTTCCATAGAACCTGCTAATCAACTAAAAGACGATATATGAATGACGAGATACATACTCAGTATCAGTTTCCTCATCTAGCATGTGGAACAAGTTTTCTTCTATTAATTCTTCGATTACAGGATCCTGCAAGTAGTCCCTCATTAGTAAATGGGTATAATGAGCAATTACAAACAAGTTTAAGATTTTAAAACTAACAGTATCAAATTTTAGTTATGCGAGTTTGCAAGCTCAAAATTCAAACCAGTACTGAACAGTGTAGACCCGATGGATTAAAATCAAATCAAGAAGGAAATTACTTCTTTTATACTAATACATACACAACTTCATTCCCAATTATGTAAACATGCAACATACGTTTGTTTTATTTTAGTTGTGCTATTGTGAAAACAATGATTATACAAATAAGCTTGCATATCTCAAACCGTAGATGAACAAAGACATGACAGCATAGACTTGAAAAGGCAACATTATAAAGTATATGTCTTACGTACCGGATCCTTTTCGATGAGATGTCGTAGAGTAGACACGGCAAGATGTCTTAAAGTTGGCTGTTGCAAAAGGGAAACTGTTTCATAGCAAAAAACAATATACATTTTAAAAGTACTTGAACACTGGCATGGAGTATTTACCTGTCTTGATGAAAGAGTTGAGAGTAGGACTTTCACATGAGAATGAACTGTAACAGCTTGGGGAGCAAAGAGTACAAGTTGTTGGCTAAAGCGAACGCTCCTGCAAAGGTAACATTGTATATTAATAAACGGTCACAAACCAATATTCATTGTAGATTAAAGAAAATGGAATCTACAAAGAACAGGTTGTTGTGCGTAATCTGTACAATCACATCTCTTGACAGACTCTGCCTGTATATGAAGAGTAAGATTCCTTACTCGAGAAGTGTTGCTGTTTCTTGCTGCGAGCTTATCTCTGCAATGACAGACTGTACAAAATCAACAATTAATTGCTGCACATAATGAAGGAATACATGTATTTTTTCTAAAACCAACAGAAATAAAAACAAAATAGTTACAACATTAGAGATGATTGTAAGTTTGATTTTATGAAAAAGGTATAAAAACAAACCTTGCAGCGAGAAAAGAATATACTTCCAGGGTGAAGTTCAGGACCAAGAACAGCAACAATAGCATTGATCAGGCGACATACTCCTTGCTGAAGCACAACCCATCCATTCTCCTCAGACAAAAGTATTTCCATAGCAAGGCCAAGTGTTGCCTGCAAAGAGATTATAAAAATGACGTGTAGAATAGAGAAACAAGACATCCAAGCAGTTGTTCTGCAATATCGGTACATATAGCGAGAAACACAACAGAAGCTTCAAGTCCAGATTTTCAATCACAGGTTTCAACTTGGAAAACTGAAGACAAATTTCCACACATTTTCCTTCTGTGATACGATGTAAATGATTAGTTTCTAAAAAGTTAAAAAGGGTCGGAAAATTGGCTTTTTACCAGCTAAAAGTTTCCCTATCGAACACTTTGTAGCTTTTAGATAATGATATGCAAAGACGGGAGAGCCATTATCAATCCAAGCCAATTTTTAGCTGTCAATTATTTTAACATTAGAGGGAATGGTGGTAATGCAGAAATAAAAAAGAGCAAGTACCTGAACTTGTGATACATACGACAAGCCGGCAGCTTCTATAGTTAAAAGAAGTCCATGCAGAGCCCAAACTTGTAAGCTAGCTTTTGAGCTTTTAGCTAGCGAAGAGATGGAGTTCACAGTAGATGGTACTAAACTTGATAATGCCATTCCTCCTGCACTGCAGGCAATATAACAATGATAAAATCTTTTACTTTCAGGAAAGGCCACGAGCATAGATTCTATATGACAATTATATTCTTGACGATGATCATGTGATGAAGTATTAGTAATCTATTAATCATTAAGGTGAACTTTTAACCTCACTTTCTGTAAAGAAAAATAAAGGACTAAACTAAGAAAAAGCAGTTAATTCTCTAAGACATTAAGATGGAAACATTCTCACAGAAAGATGTGACATGAGAGCATACAAATGAGTGCATCTATGGAAATGTGCCTAAACTTTGGAATAATAATAATAATAAGGTGCTATAGACACATTTGGACATACATCTAAAAATGTCTTGGACAGTGATCTAGCGAACACGAAAGTAGAATACTAGATTTCCATGCAACTAACACATGCATTAACTCCTCAAGGAACATGCGTAGAAAATAATATCAAACTTGCTCCACTAAACTAACATTTGATATTTATTAAATTAATTTCCATTCTGTTGGTTCACAGCCACAATATTTTTATTTCCAATATTACCTAGTCAGAACTTATATGTAACAGAGAGCGCATACCAGATTACAAATAACCTAGGAGCTTAATTATGTGTAGCACATACTTATCAAACTCGCTCCGCTAAGCAACATTTTAATATCTAACAATTTTTTATTCAAGTTCCCTTTGTTGCTTTGCAGCAATACTGTATTTTTTCCTATTTAATTTTATATATTCAGGAATTAAAATAACCGAGAATGTCTACCACATTGAGGAACCCTGAGGCCATTGTTTCAGCCTCAAAGAGATTTAGTACAAGCTCTATGAGTAACAAAGTAATACAGTCAAAAACGGAAGGTAGAAAATACTAGCAAAGGATTATTAATATGCAAATGCGTTATTAGAAAAGCAACATACCTGCGGTGGATACAACCTAGAGCAAGAGCAATTGATCCTGCGTAGTGAGAATCTGTTGCCCCAGTTAAATCACCAAGCAGTGATCTAGTCTGGTCAAAATAAAATAATACATTCAGAAAACATGGATCAGAATACATGACATGCCACATGGCACACACATACACATACAGCATGAAGAAAAGGGGGTCAGCATCATAGTTGGAGATTTTTAAAACGCAACACTGAGGTCTTCTACATATGTAAAAAATTCTTACATAACAAAAAATTTCACAAGCATAAAACTTAAAGCATTGTAAAAATGCTTACCAGTCTGGCCGTAAACATATCATTTCCAAGGCGAGCTAGTAGCCCAAGCCCTTCTGACGACGCTCTGCGTTGTGATTCACAAATACCACCCTCAGCTAGAATACTCTGTCATCAACACATTATAATAAACTTTGACCATTCTGGAACTATCACGTGATAAAAAATATATATATTAAAAAAAAGTAAGATGTAATATGAAACCATAAAAAAACCTGAAAGATCCCCTGCACTGCATTTAATATCTCCATTTCTAATGGTTGTGTCCGAAATGTAAGAGTGGCCTAAGAACATAGAATAATAAACCCATATTAGATATGTTTAAATTGATTCAGCTATGTGTGGGGTTAAGAAACCAGAGAGAGAATTAGCACCTTTAATCCAGAAAGCAAACCCACACATACATTTGTGACACTGGTTGCATGAAGAGCATGTTTCTTTCCAGATTTTAGACACTGTTCGAGTGTGCTGAGAAGTGATAACATCCCACTACTATCCTGGGGTAACATTTCAACCATTTAGTTAAAAATAAATCCAGGAATCATTATATCTCATTGTGCAGGGATAAAATGCACGCAAAGACAACGCTACCTGGGTAGCAAACATGGTTCCAAAGCAAAGGAGCATCTGGTTCACCAACATCTTGCTAATAGTCTCTGGCTGCACGTTAAGCCAACATGAATAACAAAGATGTTCATCAATGGATATGTTTACTGACATAAACTGCTAAGTTAAATAGACATATTGAAGACTGTTGCAGTTACCCAAAATGTTTAATATGATCCTAAAATTAATTTTCAGCTATATCAAAAAAGTGCGTCGGTGTACACATTATACAAGTATCATGGAAAGTCTAGGGGTTCAAGAAGCGCAAATGAGGAACAGTTGTCTAAAATTCAGATAGCTTAGAGAGCTCAGTTCGATAAATAGTGTGTATGTTATGCTTACAAAAAAGTGGCCAGTATAATTACAATACAAAATATATCTAAACATTTATGACACATTGTACACAATGTTTAGCCACAAATGAATGAGTTGTAAACTCCCATGATCCTTTTTCCCTTAGGATCAACCATATATACCAGGTTAACAGAGAACAATCCATTCTACCTGAGGAAAACTAGGGATCTCAGTCTCCCATACACATGGCAAATTGCCATCTTTTCCACCTTGGAATGCCCGAAGTTCGTCTTCAAACGAATCCCTATTAGCCAACAAGAATATTCAACAATTACAAATTTTAGATGACAAAAGAGTTTGCACAAACGTTAGAGAATCAAGCAGAAGCATGATTTGATGGTTGCGATTGCAACTTTGGAAGAATTAAATACCTTCCAGGAACCCAGGGACCTAACCAAGCATCTCTGCTATCCAGAAGGATCCTCAAGTAGGAGCTTTCTTCATACTTAGATGCTTCTCTGTTTCACAAATCCATCATTAAAGGTCAAAGACATATACTTCATAACTATTGCAGAAAAATCCAGCATGGCATAAAATGTATAAAATCAAAGAATTGTGCATAGTAATAAACCTTAATTACCTGAAGGGACTAGTGCATATTTGAATAAGTTGTGGGTGATCACTCTTGTATGCCATCGGATCATATAGTGACTGGTAAGCCATCAATGTTCTGCTGATCAATATATCCATAGATGCCTTCACATCACTGTCCTTGGTTGATAAAGAGGAAATATACAATAATGCCCTGTTTACCATCAAACATTTGTGTATGAAGAATCAGCAAAAAAAACATTTCTGAGTTCTAAATAAACACAGTATCAACACTATTAGATTCTAATCATACCGGTTAAGGTATAATAGCACTGGTTGGAGCAAGATCCCCTTGTTCACGGCATCTTGAGAAACAAAACATCTTATAAATGCGATCAAAGCATCAACTGCAGCAGACCACACTCTGGAAAATAGCATGACCAAACCTTAGCTTGACTAAACAAAATTCCTTTATGAAGGCCGATCTAAACAAAATGACGTTTACAGGTTGGAACGCCTCCACAAGATGTACGTCTACACTCAAAACTGTTTTTACAGAACCATAAAAGTGACTATAAAGCAGGCTGACCTTATTTTAGAAGACAAATCTTCTGTTGAATTAACTTGATCTTGGACACGACTAAAGACATCAGTCCATAAAGAAAGAATATCAAACACCTGATCTTCCATTTCCTGTAAAATTTGTGCAACGCCTTTAAGAATCAAGAACTATTATAATGCAAACGAACCAAAACGCTCACCTCCTTTGGCATGGAGGACAACAAGGATGATAGTAGTAACCATCCAGCTTCTTTTTCAACTGTTGCAACCACAGGGTTACGACTAGCTTCTGTAAGCATCTTCCTAGCAACATCAAGCATTGTTCTGGGCAATCTATGCACAAGAATAAAAAAATGACTGCTTAGTGCTTGCTATTTCAGTATAATGAAATGTCAAGCAAACAAACCAGAGCAAGTCCAAAGAGTATACAGAAATGACTCAGTAACGTTGCAAAGTGGATGTTACCTGGCTGGATAACCAAGAGGTAGCTTTGGAGAAACTGATGCAAGCGCAGCCAAAACTGTAGCTTGTCCACTTAAAGAATCAAGCTCGAGCATCAGATTATTTCCCTAAATGAGTATGAGAAAACAATCAATAAATAATTTGTGGGAAAGAGCTTCACGTGGACATGCTTTGAGAGAATAGATAATACACATACACTGCAGTGGTGCTAAGTGTAGTGTATACAGGTAGATCAGATGGAAAGATGTAAGTTCAAACAGAGTTAAGGCTTAAGATGGACCAAAAGATTGACATAATATAGAATAGGCAGTTAGGACTTAGACACTCTTTCCTGCTATTTAAATTATTAATCCAGGAGACCTGAGGCAAAATATGATGGTAAATGGAAACACGGAAATCTTAGATCGGCCAAGTTACAGGCAAACATTCTGCTCAATCAACCAAGAAAAAATATGCAACCAACAAAAAACTCAAAGCAACTATGTACAGATTTTTTTCTGAAAAAAACTGATTCAGTTCCGATTTCCACGAAAGAAAAGTCTCACAGTACCTTCTCAAAAGACACATTTTCTCTAAGTGCCTTCAGTGTAGTGACCCCATAATTAACCAAACCACCAACACATGTCGGATCAATCTCTGCCAGTGTACGCAAAGTCAAGGCGGATTCAGCACGTACCTAACATTCATGTCGGATCAGACTTAATAAGTATATAACGAGTGAATTAACAAAACAGATAGAATACATGTAGATTGTAAAACTGTAATCTTTTCACACACAAAAAAAAAAAAGTAATAATAACAATAAAAAACTAAAAAAGAAATAATAATAATAATAATAATAATAATAATAATAATAATAATAATAATAATTAAAATATATATATATATATATATATATACACTTATTACTGACTCCTGGATCAAGACCAAGCAGAAGTACAAAAGGAAAATTAGAAGGAAATAAAATAAAGGTGATACGGTGTTTAATATAGTGTCGAATACAACTTAAATAGGTTGATTAACATTTAGTTTTTTTTTCATTCTGGTTTGCATGTTTGGGTTTGGTGTCTATATCATGCATTCCTTTTGTATCTAGCTCCATGGTAGCGTTTTAATTTTGAATAAAAAATCTGATGTTCAAAAAAAAAGTTTTGCATTTGTTGGATAACATCGGTGTAATTTCCTTCTGTGTTTCTCAATATAAGTCCCTGGATACAAGAATAAAAATCAAAATCGTACAAGTGGTGACGAATTAGACAATGCTGCCACAGCTGTGTCATCAAGAACCTCCTTGAATTCAAGTGGAACCTGAAGATGAACAGAGAAGCTGTCAGTAATTTACTGTCATATTGTATGGGCAATTCATTAGTAGAACTATTAGTGATTTACTGCCATAGAGTATAAGAATGCAATATAGCATCTAGAACTTAATGTCAAACGAATTTGGCAATCCACTAAAGACAACCTTGCAAATAACAAGCAACAAACAATGGAGAAGGCTCAAAAAAAGAATTATATGTAACAGTCTTGTTCCCGCCAGATAAAGAAGCACGCAACATCAATTCATCAAGTACCATCATTTAAGAAGATCAGACTACTACTTCGTGATCATATGTCATAACAAATTACAAAAATTAACTGAAGAAAAAACAAAGCTTTATAATACACCTTACCTCTCCTAACGTTTTTAGGGCATATGATAAAGTGCGTAACGCTGCAATTTTCATTGCTGGACTTGCATCAGGGGACTGAAGCTGTAACAGAGAATTTTTACAAGTCAATGGAACTAACGGAATCAAAGAAGACCATGCCATATAATACGTTATTAGATATGAATCGTTATACCTGCTTCCCAAGATTAACTAAGAATACCCTTTGTGTAGGTTCAGTCATTTGATCAATCACACCAACTCGTAGAATATAATAAACGCATGCCTTCAGGAAAATACAAATCATACATCAGTAAAATTATTGACACTTCATTAAAACCCTTTTGTGTAGCAAAAACAACAGTAAGAACCAACTTTGTTACAGCCGCTTAGAGAATGAAAAAATAAAGTATTAGCAAACGGCAAGTTGTAACAACATGATGATGTAGTTCTTTGCCTCATAAGCATAATATGAGCTCAAATTGATTGACTATCCAATACTATTACGTATAAGAAGTTACATCTGCCCGGAAAAATGTAGAATCTGCATATTTGATGGTACAGAAGTCGATATATGTAAAAGCATTGCAAATTTTTGCAAAAAACCAGTTTTGTTTAACCTTACACGGTATCACATGAAGAATGTAATACTGTGTTAATAGGAAATTAAAGCACTAATCTTGAATTTAATCTCACGACTAATAACCGTGAACCAATCTTAGTTTTCTTGCTCAATTGTTCCATGTGTACATCAAGTAAACCATTTCATCACATCAAGAAAACAAATCTAAAGGTGGAAAATAATATGGAAATACCAATGATTGTGCATCTACAGAAGAATCTGCACGAAGCATATCCATAATCTGAATAAGAAAGTTTTGGAGCTCGCTATCTGGATGCATATACTTAAGATGCATGGCCTGACATGTAATGCAAAGAAAACATTAGAGCATCATCCATAAAACAACAATCAAATTCTAAAAACAATAGTACCACTTCGTAGCCGGTAAACTTCCAATCCTTATTAGTGAAATGTGTATGTAACAACAATTCACCATTGACAAAGCGTTAACTCAACTAAACCAGGTGTCCTTATGAATCATATACATCAAAACTGGGGCCTCTTTCTGACAGCCTATTCTTTTTAATGTTTAATGAGTAATGAGTTCTGTTTTGTCAATCTGCCTGAAGACTTACCTAATAGTTTGAAGTGAGCTGGAAGCTAAGTTGTTAATCCTTATATTATCCAAATATCATGTTAGATATTGTGACTTCACCTCCTAAGGGTAGTTTAGTATTTTTGGTCTAAAGGGTATTTTGGAAGAATCTAGAAAAGGAGATACTTAAGAAGAATTATCTAGAGATTAGTAGAAATTATATTATGAAATATCTAGGATATTTAGGTTAGAAGCCTCTAGAATCATATTAGCCATTAGTATAAATAAGGGCTAATCCTTTTCATTTGTATACTACTACTCATCTTGTATCCTTTGATTTGTAATACAAGAAACTTTTGTCTGATCTCCTTTTGTTTTGCTACTAATTATTCTCGATTATTCTCCCCTGATCCTAACAAATTGGTATCAAGAGCCACTCAATCGATTTGAAGCAAGCTACAATTTTGTGGGTCATTGAATTGGTTGGATTCAATCCCTTCGGTTGATTTCAAGAATCAATTTCTTGATATTGTTTGAATTTGTCTTTTGTTCGGTGGCTTCGACTCGATTTGTTGGAAACATCAGTTTGTCGTTTTTGTTATTCTTCAGTCAATTCTTGCTTCTTGTTTGATAGATTGAAGTGTTTGTGGATTGAGATTTAGGATAATCAGTTGTTGTTAGTTATTGTTGTGGGAGGTTTGGTTCGAATATTAGAAAACCCCTATTAGAAAACCCGTTTGAATAGCTATGTCTTTTCAAACATCATCATCTGTTAGTGTCGTTGAGAAGTTTAATGGGATATATTCTCGCCAAGTCCGTGCCTCTATGGTTTGCGTATGACATAATTAGTTTTGGGCCTTTTGGTAATCTGTTTTGGTGGAGAGTGGGCTTGCATTTGAATTTTGAATTTAAGGTTTTTTGATGTCGCCTTAATGGAATTGGTAGGAATTGTTTTGGAAACCGGATATCGTAGGTTTGAAGGCTCGGTCCGATTTTTGTTTTGCTTTGGTATTTGCTATGGAATTTGTTCAGTATTTAGACCGTAATTCTTATTGGATAAGTGGGTCGTTGGTTTTATTATCCGTATCATATTTGGGGCGCTTTGAATTATCGATGCCGGTCAAGTTATTTATTAACTTGAATTTGTTTGATATGGATAATAAGTTTGAATGTTTGACCGTAATCCTTATTATATAAGTGGGTCATTAGAATTTGAATTTGGTATTTGCATTTGAAGATAGATTTGGTGTTTGAAGACTTGGTTATAATCAGGTCGTTTGAATTTTGTTCGATCGTTTGGAATTTGTCAGTTTGGAAATTTTGGATCTTCGTTTGTCGGGCTTTTTTGAAGTTTGTTTCCTGAATTTGATTGTAGCTGGTGAAGATCGTTTGAGCCGATTGGTTTGTTCGGTTAGCCGTTTTGAATTTGTCGGCTAACATTTGATTGTTCGTTTTGAAGTTATCGGCATTTGTTCTGGATCGATTTTGTTTCGGATAGCTTTTGGGAATCGATCGTTTGATTTGAAATTGGCTAGTATCTCTAGCCTTTGGAACTTGGAATTAGATATGGTGTTACTTAGGAGTTGAACTCAAGGTGGAGATTGTTAGATATTGTGACTTCACCTCCTAAGGGTAGTTTAGTATTTTTGGTCTAAAGGGTATTTTGGAAGAATCTAGAAAAGGAGATACTTAAGAAGAATTATCTAGAGATTAGTAGAAATTATATTATGAAATATCTAGGATATTTAGGTTAGAAGCCTCTAGAATCATATTAGCCATTAGTATAAATAAGGGCTAATCCTTTTCATTTGTATACTACTACTCATCTTGTATCCTTTGATTTGTAATACAAGAAACTTTTGTCTGATCTCCTTTTGTTTTGCTACTAATTATTCTCGATTATTCTCCCCTGATCCTAACATATCACTTAAAAATAAAACTAAAAAACTCATAGGAACAAGATAAGTAGGACTTGTGGAGTCCAAAATAGACTAAAGCATTAAGGAATATCATTAACAGCTTGGCAATTGTACTATTAGTGCTCATATTTAAAACAAAAATAAGAATAAAAAGCACCAGGAACTAGAAAAGAAATGGAGAAAGGCAGACAGAACCGCAACAAAGATGGATAGTGTCAGACTTTAGGATAATATAATAGAAAAAGGAAACACACAATGATTATTTGTTGCACATAAAATTCTGAAAACTAGCGACAGAAAGTAATTTACCTGCAAGAAAAAGACCCATGATAAGGTAAGACCAATTCGCAAATTCTTAGATCGAGGTCCACTTGCTGCAACATTAATATAATATCAAATTACTATATACATTGAAAAAACAAAATGCTATGCAGTTCAGATTTAACTGGTCCTTTCACAAGTAAAGCTATTTCTGCTGAAGTAATTGCTGTGTTATTATCTTAGTTTTACGTTTTTTTATACTTTTATTTTAATGTATTCTTTGTGTTCTGCTTTACCTTTAGTGAAGGGCGATATAAGATGCTTTTGCAAGCTCCCCTCGGGTTTTTTTGGATTAGACTGGCCTTTCCCCTTTGGTTGAACCTGAAAGTAATAACAAAATGTGAAATGGCTATATGATGAAACGAGAAGAAAAAGGTACAGCACACACAAGTAGAGACATAAATCGAGAACCAGATGGAATACCTGTGCTTGAGGGTTCGTTGCAAGAGCAAGCAAGGCTCCCAAAGCTTCTGCAAAGGCATCACGAACCGATGATTCGGGATCTTCAAGAGCCTTGTAAGATATAGATGTCAGATATGGAATTTTAGTGCTACAGACTATAGGTGGCCGTTTCGACCCATTTAAGGTCAATTTGGTTATATTTTTCCTCTAATGGGTAAAATTAGAAAGCTTATAAATAAATGAAAACGGGTTGAACAGATGGAAAGTCACCCAAAGTATATTCAAATTGTATAAAATCTTATAAATCAATATTTTATATAGCAAATTAAATTATCACTCAACAAATTATTAACAAAATAACCATTCAGAACTCACTAGATAAAAGACATAAAGGGACCAACCTAACCCATTTCAAACGGTACCAACCCGCCCCAGCCACTGCTACTAGAGAGACCAAGAACACAAAATGGTACCTTGACACAATGAGAGGCAGAATTGTCAAGCTCCCCAGCCCCTAGACCAGGGCCTCCGATATTTGCAAAAGCTTTCAAACATCTTGCAGCAGCTTTTCTGACAATAAATGATTTATCTACAACGCCAAACCGCATGATTATACGAAAGGCTTCTGCATATGCAGGAATAGAGCCATTTCCACCAGAACCCTCAAGAGCATTTCTAAGCATCTGCAAAGCCTCTCGTCTCACAAAATCCTAATCATAAAGCAAAAAAAGGGATTAAAGAATCACATCAACACAGATTGAGATCATGGAATGAATAGAAACACAGAAAGGATGAAGTTGTAACGTTAACCATGTATTTCTATGGTACACCCTTTGTCCCACATTAATTTAAATTATTTACAACAGAACCCAGCTATTACGAAAGCTTACAAATAAACCACAAAAATTCTGAAAGCCAGATGTGATACCAATTATATTTGAATATCCACTCTCCCAGCCTTCCATCAGTCCAATATTTTGTAGCATTACAGGGTGATCATGTAACCCTACATTTTTTTATATCAATATTCGATTTAAACTAACTGTTAAGTAAAGCCACAGCATCAGAATTCTAAAGCCTCTGACTGACTGCCGTCGTTCCTTTCTGAGTAGACCCCTTGATCACTTATTAGCTATTGCAACATGAAGTTTGAAAGGCCATTTAGAATTTAGGCTCTAAGTACCACAGGCTAATGTGCTTCCCATAGTATCATCTGATTCATGAGTAGCCATTATCAAGTAATCACATAGGACCAAAAACTGTTCATGATACAGACTGAAAAGTACCGATATTTTTGTTTTTAGAAGGCATCTAGCTTAAGGAATTTGCAGCACGCGTTCTAAAAGTGCTTTGACAGATAAATGCAGTAAAATAAAACAACTGATCGCTAAGGTTACCTCAGAAAACTTCATTAGCTTTGCTACAATACTAGTAGTTCCAAGCAGACCAGATGTGATTTTCTTCCCAAATAGTCGATATAGTTCCCCCAAGCATTGTGCAGCACCTGAATTCATAGCAAGAAAATTAGAACCCCCCCAAGATAGATACACCATACATTGCAGAAAAACATGGAAAATTACAAGGCTGCGCAACTAGAGAGCAGAAATTAGATCAGATTAAACACGGCATCAACTATACAGGATGAATAAGATCGTGGCATTGTGCTAATATAAGTTGATGACTAAGACAGTTTCAAGAGCATTAAAAATATTGATCTAACCGACTACAATTAGCCGTCTACAACTTCACAATGAAACACTACCAGCAAACAACATTTAATTATATATAAGCTGAAATCCAGTTATACTGATGACATTCTCTATTCTTAATATGATGTATGGTCTACCCTCTATGCAGCTACAGGTAAATAACAAATCTACTGCCTACACAAATGTCAATATATAACAGAACAATGCCATCCAAAATTTATGATCCTATCAGGTATATGGCCTAATATTAAGATATACCTAAAGTTCATATCAAAACCAGACATGGATATCAAATTAAACTTGGAATAAGTTGACAGACCAGCTATTCGCAAAGGCTCGCTCTTCTTTCCATCAGAGAGAAAACCCTGTAGACTGCTCACTCTTGAGTAAATTGAGATATTATCCCCCTTATAAATGATTTTACCCATTGCAGCAGATGCCAGATGACGCACAGGGCGCCTTGCACCAAGAATAAGCAGAGAAAATAGTGCATCCTCACATTTACGTTGCCACAAAAGTACAGACTCCTGAAATATTCAAATTAACTTATTAAATGTAGAAATCATAAACTTCAACTCCCTCCATTCTTGACAAAGAAGCCCGGATTGGGCTACTCACATCCAGTTATTACCTTAAAACTATTCTATAACCAAAATTATCCAGATTTTCATACGGCTTATTTAATTATTTTCTTTAAAGGCAATTATTCCCACACCTATCGGTACGGCTTATTAAAGGGCAATGTTTTTGTACCCATCCAAATTTATGTCAACTCTGAAGTTGGAAAGTAGCTAGTTCATTTCAATGGCTTCAAATGCAGAATATTTCATTCAAAACGGTGTATACGTTACCAAAATCAAAAAACAACAACAGGAATACATGATGCATACTTCTGTAGATCCAGATGATGACAAAGCAATGCCAATTCTATATACATGTTAGCGTTGTTAGATATTACTGGTATACATGATTATAGAGAAATAGATAGTGTCTGTAAACCACAACGTGTATATATGAGTGTCATCTATCTAAGTATTTGTTAGAGTAACTCTAGCATACTCTAACAACCTCCTGACTGACTATGCTGATGTGGCACAGCGTGGAGATCTCTAAATAATATGTAGCACCACTAGCAAATTCTACTACTCAGCTGAAGTATATACTGTCTATCACATATTCATATATAAACTCGTATACATATTCCAATTGTATAAGAACTGTAACGCCAGTACTCCATTTTGTCATAAAGTCAGAACGAGCTCGTTTTCTGTTATATACTGTGTTCCTCTAGAGGCAGTTACAGTGTGTAATCAATAGCCACGTTTCAATCAAAGCTAACATTAGGTTTAACAATTTACGTTTAACTATGGAAACTTAAAATCCGCATATAATCATCTATCCAAGTGATTGTTCCACTAACCCTAGCATACTCTATAACTTTCCTAACAAACTCCTAACTGACTATTCTGATGCATATAGCCTTTATACACTGACTTTCCTAACAAGTTCTATAAATTTCCTAACAAACTCCTAACTGACTACTCTAGCGGTCCTAACTGACAATTTAGAGCACACCGTGAGAGCTCTAAATAATATACCCCTCAGCTGAGGCATATAGCCTTTATACACATCTAAATTATATCCAGAACCATCACGGAACATTACCATAAGGTCGTAAAGAGCTCATTTTCTGTTATATACATATATTCCTCTAGGTCAGACACTTAACACTACAGATTTAAACAATTAACTACCAAACAAAGCAAATTTTGTATAATTAATCATCACATTTCGTAATGATCAGGTTTAAGTAACGAAAAACAATTAAATTTATGATATTTAAAGTGAATTAAACGATACCGTAGGTTCGTCACGATAAATTTTTCTTTAGTTGATCATGTTGACAAAGTAACTCTACATATGTGTATATATGTCTGTCTGTCACCAAACTAAGTGATTGTTCGAGTAACTCTAGCATATTCTAACAAACTCCTAACTAACTATGCTGATGTGGCACACTGTGAAGAGCTCTAAACAATATACTGCTCAGCCGACCTATCATCCGTCTATCAGAAATGAATATCTAACCTCTTATACACATCAAAAACTGTATCGAGAACCTCACGGAACGTTATCATAAAGCCGTAACAAGCTCGTTTTCCGTTATATAATGTATACATCTAAAATCAGTTACAGTGTTTCACTATTACCTAAAATTAAACCACACACTTATCATTACAAATTTAAACAATTAACTACTAAAATTTAATCATCACATTTCGTAATTTTTAGGTTTAAGTGATCTAAAACGATTAAATACAACAATTAAGTACTAAACTAAGCAAAACAGCATTTAATAGATATAACTAATCATCACATTTCGCGGCGAAAACGATTAAACTAATCGTTTATAAAGCGATACCTTAGGTTCTTCATGAATAGCGGAAATGAGATCGGAAAGAAGATCGAAGCATAAAAGAGGATCAGGAAGCTTGTGAGATGCGGATGCGACTATTGATTCCAATTGAGCGACTAATACTCCAAATCGAGATAAAGGTACGTTCTCTCGAACGTAATTCATCGGCATCTTGAAGAAGTGTGATGGTGTTAGTGAGGAACTGTTGCTTTTAGAGATGTGTGTGTGTGTGTGTTTTTTTTTGTGTGTGAGAAAAGGAGTGTGTCCAAACAGAAGTAACTAGAAAATACGTCTTTTCCGCATGAAAGAAAAAAAGAGAAGAGACAAAATTGGCATGAAAGAAAAGAAGAGAAAAGACAGGTGAGAATGATAATGGATGTGAAAAATATTGTATATATTAGTAGGATTGTTAATGTTTTGATGATAAATATGGGTATGAGTTTTGTAGTGGAAAAGAGGGGGCTCACGGGAATGGATTTAATAAACACCGAAGGGGTGTGTAATGAATCTATGATTATAATATATTTCATTCCCGGGCTCACTAAACAAACAGCTTGAATCGGAATGAAATCCATAAATCCATTCTGATTGGGGATACCAAACGCACCCTTAGTCCTCGTGGTTAGCGTTGTCAGCAGTGATTAATCCCTGAAAACGCGCCATTTGTCTTTAACTGTCAAATGATATCCGTCGGTAATCCTTTTTTTTAACGGCTCTCACTGACATTTGCTATAACATTTGTCTCTAGATCACGACATTGAAGCAACATGGCATCGCTGATTTGGTACATACATCGTGCAATAACATACTTAGTATGCTCATCTTCAACCATGCCTAATTATTAGCTATCTAGATCTCTCATAAGTTTGCAATTTCTTTAACTAACATCTTGAAAATATCCTCGTACATTTTTTCTTTATTTAGTTGAAAATGAAATTCACAATGATAAAGATCGACCTGGGACTATATGTGTTTGCTAGCGTATTAAGCCAAAATCGATACATGATTTGTACTTAGGCCTTTCTCGATGGCTGCAAATAGTTTTAAACCCTGCCTCACACCAAAATTTCACGAATGTTTATCACAACTCCTGTTAATGTTTCCATAATTAGGTTGCAGCATGTTTTACAGTAATACTCAAAAACAACATTGAAACTTGAAGAAAGACCAATCAACTCGAGAAGTTTCGCTTGATGTGGGTTTTCAGACTCGCGAACGACCGGGATTATTTAGTTGGGATATACTTTTATTATATATTTGAAGATCTTGTTTGTCGCGTCTATGTGTATATCAAACTTAAAATACATGTTGTCATAGTTGGTTCGGTAATGATTTTGCATTCCAAGTATAGTTAACAAAGTATGGTAAAATATCGTAACAAGGGTCTAACATATATTGCACAAATGAAAAAATCACACTATAAAAACACATAAAAAGTATGTGGAAAACTCTCACTGTATAAAAGACAGTGTTTAAAATATGGGAAGTTATATATGGGTTTCGGCCCAGGAAGATAAGCCTCTCAATAGTATTTTTCTCTGATGCTTCAAGCTTTCTCAACCCAATGGTTTTGGACTCGAAGGCTCTAAATCCATTTTGTCGTTGTTAATTGGTACATTGAGAGTAATGATCTTAATAATAACGGTAATGATCCTACCAAATATTCAACTTTATCAACAAACGATACTAATGTGATTCCCCATTTGTAGTCCAAATTATCATGCCAATATATGTGGCCTTTTACAAAAGGGTCCACAAAAAGAACACATTGTAGGTAACAAACCATAAACGAGCTAAGTAAGATATAATAATAAATCTGAACTTGCTGGTAGAAAATCAGAGTCGGTGGTTTGAGACATAACCTAATATATCTTCATTTCAAATGATAGTTCTACTATTCACGGGGAGAAGGAAAATATTTGATCTTGATAATGAGGTTTACGTATCAACGCTAACTGATTGTACTTAAACTTATATTTTTATTTAAAGCATAGACGATAACGAAACTAGTAATCGGCAAGGCATGCACCATAATAATGACCACCAAAGTAGGGATTGAATGGAGCATAACCTTTAACATAGATGATTATCAATATGTTGAATGTGAACAAGACCAACGTTATAAGAAGGGAATAAGTTTTGGCCAAAAGTTCTTTTGGACTCATTATCTCTAACGATTAATGAAGATACGTGACCATGACGCCCATAAGCATAAGGCCGATAGAATTGATTTATTGATACTATCATTTCTTACATTGAAAAGTAGATCTAAGATTGTATTCCATGATACTGTATGATTTATTAATTTTGCATTATAAAGCTTGAATTTTTTTGTTGTTTTTATGTTGAGATTGGTAATCATTGATCTGGGTTTGAATAAGTGTAAGATCAATTTTGATTTTTTAGTGATAATCCAGTTAGGGGTTTGATTTTTTTTGGGGTTCAATGATTTTACATTATAAAGTTTATTTTCTGCTAGGTGCGAACACCTGAAAATAAGCATTATAGATGCTTTAGGATTGTTTAATTTATCTTTTCGATAAGCAACTGAAAATAAGCACTTCATGAAATAGTGTTTGGATATGCTTATGTTGTAAAAGATGCTATGTGGATGAAAAAAGTGACAGGATAGCTACTCTTTGTGTATTTTAAGATTTTTACGGGTCTAAAAGCCATTCAAGTTTATCTCAAATAAGCACCTTGAAACATGAAAAACAACTTAGTTTGCTCCAAAATATGTATCAGGATACGCACTATATGAATCAGACATGACAAACATTAACTCACACCCGCATCCTTTACCTAGTTTTTCATCTGTAGCATAGTCTATCAACAAAGAACCTTTATTGCTTCAAGATCCTTTGGAGGAGTTCATGTATGTTTCTAGGTGTGTTACTGTTTTGTTTATGATTAAACCGAATGAAAGGGAGGTTAGAAAGTTATGTTTCGAGCTTTCCCTTTTAATTTTTCGGATATATATAGAAGCTAAGTTTCGATAAAGATTAATGATGTATCAGGTAGGTGAAGGTTTTTGTCTTGTGTCGTTTTTGTTTTTGTAAAAAAGAAGCTTGACTTCTTATAGATTTATGAGGTTATGAGTTCAAAAACATGAGATATTTTTAGATCTTTAAATATATTAAAGTGTGTTGAACAAAACTGAAATATTAATTTTTTTTCCTTTTGTTTTGAATCTTGTTCTTGGTTTAGATATAGATAATATGTGAGTGAATAACGGTGAGACATGACAAATTGTATTTAGTTTAAGTCATGAGAATATTCGCTTTTTGTCGTATTAGTCACTTGCATAGGAAAGCGTGTTTGTTGGATGATTTACGGCTCATTAGTTGATCTAATAACGCTACGTGTTATACATGCAAAGTGGGTAGGTGAATATCGATGTGGCTTTAGTCGATGCAAATAATGGGGGCGCCGAGGATATTGCGATGATATGAGAGTTGGTGAGTAAGTTAAACGGAGATTTGCTTATATTTTCGCTAGTGAATGCAAAGCACAATTATAACGATGTTTCAAGCTTGATGGGTGTTTCGGTTTCAGATAATAAATAATGAGATACTTCGTCAATGAGACAAATGCAAAATGCGTGATAAACAATAATAAGGTATGCGCTTTATTAGTTATTGAATTTTGAAATTTTATGCCGACTTAACGGTATTATAATAACAACAGTTGGGGTATGCATTATTAAAGTTTCCACCAAACAAAAAAGGACGCTAATTTGCGCTTTAAGCATTATTGTTAGGAATTAGAACTTCCATGTATTAAAGAGTCGGTCACCTCAAGTATATGTAATCGTTAGAAAGCTCGTAGTCACAATACTTTTATGTTAAGTAGTATTTAGTTTAGTAACACCGTGGAGGACGGACGGTCTTTACCCATCTGTATGCCCGTCCACGGCCCGTTGTGTGGCGTTTTATTGTAAGACTATAAATACTCTCTACCTTCCAAGGTAGAGAGTTGGAGCTCATAATAAGAATTTTCTTTCTCTCACTAAAGTTCCCTAAACCTCTAACTTTCTCTCTAGAATTCCACTTATACGCCTACTTTGTGTTATGATTTGATGTGTATGTGAAATCCAATATCCTACAATTGGTATCAAGAGCCATGGTTAGATCATATCTTACACATCTTTGGATTTCTAGTGGTTTTAGGTGGTTTTTAAGTTTGAAAAAGTTTAGTGGTTTTTGCATCATTTGGTTGATTTCTTGTGTTAAAGCTTGGATTTTGTTAGTACTTTTGTGTTTAGAATCATCACAAGTGTTTAGGTTTTCATTTGGTAAGCTTGAATCATCTTGGTTGGGTTGTTTTGGATTGAAAAGTGGTGTTTGTGAAGTTTTCTAGCTAGCGACTTGATCTACGGATAGCTTTTCTTGCTAGCGACTTGCTTTACATTTTGGTAGCGAAGTTGCAGTTGTGGAGTTAGCGACTTAGGCCTAGCGACTTGCCTAGTGAGACAAGCCGAATAAACGGTACAAGTAGTGGAATCTCCACTACGAGTAGCGACTTGGTGGAAGTTAGCGACTTGTACTTTATATTGTTAGCGACTTGGTGTTAGCGAGTTGGTACCTAGCGAGTTGCTATTTAGCGACTTGAATATTTAGCGACTTGGTGCTTAGCGAATTCCTGCCAAAATTTTGTTAGCCACTTGGATTGTAGCGAGTTGTTACATAACGACTTGGAACTTTAGCTACTTAGCACTTAGCGACTTGGTTCACAATTTTCCTAGCGACTTGAGTGATTTCCTTTAAATACGGTTTCTCTTGATTCAGTAAAATCCCGTGAAAGAATCTATTTCCCGGTTTAATCATAGAGTTATAAAATCTCGCTTAACTTGTCATCATGTCTACCAACGTTCCTACAATCATCTCCACTGTTACCGAGGATGTTCAAGCATTGGTTCGATACTCGTCCACCCATGCTTGACGAATCGACTATGACTCTTGGGCTCAACGAATCAGATTGTACTTGTCTTGGAAAAGAAAATGGGGTTAACATTCTCAAATCCATTGATGAAGGACCTTACCGAGTTGAAACTACTAGAGATATACTTGATACTGCGGAAGATGGAACTTTGATTTACGGAATGGACGGACCAAAGATGTATGATGAGCTTGACGATAAGGAGAAAAAGAGATTCGATGCAGATATCCGAGCTTCCAACATTATCCTGCAAGGTCTACCAAAGGACATCTACAAGCTTATCAATCACAACACCGAGGCAAAAGGTGTATGGGATAATGTCAAGATGCTTCTTTCGGTTCGAGCTAACTGGAAGACCGAGAATCACAACTGTATGATGAATTTGAGCACTTCAAGATGAAACCAAATGAAAGTGTCTATGAGTACTATGTGAGATTTCATAAGTTGGTGAATGACATGAGGAACATCGGAATGACTATGCCTAACATTCAATTTGAACTCAAAATTTGCAAACAACATGAATCCCGAATGGCACAAATTTGTTACTTCTGTGAAGCTCACTAAAGGATTGAAGAATACTAACTATGAGCAACTCTATGCCTTCCTTCTTCAGAATGAGAGACATGCCATGTTTGAAAAGAGGATTCTTGAACAATTCAAAACAAATCCAGGAGAGACAAGCTCATCAAATGATTCAACCGCCTTCTACTCAAACATTGGGATTACCACTAAAGCTTCACAAGTTATACCCATGGGTGATGGAACTCACAAACTCATTCCCGATCCAAAGTTCAAACAAGCCGATGCCGATGCACACGTGGTAACTTCATTAATCAACTGCTCTCCGATTAGTCAAAACATGAATTCTCTCCCACAAACCAACAACCACCTCGTAACGACTTCTAACCCACACAATCAAGCTACCGTCAGAGATGGGAAAATTGTTGTGCAACCAGCTTCAGAAAGACAGATGATCAAGGAAGAGGAGGAGCCGGTAGAGGTTATGTTGGTAATCAGAATCGAGGAAGAAATGGAAATCAAGGTCAAACTAAGCCGATCAAATGCTATAACTGTGGTGGTGAGGGACACATTGCAAGGAACCGCACATCTCCAAAACGCCCACGAATGCCGATTACTTCAGAGATAAGATGCTTTGCTTGTACAAGCTCGGGATAATGGTGTTGCGCTTGGATGAAGAGGAGTTATTGTTTCTTCCGAGGGCAATGCCAAGACCTATGATGCGATGTGGATGAGCGACCAATTCAGAGATAGGTCACAATCATCGAACGCCTTTCAAGTCTGATTGTGATGCATACGACTCTGATGTGGATGATGGACCCACTGCACACACAATTTTTATGGCTAGCATTTCTCCAATGGTTTCTCCCAAGGTCTCTTCTTCACCACAAGTGGCCCCATCCAAAGACAAACTCATCTCAGAGGTATTAAAACTATACGATGATGCTTATGTACAAAAGATGCATGACAAAGTACAATCAACTGAAACTATTGAATCAAATACTGAAAACATAGGTAATATCAATGTTGTCCAATATGATCAATATGTGAAACAAAGTGAAAGTGAAATTGTATCAAGTGATGCATCTTCTGCATTCAACAATGACTATGTTTTTGATGAATACACCGCATGTGCCTCGATGATCTTTGTTATCTCTGAACTAAATTCCTATAAAGAACGTGTTGCTATTTATGAACAACGTGCAAAATTTGAGTTGACCACCCGTGAGCAGGAAATGGATGACCAAATGCGCATAAACTATTAGAAAAATTAATCTTAGAGAAGAAGTATTAAAACAAGAGTTAAACTCCTTACAAGAAAAACTTTCAAAACCTGCTAAGCAAAAACAAGAACTTCAAGAAAATGTTAAAATGCTTAAGCAAGAATTTAATGCTAAGGAATCAAAACTTTTGAATGATTTTTCTAATCTAAAAACCTTGAAAAACAAGCTTGAAAATAAGTTGTACATACAAGGAAACACCATTCATTTGCTCACATGATCACTCAGCATAGAGTCCTAAGCGATAAGCATAGCATTCCCCTTGTTGAGGAACCAAATCCAGAGGTCATTAAAAAGGCTAGAAATGCTCATAAGGTTCTTTATGATGGCAAGGAAATCCTTAAACCTAGACGAAACCTAGTTGCTGAGTGCACGAGGAAGATAAGAAATCAGATGAAATCACTAGGGAAAAGTTAAACAAGAAACTAGATGATCCAAAATGTAAAGAAAAGAAAGTAATCATCACACCCCATGATTACAAAAGGGAGAATTGGATTGCCTTAAACAAGTTTAAGCCTCAGACATTGTTAACTCCCGAACAAGTGTTCGGGAAAATGGATTTAGATAAGCGTAAAGTCGAAAATATTGTTGAAACCAACCTTTGGAAAATGCCTAGAGCGACTGTGTATCCTCCAAATACACCAATGCATCTAGTTCCTAGAACAATTGCCACTAAAAGCAAGACCTTAATCAGCCAATATGTTATCTTTCAACTATTTGTTGATTTTGAGAAAACTTGCAAGAAAAGGATCACACCCAATGGTATAACTGAAGGAGAAAGAGGTTTTGAGCAAACTAAAGAATGTTATTTAATTGAAGTCATGCCCTTCTTTAAACAACTAAAAGATCACTTTGAGAGTCTTAAAAGGGAATGAATTCGATATTAAAGAAATGGAAAAATAATTTGATGCTATGATAGTTGAGGTTAGTGACTATGAGCGAGCATTAAAATATAATGAGATTGAAAGGAAGAACTTGCATACTCTGAATGAGAATATGATTTCTGAATGTATTGCTCAAGATGTGTTTTTCATCGCTACAACTTGTTCTATTAATGCTTCTCAATTTCATGAATTATCTGTTGCCTGAAAGTCTCCCATGATCGTGTCATTGAGCTTGAAAAAACTAATTCTAAATTAACCGAGAAAATTGAACTGGATGATCACGACAATTTGGTTAAACATTTTTCTAAACTAGAGGTTGAGCATTTTAATTTACAACTAAAATATCAACATCTTAAAGAAAATGTCAAAACTTCAAATATCAAGACATCCTCGGATGCTCCAGAGTTTGATGCGCTTTTCAAATTAACAAACGTGATGAACAGATTCAAGCTCATTGCAACACGATCAAAAAGTTGAAAGCCCAAATCTCTCAATTAAAGGGTCAAAAGAACAATATGACAGGCTCCCAAATGCCTCCTCCTTTAGATTCTCATAATTCTCAAACTTTTCATCTTCAAAACTTAGTTAATGCCTTACAAAAGGAAAACGAGAGTTTTCTAGAAGAAAATGAAAAAGTTAAACGACATTTTAAAGAGTTATATGATTCAATAAAAGTCACCCGTGACCAAAACAACGAAAAAATAACGTCTTTACAAAAGGAAATTGAGAATCTGAGAAGCCAGGGAAATGGGAAACTACCACTTGTTTTCAATAAGAATGTTGTCTCAAAGTCACCCTTAGATTGCAAATACACTGTGACAGTTAAATATATTCCTCCTCATCTTAGGAATAATGAACATGCTTTTCATGACTACTGTGCTCACCTTAAGGATAGTCTAGAATGTCTCCGTGAGATTGTCGAAGAGGATTTCATTAACAAACCTCTTGATAGTGAAATTAGGTTTGCTTGCCTCCAGGCCAAACGATCTCAAGAGCTACTAGAATGTGTAATTGCAACATGTCCCAAATCCTTAACCTTAGGTGCAAAAGGCAAAGCTGTGATGCCTTGTTCTATGCCTAGTGCCGAGCCTTCAAACCATTCTAGGCCCAGTTTTAAGAAAGTATACATCAATGTGTCGTCTAGTAATACGATCCTTGCACGCCTAGTTCAGAATGCAAAAGTAGATCAACCAACTAATGTTCCCATAATTCCTACAGAGTAATCAATGACATTAAAGCGAAAGGTGTCAAAGTCTCAAGAAAATACAAGGAATGATAGGACCTCGCAAGCTAAAAATGTGCATTGGAAGAGAGTAGAAGACCAACCTAGGATCTTTAAGCTTGAGTTGAATAAAACGAATCGTGTTGATTCTAGTATTAGCCTTAGGCGTATTGTAATTAATTCAATTTTGATACTATTTGCAAACCTTGTAATGATGTGCTTGAATTCATTTGCTAATCATGAATGTGGTGTGAATGCTTTGTCTAATCTTTGTCAAATGCCCGCTTAAAATTGTTAACGCTAATAATCGTGCAAAGAAGGCGAAAAGGCAAAAACGAAAGATTGTTAGAAAACAGTGGAAACCCACAGGAAGAACTTTTATAAAGATAGGTTATTATTGGATACCTTTTGGCCATAAGAATAATCAGGTTTGCTCTCAAACTGCTAAGATTATGCCCACTAGAAAATGGATGCCTACTTGTAGAACTATTCCCTTAAGAAGTGAACATACTTTGAATAGGTCAAATACGCAGACACCAAGATTGCATCTATTCCCAATGATTCCATTGCTTCTACTTCGATATGGATGTTTCTATTTCGATGTGGGTGTTCCAATTACTAACCAAGTGGAACCCATTCTTGCATGGGGATCCCAATTATCCAGCTATCCATTCTTGTCTGTGTTCAACTGCAGATCGTTCAAATCGCTTACGTGGTACCGGACTCGTGCCGCTTCCAAGCATATGACCGAGACCGTCATGCTCATGAACTTCGTGAGCAAATTCATCAGTTAGATTCGGTAATGATCATTTCGGTGCAATTATGGGTTATGGTGATTATGTTGTTGGTGATAGTGTTATCTCTAGAGTATACTATGTGGAAGGTCTTGGTCATAATCGTTCTCTCGTGGTCAATTCTGTGATTCTAATCTAGAAGTAGCCTTCAGAAAACATACTTGTTTTGTTAGAGAACTTGATGGTAAGGAACTTTTAAGAGGAACTCGTGGTTCAAATCTTTACACCATCTCTATCGATGATATGATGAAGTCTTCTCCAATTTGCTTGTTGTCAAAGGCTTCAAAACAAAGTCATGGTTATGGCATCGTCGTCTCAATCACTTGAACTTCGGCACCATCAATGATCTCTCCGGAAAGGACTTAGTTGTAGGTTTACCTCGACTAAAGTATGAAAAGGATCATCTTTGTTCAAGATGTCAATTGGGAAAAGCAAGAAGTATGCCCATAAACCCAAACCTACTAACTCTCACGAAGTTCTTCATACAAATCATATGGATTTATGTGGACCAATGAGAGTGCAGAATATCTTTGGGAAGAAATATGTGTTAGTTGTGGTTGATGATTACTCTAGATTCACCTGGTCAAGTTCTTAAGGACAAAGGATGAAACTCCGGATATCATCATCAAACTCATCAAACAGTTCGCGGAGTTCGACTTAACAAAACCGTCAGAATTATCCGGACGGACAATGGAACTGAGTTTGTTAACAAACAACTTAGTGAATTTTATGAAAGCATTGGAATCAACCATCAAAGAAGTGTTCCACGAACTCCTCAACAGAACGGTGTAGTTGAAAGACAAATCGAACTCTTGTGGAAGCCGCAAGAACAATGCTAATTTATTCAAAGGTTCCAATGTTTCTCTGGTCAAGCTATTGCCACGCATGCTACACACAAAATCGCTCCCTGATTCACATTGTACATGGAATAACTCCATATGAACTTGTCCACAACAGAAAACCTAATCTCTCTTTCCTTCGTGTGTTTGGTGCATTGTGTTATCCAACTAATGAGGGTCAAGACTTAGGCAAACTTAGAGCTAAAGGAGACATTGGAATATTTGTAGGGTATGCACCAAACAAAAGGGATACCGAATCTACAACAAAAGAACCCGAAATATCATGGAAACAATTCACGTTACGCTTGATGAGCTGACCGGTCAAATGGCTCTCGACAATCCATTCGAACCCGCACTTCAAAACTATCCCATTGGTTCATCCCTTGTTCCAAACTTTTCTCAAGAAACTCCATATGTACCTCCATCCGAAGATGATTTAAAGAAATTGTTTGATCCTATGTTTGATGAACTTTATGATCCAAGTACTAATGAGGTGTCGATTCCTACAACAGAGGTCGTCATATTCCCGTGAATGAAGTCAATCCCTCGCCTCAATATCATTAAGTCAAGAAGCGCCGCTAATCCTTCATCTCATCAACAAATCATCATTCTTCAAATGTACATCATGGAACTGTTTCGGGCATCAATGATGAAGTTAATCCCTTTGCTACTCCCGAAGATGCTCCATTTGAAAACATATTTGCTCTGAATCTTCATCGAACCATCTTCTTCATGAGACATCGACTTTGCTACTTCAGTCCCTCAACAACTACCACATGAACACCTCAGAAAATGGACTCACGATCATCCATTAGACAACATCATTGGAAATCCTTCGCCCAAAGATCAACACGGAAACAACTTTTAACCGATGCCTTATGGTGCTTCTTCAACTCCGTACTCTCTAAGATCGAACCAAAAGATGTCAAAACCGCCATGAATGAAGATAGTTGGTTCAATGCCATGCAAGAAGAAATTCATGAGTTTGATCGACTTGATGTATGGGAGTTAGTACCGCCTAGATTGTGCTATGATAATTTCTCTAAAATGGATCTTCAAAGTGAAACTTGATGAGCATGGTGATGTGTTGAAGAACAAGGCTCGATTAGTTGCTAAAGGATACCGCCAAGAGGAGGGTATAGACTTTGAAGAATCTTTTTCTCCTCGCTCGAATCGAGGCAATTAGAATCTTTTGGCTAATGCTGCAAGTAAGAACATGGTAGTCTATCAAATGGACGTGAAGACGGCATTCCCGAACGGAGATCTTAAAGAAGTCGTCTATGTCACCAACCCGAAGGCTTTGTGAATCCGAACATCCTACCCACGTTTATCGTTTGAAGAAGGCTATTTATGGTTTAAAGCAAGCTCCAAGGGCATGGTATGATACGCTATCAAAGTTTCTTCTATCTACCGGATTCAAAGAAAGGAGCATTGATCCAACATTGTTCACCGTAAAGTCGTGCAAACATTTAATTCATGTTCAAATTTATGTTGATGATATCATTTTTGCCTCGACCGACCCCAATGAGTGTGACCATTTTTCAAATGAAATGAGTTCAAATTTCAAATGTCAATGATGGGACAAATGTCATTTTTCTTGGGACTACAAATTTCACAAAGTCCCGGAGGCATTTTCATAAATCAATCTAAATATGCTAATGAGATCTTAAAGAAATTTGGATTTGATTCAAGTGACCTGTTGACACTCCCATGATTGATCGAACCAAACTAGATGAGGACCACTCGGGGATCATGATTGACCAAACGAAATATCGTAGTATGATTGGATCCCGATGTACCTCACGCTAGTAGACCGACATCTTGTTCGCTGTATGCATGTGTGCTAGATACCAGGCTAAGCCTACTAAAAGCACCTTGAAGCGGTTAAACGGGTCTTTCGGTATCTCCAAGGAACCATCAATATGGGACTTTGGTACCAGAAGGACACCGGTATGTCACTAACGGCCTATGCAGATGCTGATCATGCAGGATGTCAAGATACTCGTCGAAGGCACGTCCCGAGGTGCTCGCTTTTGGGTGATAAGCTAGTAAGCTGGTCTTCAAAGAAGCAAATGAGTACTTCTATTTCCTCTACAGAGGCGAATACATAGCCATGTCATCTTGTTGTGCTCAAATCCTTTGGATGAGATCTCAATTAACCGACTATGGCTTTGTATTTAACAAAATCCTCTCATCGTGGATAATAAAAGTGCTATTGCTCTTTCATGCAATAACCTTCAACACTCAAGAGCTAAGCATATCGACATTCGCCATCATTTCATCAGGGAACAAGTGGAAAAAGGTGTGGTGGAACTCTATTTTGTGAGGTCGAATATCGCTTAGCGTACATCTTCACCAAAGCTCTTCCAAGAGAACGCTTTGAGTTCATACTTCCACGACTAGGCTTGAAAAGCCTTCAACCGAAAACACTCAAACGCCTTCGTGAAGAAGACGAGGAGTAAAGGTCTATGCTCATCTATCTCTTGTAAATATTTATTCAAAAACAAAATACAAAATTATAAAACTTTCAAAATCCATAAAAATCTGAAAAATTCGAAAAATCTTCAAAAAATATTGTCAATTTGTCATGTTTTTCTCGATTCGATAATATCTACGGTCTTTGTCTTGTCATTCAAAGAATGACACGGGACTTTAGATGTTGCTCGAATTCTTATTAAAAAAATAAATAAATAATAATAGTTTTTGAGAGAAAGAGAAAAAAATGGTTTATTGTCATGTCGCAAGAACCCGCTTGTCAAAGAAAGAACAGAGCCATACTTTATCATATTTTCAAAATTCCATGCTCTGATTCTAAAAACATTTATCTCGAAAACTAACCGCTATGAAAAATAACTCGGACTCTATTTTTGATAATCATCCGGATTTATTTGTCAAAATATCTATCTCTCAATCAACAACCTATGTCATTGATTGAGGGGAGAATGATTTCAATTAAATTAAAAAGTTATTTGGCATTCAATTGTTTTCAAAAGATAATCATGCATCGCTTAAAACGCTTTCATATTCAAGTCACAATTCTCCTCAAAAGCTTTCAAAATCAATTTAAATCTATAAGAGATCACAAATCTCAAATGATTTGATAATTGTGATAGGGGAGAATGTGTGATTTAAATTGGATTTAAACCGATAATTTGGTAAATGGTTTTATAAGGATGTACAAGCTCTCCTTCCCACATGTGACAAACGATTTCAAATTTTCCATGCACATGTTGAGGGGAGCATCTATCTTAAACCTATGATTTGAAACGTGATCACTTATCTCAATGTGTTCCTCTAGTATGTGCAAAACTCTTTTCAAATCTCGAGGCACATATTGAGGGGAGCAAAATCATGAAAACCTCATCCTTCCCCAAAATGCTTTATCTACTTGATTCGATTAGGGAAGTGATGTTGATATTTTTAGAAAATGGTAATCAAAGAAGTTAATTCTTTCTCTTGCCTCCGTGTGGAAAACTATTTCAAATACTTGATTCACATGTTGAGGGGAGTTCTTCTTCTAAAAATATCAAAAACAATTCAGGTACAAAATGCTTTGATAATATATCACAAGTATCCGGATTGATTTTCAAATGGTTACTATGGCAGATGAACAATACCAAATAGACCGACCAACTTTACTTTATGTACGGTGATATAAGGATGATAAGGTTAGGTATTGGTTCCCATGATCCGCCAGAGTCGAGGGATCTACCCAGGGGACAATCCACTAGATAGTGTAGAGTCCTTAGGTATATTGAAAAAAGAGAAAAGTGAGATACGGGAAGAGTGCGGACTGAGACGAGCTAGTAATCGGAATAAACCCAACAAGGTTCTAGTTATGAAGTCTCGTAAGCACGGAAGGGGTTGAAGAATGAAAAAGAATTGAATGTGAAAAGGGGTGAAAAGAAATAGCCCTCCAATAATTCAACCTTATGGCGTAAACCGGTTCAATTCATATGCTACTGGTGGTTACTTAGGTAACTCCGGTATTGAAGACAAGACGTCATGGACCCAGTGACGCACTGCACTAAACTTCCCAAGCTACTCAAGTTCCTCTTAAAAGGGCTTGTTTCATTCTCACGGGGAACCTACATTATCTATCAACTTTCTCTTAGAGATTGTTGATATTGAAGAAGGAGACCCTCTCCCTAGTCTCCGATATAGGATCCAAAATGCACAAATTGAGTCTAGAGCCACGAGATCATCAATAAATCTCATTAGGACAATTTCAATGAAGACTCTCTGTTTCACACAATGTGGAAAGAGAAATTATATCCTGAGTCCTACGCATTATCCTTGTGGTATTGCGTAACATCCGAGTGATGTGTTTACATATTCACTGTGAAGATGGAAAGCCTTCTAGAGCCAACATCTAACAAGCTCCCCGGTAGGTGGCATGTGAGATCTATTATACGATCAACCATGTGACAACCGAACGTAAAACAATGGGGCGATTCATTCTTTTGAATCAATCCTGGTTCAGGTTATGGATTGACGGATACCTTTGAAAACCGGTCTTTGTGCTTTAAAACTCTTTTCATTAGCACGTCGACCGTGTACTAATTTTTCAAATCAAAAGGTGTTTTATGATTGATAATTGATTTTCATTAAAACCTTCGTTATATTGCAAAACAATTTCTATTGAGCAATACACGATTGTTTTTCAAATCTCTTTTCATCAATCGTGGACTTAAATTATTTGGTTCACTCACTCCGTGTTGTCTTCTTTGAGACGTTCGGTTTGAGAACGGCTAGAGCATTTGCGAAAAACCCTCGTCAAGGAAATTCTTCGAATTATACCGATCACGCAAGACTTGTATCTTGATCAACGGGGAACCGTGGGCCGTGTACCTCAATTCATCGAAAGTGATCAAAGACACTTTCGCGCTTTATTGCTAACTGCCTTATGCGTACACCCGACGCTTGCGGTGATCGTAATGGAGCGGTCAATTCATAGCCGCATGCTCACACAACACATTCATATCGAAAGAAATCATGATTGGTGCATCAATGACTCGGATATTCTAACTCCATGCTTCGCTACGCCAATATCATGAATCAACAAAGCTTCCGCTACTCTGATGAGAAGATATCATGATCCAGAATATGAGCATGTCGGTCCGAAAGTCACAACATCACATAATACCAACACCACAATGGATGTATCGAGATTTTCTATTAGCCGATGATCTCAAAAGCTGGCTCAACATTATTATCACGTGGATCAGGAAAAGACCTCCACTTGGATTAACCAAACATGCAATGAGTGGAATCAATGACTACGAGCTTGGGAGCAAAGTACTACATCAAGAATGCAAGATCAATTGTTAATGTAATATCGGATTGTATTCAATGTCATTTTAGTATATGTTTGAGGTGACCTCCCTTAGGGGAGATTGTTAGGAATTAGAAATTCCATGTATTAAAGAGTCGGTCACCTCAAGTATATGTAATCGTTAGAAAGCTCGTAGTCATAGTACTTTTATGTTAAGTAGTATTTAGTTTAGTAACACCGTGGAGGACGGACGGTCTTTACCCACTGTATGCCTGATCCACAGCCCGTTGTGTGGCGTTTTATTGTAAGACTATAAATACTCTCTACCTTCCAAGGTAGAGAGTTGGAGCTCATAATAAGAATTTTCTTTCTCACTAAAGTTCCCTAAACCTCTAACTTTCTATCTCTAGAATTCCACTTATACGCCTACTTTGTGTTATGGTTTGATGTGTATGTGAAATCCAATATCCTACAATTATTCATTTTTAAAACGTAGAGAATAACATACCAAACTTCAAGAAAGAAATCTATGAAAATAACTTGTTAAAAATACTACTTGAACACTTGAGTTTAGGTATCAATAAGCTTTCCATTATTATTGCTCCTTATAGTTGCTGCCATAAGAGAAATCTATATGTTCACAGATTGCATGATTGTTAGGATATATAACCCTAACGGTTCCACATCGAGAACTATTGGCGGTGCTAACGACAAATCCAAATTGATGCGTTTTTTTTCCTGTATGTAGCTTTGAAAAAACGTCGTCTTAATTTTTTCGTGTTATTCGTAATTGCTAATTCTGGATCTTCCTTTATCCGCCTTTTTTCTTCCCTGCAGCTTTTGTAATTATGTCTTGCATATTTTCATTAGTATTTGAATCACCTTCCTTGCCCTATGAAAACCAAGTTGGATATCACAATATATAAAACATATGAATGCGTACTATAAAAAGCATGGTTAAATGTTAATGTTTGTGACTTAAAATATGTATATATTAGCAAATAGGGAAAACCATTTTTATAAGATTGAAATCATTATTTTATCTGGAAACATTGAAGCTTGCAGATCAACTTTCTCCTCTTAAATCAGGTTTGTGGTATGAAAATCAGAAACAAAATTTTGTGTCAATTAACTGCTAACCCGAAAATAGTTAATTAACTTTTTTAAACTGAGAAGTTTTCGATATGGCCAAGATTTAATTCCAACCGATCGACAATGCACTTTAAAAAGAGACGAACTAACATGAAAGCATTTTGCAGCTCGATGTAAGGGCATATGAAAGTAGTGTGAGACGACATCCCCCGAATGATATAGTTTTAGAGTCTTGGATATCGATTTTGTATGATAATAAAGGAGTTGATATGTGTATATTACTGAGATAAGTTGGTTTTTAAATGTCTCATCAAACTTTTGAACTGACTTGAAATTAATAAAGGGCATGTAACTCCTAATAAATCATAAAATCAATTTATTATATATTTATGTGAACATTTGTGCATACTATTAATATTATTTGCAATAATAGCACTTGATGAGTATGTAGTTAGGTTTTGAGGTTATTTCATAAATCAGAAAACAATGGTATATGAATAAGTATGGGTGGCCACAATTTATTATGTGTCTTTTAACATGAGAATATAGATAATGGACACCTGTTAAGAATTGGGGCAATACTATAAAGTTTATGAGTGTTTGTGGCAAGTAATAAAGTTATAATAAATAAATGTGCTGAACTATCCACAGGTGTTGCCATTCAAATTTTATTATGTGTATCTGAATATGGAAACACAAACAATGCATATATGAAATAAAATGTACCACCTTATTATATTTAATATCCCGAACATTACATAGATATGCTAAGACAAAGCTAATGAAAGCTTCTTTGAAAACAATGTTACATGTGCGCTTCTTAAGTCTAGGGTCTTTGTCTTCAATCTAATTATCTTAAGGCCGTCCGAGTGGTAACTCTAGACAATACACATAAAGTTGTCCATGTGTAAACACAGGAGTAGGAAAATAGAGGCCAACGTAAGTAAGTGATTGGCCTTGACTTTTGTTGATAGTCATCGCATAACATGCTCTTACAGGGAATTGTCGCCGTTTTAGGATAAATGGTCATTTGGATTGCGTTGATGTTAGTATAATCCTGTGTATAATGACATTGTCTCCTATATTTGAACCTGTAAGGATCGTTGTGTGAATAACAAATTGGTCTAAACCTGTTATGAGCAATATTGTTCCATTACACAAACCTTTGCTTGGATTGATGTTACGCAATAGCATAATGGGTAGTTCCTTTTTTAAGTGAAGTTCATGTGGGGGCATCCTGGGAAAATTTAAGGAATTTAGAAATTCAATCTGCAGTGTCATGCCGATCTAGATTGTCTCAGAGATGCCTTGCAAACTTCATCCGCTATTGTATGTAATGTAGTCCCCTTTTAATTGTTTAAACATATAATCATTGATAGTATCGGCATCATCATTCGAGGAGTTAGAATTGCCCTTTCTTTGAGATACACATCGCTGTCTTGTTGTAAAATCGGGTATGTCTCGCTACAATTTTCTCGATAGGACAATCCCATGATTGGATTAGGAAACTTTCAAGAATGTCGATCCAAGATGGCTCGTCCTCATCTTCTTTGCATTTTGCTAGCAAATTGCCATCCCCCACGTACCAATACCCATTTATTGAAATCCTTTTGAGTATCAAGCGGTCCATTCTCACTATACTCATTGACTCGCATACTCCGTGTAAGGGTAAATACCTTGCAATGCTTCCACAACTCAGACTGGTTTATACATGATTGAACAATGATCGGCCCGCTTTTGGTATAACCGGCGACTTGGACGAAAGTCGCCTCCTAGCAAGACCTTCACGCCCCCAAATATTCGATCTCTACTTTCAAGGTCATGATATCCTAAGATATCTCTCAGAGTCTTGTCCAATGCCTCAAAAGCATATTTTTGGGTCATTGGAGCTTCATCCCGTATAATTAGTTTCACTTTGCTGCATGAGTTCGACATATGCGTGTTTTATTTTATGTCGCGCGTCGCTTTCTAATAATTCAAGTGGTATAACAAAACGACTATGAGCCGCTTCTCCGCTGGTAGCAACAATGAAGCAATGCCTATACAATTTAATGACACTTATCAGTTGCGTAATTGTTTAAAAGTGCAAGTTAGTTGTGTTAGCCTTAATAGTTTTTATTAGAAGTGATGGTCATTCACATTTAGGAACTTTGAAACGTGTGTTAGATATCGTGATAGAATAGTCAACGGGCTCGTGGATTGGACTAAGCTAAATGGGTACTAGTTATGTAAGGCTTTCCTTTTATCCAATCCAACCCATGTCCAAGCCCACGAAAAGCCCATAAGAAAGCCTTTAGGGCATCAAGTCCCTTGGACTATAAATACCCCTCAAATGGTCATTTGAGGGGTGTGCTTGAGTGTGTGTGTGTGTGTTTTCCTTTGAAGCAATATATAACTTATTGTTTTCATCTTCTTTCCTTTATCTCTCTAAATACATACACGATCTATCATTCAAGTCACCACGTTCTTATTCTTTCTTCTTTATGCATATCATCAGTTTGTGTTTAACGTGATATAAGTGTTGGGTTTGTGATAAGGTATAAGTGATAAAAGGGGCTTTACAATTGGTATCAATCGCCTAACAATGGTTTAGGAGTGTTTTGGTTGAAGTTTGTTTGTGTAGAGTTACACGTAGTTTCGTTCTCAAACGTGTCACGATAAAAGCTTTAATTTTTAAACTTAAAAATTCAAGATTCTTGTGGTTTAAGGTTTATTTGGTGCTAAAGTTTCAGTTTTTGCAAAAGTTCAAGCTTTACGTGTTTTTCTTCAAGTTTGAACTCGTGTTTTTTAAGGTGGTCATTTCTACTCGTAACTTTTATAAGCACTTTGGGTGAAAAAGGTCAACATTTTTGGGTTATTCGAGTGTTTTCAAGGATATCTGTGCAAGAGAAATCGTTTGAATCGTTGGAAATTTTTTACGAGTAGGTCAAAACTCTAGTTCTACTCGTAAGAAAGTCAACTACGCATAAGGTCCTACTCATAACTTTTGGGTGCAGATTCTTCGAGCTTTAACGGTTACTCAGTGCTTCCTTCACTTGGATAAGTGTGTGGAACACTTCGACTTGTGGATATCCCTTACGACAAAGTAAAGGATTTTTTGTTTTTAACCTAAGTTTACGCATAAGCATAAACTCTTACGAGTAGAACTCTACGCATAAGATCACACTTACGCGTAAGGTTTTACGACTAAGTTTTTTGTCACGATAAGCCTAAGGTTACGCAAGATACTTTCTCGCATAAGAATCCTACCTAAGATCCTACACATAAAGATCCTACGCCTAAGGAATCCTATGCCTAAGATCCTACGCATAATATCCTACGCCTAAGCCATCCTACTCGTAACCATATCCTACTCGTAACTTCTGTTGTCTCACTAACCTCTTTCTACGCATAAGGTTTAAAAAAAAAAATCAAATTTTTGAGTAAACTTGAGTAAAATTTAAATTTTTGAGGAGACTAAACGTTCAATTTTTACGCGAAATTCAAATTTTGGTGTAACTGTGAAAATTTTGGTCAAAAATTCAAATTTTTGGGCCTAAATTCAAATTTTTCGGTCAAATTTGGCGTCAAAATTGTCATAACTCAAAATTTTCATACGACCTTAGAATTGTTTTTTATAGTGAATTTCAAATTTTGGGCTAAAATTTTTTAGAACCAAGGTTACGAGTACGACTTTCAGAATCACCTCAACCAAGCTTAATCTTCATCAACCACAACTCCTTTATCGTTGAATCGATCCTACATCAACTTTATCGGATCATACCTTCATCAATGGCAACTCAACAAGACATTCATGCAGCCTGCAAAACCTCTCCTATGTTGGTAAAAGGTGGTTATCTTCAATGGACAAGTCGTATGCTTCGTTACATCAAGACCAAACCTAATGGGAAACTCATGATTAAATCCATTCAGGATGGACCCTTCCAGCCTCGACAAGTTAATGTACCTGGAAATGCAGATGCAACACCTCCGCCGCACCATCTTCGTCTTCAATACGAATCAATACACCGCAGAGGATCGAAACAAGTCGGGCAGATGACATGGCAATTCATATTGTCCAACAGGGTTTACCAATAGACATCTTTGCTGCGGTAGACAGCTTGTGAAACCGCTGATATGTGGGAACGTGTTAGACGACTTTGTCATGGAACGTAAATTGGTCACCAAGACATGGAGAACAAGTTGCTAATCGAATGGGAAAAGTTTACTTCTACTCGTGAGAATCCATTGAATCCTACTATGGAAGGTTTTGCACTTTGATGAATGAGCTTATCGAAACAAGTCGACAACCGGAACTATCGTTCAAAACATCAAGTTCCTGAACAATCTTCCGGAAGAATGGGGACGATATGTAACTATTGTCAACCAAACAAAAGACCTTCATCAGGTGAACTTTGATCAACTCAATGATTTTCTGAAACAAAACCAAGCTGAAGTCAATGAAGTCAGGAAAGAAAGATTGGCAAAGAATCATGATCCATTGGCACTTATTGCAAAGACTCAACCTTCGGTGAATACACAACAACAAGCTTCATCATCTTCCAACAACAACAACTTGCAGAATACATTCCACAACCACAACAAGAATTCTATCCAGATCAACAATACCAGAACTAGGAATCACCGATCCCGAAATCGACCCGAACCTTACAACAGATATACTCTTTATTGGGTAACGCACTAAAAAGTCGCTATTCCACACCACCTAACAACAACCAAAGGATTTCATCAAACACTCGCAATGTAAATTGCAATGTACCGGGTGTAAATATGGGTAATCAAGGTCAAATGGTTGGAGTTATTGGGAATCAACAGGATATGCTATCGGATTTCGTATGGGTAATCGTGGTTCCGTGATCGGGTAATCTTGGGTCAGAATGTTGGAAATCGATGGGATGAATGTTGGGAATAGAGCAAAGGGTAATCGAATGGGAATGTTGCGACCCAAATTAGGAATTATGGAAATGTGAATCGTGGTAATCGTTAAGTGTTATAAGCTGTCACAGGAATCGGGTCACATGGCACTAAACCGTCCCACTAAGCCGCACAAGAAGAATGCTGAAGTTTCTTCGAAAGCTATGCTGTTAGCAAGTAAGAAGCAGGATGCGCTGATTGACCGAGGAAAATGATTTTTACGCTATTGTGGATGATTTGGAAGACCTCGAGGAAATCAATGCGAACTGCATATTCATGGCAAATCTTCGGGAGACTAAGTACGACACCGACTTCGACGACTTCCCCTCTATGACGCCAACGCAGATTCCGAGGTACCAATCATTGATCCATGCGATAACAATGTCATATTTGATGTGTTTACTCATGACAAACAAGATTCTCGTGACGCCAAGACCTACTTCGATACATACCGGACAATCCGAAGTTGTAGCAATACTAACTCGAAACTCCGGATGTGGATCCTAGTGGAGACTGTGGCACAAAATACTGAGACTGATGAGGAAACACGTGCTTATTTTGAATCATTAATCAATCAAGTGTGACATTGAAATTGAAAAAGTGAGTAAGGTCAATCGCGAAATTAAGGCCGCGAATGTTAAATTGACCACCGAGCTTGAGAGTTACAAGGAGCACGCCAAAGCTTTTGAATTTCATACTAACAAAATGTCCAAATTAGAAATTGGTTATCGAGATTCTGTTTTAGAGAAAAACAATTGCAACTCAAGTATGACACACTTGATGTGAATTTGAACTTGAAAATAAAATCTTTAAACAAGAAAATTTCTGATCTAAATGACCAACTTTCTAAACAAAAAGCACTGTTTCTGATCTTGAAAAAGAGAAGAAACAGTTGATTGCTGATTTTTCAAAACGAGAAGATTCTCTTCTTGATGAAATCTTGATAAACGGAAAAAATCAAAACTTTGGACAATTTGCTTCTTACAACGGGTCATTCCGCTAAATCAAACAAGATGCTTTCTAATCAAGTAAATCCACGTTTTCATACTTCACATAAGATGGCACTTGGTAACGACCCTTCTTCGTTTCTCAAGAAAGCTCAGAAATCTCATAATGTGTTGCACAATGGAAAACCTTTGCATGAACCCATAATTGTGAATGATTCTCTTGAAACGTTGGAACTATCTGAGGAGAGTAGATCAAAATGAAACAAAAACATCCGGAAATCAAACCAATTGATTATAACACATGGAACAAAATTAATGGTATTTCGTTTGTTTCTCAATCAACGCTTTCCACCAAACCAAGTGTTTCAAACAAAATGCCAACACCGTTTCAAAATCAGCTTTCAAAATCAGCTTGTTGTCTCCAAATCTATTTTGAACATTGAACAAATGTCTTCAAACAATCCTTTTAACACAAGTGATGCAAGAAGTATTTTGGAAAATGTGAAAATGAGAATTGCAGATCTTCAAGAGACCGTTAAAACTAAAACCAATATTACAACAAACATCCGGTTTAATAGTTTTGATATTGAACAGAAAAAGTTTTTGAAACTCAAATTGCCCCTCAGCTGACTAACATCAACTCAAGGGTAATTCATTTTGAACAAGCCTTTTGAAAGAAACAGCTGACTTTGTCAAGGACCATAAATCCCCTGGTAAAGCAAGCTAATAAAAGTGTTGAACACATCAAAGTTTTGGAAAATCTAAATGATTCACTCTTCAAGATGTTCGACTAATGATATTATGTCCATCATTTTGCAAACATATTCGTTGAAGATCATGAAAGACTCCGTGATGAGACCTCCGAAATTGTTTCAAAATATGAAAAAGCTCTTGAAAAACTTGAAAAGAAAATGTGTCATATTTTAAACAACTTGATCGAAAAACCGAGGAATGCAAGTATGACAAATTGTCGTATGAGCGTGCCTACAATGACATGAAAGCTAAAAATGATCTTTTGAGGGCTCAATGGAAAGTCAAAAAGGAAAGGCAAAGGGAAACGTGATTAAAAACCATTGATCGAGGAGAAAGCAAATGTTCCCAAACCGTTTCTAAACCAAAAATGTCTGTCTCTATGCCTCCTCCAAAAGTCAATGAGAAAAATGTTTCATCAAAACCAGCCACTCCACCGCCTACCTAAACAAAATGTTGATAAAGGAAAAGCGGTTATCGAGAAACCAAAAATTTTAGCACCTGGCCTTTTTAAGATGAGTACCACTAATGCGTCGCTTCCACATCTAAAACATCTGGAACAAACGACATAAGTTTAGAAAAGCACTCTAAAGAGACTAGGACAGCTAAAACCACCTCCCTTCATAAAAATGTGAATCCTAATGCTTGTGCCTCACCTTCTACAGGACTAGAAAGCACCTCTAGGAGCAGCAGACTAGAGCCTAAGAGCAATACAAGGAACAATAGAGTCTCAACTGCCTCTAAGAGTAGTAGCTTGAATAAAGAGAAGAAAGTAGAAGAACACCCTAGGAATTTACCGTTTTTGAATAAGAAAGACATTTCATCTGAATGTAATGTACCTGTGAAACCTGCTAAGTCTAATGAATGTGTTGAATCTCTTTGTTTAACTTGCAAGAAATCTTTAGTTAATGTTCAAGATGATTGTGTTTCTAAGAATGTGAATGATAAGCCTGTTAAGAAGAACGTCCCAAAAAGATCTTACGCTAAACGAGTAGGAAGACTAGTTGCAAAACTTAGGCTTTACACTACCGATGAACTATAGCTGTATACTATAGGGATGATATTTTGAAACCCACGTGGTAGAACTTTCACACTCCAGAATGGTAGAATGAGTAATGAGCCTACTTCCTGAGAGAACTTCTTGGTGTGATAAAGATTTTACCTCTAACCCAAAGGAACCAAAATCAAAACGGTTTCCACAATATTCGCTTTTCGCATCGGCGTTTATCGAAATTTGTCTTTGGATCGTCGACCGGGTTGCTCCAAGCACATGACCGAATCAAGCTGCTGATCAATTTCGTCTGAAATTCATGGGAACCGTGACGCTTTGAAATGATCATGTAGCAGCTATCATGGGTTATGGAGATCTACCATTTGGAAATTATTTGATCACTCGGGTTTACTATGTCGAAGGGTTGGGACACAATTTGTTTTCGGCGCTTATGTGATGCGATTTAGTGGTTGCTTTTAGGAAAATGCTTGCTTGTTAGAAACTTGGATGGCACTAATCTCTTAACCAGGAATCGTGATACAAACTTGTATGCTATCGACATCAATCAAATGGCTTCTTCATCACCAATATGTCTTATGACAAGAGCATCCGAACACGTCTGGTTGTGGCACGACGGTTATCCCATCTCAATTTCGACACCATCAACAAAATTGCCAAAGACAACATCGCCAACGGACTTCCAAAGTTCAAATACACCAAGGATCACTTATGTCAATCATGCGAACAAGGAAAAAGCAAAAGAGCATCATATAAACCCAAATCCGCACCTAGTTCGGAAGCAAAGTTGCATATGTTGCACATGGACTTATGTGGCCCAATGAGAGTTGAAAGCATTAACGGAAAAAAGTATATTCTTGTTATCGTCGATGATTATTCGAGATATACATGGGTTAAGTTCCGAGATCAAAAGACGGCACCGTGCATCATCATCACCTTTCAAACGAATTCAAGTACTTCTTCAAACTCCAGTAGGGTTGTAAGAACGCACAATGCAATCCGAATTCACAAATCGAGTTAAGATCTTATTTTGAAGATGTTGGTATCACACATGACATCGTTGTTAGAACTCCACAGCAGAATGGGGTAGTTGAAAGAAGAAATCGAACTCTTGTGGAAGCCGCTCGCACAATGCTAATCTATTCTAGTGCACCGTTATTTCTATGGGTCATGCTGTTGCACGCTTGTTTCACTCAGATCCGATCCCTAATCCATCCAAGATTCAATAAAACCCCATATGAGCTTGTGAACAACAAAAACCCGATATCTCTTACTTTCACGTGTTTGGCGCTTTGTGCTATCCTACGAATGATAGAGAAGATCTTGGTAAACTGAAAGCAAAAGGTGATATTGGAATCTTCATTGGATATTCAGATAACTCGAGGGCATTCAGTGGTGTATAACGAAGAACTAGGAGGATCATGGAGACGATGAATGTGAAATTTGATGAACTTTCAAAATGGCTTCGAGAGACTCGCCTAGAACCCGCACTAAACCAAAGCACTTCGACACATCAATTCAGGACTCGTACCTCAAAGAGCTCAATCAACTTCGATTGACAATCCTAAAGAACAAGAATGGGAGAATTTCTTTGAGTTAATGTTCGATGAATACTATGGTGGAACTTCGACAAATGCATCAAACCATCATTCCGCTGCACCCGCCAAAATCATCCACCACCACCAACAGAAGATGCATCTACAACGGTCGAAACCAATGCACCAATTCCATCTACATCTACTACAGCTTATTGCACCCGCTCTACCGCAGCTTGATGAGCAAAATCAAAACCAAAACGATGCAACGTTAGATGAAGACTTATTTGAAAACCCGTTTGCTACGGAATTAGCTGAATCATCTTCTAGCTTACGAGAACCATCTAACTCGCATACGTATAACCAACGGTATCCTTCTACTCAGAAGTGGACAAAAGACCACCCAATTGAACAAGTTATTGGTGAACCTTCAAGGCCAATTCAGACGAGACGCCAACTTGCCACCGATTGCGACTTATGCATTTACCTTTGCTCAATTAGCAATATCGAGCCAAAGAACATTCGTGAGGCAATGGCATAACCCGCATGGATAGAAGCGATGCAGGAGGAACTTCTCCAATACCGTCTACATGACTATTGGGAAATGGTTCCAAGACCCATTGACGTTCGCGTCATTGATCTTAAATGGTTATGGAAGAACAAACGGGATGAAGAAATGACTGTCATTCGCAACAAAGCTCGCCTTGTGGCCAAAGGATACAGACAAGAGGAAGGGATAGACTTTGAAGAGTCATTCGCCCGGTAGCTAGACTAGAAGCGCCAGATTTTCTTAGCCTATGCCGCTACAAAAACATCACGGTTTATCGATGGACATTAAGACCGCTTCTTGAATGGAACTCAAAGAAGAAGTGTACGCGAGTCACCGTAAGGCTTCATAGACATGGAACATCCGGACTACGCCTACAAACTCAAAAGGCAATCTATGGATTGAAACAAGCTCGAGAGTGGTATGACGAATCGTCCTCTTTCCTTATTCAAAACAATTTCACCAAAGGAACAGTTGATCCTACCTTGTTTACACAAAAATGCAAAAACGACATTTTGATTGTTCAGATTTATGTGGACGACATCATCTTTGGGTCCACTAATCCGAATCTTTCAAAACATTTTGAAAATCTCATGAAAAGTAAATTTGAAATGTCCATGATGGGGGAACTAAAATTCTTTCTTGGTTTACAAATACATCAGTCCCCTCGTGGAATTTTTATAAATCAAAAATCATGGTATGGATAATTGTGACTCGGTCGGAACACCAATGGTAACCTCACCAAAAATTGGAGCCGATTTGTTTGGGAAACCTATTGATCCGAAGAAATATCGGAGCATGATTGGTTCTCTCATGTACCTTACGCTAGTCCACCGTGATATTCATTTTGCTTGTTTGCTTATTAGCACGGTTTCGTGCAAAGCCTACCGAACCGACCTCAAAGAGGTTAAAAGGATCTTTCTAGACTGAAGACATCCATTCACATGGGACTTTGGTATCCGAAGGAAGCCAAATTTGATCTAATTGCCTTTTCGGATGCATACCACGCAGCGATCAAGTTACAAAAAAAGTACATCCGAGGAGCACAATTTTAGGGTGAAAAGTTAGTAAGCTGGTCTTCAAAGAAACAAGATTGCACTGCACTTTCAACCGCTAAGCGAGTATGTGTCTCTATATACGTGTTGTGCTCAAGTTCTATGGATGAGAACACAACTCACAGATTATGGCTTTACTTTCGGTAAAATACCTATTTATTGTGACTCGAAAAGTGCCATAGCCATATCATGCAATCCTGTTCATCACTCAAAGACTAAGCATATCGAGTCCGCTATCACTTCATCAAAGAGTACGTCGAAAATGGTTCTGTTGAATTATTCTTCGTGAAGACAGATTACCAACTCGCCGATCTATTAACTAAAGCCCTTCCAAAAGAAAGGTTTGACTATTTAGTTCGACGAATTGAAATGCGAAGCCTAACCCCTGAGGAGTTAGAACGTCTTCTCGAATCTTCTTGAAAATGATTTTTCCAAAAGCTTCACTGAAATATTTTTGAAAAAAATCAAAATACAAAATTTGAAAAACCAACAAAAGCAAAATATAAAAATATAAAATTTTCAAAAATACAAAAACAATATAAAATCAAAAATCCAAAAATATTCTTCTCACGACATGTCTCTTGTATAATCGATATTCAGTACGTTTCTAGAAATGTCATTCAACAATGATACGGGTATGTACAGATGCTTGAGCGAGAGTTATTTATTGTTTTCTAAAACATGTCGCTTCTCAAAATTTCTAAATAATGGCTTTCGTATACATCAAGACAAACCCGACTAAAATGATGACATTTGATTATTTTTCAAATCAAAACTCGTGCTTTTATAGAAAAATCAAGTGTACGCTTCAGTGCACTACCTTTAAAACTGGTGAGAAATCATCATCATCTTGAGCACCTTTTCAAGATTGTTCAAAAGATTTTCAAAATCTTTCAAAATACTTTGTGCTCAAGATAACTCCTCTAAAACCCTTTAATTGATTATGCTTTATTAAAGGGGAGTATAAAACTAAAATGTTCCATATTCATGCTTAAATCAAATCCGCTTGTCTCCCCAAAAGATTCTAAAATGTTGTTTAATCCGTTGATATAAAAAATATCACGAATATTCTATTTTTGAGGGGTAGGAGACGTGATTAAAATGTGATCAAAAAGTTTTAATGATCATGGTTTGAATCTCAAAATGAGCTCGACTCGCACGGAACCAATGAATTGACGGAATCTAAGTCAAGAATGTACCATCTCGATAAACTTGTGATAGATATGCACCTTCATGGGTCTAACCTCCTTTTCAAGGAGTGTTTACAACTTCAAGTTAGTTATTAGAGCTAGTTGTCACCTAAAACCTGACAATGGAACTCTTTAACTAGGCAACGTGAATCGTGTCTCGTGGGGAATTGTCTATCATGAGCCGATCAATTCAAAAGTGCAAACTCTACCCTCGATGTGCATATTTTTGTTAAAACTCATAAGCACATGTGAAGGGGAGTGTTTCTGAAAATATAAAACTCTCAGAGTGTTCCAAACATGTTTTCTATCATAAACACTTTGAGAGATTTTCAAGAAAAATGTTTTTATGGCAACAATAGGACAGTCATGGAGTTATAAGGTGACTATGGATAGGAAACTCGTCCTATGATCCGCCAGAGCCGGAGGGAGCTACCCAAGGACATCACAAATAATTTAGAACTAGAAGTCCTTAGGAATGATTGAAAAAAAGGAGGAATGTGAGAAAGGAGAAAGAAGGGGTTGAAGAATTAAAAAGAAAAGTAAAAGAAAGGGTGAAAAGAAATAGCCCTCCATATTCAACCTTAGGCGTAAAACCGGTTCAACTCATCTGCTATCTGGTTGTCACTAGATGACACCGGTATTGAAGACAAAGACGTCATGGACCCAAAGGACGACCGCACCTAACCTTCTAGCCACTCAATTCCTCTTAAAAGGATTTGTTTCATTCTCACCGGAAACCCTACATAATCTATTGACTTTCTCTTAGAGATGGTTGATATTGAAGAAGGAGACCCTCTCCCTAGTCTCCGCTCAGGAAAACCAAAATGCACTAATTGAGTCTAGAGCCATGAGATTCATCAAAAGATCTCATAGGAACACTTGACATGACATCGCTTGTTGTTCATCAATAAGGACACAAGTTATATATTTTAGAGTCCTACGCAGATCTTAGCAATCCGCCAGAACATTTATGAGAAGTTTCACATCTGTGATCTTCAGTGATTGAATGGAAACTCCCCGGTGGTCAACATCAAGCGACCGATAGCATGTCACTTCGGTAATTCTCCATGGATTACGCTTAGTGTGTCTCAAACGGTCTACAGTCGTGGGGTGATGCTTGTGTACCTCAAATGACTCATCCGAACTGTAGGTGTACTTCGGTACATCGCGTTATCTCACTTGTGGGACTCCGGTTCAGAACGGCCCTTGTGAGAATTAGAGACGTGTTTTCACACTATCCTGTTAACACCCTCGAAATTCAAACTTGTAAGTGCCTAATCCGCTTATTACTAACCTCTTTTATGTTTTCTTCTTATGGAAGCTCCGGAGCGGATGGATCGTGCAGACTCGCCACATGCTCATACCAACAACACATGAAAGTTCTCATCAAAATCAAAGGCAACTCAAAGTTAAAGATGATTCTTCGTCTATGTCAAAGAATCTACAAAGTGTAAAGACTCGAGAACTTCATCATTGGAAACTCAAAGTCAAATAAAAGTGTGAGCATGGTGGAGAAAGACGTGGAGATACCTAACCAACGAAGTTGACAACGGCAGACAACCACATTATCTGATCACAAAGCATGAAGGAACAAAGAATCAAGACTATTCTATATCTACGCACAAAGTTCAAGCTCAAGGAGAGTAAAGATCTTATCAAGTGGAGCATCTTTTGAATGACCACCCCTTAGGGGGAGATTGTTAGCCTTAATAGTTTTTATTAGAAGTGATGGTCATTCACATTTAGGAACTTTGAAACGTGTGTTAGATATCGTGATAGAATAGTCAACGGGCTCGTGGATTGGACTAAGCTAAATGGGTACTAGTTATGTAAGGCTTGCCTTTTATCCAATCCAACCCATGTCCAAGCCCACGAAAAGCCCATAAGAAAGCCTTTAGGGCATCAAGTCCCTTGGACTATAAATACCCCTCAATTGGTCATTTGAGGGGTGTGCTTGAAAGTGTGTGTGTGTGTGTTTTCCTTTGAAATAAACATCATATTGTTTCATCCTTCTCTCACAACATACACGATTTTATATCATTCAAGTCACCATCTTCCTTTCTTTATTTCATCTTCTTATACGTATAAGTGTTTGGTTTAACGTGTTCTAAGCAACGTGGGTATTGGTTTGTGATAAGGTTGATAAAAGTAAGGTCCTACAAGTTGTTTATTTAAATTTAGTATAAATACATATCTGAAGATGCGACGGCAAGCACTATTTTACGTTTTGATCTCAGCCTTGAGATGATAGTCTTGTATAAAAATGTCTTTCCGGTTCCTCCTGGTCCGTACACAAAGTAAAATTTCCCTTCGTTACCATTTACAGATTCAATAACCTCCTCATAGATTAGACACTGTTGGGTGTTTAACGATGAATGGAGTTGTTGATTTTGAATCTTACTTTCCTTCATATCATAAGCCAACGCTTCTCTTATGAGACGATTGTCCATATTGGTTAGCAACATTGGGTCTGGTAGTGGTAAATCTTGAAAATCTCCTAAAGATCTTCCATAACTATTTAACAACTCTTGTATTTCAAGCAAACAATAGTTCAAGTTGTTCATCTCATTCCAAGTTAGGTAATCGAACATTTTCCTTTTCTTGTGTAGGATATCCTCTCGCTAAAATTGCCGCTTTTCTTCCCATAATTTTAAAGGCTTGCTGACATCACAAAACAATAGAATTGTCACAAACATGTCACGGAGCTGTGGTCCGAACATCCACACACTTGCTTCAGATATTGCATGCGTCCATTCTGTGTCATCATTTAAAAGGCCATATGCAAAACAGGCTTCCTTGAACGTGGAACATAATGCCGTTAACAATCATGAGTTTCTCAAAGGATCGAGGTCCTCTGACAATGCTCAACAACATTCGAAGATAGTATCGTTCTCCAGAATCCGGATGCGAGTAAACAATCCTCCCAATGCATTTATGCCGCTGTTCTTTCCACATTTTGTCTTTCTCATGCCACACATAATGGGCGTATCTCGAATACGTGTATTTATTCGCTTATGTATCACGACGCTTAATTCAAACCAATCAGTGAACATGGTTATATCGATGCCTTCCCTTTGAATTAGTCTTTGGTAAGCTTCCGAATCATGAAGTGTGATTGCATGATTTGGCGGTGATAATTGAGTTTAATTACGATGGATCGGAGTAATGGATGTCATAGGAAAACAAACGCCATACCGCCTCACATGGAGCTAAAAACGACAATTCAAATAATTCTTTATTTCGTCCACCTCCAAAATCTTGACATCGCGACCACCATTGTTTTACATTTTCTTGTATAACAATTGTGGCTCTATCGAGACCTTTATTCAAGTACTTGAATAAGTACTTAATTGCCTTTGATTGGTTGCACCATTCTACGTTGATGTGGGCTTGGTATTTCATAAGGAGATAACGGTTGTGAGGAACCACATATCTGTTGTCATATTTGAATTTGCCTTTTATATGGTAAGCTTTATTATCCCTCTGACGATAAATAGCATAACCATCACTATCGACCATTGTTTCAAGAATCGAAAAGTTTAGGAAAATGTTTTGAGCATTTACCCCGGATGTACATGGTGCATGTTTAGCATCTTTACCGCAAGGACCATGTAACATAAATTCAGTTACCACTTTATACCCGTCTGGATCATTTTATCGACATGGTATTTCTGCGGTAATTATATCATTTATCTGGAACGGGGATTTCCATTTAAATCTTTCTTCTAGCCATAGTAGGATGTGAGCATGAGGTAGTCCACGCTTTCAAATTCTATTACATATACAACTGAAATAAAATAGAGAAACAAATAAGATAATACATTAGTTTGTTATAAAAAATCGCATATTGCCATTATTAGGTAAGGTGCATTACCTCCCCGGGACTTGCCAAAAATATGACGTTTTGTAAGATCATTTAACAATTCAGTAAGCTTAAGCTTGAAAACGCGTGGACACTTACGGACGGTCATGTGCTTTTGGCCGAATGTGCTTTAACATTTCAGATTTCGTGCCACTTTGTATTAGCGGTGAAAGTGATGAACAGGTCCGGGTTTCCATATGTTCGACATATAGCCATTGCGTCCTGGTAGTTTTGCATCATATACCTTGGGCCGCCTATAAAACTTTTTGGTAGGACGATTCGTTTCCCCAACCCTGCTGCATTTGTATCACCTCTTGTTACAGCGTCACACACGTAGTGATATAAATCCACACGTAACGTATCTTGATTTTTCCTATTCCATGTTAGCCTTTGCTCCTCGACAGCCGCATATGCGTCAACCAAAAACTGTTGCAATAATCGGCCACCTCTTAGCAATGTAGTTCCTTGGTTATTTCGATGTTGTATGATGTATGAGTAGTACTCTTTCATTGTAACAAAAGGCCTTTTGGTTTTGCGCACACCTTTGTTGTTGTGATATAGTATCTTTTCATGATACCCGTCCTCTCCATATGGAAATAATAATGGATATTGGAGGGCCATGTATTCCGGATGCATCTCAAATATACGTTTCAGCCCTTCCTCCTTGTTTCTTACAACAATATCTCTTGTGGGAATACCATCACCAAAATCGTAGTAATCGTGCAATCTCCGAGTGCAGGATGGTGCGTTATATTGCCGAGATGCACCTCGACCACTTAGTAGTCGTAGTTCAAAGTGGGTGAATTATGGTCTCGACCAATCCCTTGCCATTCAAAATGCCTTGGTGATTGGATTTGTTTGATTGAACATCTTCATAAGGCTTTCTACTATATTTGCATCCACGCACTCTCCACTATCTTTGCTTACAAAAATTCCCATTCAGTTCTTAAGTTCATTTTCGTGTCAAAAAGTATAGGCTAAGCAAAAATTTAGGCCGAAAGCGCTTTTAGGAAGCAGAGAACCTATTCGATGATAGTTTTGGCCATTTACTCTAAAGGTATATGGACCCCTGCCTATGTTAATTGAATGGTCTATTTTTTCTCCAAAAGATGTGTAACAAAACATACCATTATACACCCTGATATGTTCTTTGAAACTTGAGTTTGCAGGAATGCTGTAGTCCATAAGCTCATTAAGAGGCGAAGGTGTTTCATTATATATCGGAAGAAGCACTTTTCCCCCTTGGCAGCAAACAGAGAACGTTGGGTTTACAACGGTTTTTGCTACGTTAGATCTTTCCTGGTACGACATAAGAGCCTTGCAATTTTGATATTCAAATGTTGGCGGGCCAATATCATGGTACACCACAGGAATACCTTGCAAATAAAGGTAAATATCATTGATAAGAACCCCATTATAATAAGTTAACTAACAGGATGCAAGACTTATAACATGTTTAATTACCTGCAGATGCATGTGCAGCTCCATGTGGGATATTTTTAGTACGCGATGAGACAGGTGTTCCTACAGAATAACCATTACGGTAATATTCAATATTATGAAATCGATAAACTAGCAAATTTTAGTACTAATTACCTGCCGATCTTCTTTTTTTATAAACAAAGGGATTTTTGGAGGTTGAAGCTATTTGGTTCAGTGGCAGTGGTCCACAAAGTGCCTACCGAGTGTGATTCTTGTCCTAACAAAGTATGTTGATCATGCAAAAGTAGGTATGCATTATTGCAGATTTGTTGTTATTGCATAATGTAAGTAAAGTCTTATAAATGGGACGAACACGTAGATGGTCCAACATTTTGTGTCATCCGTAAAACCACGAAACTCTGCATCTTTCCACTGCCATTGATTACAGTTCTTGAATGAATAAACAAAGTTTTGTTCAATATGTCCGATGAGGATGGAGTTTCAGACTTTTCAGCGTGTGATACTGCAATGCAAAGACAAATACAACTTTAATCACATACATAATCGGCAGGTATGTAAACTTGTAAAAATAAATTGTACCTGTATCCATTTAATGCTTGAAGGACCTGATTAACCTTTGCAAATGCAGTCATATTGCGATCGGTAAGATAATGAATTAATAAGTTTAGTATCTCACCTATTGGGATTCTACTACTTAACTGATGCAATAAGTGTGGTGTATAATGAAAAGGCATATACTTATAGTTCATGGTAAGTCTCTATATGTATTATAGATTCTTATTGAGTTTTAATAATGATACTGATCTTTATGAAACAATTTAGTTAAAAAGGCTAGTATGAGTGCATCTTAGACTAATTGGAAAAAACATAACTCAACTTCATTTGGTCACATCTCATTGGTTACTTATACTCACAACTTGTATCAAACTATTATATTTAAATTAAAGTATTGTCTACATGAATTTAAAAAGTACCAATTTACAAAACAATTCTTAATATGGTGATTTATACGATTTAATTTTGGAAGTCATTTAGTGGTCGATTTTGACAACCAATTGGCGGACCGCATCTTAAAAAATGTATCAAAGTGTGGGTGAAATGGCCGTGAGCAGAAAATTTTATAAAGTTGAGTTATATAATGATTACAGCACAATACATTCTATTTACAAATTATCTGAACACAGAATACTTTGCACTGTTATAATGCAATTAGTTGTAAGACAACTGTTATGGTTAAAGGAAATAATTTACATGAAAATGAAACAGATGTATGATAGGACATAAAAACATATAAATAGAAAGAGTTTTGGAAACCCGTATAATTAATAATAAGTGGCGATGAAATATCATATATAAACATTCACAATTTGTCATTTGTCAACCCCAATCATAACCTAACACTTGTAATTACTTAATATACCATAACCACAAAGCTTTACATATCATAATGTAGCATGTAATGTCTAGTTTGTTGGTGATGGTACAAATATAATTTAAGACAATCTTGTTCAATGTAGCAATTAGCATAAACATCTTCAATATTTTGATCATCCAAGTTATTCTTATAATATGGATTATGCAGGCATGATACTTTTGCAGTATGTGAGTTTGTGGTTGTTTTTTACAACCCACTACATATTGTTTGTTAAAAATCATAATTAACTCCAAAAAATACAAAATTCAACGAAAGCATTTTTAGCCATGTATTAAAGTGTGTGTAAGTATTGTGATACGATTTCCATTTTGAACCCCATGTGTTTACTGTATGAACATCGAAATAATATATTGTTGGACTTTTATAGCCAATGTTAACAAATGGTACTCCATATAATTCATAAGTTGTTGCATTAGTTATTTGCCCAAAGTATGGTTCTTTTTACAATAATTGTTAATAGGCATTTTCATTTGGTATCTTGTGGAAAGCGTCCATTTCACAGCCGGTTCATATTGGATGTACCTGAAACCAAGTCAAGCAGAAAAGAACCAATATTTTGCACGACAGAAAAGTATAATAAATTATCGAACAAAATAGAATCGATGCAACAAAGCGTAACGTACTATGCCTTTCAAACATAAAAAACAAAGGATCCCAAATTCAGTTTTAATCCAGTTTATTATTCATGTAATAATAGTTTATTTTGATAAGGATTATTTGGGTACAATGGCTCAGTGGTCACTCAATCATCCATGACTAACCGCACCACAAAATATACAAAGAGGATTTGTAGATAATATGTGGGCAGATATAAAACCATATTTGACCAAATATGGTATACAACATGTGCTACTGTCTCATTTTCTTCTTGTCGGTTGTGGTGTCGTCGACCATCCCGGTCACCATCTACGAGATATAAGTTCAATATCCGCATTTGAATGTTCAATATCCGCCCTGAAAATATTCGAACAATGTTTGTCATGCTAGATATGTTGTGTAAGTAATAGGTCTAAGGTAAAACCGTTAAAATGTTTGGTATTTATGTTGGCACAAAACTTATTATGTCGCGATTACCTTTTTTTTTCTTATCATCTGCAGGAGTAGACTTGACCAACCGTTTGAACGTTGGGTCCGATGGCGCAGTAGGCTTGATATTCGCATTGATAGACTCAGATATATTGCACGCACCAAAGGCCTAAGTTCATCATCAACGTCTGAATCTTCGGGGTCCACTCTGAAAATAAGAAAACCATTCATATCAGGTATCTTTTTATTGCATTAGCAAAAGGCCTAAAGGAACAAACATTTTTTACTATAGGTATATTACAGGGGTTGATTACCTATATTTCTTTTTATTCTCTGTAGGTTTGGACGGTGTAACAACAGATGGAGACGGGGTTAGGGTTTTGGATGATGCAACTGGTCCAACAGTTTCATTATCAATGGTGCTTGAGCTTTCAGTTTCAATCGACGGATGAGGTGAGTCCACCGCCCAACATGTAAAACTCTCAAACTTCCCATACTCATAATATGTATGACTTTTGATTTCAAATTAGTGTGTTGTGCCAATGTGATCGAGTATGGGAGAAGGCAAGTTGGCGTGATCATCGAGACACTGCATAGCAAATCATGAGTAATGGGGCACGGGAGTAGGGGTACAAATAAACTCTAAAATTTCAGGTGTACCTCTTTTTCGTCCATCAACAATGCCGGCCGGAAACTTTATCAAGTTAACCGAAGCCTCATCAAAAAGGACCACCACAGTACTACCGGTATCATCAGAGATACCAAGCTCAAGGCGATACCTGTAAGATCATGTAGTGGATAGTAAGTATGAATGTCAATAATTATATATACTGTATACAAATGTCTAACATATGGGTCACAAATATAATAGCACCTTATCACAGGGTATTCAATCGGTCTTTCACATGAATCACACCAAAAACGGCCACCCTTCCTAGTAGCTCCTTTCTTGCAACTATCACCTCCACATGACGGAAAATTCCATCCCTTTCTAGTACGCACATCATCAATCTTGGCTTTACATAGGAAAGTCGCAGACTGCATAAATAAAATACATCAATATCATGCAGTTTAAGGAGGCTACATAGCCGACGGGGAAAAGGAAACAGACATCATTTTTTCCGATTGCGTGCCCACATGAGCAGATTCTCTATTGTCCCATCTTTGGGTTCTGAGAGGTGTGCACCCAAATATGATGTTGAAGACACAACATTTCTAACAAACAGGTAAAACATCTTGGTAAGTTAATAGTAGTTTGAATCGTATCGCCTATAAATTTTATATTCAAACAATTTCATACCCGTCTTTTTCAATGCATGATCGCAGGAATGTCAATAACATCTAGTATTTGTGTGGCTGAACTACTCGATAAATAGAGCTTATCTGAGAGGTAAAATTAAAAACCAACTTAGCATGATAAAGACGTATACTATGCAAAAGGTAAATAGACCAAGCTGACTAACTGTTATAATGCCTTGCAGATGTGGACGAATAACAACAACAAGACATGCCGTCTGTTTTGATTTCTTTTCAATCAACATATCAACGAGCCCTCCCCATAGAGTCACCCGTATCGATTGACATCGATGTCACGCGAAAAAATAAACAAACGGTTAGTTTCATAACACATACCGCCAAATAAAAGTTATAAAATTGTCGGGATCAACTGCAAATAACATGTATACGAACTTTGATTGGTCGGTAGAAATCAATGTTTTTTGACCCGCTTTGTATGATTCATCCTTCCAACATTCGTCACATAACCTGCGACATCTAAGAGGTAACAATTTTTATGGCAACACTATTTAACAGGAATTTAATTGGACAAACATACAAAATAGAAAATTACCAATGAGATATTTGTTATCCGTAGGCTTGATTTGATCTAAATCCACCAACTAAAAAGGATGTCTGACAAACCCTTCAGATATAACCAAACTTTTTCTTATTGACGTTGATCCATCAAACTCTATCATAAAGCGATCATCTTTCGTAACTCTAAAGTCTTCCTTGTTATGCATGACAACAAAATTTCTAACAGTGTAAACACCTCCCTCTTTTAACCTCAAGAAATTGTGAGCCACGGTTGCCTTGGCGGTACAATGGATAACATTACCTTGCAATAGAACCATGTTAAAAGTTGTTGTTAAATAATACATACATTTTTTAATCCTTTATTATCTATTCTTATAACTCAGGTATTGGGAAGGTACATATGCATATACCTTTGCATCAGACATCAAGAAATCGGTGCTCAAATACCGGCCTGTTGTAGTATTTACATCCCACATTCTACACAACATCAACACTATGGTACCAGTTGATTCAAGATTCAATTCGTTTAGGAACAACTCACCATTTGAGCATCCAACTTGTGCAGCCATGATAACACACGTACTGGAATGTGTTGGTTTTATTCCTATTGTTCTTCAGGGCTCATTTATGGAGTTTCCATTTAAGAGATATGTAATTGATAAGTGATTCGGCTTCTTTAAGGGCGCATAACTGCAGCCCTTTCGTGTTCCAATGCATGTTGTACCAAATAATGTATTCATGTAACCACAAATACGATTGTTGAGCTTCTTGCATTCATGCTATTAGCTGGAACTTTTCGTCTCCTATAGCTTGAAGCTTTCATTGAGGATTACATATTTCACTACTTGGTATTAAATCATATGGCTTTACACGGATTGTACCATACAAATTGTTGTGCACATTCACTCTTGCACATTAAATTAAGGGACTCAAGTTTATAGTATTATAGATTATTTTGACACATTGATAACAATTGAGTTGTTAATATTGGACTATAACGGAATAATAGCATTAAAGACTAATTATGTGACTAATAATTGATATCGAGTATTACACATATGTTATAACTATTAAGTATTTAACTATGTCATATAAACTTGGAATAACATTCGATAACAAGTTATATTTGTTGTAGGTTGAACTTTATTAAATATTGTGGGTTAACTAAATGCAATATATTGGATTCGGCATGAGCATAATATATTTTCACAACGAGCCTAAATATTTAATTGTCGCTTAATAACTAGTAACGAAATATAAAACTATACATTTCCAATCAAATACGGTTTTATAAACTCTTGTTGATTTAGGATAATAATTCATGTTTTCTAAAGTACGTGATAACTTTTATATATATGTCGACAAATATGGTTTTATTTAACTAAAAGCTTTTATCAACTACGAGAATAACTTGTGTTTTATATAAACAAGTTAACTTTTATAAACTTGTTGGGAAATGTTAATTTTGAGAAGACGGTATGATAAAGACGTAATATTTTGGATACATTGAATAACGAATATGTCGTTATAAAATACTACAATGGTATATTTTATATAACGTACTCTATTATAAACTTGTAACAATTGAGAAACCTTATTGATTGAGCGATAAAATGGAAACTTGCCTTTATTTATAAACATGTACGTTTGGGGATTATTGGGTAAATTACCGAAACTTATCAATTAACCTACTAATGTTACATAAATAGTTGTCGTCGTTTCCTAGTCTTTGACTAGCTTGAGTATTGGAAGTATTTCTTAGCGTGGTCGATGTCTTTTTGGCGTGCGTTCTAGTAGTATGTCTCAACTATGTCAATGTCTTTTTCTCTTTCGCATGAGTTAGACGTCGCGTCTATGTTTCTTACCACCACACGAAACGTTAAAACTAAACTTTTAAGATAATAATCATAAAATTTTGGGAACGATAATGTACTTTTGAAAATAACGACATGAATGATCCACGAAAACTACAACACATTACCTTCTATTGATTTCTTTATCGTATGAGCTGTATTTTGAGAATATCGTATACGCATTAGGTTGTGTCACTTCTATTCTATTGTACTCGTCATACATTCATCTGGATGCCATGGAGATTAGCTTTAGATGCCAGTCGTGTCAATAATGAATAGTGCATTGCTGTGGCTAAGGTGAGTTTCATAGCCCCTCTTTTCAAATGTTTTCATAACTATTTTGGGGGAGAATACATGTTGCTTTTAACAAACTAAAACTGGATATGTGAATATTATTTGGAATGACTGTTGTTTGGTATATTTGATTTGGTGATTGAACGTTTTATGTGTCTATGTGAATGCAAACTATTTCTTGGACCTGCCACTATTATTTTAAATTGCTAATGTGTTGACTAGGAAAGGTTAGACATGCGACATTTGTTGACTTAGACTAGGGTAGCATCTCTATGCTATAACTCGATACCTAGCTAAGAATTGACAGACCTAGTCCAGGGTAGCTTGTGTTCTAGGCCTTGCTACGACTGTGCTGGCTAGAGTCGCTCGGGGCTCTGCATTGAGATCTCATACGTATTGGATAGATTATTGATTGGAATGTCTATTATATATCTGCCTTAGTCGCTCATAGCAATTAAACTCTATCAAGTCAACTATTACTTTTATAACTAAACTTTATGAACTCAACAGCGTAAGCTGACCTTTTTAGCATGTGTTATCAGGTTTAAGGCCATAGCTCACTATTGGAAGACGCTTGGCAAGGGGCATGGTCATAGGCGACTCTGATGAATAAACGGGACCGCTTTAATTATCTTTTGGGCCTATTTCCGCACTACTTTCATTAATGTAAACTTATGGTTTTCAATTAATGAATTTTATTATAAATAAATGGGATACAAACCATTCTTTGTACCTTATGTTGTAATACCAAAATAGTAGCACCCGAAGGCTCGTATGCTTCCGCTAGACTGTATTTTCGGGGTGTTACACTAGGACTGAACGGTGAAACAAGACATTTTTGGAGATAAAGAAAAGGAATACATTGGGGTAGATAACGTTGATTTTGGGAAAAATATATTACAATTGGTTTACATTAATAAGTTGTGCCGAGTCGATAGTTGCTGAGCCGTGATTAGCTGTTATCTTACAGGTCCACTATTTTAAACTTGAATTTAAACCTATGAACTCACCAAATAAGTGACCTTTTAGCATGTTTTTCTCAGGTATTTAAGTGATATTTGGAGTACATGTTCTGTGGAAGCTTGGCAAGAAGGCATGGTTGAAGGATCATAATTAAAACTCTGATAATTTATGGGGACCTATTTTATTAATCATGTTGGGCCTATATTTACTTTTTGGGATTATTGCTTTGGATAATTAAATTTAGGATTGGTTTTTGAATGATAATATGACTATCTTGTTTGCTATACTTGTGTGAGATACCAATCCAATGTAACGCCCTGAAAACTTGATTAAGTCTTCCGCTGTATCGAGATTTGGGGGTGTTACATAATCGGACACAACCAACTGTCACCCTACTGTGCTCTTTAGAACCTTTAGTCAACTCTATACCCAATATAATATAATTTTATTTGATTGCAGCCAAGTAGCAGACCAGGCCCACAAAGGAATATACCATCCCTCTTGAAACATGGGCCACCACATAATCCAAACAAAACAAATGCCACTGACAAAATACTATATATCTATTACTGTGTACCATTCTTTGTCATGGTAAATTCAGAAGTAAATAACAAAAACCTTGCACACGAACTCGAGCGCAAACTGAATAATGCTTACTGAAGTCGACTCTTTCCATATGAAGTACCCGATAGACCAAATAACTTCTTAATTGAGTATCTTTAACGGTTTTGTTAGTACTTGAAATCTTGTTATCGAACACACGTGCATTTCTTTCTTTCCATATGAAGTACCCGATAGACCAAATAACTGCTTGCCAAACATGAGGACATTCAACGTTTCCATTTGAAGGGAAAAAAATCATCAAGAGATAAAGCATTAACGAATCCCACATTCCACCAATTAAAAATCTTGTCCCAAGCTATAACATTTCTCAAAATTTTGATGTCATTAATTTATTTATTACGTCATTTAATAATATTTCTAGTAAAATTTCATTTACAAGTAACCTAATAGGTTATTTCGCGAAAATGGAACACATACGTTACCAACACTAGACTATATTTAGTCCATATATTTTATACATATTGGTTTCCATATTTTTATAATTCATATGTCATATTTTTAATTTTTTATTTTTACAAAAACTTCGCACATTTTTGCGTTTTACCCTAAATCATGTAACTTTAAACTTAACGTAGAACCGTAAGGCTATTATGGGAATATCAAAAACCATCTTTTGACATTTTTATATCACTATAGACTAACTTTACTCTACTTTAAATAATTACACGGTCATTTCCCTGCATTTTCGTTATTTTATGAAAAATTGCGTTTTACGCGTATTTAGCCTACATTTTAGGTTTTAAGAACGTTTACGCACTCCGTAAAACTTATCACTCAGTTATATAGAGTATATTAATAAGTTTTAACATTCTTACAAGTTTATTATTTTTATGGTGAGTTATTAAGGTGAGTTTCATAGCCCAATTTTTAATTTTTTTATACTATTTTTGGGGGAGATACATGCTCAATTACTTTCTTTTGCTTTTACAAGTATTTTAAACTTTCACGAATAACAGTTAGTTCATAGCCCTATTTTCTATTACTTAGTTTTTTACAAGCCCTTGGGGGAGATACATGTTATTTTTACATGAACACACAAACATTTGAACTGTATGCTTATATGATTGTTTTATTGTCATTAAGTACCATCATTACCAAACATAAGGCCCCGTATCTTGAACCATTTAACCACTAAGTGTAGTGAGCGCGAATATTGTGAATAGGCCTTTTGGGACTGACGAATCCCGTTTGTGTTGACCAAGTACGTTCAAACAAACGCACTATATTTGAGAACCTTGGGTATAACGGCAAATTACCTACAAGGGCGACAGGCAAGCCAATTGATATTGGTACACGTTAACGTTTTGGTTGCATGAGCTTAGTGAAATAATAACTGTTTTATTTTCAACTATGAGTATGAGTATAATTAGCTCACACTACAAACATGTTGTGTTAAACCATTTAACTAAACCTATGGATTTCACTCAACATTTGTGTTTACCTTTTAAGCATGTTTTATTACATTTCCATAATGATCAAGGCTGGCACGGAGTGGCACGGGATCAATCAATAAGGCTATAACTTATTTTATCATTCGATAAACATCAAATACTATATGTTGATGTATTTTGTAAACATAAAACCAACTGGGACTTGTCTTTGTAAACTCTAATATATGTTAATGAATCGAATGACCATCCTTTTAAACGACTCAATTAGATATCGTTTTATTTTATTATAACTGTTAACCAAGAGATAACGCGCAACTTGAATTTCGATGCATTCACGAAACTGGGGGTGTTATAGACTGGTATCAGAGCTATAGTTATAGTGAAACGGGTCTAATCGAGACCTAAACTATAACCACTTTTTCACAAAAATATTTTATAGCCTTACGCTCTCTGTGCCTTCCATCCTCTAGACGATTATGTGAATTTTATGCATTTTATGTTACACGAACATATTCGCGTATTGATATATACACACTAGGCATATTTTGATCATTTTTATGTAAACATTTTATTTATCTTGACATCATATACCTTCTTGTAGACATTATGTCTGTACCCGCCTTTCCCGATCAAGTACTAGTCTTACTACACCTCTACCTGAGCTTGCGCCATACTCTCCCATTAGACTAGTAATTATCATTATAACATTAGATCTTTTGTATCACTAAAATGATAGTATCAGTTAGTGCATATGATGTAAACTTTATCTTTCTTTCACTCGTTTATTTTGTGGATCGACATAACAAGTGTAAACTCTGTTCTGCATAGGGATGATTACGCTATGATATAATCTTATAAATTACTTTAACTACTATTTTACAAACTATATGGTTAAATCTATTTAAACACTAGGAATCACAAAACTACTTGACTAAACCGAACATCACATCATTGGTCCTTAATTATACATAGCCTAGCTACCTATGTCTAACTCGGGAGGGATCATGTTATGCTGGGAGTAGTCACCTGTATGTTTTATTAAAAACAACTTTTCACTTAAAGCAAATTTCGTGGGAGTATAAGCAATTCATGAGTATTCGGACGATGAAACACCACAATTAATCAAGACTCTTACTTTACCTTTACCACATAAAATTTAGCCTCGTCCTACACGATATTTCAAAAATGACAAATCAAACTACATCGCTAGTTATTCTAGACTTCCTTCTTCACGAGTTACCACACCTCTTCACCGACACCACCCCGACTAATAACTTGAATTAAATCGCGGGACGCGATTCCCTTAAGGGGTATGGACTGTAACATTTCTCAAAATTTTGATGTCATTAATTTATTTATTACGTCATTACACCCATAACATATATTCACTGACTTAGTACAGTTCTTACTTATGTGGCTTAAAGAACCACACTTGAAGCAACCCGACATATTGAGTCTGCATTCGCCATAATGATGTTTATGACACCTTTTGCATGATGCTTTAGCTTGACCCCATCCGAATTTCTTTCCATGATCATACTTAATCCTCTTGCTATCACGATCACATACTCTTGTTTTCTTTTGGTGTCCTTTACCTCCTTACTAATCTTTCTCATAAGATTCACTTCCTCACACGAGCCCTACTTAGAAGATATACCAAAGTGGAACACTTGAAAGGCGAAATCACTTCTCAAATATCATCTCGGAGCATTCTTTGAAATCTTTATACCTAGAGCTTTTCATTACCGTGTTACTCGGGGCAATATGGAACCATATCATTGAATTTCTTTCATAATTGATTCACCGTCTCGTTGGTTTATACTAGATATTGGAATTCTTCTCGGATTTTATCAATCTCCTCCACCGGATCATATTCTGAATTAAATAATAACTTGAATTCCTTCCATGAACATATTTCGGCCCAGGCTTCACCCTTCTCACAAACATTTCCTTCCCACCAAGTCCTAGCATTGTCTCGAAGGAAATTGGTAGCATAAATATCCTTCTTATTCTCTTCACAATCACTCGTACGAAATGCGGCTTCAACGACATTAAGCCACCATGTACTAGCAATTGGATCAAGGTCTCCTGTGAACTTTGGCATATTACATGCCGTGAAGTCACGGTAAGTGGCGTTATCATTCTTTTAGTCTTTCACTAACCCACCTGCCTTATTGAGCTCATAGAACTCCTTATGCATCAACTCTTGAATGTTGAGTGTTGTTTTCTTGACATAATAGGGCATAGATCATTCTATCGCCTTTCCTACCCTTTTTCTCAACATCAAACCCATAGTTTTCGTTTGCACTTCCGAGAACCCTTCGAGATTAGGGGCCCCGAAACTAAAAGAAGAAGAATCATCATTACTTGCATCACTTGCCAAAGACTCGGCACGTTTAGAAGTCGTAGCTTTCTCAACTTCCTTGTGATGAACTACTTCCATCTTTAATCTTACTGAAATTTAGCGCATTACAATTTATCAAGCACAATCAGACACACAAGAAATACATGAATAACAATGTATACATTATCCTTATACCTTAACACCCTAAGCTTGTTGCATATGTATAGTCTTAATGATTTTGATTCCACATATGTACTATATTTTTTTCACTATAGTGGCCAGGCGTAGTCATACGAATATGTGACACGTGTCTTCTCAAAATATTTAAAACAATAAATACTAATACTTAACGCGTCCACGTAAGGCCTAAGTCCAGGAAATCCTATAGTGAAATCCTAAATCTCGTAGACCAAAGCTCTGATACCAAGTTGTTATGCCTCAAAAATTACTCAATAAATTTTTTGAAAAGTTTTACAAAATCAGACAAATTGACTATTACATTAAAACTAACTAAATTTTAAAGTGTACAAACGTAAGACCAGCATACATAAGCTCAAATTCATTTATAACAACATTTCACAACAATCATAAATTAAAAACTCAAAACATGAAAAAGTTATAAACATAATGTAAACTAGGCCAATACGCCGCATTCATAAATTGAATACAGTGAATCGGGATCATACATTAATACGCCGTATCCATGATCTTAATACGCCGTATAGACAATGCTCAGTATTGACCAAAATATCCTATTCACTTAACCAATACGCCGTATCCCTTTGCGAGAATACGTCGTATCACTTAGACATTGTATAGACAAACAAATACACCATATTCATTAATACGCCGTATCCAGATTATGGATACGCCGTATTGATGCAACATGTTAATACAAATATCGTCATTAAACGTTATTTATGTTTTTGATCTTTACCTAAGTTTTGTTAACAACAAAAGTAAATTTAATTTTTATAAAGTTTAAAGCTTGTCAAGTCTAATAGATATTAAAACAAGATTTTTCAAATAATATCTTCATCACTCAAGCATTTACATTGTGATTAACCATAATGTATGATAGGAGTTTTTAGAATGTTTTTGTTTCTTAAAAACTAAACATTACATATGCATTTACATATTTCTAAAAATAGAAAAACAAACATATGACATCATGTGATGCATCATTGAAATCATTGGAAGATTTCACAAGATATTTTGTGCAGATTTAGGCTCTACATATCTTACACAATCTTGCATAGATACGGTTGACTTTGGCAAGATTTTGAGATCTTGCTGTCAGACCTCAGCGGCACCAAAATTTATAACGGGCGGAACCCTTTAAAGGGTTCCGTGGTCCGTGGTGCTTGCTGAGAGTTTTGGCTATAAATAGCAAAGCCAAACCAAGTAGTTTTTCATCCCTTTCTATCATACTCTCATACATTTCCTCTCTCTAACCTTTCTAACTCAGTTTCATATCATATTAGTGATCTCTTTTGTAGCAAAGAAGATCAAGTCACATTCAAGCTTCAACGAGAAGTTGGAAGTCTTGTTTGTTTGGTGTTTTATGATCTTGTGTTGATTCATACTTCATTGTTGTACCAAACTATCATAATCTTGTGAGTGTGAGTGGTTAGTATTTTAGTCCTCAAAATACATTGTGTGTGGGAGTGGTTGTACCCTTGGAAAGAACTCGACATTTAACTTAGTGTCGGAAATAGTGTAAGCGAAGTGTAAAGGTTTCTCCGCCGGTGAAAGGAGCTTGTTGACTAGTGAAGTTAAACTCTCGAGTGTGAGACTCGGGGAGTGGAGTAGGGCAAGGAAAAAGAGTCCTTGTATACCGAACCACTATAAACAACTTGTTGTGGTTTGATTGTTTCTTTCCTTATCTACTATTTACATATTGTTTACATACTTCACTAACATATCTAAGATTAACATCAATTGATCTTTCAATAAATTTCAAAACAAAGTTTTTAATTGGTAAACTATTCAACCCTCCTTCTAGTTTTCTACAATTGGTACCAGAGCCTCGTTGCTCAAGAATTTCTAAAATATATTGTATTTTTTTAACTTGAAACGATCCATGGATTCTGAAAACTTTAAAGAAGGGCAATCTATGCAAAGACCACCACTCTTTGAAACCAATGGATTTATCTATTGGAAAAACCGTTTTGAAACATATGTAAAATCAAAAGATATAGATCTTTGGTTTGTTATTGTTAAAGGGGATTTTAGTTCTACAACAAAAGATATTTCTGTTGATGAACAAAAGAAATTAATTTGCTAAAAATAATGAAGCTAAAATGATGCTTTATAATGCTTTGCCTATAAAAGAATATGAAAGAATTTTTATGTGTGAAACCGCCAAAGATATTTGGGAATCTTTGATTGTTACACATCAAGGAAATTCACAAGTCAAGGATAACAAAATTGATCTTCTTGTTCAACAATATGAACAATTTGTTATCCCTAAAGATGAAACCATTGATTGTGGCTTTTCTCGCTTTAATACTATCATTACATCACTTAAAGCACTTGATATTTTCGTAGTAAGAACTTTGTCAGGAAATTTCTTAGAGCACTCCATCCGAAGTGGAGAGCTAAAGTGACGGCCATTGAAGAATCAAAAGATCTCTAAAAAATGTCACTAGACAAGCTAATCGGAAACCTCAAAGTACACGAAATGGTGATGGAGAAAGATTCGGAAATCATCAAAGGAAAAAGAGAGAAAATCAAATCCATTGCTCTAAAAGCAAGAACGGAATCAAGTGATGATGACGAATCTTGCTCCGGTAGTGAAGATGAAGAGTATGCCATGGCCGTTAGAGATTTCAAAAAGTTCTTTAGAAGAAGAGGAAAGTTTGTTAGACAACCTCGAGAAGAAAAGAAGCCATTTCGAAAAGATCGGGATGACAAAAAGGGTAAAGGTGAAAGAAAGTGTGTTAGATGCGGTGATGCAAGTCATCTAATAGGAGATTGTCCCAAGCCACCTAAAAGCAAAACTAAACGAGCTTTTGTAAGTGGTGCTTGGAGTGATAGTGAAGATGATGAAGAATCAAGCAAGGAGGAAATCGCTCTAATGGCACATGAGTCAAATGATGCATTCCGACTCATCTTATTCTTTTATTGATGATGACACTTTGCAAAAATAATACAATCAATTGTGTGAGCTAAGTCTAAAAATCATAACTAAGAATAAATTTTTAAAGACTAAAAAGGAATTTTTAGAAAATGAAGTCTATGAGTTAAAAGAAAAGGCAAAACGATTAGAAAAGGGAACAGCAAATGACGATGATTGCAAATCATGTCAAGAGCTTAATCTTGAAATAGAAAAACTAAAGCTCACACAAGATGTTCTAATCGAACATAACTCTAAATTTAAAAGGTTTAACAAAAACATCGCTTGTGCCGATGAAATAGTTAGAATTAAAAAAAAACCAGGAAACATGAATGGGCTAGGATTTAATGAAGTATTAATTCCAAATAGTCAAAACAAAACGGCCGAAAAAGACAAACAAATTGTCAAAACTGCTGCAGTGCAGCACGGACCAGACGAACCCAAAATAAGGGATCTGTCCGTTGTAAAAAATGGTGCCGTGGGTACTTCAGTAGGACAGAATGTTTGTGATACGGACCGTAGCGAATTTGTCAAAGTAACAAAGAAAACCAAGGATATTGTTAAACTAAAACCTGCTGTTACATCAGGAGTAGGACTTGCTAAAAATGAATTTAGATCAAAAACTACTCAACAACGACATAAAACGTCTTTTGCCAAATGCCCCTTTCCTAAGAGCAACCACAACGTACAACCCAACTATCAACACAACGGTTGGAATCAAAACTTCCCTAGACCATATCAAACTCCATATTACGTGTCATGGAACCCTTATCCATCGTTTCCATACACGAATCAAATAAATGGTATGTTTAACCCAAACGGACCCATGAGATATTGGGGACCAAACGCTTGAGTTATTTGCTTCTTAGGTATGCTTGAAAGTTGGATTGGAACCTGATGAGTGGATAAAAGATAGTGGATGCTCATGACACATGACGGGCAACAAAAGTCTCTTCTCATCATACCAAAAGTATGACGGAGGTAATGTCACTTTTGGTAGCAATCTCAAAAGCAAAATCATTGGCAAAGGTACGATCGTTCATAACTCCCTAACTATTGAAAATGTTGCTCATGTCGATAGGTTAGGATTTAATCTACTTAGTATTAGCCAACTATGTGATAAAAAGTATAAAGTACTATTTGAAGAAAATGGTAGTAAAATACTAAAAGATGGCATCACCATAGCTAAAGGAGTTAGGAAAAATAACATATACATTATGAAAATAGACAAAACATCTAATTACAAACCTTGTCTAACAACATTAGATGATAGCTCAACTTTTTGGCATAGACGCTTAGGTCATGTTAATATGAGACTTATACAAAACCTATCTTCAAAAGAGCTAGTTAGGAATTTACCAAAACTTAAATATGACCAACATTTTTGCGACGCTTGCAAAATTGGTAAACAAACCCATAGTAGTTATAAGTCTAAAAATATGGTGTCCACATCTAAGTCTAAAAATCGGTAGATAACACTAAATATAGAGGAATGATCGGTAGCTTACTCTATCTCACGGCTAGTAGACCCGACATTATGTTTAGTGTTTGTCTATGTGCTCGTTTTCAAGAAAATCCAAAGGTATCACACTTAGAAGCCTTGAAAAGGATATTTAGATACATTAAGGGAACGACATGTTTAGGATTATGGTATCCCAAAGGAACGGGTGTAGAAACTATAGTGTATGCCGACTCGGACCATGCCGGTGACTATGTTGATAAAAAAAAATACAAGTGGTATTTGCACTTTTGTCGGACATTGTCTCATCTCATGGTTTGCAAAGAAGCAAACGGCTTTAGCTATCTCAACTACTGAAGCCGAATACGTCTCGGCCGGAAAAGCATGTCAACAAGATCTTTGGATGAAGCAAGCTCTCATGGACTACGGAATTCATCTCAACGATATAGTTATATTTTGCGACAATAAAGGAGCTATTGATCTCAGCAAAAATCCCGTCCAACATGCTCGTACAAAGCATATTAAAATCCGCCATCACTTTCTTCGCGACAATGTTCAAAAAGGAAATATCTCAATTGAGAAAGTATCCTCCGAAGACAACATTGCCGACATCTAACCAAGCCTCTCAAACGAGAACCATTTAATCTTCTTAGACTTGGTTTAGGGTTAATAGAACCAAACATGTAGATAAAACTTAGCCTAAACCTTAGAACAAACAAAACAAAACAAATTTGTTTTGAACCTGCTATTGTACCCACGGCACCAAACGACAACAAAGGCGGAACCATTTTTATGGTGCCGTCTGGTCCGCGGTGACATCAGTTTCAAAAATGCTACCTACAAAACATCTTCTTCCTCACAACTCACTTTACCAAAACGTGTAAACATTAGACCTAACTCATTGTTGACATCTTCTCACCCCACTAATCACTGGAGATAACATCATTGTAAGTATACTAACTACATTGCATCTCCTTAATCTGAGTCTAGGATTCTAATTTGTGCACAAAATCATTACATGGGGATTATGTATACTTTTGTACTTAACATGGATTCAATTGGCAAATTGCATAACTAGTCACTGAAATTAAGTACTACATTATCATATTGCATAAACAAATCATGTTTCCCACTAATCAAAAGATAATGACTATAAGGTTTTATTCAAATAACCAAACACCCTATGTCAAAATTTCTTTGAAAAGCTTCTCACTTGAAGGAAAACAATTTTTCATTGTTAATACAAATAGAAACGTTAAATTTTCATCACTTGCATGCTCTTGAATACTAAAGGTATTGCATAACTAATATGCATTCCCGGGATATTCAAATGAAGCCACATTGAATTATGAGCGTTTGAATTATCTCATGCCATTTGCCAAACACCCCCACTAAAGACTATTTTATGCATAAAATGAGTCGAGATAACCGCAACTCCAAATCATTTTCATATAGGCACACACTAGAATCAAAACGTTAAGTTTATTCTCATTTTTAACATATAAATTCTTGCTCATAGGAATAACCATGGTAGCCGCAAGATTCTATGATCACAAGGATACCGTTAACTACATTCCCAAACATCACAAAACCAAAGGACTTTCCAAGGAGCAAGTCGAAATCTTTAAGAGTCTAGAAACTAGGTACTTCCATGAGGGTAGAACCATTCACTCCTCTTTTATCAAAAATATCAATCTCCGTGAAGAGCTAGCCGCTATTCAATTCGCTTGTCTCCTTGACATCGATGAACCTATTTGTCCTAGGTTTGTGTTAGAGTTTTATGCTAGTGTCACCAGTTTTATTGATGAAGATGATGAGTTTAGCCTTAGGTTTAAGATCAATCAAAATGACTATACCATCTCTTTGACCTAATTTGCTCTAGTGCTAGGAATCCCCAACCGAGGGACATGTGTTTACTCGGATAAGTGGTCACTCACCGTCCTTGATGGAATCAATGACCGTTCTCTTCCCTACCAAACTCCTTTAGCGGACAAAGATGTCATCCGTGAGCGCCTATTTATCCCAAGGGGTGATACAACCCGAGTTACCTGAAAGGGAAAGGAGGTGAACCGAGATCCATATGGAATGGATCTCAATGAACTTAAGCCCGAATTTAAGAAATGGGAGGAACTACTTTGAGCCAACGTCATTAGCACCATAGGGAATAGGGATCATATCAACGCTTGCCTTTGTCACATGCTCTACAACTTGTCCACCCGTCAACCATTCAATCTAGCCTACTACATTGCTAGGAGAATAATTGATATTCCAACTCAAGGTTCGGTTGCTCTTCCTTACGGGATGCTTCTCACCCGTCTCTATAGAGCCTATGCACCAATTCCACCAAGCCCAAAAGGGTTGAAGCTTGACTATGAGCTCATCCCTCACATCTTTGTGACATTGAGTGACCAACGAGTGGCTAAGACAAAAGGGAAAAGAGCAAAACCTCCAACTCCATCATCATCATCATCGAATAGCTCCGAGGATGGTCTTCCAAATTCTCGCCTTCCACCTCATGAGTATTATGCATCTCTTCCCGAGATTGAGAATGAATCAGCGGAGTTCAATCAAACCAAGGGGATGTTCAAGTGCCTTGGTAGGATGATGAACAAGATCTACAAGAAGTTGGACAAGTGAGAGTCGTCTTAAGGAGTGTTTGGAACAAAACATTAACTTTGGTGTATGATACTATTTGGTTGTTTTTATTTTGTAGGATGGTTATATAACCTAAAACAATGATGTATGCTAATAATCTCATGTAGGGGGATAGCACAAGTGTGTTATCAAATTTTACCCATTTTCACTTCAAAAGTGAAAATCATTCACCCTTGGTCAAAATCTATGCTCCACTATGTTTGTGCATGTGTTATTTACTTTTCCTAACTAAAAATAATTAATGTCACATGTTTTGAGCAAAATTTCAGCTTTCGGAAAACTCCTCGACCCTTAAAAAACTGTTCTGTGGTGATTTCTGGTGTCTACGGATCAGACGACACCAAAAATTTGGTACCGTCTGTTATGGTTTTTGGTACCGCCGTACCTGTACAGGCGGACCAGGCGCGGCGGCACCCTTTTAAGGGTTCCGCCTGTGTAAAATTTTGGTGCCGTGGATCCTCCAGGTAATTTTATGAATTTCGCTTATTTTGATATTCTAAATTATCGTACATTGCTTGAAAGTTAATCTTGACTAGTTTTTACCCATATTAGAACTAGTATAACATACTTAGACATATAAGAAATCCACTTCCCACCAAAATTCAAAAATTTGAAAAACCCACCCAAGGAGCCCTTTTGCATAAAGGAAGGAACCAAAAATTTGGTTCCTTGCAATCCGTGGGTAATCTGATTGTTAGGATCTTACAATCATTAGAACACATTTATTGCAAATCTTTGCCTCTTCACTCCATCTCTCTTGTATGGCTTGACTTGGGGTGATATGACTAGCATTAAACCCACTTCAAAATTATTAGAAACCTCATCTCTTCTATGGTTTAACATCAAATCAAACGCATTTCTCCATAATTCACCATTCCTATAAATTAAGAGGTTTTACCAAGATCATCTTCACACCTTCTCCATTCTTACCATCTACAAGCAGAAGCCTAAGTCAAAATGACAAAAACTTCACCTTCAACCAAGCCTTGCAAGAAAACCGTTAGGATTAGCGTAAGACCTTGTTGCTTTGTCAACTTGAGCTCTTCATCCGAGTCATCTCCACTCACCATCTCATCTCCCATAAGGGATGACACAAACCTCACTTTAGCTACTCCTACACGCATTACCATCACTACTCCACCACCAACAAAGACTCCAAGCTCACCACCACCGGCACCCCTCCAAACATCAAAAACACCATCACCACCAAAATCTCCAACACTCATCCCATTGGAGTTATTTTCCACACCACCCATTTCTCCAAATCCTTTCTTTGACGACTTGGAAGATTTGCCTCCTAGGCCCAATCATCCACCACCATTGCCATCATTTGGCACTATTGAGCGGATTGCTCATGAGTATCCTATACCATCGTTTGACCCAAACGCCCCGTTAGGGCCAAGACCTCTTCTCTTCCACCCCATCCACAAAGACATCCATGGTCCTTTGAATGGGGATGAAACACTCCCTACATCCCTACATCAATGTCTCCTTACATACAGGACATTGAGGAGTCTATGTGGGAAGATCATCCCACAAGAGAGGAGATTCAAGCCGAACTCCAACATCTCCACCAATTTTCCAGCATGGTAGATTCTCATCTAAGTGAGACTATGCAAATGCAAAGTGCTTTGCTAGCCTCAATAATCACCACACCAAACACCAACATCAACACCTCCACCATTCCACCACAACAACATCATGAAACATACTACCCTCCTAGGCATGGTTAATCAAATTGTGAGCAAACCGCCCAAACAACCGAACGGACCCGGGTGATGGTCCATGAGTTCCAAGAGGAAATGAGGTTCATCCTCAATCACATCCTCGAGCGTCTCAATGCTCTTGCTCATCCACCACCTCAATAGGAGGGTCCTAGCTTATTCTCTTTTAGGCACTTTTTATTTAGTATTTTTCTTGTATTTTTCTAGGATTATTTCCTTTTCATTGTATTCAACACTTCATTGTGTTCTCTTTTCATGATTCTTAAATCATGACCAATTTTAACTAATGAATGGTGTTTCTATATTATTGTTGCTTTTTACATAGTGTCTAGAAATGCTTGTGATGATGATTATTACTAACAATTTTTCTTGTAGCTTTTTCACAATCCATGTCTCTTTCCATTGGCACCCAATTTAGGGGGAGCATTGGTCAAGGGGGAGATAATGGCTAAAGGGCTCATTACACGTGCCGCCTAGCATCTTCTTTTTGTTGAGACAAAAAGGCGGAGAAATATATAGAACTTGGATACTTGACTTTCTGAAAAAGTCAAACTACATACTTTGACTTTTCTGAAAAATTCAACATGATACTTCATTGGTAATATTTGACTTTCTGAAAAAGTCATACTGCACACTTTGACTTTATGAAAAAGTCAACATCATGCCTCAACTAGTGAAGACTTTGACTTTCTGAAAAAGTCAAACATCATATACTTGCATTATCATTTCTCTTTCAAGTTCTAAAACTAATATTTTTATAACTCTTGTACAATCTTTACATCTTTTATAAAAATAAAATACATGCTTTGTCCTCAACAAAAAGGGGGAGATTGTTAATACAAATATCGTCATTAAACGTTATTTATATTTTTGATCTTTACCTAAGTTTTGTTAACGACAAAAGTAAATTTAATTTTTATAAAGCTTAAAGCTTGTCAAGTCTAATAGATAATAAAACAAGCTTTTTCAAATAATATCTTCATCACTCAAGCATTTACATTGTGATTAACCATAATGTATGATAGGAGTTTTTACAATGTTTTGGTTTCTTAAAAACTAAACAGTACATATGCATTTACATATTTCTAAAAATAGAAAAACAAACATATGACATCATGTGATGCATCATTGAAATCATTGGAAGATTTCACAAGATATTTTGTGTAGATTTAGGCTCTACATATCTTACACAATCTTGGATAAATATGGTTGACTTTGGCAAGATTTTGAGATCTTGCTGTCAGACCTCGGAGGCACCAAAATTTATAACGGGCGGAACCCTTTAAAGGGTTCCGTGGTTCGTGGTGCTTCCTGAGAGTTTTGGCTATAAATAGCAAAGCCAAACCAAGTAGTTTTTCATCCCTTTCTATCATACTCTCATACATTTCTTCTCTCTAACCTTTCTAACTCAGTTTTATATCATATTAGTCATCTCTTTTGTAGCAAAGAAGATCAAGTCACATTCAAGCTTCAACGAAAAGTTGGAAGTCTTGTTTGTTTGGTGTTGTATGATCTTGTGTTGATTCATACTTCATTGTTGTACCAAACTATCATAATCTTGTGAGTGTGAGTGGTTAGTATTTTAGTCCTCAAAATACATTGTGTGTGGGAGTGGTTGTACCCTTAGAAAGAACTCGACATTTAGCTTAGTGTCGGAAATAGTGTAAGCGAAGTGTAAAGGTTTCTCCGCCGGTGAAAGGAGCTTGTTGACTAGTGAAGTTAAACTCTCGAGTGTGAGACTCGGGGAGTGGAGTAGGGCAAGGAAAAAGAGTCCTTGTAGACCGAACCACTATAAACAACTTGTTGTGGTTTGATTGTTTCTTTCCTTGTCTACTCTTTACATATTGTTTACATACTTCACTAACATATCTAAGATTAACATCAATTGATCTTTCAATAAGTTTCAAAACAAAGTTTTTAATTAGTAAACTATTCAACCCACCTTCTAGTTTTCTACACAACAGACTCATTACTTCTACATAAATTACTGCATAAAATCCACAACTCAGCCAAGCACAAACTATCACAACATAACATGTACAAACACTTCTATTACGTCTATTTCAAACCATGCACATGTTCATTCATTTCATACCCTTGTCAACGGGTCAATAATGGGTAAAATGACATAATGCCAAACACCCTTTTATATTTAACTATAACCAAAACACTATCAATCCAACTTCCTAACATAAACTAAATTCAAGACTAAAAACATAATAAGTACATAAACCCATGAACGCAAAACGGCCCATTTTAACAAAATATACCAAAACACGAAAGAAGACTTGTGGGGGCTTCCAACTTCGCTTGTTTGGTCTAAAAGGCGAATGGCTTCTAATTTCAACTCCAAAAGACAAGATACTACGAGCACACCAATCTACGCCTTGTCTTTACCTTTGATAGACTCCCCAGTACCTATAAACACCATCATAAACTATAACGTAAATGAATTCTTAGTAAGTACAAAGCAATGTCACATAGATCGCGGTACGCTCCGGTACGGGAACGAGGATCGGGAACGCAGATCGTGGCTATCTATAATTCGATACGCTAGGGGGTAGGCTCATTCTGGATCGCTTTGGTACGGTGTACCCAATATGTAATAATATTAGTTTCCAATATAAATATAAATGATTTTGAAAATTGTGGTTAACAAAGACAATAACTTTCATTTAACAAAGACATGTCTTCCAATTCTACTCAAACAGTAACAAAGATAGTAAACAAGATTAAAAATATTAAAAACAACAACTGAAAATAACAGTAAACAAGCACTTCTACAGTTTTACTCTTCATAGTTCATCTTCATCCAGATTTTCCCATTGCATGTCTTCCAATCTCGAACTTGGTCCTTCTATGTAATTCTGTTCGGGAGTCATATCCTATTTCTTTTGTGGCCCTTCCTTGTAAGAATCTGAAAAATCGTGATTCTAGACGAATATTTGAATGTATATCAACCAACTTGTCGGCCCTTTTGTTGTTTAACCGGTTCAGCTTCACGATATGAATAAATGAGTAGGTACTCCAGTTCCTTTCTACAGAAGAACTACTGATTGGCTGTGATAAAACTTTTTTGGCAATCTCAGCTAATTCGGGAGTTTCAGAACCATATGTTGTCCACCAGTCAATTGCATCCATAGTTACCGCATCTACTTGATCCGTTGGTAAAGAACACAATCCCCTTTTCATGGAAAACGTTGCAAACTATTCTCTTAACATTCTTTATTCTACTTTATTTTCAGCTATTCTTACAAAAGAATTAATGACACCCCCATCACTTCTTTGTCCAGGTTAGGATCTTTTCTAGAAATTCCACCGGGTGCTAATTTTGCTAGATAACTAGTATCATAGAACCGTGGAGTTAACGCAAAACCCAAGAAATGTAATGGGATTGTCATTTTCTCCCATCTAGCCAAGACTATCGACTCAACTTCTAGGTAATACATTCCATAAACGTTATCTTTCATAACATCTTTGATTCCCTGAGCATGTTGTCCATTCTCTCATATATCTCACCAATCCTTGTACCTTCCCCCATCACAAAATTTAATCAACGAAAATATTGGTTTTGTTATAGCAAGAATCTGATCAATTTCATCCCAAAAGGATTCACTGTTTGCGATTTCAACAACTTCATGACCAATTTTTCTTGTGTTTTCATCCCCTTGTTTAACCCATTCCCTTCATGCATTAAGTGAAATTGTAGTAGCTAAAGCTTATTTACAATACTTTAGCCTTTTTAACAATATATAATGAGATGCAAATCTCGTCTTTGCTACTTTCAACAATTCAAGAGTTGAATTGGCTCTAAAAATTGCTAAAGCTTGGTTGTGGTTTAAAAAATATTTCACGGTCATTTTTCCTTTTTTATAAACATCCATCAATCAAGTAAATTCTTTAGCAAAATCTTTGAAAATAAGATTCAAGGTGTGTATACAACATGGAGACCAGAAAATGTGATTATATACATGCTCGATCTCTCTGCCCGCTGCTTTGCAGTTGGCGGCATTGTCTGTTACAACTTGTAGGATGTTGCTTGGTCCTATATTTTCTATAGCTCCGAGCAAAAACTTTGCTATTGCAACACCAAATTTTTCCACTCCCGAGAAGTCATCAACATACGTAAAAGCCGCACCACGGCTGTTGACAGCAACTACGTTGATCAGCGGGTTATGTTTCACATTCGACCAACCATCTAATATAATTGAAACACCTTGTGTAAACCATGTGTCTTTGATGAGAGTCATATCTTTTTCAACATTACGTGCACACTCGTCAAGCAACACGGTTCTAGCCTTTTCACTTGAAGGTGTCATATAACCGGGAGGAGCTTTTTGAATGGCACTAACCATCTATTGAAATTGAGGATTTCGTAGAACATTGAACGGAATCCCATTTGCACATAGACACCGCATGACTTTTATCTCAACTGCGTTTCTCTCCATTACACCAAAGGATTGTTCAAGTGGACTTTTAGAGGATGTATTTTGTTTTTTTGGAAATTACAGAGTTTTTTAGAGACTTTGAAACTCCAACTTTTTCAGCATTCTTTACCTTGTTCAACAACATGGCATATTTTTCCCGATCAGCAAGCAAAGTGCTACACCTTCTAATTTATGCTTTTTTTCTCGGCTGACTTCCAAAAAAGTGAGTATGTATTCAAGAATAAGAGCTGGTAAATTGTGACTTGCAGTGCTTACACACCCAAACTTTCCCCCCTGCGTTTTTGCTATTTCCTGCTCCAATAAATGTTACCTCATCAAGCAACGGTTTTGATTCATCTTTTTGTTGTTAATGTGGCTGTGTTTCAGATGTTGTGTTTGTATGAGGAAACTGAGTTTCACTGATATGACCGGGCGGCTGAGTTTCACTATCATCTTGCTCATGAGTTCTCTTTTTGCCAAACACCATTTGCAACAATAAAGAAACAAAGAAGAGAAGGATGACAAACACAGAGAATGAATGGATGATATATGAAATTGAAAATAAAGAAACATATTAATAGAATTTGGGATGTGAAATTAATCATCATTAACGCTTGAAAAGTGTGAAAATAGTTGCTAATACATAGAATCGAGGCGTTCCTGAACAAAAAACGTTTCATGTATCCTCTTTGCCGCCCATTTGTTTGTAGGGCAAAAACCATTTGTATCCTTTATGGGCCTTTATGGGCTAATTCGCTATAAAAAGCGTTCCTTAATACAATTTGAAGCCGATTGTGTTAGGTTCCCATTTATGTAACACAAGCATCAATATAAGAAGTATAGATAAAGGAGTGATCGGATGAACAAGTTAACACAAACACACGTATATATGAAGAAAGTTTAGGCGTAAGTTTTGTGATAAAACGAACAACCAACCTTCAAGTGAAGGTTTACAAGATTATTTATAGGGGAAGGAGCTAGGGCAACACTACTAACTCCCTTCCTTTCTTATGGGCTTGGGCCAAGGCTTATGGGCTTTCTATATAAGCCTTGCCTTAAGTACTAACATAAAATCCTAATTAAGCAACCTATTACATATTAATTACAAACACTTGAATTATAGTTTAGGAGTGATTCCAACAATCTCCCCCTAAGTGTTGGTAATTGTTGATATGAGTGAATAACGTTGTAGGTGCTGATGTAATGGTTGCTTTGACGTCTTCTGACATCCTTCTTTCTTGCGAGAAGAAGTGCCTTGATTCCAACAATCTCCCCAGTGTGAGGGTCTTGTTTTCTTTGAAGTTTTCAGCTTTGACGTCTTCATTTATCTTTGTTCTTTGATCTTTGTTCTTTGTGGTGGTAGTGATAGTATGTTGTGGTTATCTGCATCAGGTCTGCTTCGTTGCTCCAGTGTCTCCACGTCTTTCTCCAACATGCTCACACGCACTTTAACGTTGGATTTCAATACTGATGTAGTTATCTTAGTCTTTAAACTTTGTAGATTCTTTGGCTTTAACAAAGAATCATTCTGACTTTGTATTGCCTTTAGAGAGAACTTCAATTAGTGTCGTTGTGGGTATGAGCATGTGAAGAATCAGCACGATCTTTTCCTCCCGCGAGCATCCATAAGAAGAAAACATAAAACATGGGTTAGAAATAATCCAGCGCTTACAAGTTTAAACTTCGAGTGTGTTAACAGCATAGTATGAAAACACGTCTCTAATTCTCACAAAGGTTGTTCCTGAACTAGAGTCCCACAAGTGAGATAACGCGATGTACCGAAGTACACCTACAGTTCAGGTGAGTCGCTGAGGTACACCGAAGCATCACCCCACGACTGTAGACCGTTTGAGACACACTAAGCGTAACCTACAAGGAGTTACCGAAGTGACCTGCTGTCAGGGCTGTTTGATGTTGACCCTGGCAGGAGTTTCCATTCAATCACTGAGGATCACATGTGTGAACCTCTCATAAATGTTCTCGACAGATTGCTAAGATCTGTGTAGGACTCGATAATGTATCACTTGCGTCCTTAATGTTGAACGACAAGTGATGAAATGTCAAGTGTACCTAAGAGATCTTTTGATGAATCTCGTGGCTCTAGACTCAATAGTGCGCTTTGGTTTTCCTGAGCGGAGACTAGGGAGATGGTCTCCTTCTTCAATACTAGCAATCTCTAAGAGAAAGCCGATAGTTTACGTAGGGTTTCTTGTGAGAATGAAACAAGCTTCTGTTGAGAGAAACTTGAGTGGCCAAGACGGTTTAGTGCATGCTTCACTGGGTCCATGACGAATTTTAATCTTCAATACCAGTGTCATCTAGTGACAACCTGTAGCATATGTATTGAACCCGGTGTCTGCCCTAAGTTGAATAATCTGGAGGGCTATTTATTTTCACCCTTTTCTTTACTTTTCTTTTTAATTCTTCAACTCCTTCTTTCTCCGATTCTCATTTTCTCCTTTTTATAATCATACCTAAGGACTTCTAAATTCTAACTATTGGTGGTGTCCTTTGGTAGATCCCTCCAGCTCTGGCGGATCATAGGACGGTTATTCCTAATCTTAGTCACCTTATAACTCCATGACTAACCTATGTTGCCATAAAACCATTTTCATGAAAAATCTCTCAAAGTGGTTATGATTAAAAACATTTTGTACCACTTAAAGAGTTTTATATTTTGCAGAAATAATCCCCCTCCACACGTGCTTAAGTATTTTGACATAAATCAGCACGGTGAGGAAAGAGCGCGCACTTTTGAATTGATCAACTCAAGATAAACAATTCCATGCGAGACACGGTTACATCACTGTCTAGGTCAGCTTGAAGTTGTAAACACTCATTGGATAGGAGGTTTGACCCGTCAAGGTTTATGTCTACCAAGAGTTTCTCGAATGGTACATTCTACTCGGACAAATCCTTTGCGAGACACGTTTACATCACTAGCGAACTAGTTTGAAATTATTACCCGTCCCGGACAAGTCTTTTCGAGTTACTAACATTTAAGAGCTCGTCAATTCATTGATTAAGTCTTTAGCACGACAATTCAATAGCAATGCTCAACATATTTCTTATCACATAATTTTTCTCCCCTTCAAAAATGGCATATAAATGGTATTTTTGATGAAATTTTGATATCGAATATGTCCATTTCGAGTTTTGTGGGTAGATTACCATGAAGAACAATTTGTGAACAATGTTTTAATCAAATACTCCCCCTCAATAAGTGATATTAACTTTTGAGGTTTTGAAAATCATAAGGGGAAGTACTTGTTCTTTTGAGCAAAACTTTGAAAAGTGAAAGTTTTGATTAGTTTTACTCAAAAGTAAGAAGCTTTCGCTCCTTTTATAAGGATTGTGGCACTGAAGCGTACCACAGGGTCCTTTCATTACAAGAACGGGTTGTACACTGTTATGTGTGCACAAGCCATTGTCAGATATAAATCACACATCCAAATAATGATAAGGAAACAGATCAAGGGGTACCAGGAGTATCAGGTAGTCCAGCAATAACTCCAGGAATGCGTTCTGGACGTTGGTAGCCTGTGAGAGATATGCTTGGACGACCACCTACGAAACTCTCCAACGTTCTTATCTGATCCCGTCTGAACAACCTTTCATCAATCCGAGTGATGATCTTCTTCACATCCCTCCTATCCCTCGAATTCCATCTCTTCTACGACCCAATGCCTTGATGAATCTCTTTTAACCGATAAGCCAAACCATCCCGAACCTTCTTCAACGTATGATCACAAAATTTGTGTAGCTCTTTGCACGCCATGAAACAATTGCGGTGGAGTTCACTGCGGTAGACTACTCCAAATGGTTTCTTGATGATGGTGTACTTAGCAAGATGGTTGATATCGGGAAGGTCTAGTTGTGGTTTTGTGAGGTTAACACGCTTCTGATATGATTCCACGGCAAGTTGAATATCTTCTACACGTTCTTGGATCACGATGCTTCTTATGAATATTAGTAATGACTTGATGTACTCGCGTTGGATATTTGTAGAGAATTGTCGCATTCGTCCTTGTACCTTGGCAAGATACATGTCTTCAATGTCATTGAGCGACAATCTCGGGAAATCTGCTTCAGTAAAGTCATATTCCTGTTCGTCTTGTCGTTTGACCACAATTTTCTTTAGGAATGTGTAGTCCCACTTTGACGACAGGGTAACATGCATAATTGCAATGATCCATTTGTCACTGAACACTTCCTTTTTCGACTTTAGAACCTGGCAGCTTCTGTAGTAGATTCTTCTTTGTTCAGGCCAATGATGAATCCCATACAGTGCATCGAGGTCATACTTTTCCACTTTGTCAACAAACATGTGTGTGGCTTCTTCCTCGATGGCTATATTATTAGAATAGATTGCTGCCGGGAAAGGGAGGGTGAGTGATGTAGCGTATTTCTTGGTGACATCGCTACCGTGTAGAAGGAATTCCAGGTCGTTGTTGAAGAAATAGCGGTAGGGAATCTTGGGTTGATCCGGTCGGCCAATTGTAGGTAGTGGTTTGGTCCAGTCAGTGTAGTATGGAGCTTTGTTTGGTCTGGTGAAGTCAATGTTTGATTCAGGATTGAGCCAATCAATGTTGTTAGACATGGCTCGTGCTATGTTGTTGAGATGATATTCGACTTCAAGGGCACTGTCTGAGCTGTCCTTAAGTAGTTGAAATGCGTCGTTCTTGATTCGCCTAAACTCTGCTTTAGTCATTTTCTTTACTTTAAACTTTTCATGTATAAGCTTCACATGCTCCATTGTGCGACCATCTACCGGTTCTTGACCTTCCGGTAACTGAGGTGTAGCATCAATAAGTTTGGAGAACCAGTCATACTCTTCAGTGTCATCATCATCGAGCCATGACACAATGTCGATCTTTTTCTTCTTCTTAGGCTTTGGTGATGATGCTGGTTGCTTTGTTGATGTAGAAGAAGTAGGTTGTTGTTGGGGCTCAGGAATGTCTTCATCGTCACCACCAGTGTATTCAAAGTGATCACCGGTTTTCTCTGTTTGTGGTGGTGACTCAGAGTCCTGAGGTTTGTCTTTTGCAGGAGAACGTTGTGGAGATCTTCTTGGGGTGGAGGTCCTTTGGGGTGGTGGAGGCATAGTAGATGAATCGTCATTTTTCTTCTTTCGTTTCGCCTCAGAATCCTTATCCGTATCATCATCGTCTCTTGGACGCTTAGCCCTTTCAGCTGCCGCTTTGTATGAAGTTTTGAGTTGAAATTCCAGCAATGCCTCAAAAAGTTTAGCTTCGTCAGAAGTAAACGTTGCAGATCGTTTAGACATTTGTAGAACAAGCTTGGAAATCAATTCTGCATCAGAGACAACCGCAGGCTCAATTGGATTGATTTGCATTGCTACAGGAGTAGATTGCATTGTTTGCTTGACCAATTGCATGAGATTCGGATAGAGTTGTCTGGTGAACATCTCTCTTGTCACTCCAGGGACGGTGTCGAGGAGAAACTTGTGAGTGTATTCTCTGATCGTCTTGTCCATTTCCCCTTGGGTATTTCTATTTAGAAGCTGTTGAATTTGTTCCCTTTCTCCCAACATCTCGTTTATCACTTTCTGAAGTAGATTGATTCTGTCTGCAAGCTGATTCAGTTTCTTGTTGACCACGTTCTTCTTCCTTGCTTGCTTGACAGCGTTTACAATCTTAGTCTTAGCCCGTGATGCCCAAGTATCGGTAGGTTTCTTAACAGATCTGGATGCGGATCTTGTGGTAGCTTTTGATGGTGGTGGTGATGAATGAGATGATGAATCAGAAGAAGATGAATCATGAGAGGGCTCTGGGTCTTTTGGCGGCTCAGAAGTTTGTTCCTGGGTATGTGCAGGACTATCTAGAATATAATCATCAACTTCTTTTTCAGCTTTAGCCTTTTCTTCAGCCTTAATTCTAGCCTCTTCAGCTGCTTTAGCTTGCGCTTCCTCTTCAGATTTTTCTTTAGCAGCAGCCTCAACATCTTCATCAGTGATTTTCTCAGTCTTCTCTTTCTTCTTTTCTGGTCGCTCAAAGTCAAAGATAATCTCATCCTCAAGTTGCTGTTGTTCTGATTCGTGGGTGGTGGTACCAGTTCCCTTATCGGGTTGATTAACCGCATCAGAAACTGGTGTGGTTAGTGCACCACCACTTGACCCTCCAGGGCCACGAGTTTGTTGACGGGTGAATTCCTCAGCAGCATGTTGTTGCCTGAAATGCTTCAGTGTTTTTCTATAGACTGTGTCCTCATCCATTGGTTCTTCATCTGAGCTCTCGTCTTCTTTCTGCTCTTCCACTGGAGTCTTACCCTTATCAGCTTTGGGACTTGGAGGTTTTTCAACTGTTAGTGTATCATCTGTGACAGATTCTGAATAGATAACCTCTTAATCAGTCTCAGTATCCTCTGAGTCTTGATCCTCTAACTTGGGTGCTGGTTTGGAAATAGGAGAGGCAACCTTAGATGGAACTTTTCGCTTGCGGGTAGGATTCCTCTTTGGATACTTAAGGGCACTCTCAGTGCTTGCTATGCTTCCAGCACTACCTCTCTTGGTCTTTCTGACTAGGGTGGAGGAGGTCTTTTCATCCATGAAGCCCACCTTGCCTAACGCAACTGCTTCTAGATATCGTGAGTATGATTCAAGTTTCTTGATATCTTCAGTGAGAAGGCAGTCTGTCAGTACAACACCTTGTTTCTTCGTTGTTGATTCTTTGAATCTGACAACATTCAGAGTTGGCTCAAACAGTTCTGAGTGATGGTCGGGGTCATCAAGTCTCAAGGGAATGTCAAGATTATTCCCGAGAATCCTTCGGATCAACAGTTTAGTGTATCTGATGTATGGAATCTTGGAACCAGGCTTCCTGACGTAAGACATCATGTCGTCCCAAATCAGACTTGCGAAATCAATATGTGTCTTGTTGACCATGCCCTAGAATATTTGCAATTCCATGAGCTTGGGATGCTCATAACCGCTATCACGTCCAGAAACTGACTTGGCAATCATGATGTATAGCGTTCTCCATGGCTGAGGGATGTTCTTAAGATCGACTGATGAATGTTTGGTGATGATCCCAGCAGCTTCATCATATCCAATGTCGACCAAGAATTGGAGTGTAGTTGCTTCCGTTGGAGTGGCAATAAGTTCAGCAAGCTGGATGGCAGGTAGTGAGAGAATTGCCCGAAGGTCTGCAGCAGTGATGGTGACTTGTTTGTTGTTGAGTGTCACCGTAACAGCATCTTGACCTTTGACCCTTTTGATGGTGTGCCAGAACTGATGGATATAAATTACCGGTACTGTTGCAGAGTTCGTGAGCATGTTCTTGTATGGATGAGTCTTTAGAATGTCCACAACAATAACACATGAAGACTCAGAGCATGTGAAATTATCAAAGTCCACTTTGAGATTGTTCTTCCCTATCTTCATTTTGTAACCATCAGGGAAAATGTCTTCCATCGAGAGTACGTTTGGTGCATCAACGTTTTCCATTGTGACGTCCATGTTGTGATCTGAAAGATATTTAGCCAAAAGAACCAACATATCGAAAGACATTACGTTAGTCAAAGGTTGATTTTATTGACCAATTATTGAATATGTTATGTTAATGAATGTTACGAGTCCAATGTCACTTGTTTGTCCAATAGTCCAAAGTAGTCGTGATAAGTTTCGTGAATTTATTAGTTTTGAATTTCAAAGTCCAAATTTTCACACATTTTCACAACATATTAACTATTTAAGCTTATTAGTGACATTTTGGTTTCGTGACGTTATGATTTATTTATTTACAAGTTTGTACGCGTAACAATTCATAATTATGGTTAAAACTTAGGCTAAAGAGTAGGAATTGCAAGCTTATGCATAAACAGTAGACCATACGCGTAGGTATAAGCTTATGCGTAGAAACTTAACTTACTCGTAAGAAATGTTACACGTAGGAAAAGATCCCTTAGCATAAGGCTTTCGCGTAAGCGTATGTTGGAGCTTACACGTAAGGTTTACTCGTAAGAGTGACCCTTATGCGTAAGACTCAAGTTTACGCATATCCTTCACAGGATACGCGTAGTCCCATGTAGAACCTTATGAGTAAAGGTTACGCGTAAGATTACTCTTACGAATAACTTTCTATGCGTAAGGTAATCCTTATGCGTAGGAATCCAGTTAACTTTGATTCTGAATTATGCAAGCGTAAAACCTGAAATAAATTTGTCATAACATCATCATTAACATATTTATTCAATCCCTTTCAATTTTCACTTGAACTCATGGTCCTAAACTGTTACGCGTAGGTTACTCTTATGCGTAAATTTAAACCCTAGACATTCAAATTTTACGAATAAGGAATTTAGCCATAGGATTTGCACCAAACGTTTTCTGGGATACCTTAGAAGCCAAATGAGTTGTTTTAAACAAGTTTTAACATCAATAGCCTTATGAATCAATATTACCCAATTCATACAAGTATAAACCCTAAATCTCAATTACTCAAAATTTCTTGTTTTTGGGCATGATTCAAGTATGGTTTTTGTCAATTAAACATGTATAAAGCATCATATGAACAACTAATTATCTAGAAACACTCACATATGAAAAGCCCCTAAATCCACACATAAACCCTAATTCTTGAAACACGATTAAAACGTTTTCTGGGTGGAATTTTATGTTGGAAATGTTTATAACACATGATTTTAAGCATTTTGACACCAAATTTACCATCATAAACACTCAATGATGATTTTGTGTTCATACGCATACGCGTAGAACACAAAATCATCCCATACACAAAATCCAGCCGTTGGATGTTTATGAAATTAAAAACCTATGTTTGTAATCACATGAAGATCATAAAAACACTTACAAATCAGAAGTTTAAAGCACGGATTTGAAAATTGATTTTGGTGCGTGGATTAGGGTAGATGGGATAATAAATGTTATGTAATAAATGATAAGTGAAATTTAGGTGGGAGGGTAAGTAAAATTAGTTTTAAGCTTTTGACAACTTAAGTCCCTCCACCTCAACCATTTTCATCCTTAGCCCTTAACTTCCATTTTGGTTACGTTAAGCATGATATTTGGAAAGAAACTTGATGACACTCCCCCTAGACTTATAAAATAATGAAATTTTATAAATTTGAGTCCGGGGAGAGTCAATGAACCAGAAATATGACCACCATTATCAAAGAAACAACCAGAATAAGGTAACATGCAAGTACAAGGTTTTATGAAACAGAAAAATATTTACTTTCTCCCCCTCAACACTTGTTTGGGAAAATGAGAAAAATTAGAAAAAACAATGTGTTGACTGAAGTTTTGTACTTGCCATGTTTGAAAGAAATTAGATAGGAGAATATTTTTGAATTTTATCAGATTTTATATTTTTGTATTTTGTTTTTGAAAAATATTTACAAAAGAGGTTTTGGTGTTTGACTGGTTTTAAGATTGTTTTAAAAGTTCATCTAGTTCCTCTGGAGTCAAACACCGCATACCAATCCGGTGGACCAACTCAGTAAACCTAGCAGGAGCTAAGGCTTTGGTGAGAAGGTCTGCCAGTTGATATCCAGTACCCACAAAATATAATTCAACGGTACCCTTTTCCATATGCTCCTTGATGAAATGATATCGAAGATCGATGTGCTTTGATTTCGAATGTTGAACAGAGTTGCACGAGATCGCAATAGCACTTCGATTGTCGCAGTGCATTGGGATTCTGTCAAATACGTAACCATAGTCTTTGAGTTGTGTTCTCATCCAAATGACTTGAGCACAACACGTCAACATGGCTACATATTCTGCTTCTGTTGAGGACAGTGACGTACAATCCTGTTTCTTCGATTGCCATGATACCAATTTATCACCAAGAAATTGTAAAGCTCCTGAAGTACTTTTCCGAGAATCTAAGCAACCTGCGTGATCAGCGTCTGAAAAGGCTATTAGTTCAAAACCAGAATCCTTCGGATACCATATTCCCAAGTTAATGGTTCCCTTGATGTATCGGAGGATTCTTTTAGCCTCAGAGAGGTGAGTTTCAGTTGGTCTCGACTGATAACGGGAGCTGATCCGCGCAGAACCGTCAAGTCTTTACAGACTCAAAACAGCTTAAGCACAAATGCAAATGAAGATCAGAGAATACAGTGGATTCCCGGGTCGTTAAGTCCCACGGAGACTCAATGGTGTGTGCAACACTGATTCAGACGGTAGAATGATCACTAATGATAGCGATCAGAAAGGATTTGGATAGGATAATTACACTACTGAAAAAGATTATAAATAAAAGCGACTTAAATACAAATTAAGAAAATTAAAAAGATAAAAACTATTAAATAAACGCTATCACTATATTTAAAGTGATGAACGTTTAAAACCTAAAACGAAAAACTTACGTTTAAATTAAAAATAACGTAAACGTACAAAATAAAACGTGAAATCTAAGAAATAAAAGTCCTAAAAATATGAAAAATACATTTTTACAATCATAATGATAAAAGAAAATTTATAGAAAAAGAAAATTATTTTTAACACTATTTATCTAATTATTATTAATTAAAAACTATTTTAAACTATTAAATAATACTCTAAATAAAAAGAAAATATGAAATAAGACTAGAAAAATAAAATTAAGATTTAGAAAAATCTAAAATATGATAAAACTAATTTTAAAACAGAAAATATATTTTTTTAGACTTTTTAATTATTTATTATTAATTTAAAACTATTTAAAACTAATTTAAATTATTAAAAATACCAAATAAAAGGAGAAAAATAGGGAAAAATACTTTTTAGGCTTTTTACATTTATCTAAACCTAAGAAAATTGAAAACTTATTTTTTAGAACCTTTTCTTAATTATTTGTATTTAACACTATTTAAAAAGGATTAAAAACTAATTTAAATAAAGAAAAATAGCTAGACACCTTAGAAAAATATGAAAATTTAAGGAAAACTCTAAAATATTATTAGAAAGCTGGGAAAAATAGAAAAACAGGGGTTTATATGGAAGGATTTGAAACTGAAGTGGAAGAGCTTATTGAAATAAGCTCTTAAATAAGCTAGGAGGACAAAACAAGCACCAAACCAAAATAGAAGGTCTAATATACTAAAATAACCAAAATGCAACACAAATCAATAAGCTACAGCTACTGGATATCAAGATGCAATGATTTGGTGATATGAAATTTTGGCAGAAAAACAGTAAAGGGGTGCCCTCTTGCAGCCACCAAATAAGCAACCAAATAAGCTAGCAACCTAAAACTAAAACTTGGAACTTGTACAAGACCTGGGTGGGAGCTTATAAACCAAGGTACAGACCTAGGTGAGCTCACATGAGAACTGTGCAGGCCTTACAAAACCTGCACAAACCTGTGCAGGTAACAGTCCCCTGCACAGGGCAGTTTTGCAACTTTTAACAAGCTCATTTGGAGCTTGTAGAAAAATCACAAAAATATGCTAAAATGACCATAAGAAACTAGAGCAGTAGGGATTTTAAAAACAACAAGTTTCATTAAAAATGATTAAGAAATGAGCTCATTAAAAATCTTTCTAGTTGAGCCTACAACTGGTTTTGCAACATTTGACTTTTTAAGAAAAAGTGGAAAGTTGACTAAACTGATTTTTGATTATGATTTTTGGACTGCAAATGAACTTAATAAGTGTAATGAGCCTAATGCTAGCTTAATCTATGTATTTGGAACACAAAATAAGTTTTGGATATACAAAAAACTTCAACAGTGAGCTGCTAAATCAGTTGGAATGGGATTTTGACTTATGTGCTTCAAAGGCACATGTTTTTGACAGATTTGAGTTTAAAAAAACTACTAAGACTTGAAACAACAAGACTCATCCACATACTAAACCTCTAAGACAGTTTATAAGTATAATCCAAACACCCCTTAAAACTTGAAATGCAAACTTAAACTTAGATAAACACTGAACCAGATGTAAAGAAGATCAAACAAAGTTTAATTACTACATTTATCACTAAATAAACAGATTAGAACATAAGTAACTACAGATATATCTACAAACAAAAACTGCAATATGTCTTGAAAATGAAAAATGGGAAAATCACTAACCACTGTCCCACTGTTGTGCAGACTAAAACAGAACCCAAACCTAACCTAATCTAGTCTATTACAACCCAATTCAACCTGCATCAACTCCATTATCCATTTATGAACCAAATGAGTGAACCAGTTGACTTTCGTTGACCATTGATCAAATTTTCTAGAAACTGAAATATAAGCTTATGAAAAGCTTTAACAAGCTTAAACAAGCTTGTTTGTACATGAAAAGAGATTATTTGAAGCTTTAGAATGAGACTTTGATATGTAAATTTTCAACAGTAAGCTTTGAACCTTAATTCTTAACAAAACTTGGATTTATAACTGGAAAGAGTTTATAAGGATACAATACACTTAATTAGATACAAAGAAACAAGAAATAACAGATTTTACACTAATTTGAAGACTTTAAATTAAAAACGACATTTGAAAATAAAAATAAAACTAGCTACTCCCTTTTCAAGCTTCTCTCTTCTCTTTTTATACTCCAAGACTGCTTATCCACTTGACTTTTGCACTTCCCACCAATAATAATAGCCATTGGATTGGTAGAATCATTTTTGGCCTTTGATTGAATTTTGGCGCCAATTTGGTGTACCAGCTGGAGAGGGTTGAGTGATATGAGGGAAGGATCATTTAATGATTCTTGGAGTTGTGATGAGGTGGGGGGACAAGGAGTGATAAGGGTGAGCTGGGGGGATGGTGAGTTGAGTGATTTCAGGGATGTTGTTGGGGAAGAAGGTCTTGGCGCGTGTTTTGTTTTTGACCAAGGTTTGACTGAGGCAGTATTAGTAATGAAAGGGGGGTCAAAAAGGGTAAGGGTCCAAATGGTAGGCAAGGGGTCCAAAATTAAGTTAAAGGCTTTAAATGACAAGGGACCCAAAGTGTAATTGCTGAAATTCAAAGGACCAATGCTGCCAATTCAGAAAAGTTATTCCAAGGACCACAAGTGACAACCTTCAAAAGTATAAGGACCAATATTGCCATTTTGCAATTTTCCAGGGGCCATTTCTGCCAATTTTGAAAGTTGAAGGACTAAACTTGTAATTTCTCAAACTTTTGATAATTTTTCACCAAAGGACTAAATATGACAAGTTTTGATTTTAAAAGGACCTTTGGTGACTTTTCTTTTGAAATTTTGGCTCAGGGACTATTTTTGACAATTTTAGAAACTTGAGGGACTGAAACTGCAATTTTTGCAAATTTGATACGTTTTTCATCTGATTTTGATATTTTTGAATTAAAAACACATAAAACACTGATTTGTGATATTTTGATCATTTTGATGTGTTTCTGAGTGTTTTCAGATGATTTTGCAGTCTAAATGGTATAAAAATGATGAGTATTTAGAGACTCATCAATCCCCCACACTAAGATATTGCTAGTCCCTAGCAATAATTTGAGAAAACATAATGGATTTTAAACTCTTTACCAAAAGCCATTACTTCTGGAGTAGCCAAATGTTTCAGTTCAAGTAAGAACCATGGTACACCGATAACCATGTGATTTTGAGCAAACCACCAGCTTTCAACGGATTTGATTTTGTCTTTACCAGAAGCCGTACCCTTCTGGACTAGCCAACTCTTAGATAAATTATCAATATTATCTTTGGTGAGCTGAATACCAATTATGGTTTTTCCACTGCCTTTACCACAAGCCATAACCTTGCGGGCTAGCCAACTCTTTACTTTTTAGGATATGGTGAGTTGAGAACCATACAATTTTGGGCAAATTGCAAGCCATATAAACGGATTTGAGACATCTTTACCAAGAGCCGTTTGCTCCTGGATTAGCCAATCCTTTAGTTTATCAAACATGGCGGACTGATAACCAAGATGAGAAAGTGTAAAACACTTACTCCAAAAAAAAAAATTTTTGGCCAAAAACGGGGGAATTGGTATAATTATATGATAAAATTCGTGAGAATTCCCCCCCACACTTAGAAATGAATATTGCCCTCAATATTCAAAGTACCGGCGGTTATGCCGAAACAAAGAACGTAAAAGGGAAATACTACGGCCATTATTTAGAAAGGATATTTTTTTTTTTTTTTTTTTTTGAAACATGTGGGCAACCCCCCCACACTAGGGTGGTAGAAAATAGAAAGAAGACAGAAATATGGGTGAAAACCCATATGGTGTGTGCTACTGTTTTTGATTTCCGAGTCGCTAGCTTGACTCGACCCCGAATTAATTGGTTCATGGGGAAGCAAAGTGGAAGAAATAATCTCCATCGGACTTTCATTCAAGATGTTTGGACAAACATTGAAGTACGTGAAAGTTCCACACCGACGAGATAAAGAGAAACAGACCCGGCTCACAGATGATAAATGAAAATGCCTGGGTCAAAGATAGTGTCCTCACTCCCGAAGGAGTGAAGAAGAGAGGAAGTCACCGGGTAGGTGAAGAAAAGAAGGAGAATTATGATAATGATCATAACTAGATCTTCTTCCTCGGGATCAAGTGCAGTTGCACTTGTTTGGATTTTATTGGTTGAGCTCTTTGGGTTGGAAGGCATCTCGGTGGGGAGGGTGGGAGGATTTGTCATAACTATGCAAATTGAGATTCTCTCCCCCCGATCATGATTTTTGCCATCCAAGCAATCATACTCCAGCGGAGATATGATATGAGAGAGTTCACCGGAGAACTCCTCATGAAGAATATACGGAGGTGGGACATGTGCGGTACTTCGTGGGCTATAAATATGCACCTCGTCCATTATAGTCTCCGTGTCAGACTCATCACTATCAAAGATTGGATTAACTGAATTTATAGTAAATTCAGAACCGAATTCGAATAAGGGATTAGTGATAGTCGTATGAATTGTTGTGGAAACAACATGGTCAACATCCTCTTCTAAGTCGACGATCTCAGAATGTGGAAGTGATGCATCAATAAATTCTATATCTTGAGAATATAAAGAATCGGCATCACTATAATCACTGTCAAAATCTGAGAAAGTCTCAACAAGATCATTTGAAAGAGGAGAAGACACATCACACTCTTTGTCAAGAATTCCCTCAGACTCACTTGGGATCGGGATAAGGTTCTCAACATTAGACGATTCCGTTTCCGGAATAGGGCTGAGATGCTCGTCCCCCATAATAAGAGAGTGAGTGTGAATCTCGGGTGTGATAGCAGTTGTTTGAGATGAAATCTCAACTGCTGGAATATCAACTGACTGAGGGAGTTGAGAAGTATTATCTCTAAAAGGATAAAAACTCTCCTCGTCATCATCATATAGAGCTGCCTTGAGAAATTGGGAACGTCTGAGAGCTGCCTGCTCTAGGATTAATGATTCTTCCCTAGATTTGCGAGCCTCTCGTTCTTCTCGTTCTTCGGCCAGCAATTCTCCTATGGTCTTTTCATTACTCACTTGATCCTTGAAGTTTTGCATCATATCATTAAGTGATTTCATTGCGGTTTCAAGATCATAGGAGATTTCATGAGACAACGGCTCAGATGGAGTTTGAACCGTATAGTGCTGTGGAGGTTGGAAATTTTCAAACATGTGAGAGTCATGATTGTTACAAGGAACTGAGTTCCCTATTTGACAATCAGAGCTGAAATGGGAACCTCCACAGTACTCACAACAGTAAAACTGTTGAGTCTGGAATGGTGAATCATATGGATTTTGGTCATAACCAAAACTCTGAGCATCACTGGAAAACTGTTCATAGACAAACGTGTTTCCGGATTGACACTCAAATCCTTGGTGAGGACCTCCACAAAATTCACAACAGATATGTTGATTGTATGAAGAATAGTCGGGCTGTGGTGGGTAATTGGAAAAGTTAGAGGAGTCGTTAAATGAGTTCTGATTAGGATCATAATCAAATGAATTCCTCGAACCACAGAACAAACAACTCCCGTATTGAATATCATTACCACACTGTACACACGTACACCAGCGACAGGGTGAACCAAAAAGAGGCTCACCACAACCGACACAAGGAATAAACGATTCCATGAGAATAGGAGAAGGTAGAATCAAATGGATAGAGGGTAAAGGAGTAAAGAATCAAAAAGGGTAAGAGGGTAAAGAGGAATATTTTTGGCATTTTTGGAAAAACATGCTATAAAAACAAAGAGAAAAATATTTTTGGTGTTAAAAACACTTCAGGAAAAGTGTTAATGAACTTTTTGGATTTACAGACTCAAAACAGCTTTACAGACTCAAAACAGCTTAAGCACAAATGCAAATGAAGATCAGAGAATACAGTGGATTCCCGGGTCGTTAAGTCCCACGGAGACTCAATGGTGTGTGCAACACTGATTCAGACGGTAGAATGATCACTAATGATAGCGATCAGAAAGGATTTGGATAGGATAATTACACTACTGAAAAAGATTATAAATAAAAGCGACTTAAATACAAATTAAGAAAATTAAAAAGATAAAAACTATTAAATAAATGCTATCACTATATTTAAAGTGATGAACGTTTAAAACCTAAAACGAAAAACTTACGTTTAAATTAAAAATAACGTAAACGTACAAAATAAAACGTGAAATCTAAGAAATAAAAGTCCTAAAAATATGAAAAATACATTTTTACAATCATAATGATAAAAGAAAATTTATAGAAAAAGAAAATTATTTTTAACACTATTTATCTAATTATTATTAATTAAAAACTATTTTAAACTATTAAATAATACTCTAAATAAAAAGAAAATATGAAATAAGACTAGAAAAATAAAATTAAGATTTAGAAAAATCTAAAATATGATAAAACTAATTTTAAAACAGAAAATATATTTTTTAGACTTTTAATGTATTTATTACTAATTTAAAACTATTTAAAACTAATTTAAATTATTAAAAATACCAAATAAAAGGAGAAAAATAGGGAAAAATACTTTTTAGGCTTTTTACATTTATCTAAACCTAAGAAAATTGAAAACTTATTTTTTAGAACCTTTTCTTAATTATTTGTATTTAACACTATTTAAAAAGGATTAAAAACTAATTTAAATAAAGAAAAATAGCTAGACACCTTAGAAAAATATGAAAATTTAAGGAAAACTCTAAAATATTATTAGAAAGCTGGGAAAAATAGAAAAACAGGGGTTTATATGGAAGGATTTGAAACTGAAGTGGAAGAGCTTATTGAAATAAGCTCTTAAATAAGCTAGGAGGACAAAACAAGCACCAAACCAAAATAGAAGGTCTAATATACTAAAATAACCAAAATGCAACACAAATCAATAAGCTACAGCTACTGGATATCAAGATGCAATGATTTGGTGATATGAAATTTTGGCAGAAAAACAGTAAAGGGGTGCCCTCTTGCAGCCACCAAATAAGCAACCAAATAAGCTAGCAACCTAAAACTAAAACTTGGAACTTGTACAAGACCTGGGTGGGAGCTTATAAACCAAGGTACAGACCTAGGTGAGCTCACATGAGAACTGTGCAGGCCTTACAAAACCTGCACAAACCTGTGCAGGTAACAGTCCCCTGCACAGGGCAGTTTTGCAACTTTTAACAAGCTCATTTGGAGCTTGTAGAAAAATCACAAAAATATGCTAAAATGACCATAAGAAACTAGAGCAGTAGGGATTTTAAAAACAACAAGTTTCATTAAAAATGATTAAGAAATGAGCTCATTAAAAATCTTTCTAGTTGAGCCTACAACTGGTTTTGCAACATTTGACTTTTTAAGAAAAAGTGGAAAGTTGACTAAACTGATTTTTGATTATGATTTTTGGACTGCAAATGAACTTAATAAGTGTAATGAGCCTAATGCTAGCTTAATCTATGTATTTGGAACACAAAATAAGTTTTGGATATACAAAAAACTTCAACAGTGAGCTGCTAAATCAGTTGGAATGGGATTTTGACTTATGTGCTTCAAAGGCACATGTTTTTGACAGATTTGAGTTTAAAAAAACTACTAAGACTTGAAACAACAAGACTCATCCACATACTAAACCTCTAAGACAGTTTATAAGTATAATCCAAACACCCCTTAAAACTTGAAATGCAAACTTAAACTTAGATAAACACTGAACCAGATGTAAAGAAGATCAAACAAAGTTTAATTACTACATTTATCACTAAATAAACAGATTAGAACATAAGTAACTACAGATATATCTACAAACAAAAACTGCAATATGTCTTGAAAATGAAAAATGGGAAAATCACTAACCACTGTCCCACTGTTGTGCAGACTAAAACAGAACCCAAACCTAACCTAATCTAGTCTATTACAACCCAATTCAACCTGCATCAACTCCATTATCCATTTATGAACCAAATGAGTGAACCAGTTGACTTTCGTTGACCATTGATCAAATTTTCTAGAAACTGAAATATAAGCTTATGAAAAGCTTTAACAAGCTTAAACAAGCTTGTTTGTACATGAAAAGAGATTATTTGAAGCTTTAGAATGAGACTTTGATATGTAAATTTTCAACAGTAAGCTTTGAACCTTAATTCTTAACAAAACTTGGATTTATAACTGGAAAGAGTTTATAAGGATACAATACACTTAATTAGATACAAAGAAACAAGAAATAACAGATTTTACACTAATTTGAAGACTTTAAATTAAAAACGACATTTGAAAATAAAAATAAAACTAGCTACTCCCTTTTCAAGCTTCTCTCTTCTCTTTTTATACTCCAAGACTGCTTATCCACTTGACTTTTGCACTTCCCACCAATAATAATAGCCATTGGATTGGTAGAATCATTTTTGGCCTTTGATTGAATTTTGGCGCCAATTTGGTGTACCAGCTGGAGAGGGTTGAGTGATATGAGGGAAGGATCATTTAATGATTCTTGGAGTTGTGATGAGGTGGGGGGACAAGGAGTGATAAGGGTGAGCTGGGGGGATGGTGAGTTGAGTGATTTCAGGGATGTTGTTGGGGAAGAAGGTCTTGGCGCGTGTTTTGTTTTTGACCAAGGTTTGACTGAGGCAGTATTAGTAATGAAAGGGGGGTCAAAAAAGGGTAAGGGTCCAAATGGTAGGCAAGGGGTCCAAAATTAAGTTAAAGGCTTTAAATGACAAGGGACCCAAAGTGTAATTGCTGAAATTCAAAGGACCAATGCTGCCAATTCAGAAAAGTTATTCCAAGGACCACAAGTGACAACCTTCAAAAGTATAAGGACCAATATTGCCATTTTGCAATTTTCCAGGGGCCATTTCTGCCAATTTTGAAAGTTGAAGGACTAAACTTGTAATTTCTCAAACTTTTGATAATTTTTCACCAAAGGACTAAATATGACAAGTTTTGATTTTAAAAGGACCTTTGGTGACTTTTCTTTTGAAATTTTGGCTCAGGGACTATTTTTGACAATTTTAGAAACTTGGGGGACTGAAACTGCAATTTTTGCAAATTTGATACGTTTTTCATCTGATTTTGATATTTTTGAATTAAAAACACATAAAACACTGATTTGTGATATTTTGATCATTTTGATGTGTTTCTGAGTGTTTTCAGATGATTTTGCAGTCTAAATGGTATAAAAATGATGAGTATTTAGAGACTCATCAGGAGCAAAGATATACAGCATGAGAGACCCAATAATACTTCAGTATTTGGTAGGGTCAACCAATTTCCCATGCAAATCAGCATCCAGTTTCTTAGTATGTGACATTGGTGTGGCATAGGTGTCACAGGTTTGCATTCCATGTTTGTTTAAAATTTCAAGGGCATATTTGGACTGACTCAGAAAAATACCAAGGGGTGATTGATGAACTTGCAATCCAAGAAAGAATGTAAGTTCACCCATCATGGACATTTCAAAATATTTTTTCATTAGTTTTGAAAAAGCGTTTGAGTACTTTAGATGTGTTGACCCAAAAATGATGCCATCCACATAAATTTAAACGATTAAAATGTGTTCCCCGTGATATTGTATGAAAAGTGTTGGATCGACCGATCCTTTAGAGAAATTATTGGTAATAAGAAAGGATGATAACTTATCATACCATGCTCGAGGGGCTTGTTTGAGACCGTAGAGAGCCTTGTTCAGTTTGTAGACGTGATTAGGGAACTCTGGATCAACAAATCCTTCTGGCTGACTAACATAAACCGTTTCTTTCAGTTTTCCATTTAGAAAAGTTGTTTTGACGTCCATCTGAAAGACCGTGATGTTCATGTGAGCTGCGAATGCCAGAAAGATCCGAACAGCCTCAAGTCTAGCAACTGGTGCGAATGATTCCTCGTAGTCGATCCCTTCTTCTTGTCTATAACCCTTAGCCACCAGACGTGACTTATTTCTGATAACCGTACCTTCAGCATCCAACTTGTTTTTCCAAATCCATTTCAGACCAATAACATAGACCCCTGTTGGTTTTTCAACCAATTCCCATACTTCAAGACATTTAAACTGATTAAGTTCTTCTTGCATGGATTCAATCCAGTTGTCGTAAGTCATTGCTTCTTTAATGTTTTTGGGTTCAGATTGACAAACGGTAAGTGCATAAATGCAATGTTCACCGTCAGTCTGAAGGCGTTGTCTAGTTACGACTGGTTGATTCGGGTTTCCAATGATGTTCGCAAGAGGATGGTCTTTAGTCCAACGATGTGTGGAGGGTTGATGTTGATATACATTGTGCAGATTGGGAGGATTCAAATGGCTTGTAGATGATTCCGCAACATCAGAAGTGGCAGTTTCATTAGCAAACGGATTGAAGAACGCATTTGGATCAAAATCTGTAGGTTGTGGTACTTCTTGGTTCAGAAAATCATCAGCTGGTTCAGCGTCATTGGATGCGGTTTGTTCGGCTGTTTTTGTAGAGTCAATTGGAGGTGCTTCTTCAACAATTGTTGTTTCAGGTGTATCAGGTATAGGATTATTATCAGGTTGAGCAGCGGATTGATACATCTGGAGCACGTTGATCAATATCATCACTAAACAGAGGAGCAAATAGCTGTTCCATTTGTTGACGAGTAAGCTGTAGGCTTGGTTCAGCTGATGATGGGGTTTGGGGGAAGTTTAGACGGTTATGTCCGGGTTCCAAGCTGTTATGCTCAGAAGCCATTTCCGTAAGCTCATCGAAATTGGCATGAATCGTTTCCATAATCTCCCTTGTACGACGATTCCAGATTCGGTAACCCTTAGAATTTTCACAATATCCAATAAAGACTCTAATGTCAGCTTTAGCCTTGAGCTTTCCAAAGTCATCACGATCATTATTTGGATAGCAAAGGGATCCAAAGACATGAAAGTGTTTGAGGTTCGGTTTGTGGTTGTGGATAAGCTCATAAGGTGTTTTGTTGTGGCGTTTGGTAATCATTGAACGATTCTGAGTGTAGCATCCAATTGACACGGCTTCAGCCCACAAGTAATCTGGAAGTTTTGCATGTATCAACATTGTTCTTGCAGCTTCCACTAACGTACGGTTTCGTCGTTCAACAACTCCATTTTGTTCGGGTGTACGTGCAATGGATGTTTGATGCTCAATTCCCACTTTCTCATAATATGCACGAAGAGTTTGATTCACGAATTCAGTTCCTTTGTCTGTTATGATTTGTCTGACTGTGTTCCGGAGCTGAACTTGAATTTTCGTGAGAAAGGTGATGATCATATGTGGAGCTTGATCTTTACTTCAAAAAAAAATAAACCCAAGTCCATCTTGAGTAGTCATCCACAATTACCAAGATGTAGCGTTTGCCATTAATCGTCTGCACGCGCATCGGGCCACACAAATCCATGTGAAGAAGATGAAGCACATGTTGTGAGCTGTGTTCCACCTTTGAAGAAAAATGAGCACGAGTGCTTTTCCCTTGTTCACAAGCTGAACATAGGTGATCTTTAGAATATCAAAATCGTGGGAGACCTTCAACAAGTTTGAACCGTGCAAGGTTGGTTATGGTTTGAAAGTTTAGATGTGAGAGACGACGGTGCAATAGCCAGGATTTTGATGATGTTGCCTTAGAAAGTAAACAGATGGGAGATGAAGCAATCATGTCTTGCTTTGAGATTGTGTAAAGACTTGATGTGCGTTGACCAGACATAAGATCGTTTCCTTGTAGATCACGAATGAAACAAGTTTTCTCCCTAAAAGCAACTTCCAAATCTCCATCACAAAATTGACCGACTGAAAAGAGATTGTGACCGAGACCTTCCATATAGTAAACTCTGCTAATTTCGATGTTCCCATTGATGTAATCTCTGAAGCCCATGATAGCCGCGAAGTGATCATTCCTGAATCTAACAGTGCCAATGAACTTTGAAACAAAGTTTGATAATAGTTTAAGATTGTCTGTCATGCGTCGGGAACATCCGCTATCAACAACCCAGAGGATGATTTGTATCACCTGCATTACACACAGACGACGCAGATGGAATAGAAGTAGATGTGGAACCCGAAGAGTTAGAGGGTTCCGATGCAGTTATAGGTGAAACACACATGTTTATGATTTTAGGTATCCATGTAAAGCCAAGTGTATTATGTAACAATTTCTGCCATCTCCAACTAGTCTTAGCTTTGGTCTTAGTGAATGCACTAGGTGATAAGTTCTTCCTAGGAGGTGAAGTGGGTTCTAAGGGTACATCAATGATTAAAGCATGAGCACTAGAAGGCGGTTTACCTAGCACATACTTAGAAGCATTAGTGGGCCTAGAGGTATTCCATTTTCTATTGTTCCGCTTACGAGATAAAATAGTCTTAGCAACACATTTGTCATGACATCTAGAAAACATACTTTTACGACAATTAACACAAGAAGCGTCAAACTTAACATTTAAAGTACTTAAAGGTTCAGCATTCGTTACATCACTTTTTCTATTACATTTGTCAGACACAGTGTCTAAAGTGGGTGCAACTTGAGTCTTATTCAAAGTCCTAAGGTGTTCTTCTACTTCAGAGGTCTTTATTGTTCTTTTCTTACGTCACAACTTCCTATTCTTCCTTGAGGTGCTCTTAAGCTGTGAAGTGCTAGCGTTGGGAAAATAGGCAACTATTCCTATAGCAGTGGAAGGAAGCACATTAGTATCTTGTGTTTTGTCAGTAGATGTGCTAGAGGCAAGGTTTTGCTTTTCAGGTGCAAGGACATTAGTGTTACTAAGCTTATCATTATCATACATTATTAGCTTTGCTTTCAACTCAATAATAGTGTGCAGCAAATCTTGATTTTCAGAGCGAATTTGTGCATTTCTATGTACGACATCGTTGGTGTGTGCAAGATAATTATCAAGTTCTTGTGATGCTTTTTCACGAGTCTGTTTGAGCAAATCAAATATGACACCATATTCAGTTTTGACTTTGGCAATTTCTTGTTCATATTTTGAAATTTGACACTTTAAAGACACGTTTTGATCATCCAGATGTTCTATTTTAGGATCAATAGATTTTGAACGCAACTGGTTGATTTTGTTTTGCAAAGCAAGTTCTCGATTTTGACAATCCTTTTGACACCATTGAAGACGACGTTTTGCATTTGAAAGTTCGTTGATTAGACGCTCGTTTTCAGTTTTCAAAGATTTGATTTGCTGCACATTATCGTTATTCTCAACAAAATCAACAGAATCAGCAGAGATATAATCAAATGTATATGCAACAGAATGTAATAACACAACATTAATGGTATCAGCACAGATTACATCTTCCAATAGTCAATCATCTTTTCTCAACATTTTTTTTTACGTTTAGTATTAGAAATGGTTGTTTCAGTTTGTTCAATAACTCTTTTCATAAGTCCAAGCTCCTTGTGAAAATCTCTTTCCCAATATATTGCATACATTTTCAAATTTCGGACATGAGGTAAAATTATTTTCTGAAAAATATCTCTTTGAGCTCGCGCTTGAGGCGATTGAAAATGTTAAACTTTTATTTCAGAATTGATTTCAATTTTACGTTCCAAAAGTTTGGTGTCCGATAAGAATGTTTCAAAATATTTTAAAACTTTACATTGTTCAGCTAATGGCATTATTTCACTGAGTGAAGGTAAAGGACCATTAATTTGTGCAATATTGGAAAGGAGACCCTCATTAGAATACTCAGAAGTAGGTGTGATAACCCAAGGTGTGTTAGAAAGATCCTGTTGTGTGACGAAAGTTACGGCTTTTGAATAGTTATATGGTTTGTTATAAACAACATGTTCCAATTTTGACCGACGCTGGTCTTCTGTATCTAATTCCTCCATGCGATTATATTCAACAACAGTCATAATGGAATCATCAATTCTGTGTTCTGCACTGTAAACTTGAGGATTTGGTTTGAATGCTCTGTTTGAAAACTTAGGTTTGTAATCAGCAAGATTCGGTCCATATCCATTTGGATTTGGTTTAAAAGTAAACTTTTGAATTGTTGTGATTGAATCACCATGTTTATAAACAACATTTCGAAACTCTTTGATTTTGTTTTGTAAGTCGACAATTTCTTCAAGATAGTCATCTATTCGTTTCTTTGAATGCTTTTTGTACTCACATAACTGTTTTTGACAAGTTAACAACTCAGACTTGGCTTTTTGAGTTTCTGAAGTGAGAGCGTTAAGTTGTTGTTTATGATCAAATTTCAGTTGTTCTATTTGAGACAACAAAGCATTCTTAGATGCAACTAGACCACGTATATGTTGTTCCAATGATTGTTCGTTTTGGTAGGATTTAGCAAAAGCCACTTCAAAACCTTTTTCACGTTTTTCTTGTGTTTGAAAACTGTTGAGTTGATATTTTAAGCATTCATTATCGTTAGTCAGCAGAGCATTTTTCTCCTTTAATTGCTTATTGATGTCAATGCATTTTTCCATTCGAGATTTTTGGACTTTAAGTATGGTCATGAGCTCAATATCTGGATTAGACAAAAGTTCAGCTTGTTCAACATGAGTCTCAACATGATCATTATTCAGATCCTCAAGTATACCCACGGAGTCAACTTGATTATCAATGGTAACCATAAGGTCATCTTGATCGTCAAATATAACTACGGGATCTATTTTATTATCATCGGAATGAGATGCAGATAGTTCATGTTGAACACTCTGAGCCTCGTCGGATGCAGATGTTGGCAGAGATATCAGATCAGAAATGAGTATAGTTTGATCCGGTACCTGAGACAAGTCGTCAGTGTCATACACTGGGCCTGTGTCACTCATGTAGAGTTCTTGCATGTTTGACATTAACATCACAGCTGCATTAGCCTGCAAGTCCTCCATATCATCATCTGAATCTGCATTTGCCATAAAGCTATGTTCCTTGTTGGTAAGAGTTCCACCAGCTTCATCCTTGAGAGCCAAGAGTAAAGCCTCTTTGTGATAAGCGCCGCCTCTTGTCCTCGGCTTTGGGCATGCATTAGCCAGATGACCCTTCTCATTACAGTTATAACAACGAAGACCATTAACCCCATTATGAGCATTTCCCTGTTCAACCACTCGAGCCCGTTGTTGTGGAGCACCCATGTTATTCCTTCCATTACCATTAAACCCTTGACCACTACCCATCTGACGAACATTACCATGATTCTGAACTTCAACACGTCCATTGTTAACAACAGCTTGATTCCTTGCATTTGATGAGGTACGAATGCAAATGTTGGATTTGTTAGAGTATCGGCCGAAGGCTCTAGCAATCATGACAAACCCTTGTTGCAATGCATCAAAAGCTTCTGCATCCTCATTAGATTCACTGTAAAGTGTTTGATCATTGTTGTTGTATGGAACCACTTGAGTTTCTTGAGATTGTTGCTGTGACGTATCATATGGGGTAATTGTAGCAGTTGGTTGTGGAGGATTAGTGAAGACAGTTTGTAAGGTTGGAAATTGAGGATAACAAGCTTGAGCCCACAATGCAAGAGTTTGATTATCCGGGAGTGAAGGTGAAACAGGAGCTCCACGGATGACTCTTTCTCTGTCAACTTCCTTTTGGTGGGGCTTCAAATAGTCATACAATAATCCGTATGTAGCATGATGAAGATTCTTTGCTTGACGGATGAAGATAACATACTTTTCCCAATCAGAACCAAGACTACTGAGGAACTTAGTGTTGACTGCAATTCTTGGCATGATGATGTTATGTTTGTCCAAGTCATTGATGATGTCTGAAAATCGATGATGATATGACTCTAATGTCTCCCCTGGTTCAATCATGAAGTGTTCATATGCTAAGTAGATTTTTGATTCCATGTCCTCTTGATTGAGTTATGTGCCTTCCATGAGAAGATGAATATGCTCCCACATTGCTTTAGCAGTCTTTTGAGCATCAACACTTCGAAGTATCAGATTGGGTAATCCCAAAAGGATATATTGCATTGCCAGTTCATCGGCTTCAAAGTGTAGAAGTTGATCGGTAGTAAGTTCATTAAGACTGACAACGTTGGTGACATCACCTCTTGGTGGATTAGCAGTTGGATCTCCGGGTACAGTGACAGTAGGCATCTGAAATGGACCTTCCAGGATGACCTTCTTCAAGAACTTTCCATGTGGCTTCTTTAGATCACAAAACCTAAAGAACCTTATCACCCATTGATCGTAGTTTCCGAGAGTGAGCATTGGAGGTCTATCAAGTGATCCAGCCTCATGATTAGATTGTTGGCTGCTTAAAGCTTCACACATCTTTGCAAACCAAGACGGTTCCTTCATAGTATTCCCGGATGGATGTTAATTTTGAAAGTTTGTGTAGGGTTGTACTTGAAGACTAGGGGGTGGCTGAATCAGTTGTGGTTGAATTGCTCCTTGAGGAAATTGTTGTTGAAGTTGTTGTTGTTGTTGTAGTTGTTGATAAAATTGTTGTTGTTGATGGAGTTGTTGTTGTTGAGGATACACGTGAGGAAAGTAGCTAGAATATGGTGGTTGAGACATCTTGAAACTTGTATTAATGATGGATCTTTGTAGTCGAATGAAACTTTGTTGATGAAGTATACTTATGCGTAGAAAACCAGCTTATGCAAAGAACACCTTATGCGTAAAAACACCACCTTACGCGTAACAATAAGGCTTACGCGTAAGAATAGCTTACGCGTAGACTTGGTGAAACCTTAGGTTATGCGTAAACTAAAGACTTAGTAGTAAGAACCTTAGGCGTAATATTTCCTTAGGCGTAAGTCTAGCTTATGCGTAGGAAATGCTTAGGCGTAAGATTTTTACTCGTAAGCTTTTATGCTTAGGCGTAAAACTAGGGTTTTAACCCAAAAATCCTTTACACTTATCCAGTGTAGAAGATATCCAAAGTCGAAGTGTTTTCAGGCTTATCCAAGCAAGAAAACACTGAGTAAACCAATTTCACTGAAGATCAAACCAAGGAAAGCTTACGCGTAGACTTTGAAATCTTACGAGTAAAACTAGGGTTTTACTATGCGTAGGATTTACTATCTTTTGCTAAAAATGATTTTTAAGCACACCAATGTTTCTAAACCAGATTTTTGTGATGAAAAAGCTTCAATATCACCAAAATAACACAAAAGTGTGAAACTTGATGATCAAAAACTCTTTTTACCCTTACACGTAGAAAGTACTACACGTATCAAACCAAGTTCAAAAACAATGAAATACACATAAAGTTTCAAACTTTTTGCCAAAAACTCAAACTTTATCACCAAATAACCTTTAAAGTACAAGAATATTGGATTTTAAAGTGTAGAAAATAAGTTTTTAAAGCGTATGAAAGTTTTGAAACGAGAAACTTATGCGTATTGACTAAAACTTCAAAACAAAACCGTTTCACCCAACTATTTGGCGATTGATACCACTGTTAGGTTCCTATTTATGTAACACAAGCATCAATATACGAAGTATAAATGAAGGAGTGATCGGATGAACAAGTTAACACAAACACACGTATATATGAAGAAAGTTTAGGCGTAAGTTTTGTGATAAAATGAACAACCAACTTTCAAGTGAAGGTTTAAAAGATTATTTATAGGGGAAGGAGCTAGGGAAACACTACTAACTCCCTTCCTTTCTTATGGGCTTGGGCCAAGGCTTATGGGCTTTCTACATAAGCCTTGCCTTAAGTACTAACATAAAAGCCTAATTAAGCAACCTATTACATATTAATTACAAACACTTGAATTATAGTTTAGGAGTGATTCCAATAGATTGGATCGATTTGACCATCCACATGGAACGACATTAACTACGATTAAAAATGCGAATCGATTAGCGAATTGAACGCGATCCATTGGGCGTTTGGAACGCGATTCATACCCGTTTGGGAACGAGCGATCTAGATCGAAAATCGTGGGCCATTGAGCGATTTATGTGACTATGGTACAAAGTATGAACAATAATCACAAATGCAAATTAGGAGCAATTCTATAACACATACATACCTCAAACTAAGCATACAAACATGCTATCATAACATCTAAAAGCTATGGATCCAAGGCTAACTATATCTTGCTCCAAATAACTATAACATATAAACATCATGACTTCATAAATTAACTATAACAAGTTCACTACTTATATACTTACCTCGATTCACCAACTATGATTCCTAGTTGAATTTGTTATAGGCTCATCTCTTGGTCCCCATGAAGGAACTAACTCTAGTTAGTGTATAATTTAATAATAAGATAATAATTTAACAACCTTTAATCACTTTACCCAATTCCTTTCAAGAACCCTAATTCTTAATTAGGGATTAACACTTACTTTTGATGGGTGTTTAGTCAAAACCCTTTTTGAATTTGATATTGCACTTGATTCTTGATCAATTATCACAAAATGGCTTAAGTCTCTTCTTCTCTCTCTTTTTCTTATTCTTGAACCGACCCAACAAACACACATATGTAGTATTCTCTGGATAATTCTAATAAAATGATTATTTATCTATATTTATATTTTAAGTTTGTTTGATTGGCAATACTAGTCCATCAAGCTTTATTATTTCTATTTTGACCATATAATTTTATTTACTTTTACAATTTTACACTATAACTTATAACTTACCCATTTTTCTTATAAAATACATCCTTTATAAAGTTTCGGACGTAACAAAATTTATAATTAAAAACCTCCCAAAAACCCCAAATATATGCCAATAAAACAACCCCTTAAAAGGTACGAATATACATAAAGAAGAAAAATAATAATAAATCATGTTGTTATATTACTTAGTATTTTAGTCGAGAACATATAAAAGCATTACTCAAACATACAAGCCGCGTTAATATAGTTAACATCAACATGTCTAGTTTTGATTCATACAACATAAAAAAAAAAACCTAATTACAAAGTAACATACAACAATAATCAAGACATAAATTCATTCCTAGAAACTAAATCCTAGGTGTCGAACACATCCATTCCTTCCAAACAAAAAGAAACAAACTAGTATTTCCCAAACACACACCATAAAAACCAAAACGACACCGTATTCCCAGTTTTCAAAACTCACTCTTCAAAACAACCCTAAAAACCAAAAACATTCATTCTTTCATCACCGTCTCACACTTCACTTCTCAAAACAACTCCCGCTCACTTGTCCCCCACAAGATCCACTTTATAAATCATCTAATTTAATCAAAGGTATATATAAATATCTTCTCGATCTGTTACATTTCATTTTTTTATATAAACTCTAACTAATTGTTTTTATAAAAACAACAGGATTGAAAGATGTCTCTACGGGTATTAAACCCTAACGCAGAAGTGCTGAACAAATCAGCAGCGCTTAATATGAATATTAATGCTGCTAAAGGTTTACAAGATGTGCTTAAAAGTAACCTTGGTCCTAAAGGCACTATTAAGATGTTAGTTTTTATTTATTTAATTCATTTTTATTAGTTGAGATATATTGTTGTGTTTTGATTTAATTAGATTTGTTTTTGTAGGCTTGTTGGAGGAGCTGGTGATATTAAGCTGACTAAGGATGGAAATACTTTGCTCAAGGAGATGGTTAGTTTTCGTAACAAACTTGTTTAGCGGCTATTACGGCTGTTTGTAGAATATAAAATCAATTAATTTGATAGTAAATTGCGATATAGTACGTGATCCGCTATAAAATGATGTGGTTACAGTCACTGAGACCGCTTATTGAAACTGCTTATGGTTAATGAAATAAGAACGAAATTATATAATCAACGAGTTTAATAAGCCACATTCCGAACTGTATATTTCAATCTCAATTAAGTGGCTGATTATAAGCAAGCGTCTTTTACTAAACACTGAAAAATGCTTATTTGCTGTTACAGAGTTTCAAGAATATATAATAGATGGACAATTTACCGATCTTATGTTAGTACTTAAATCGTTTTTACTTCTGAAGTTTGCTCTTCTACTCTCGGTACAATTTGAGTGTATGAGTTTAGGTTAAGTTTGCACTTGCGAAATATGTATGCTGATTCACAAAATATAGACTCGCTTGCAAAAGATAATGTTGCAATGGCAAGGAAAGTAGCAAGTTTGATATAAAAAAATCTAGAAAGTAAGTTTTTATTACAAAGGTACAAGTGCAAGTGAAACTATACAAGTTATAGAACGGGTATTCTATATTTTCACTCTAGAAAGACTGATGACTCGATTGAACTTCAGAATGTTTTATAAAAATTAAAGATGTATATATCCACTTCATATTCATCTATGCCACAGCGTTACTACATTGAATCTCGTATTAACTTGTACTTTAAACGGAACATGTGGAATAACTGTGCGAGACTAGTATGTTTTTGGTTTATTTAGATTGAACTGGTAGGTCGTATGTGCACCCCAATGAGCTTTATGACAGTATAGTTTGCACGTCTGGAAGCCAAGTGAGTAGTGGATTACTTAATGATGCTTACACACGTTTTTATTTAGTTATATGTTGTCTACATGTAGAAGTTTATAGTCGGCCATTATGAATAATGAAAAGTGATAAAAATGTGAACATTGTGGAAGTTAATCATTAATTTGGTGATCGTTTTTTTATTGTAGTGATCAAATATGCGTGTCCTTAATGTAATAACTATATGTGATGAAGTGTTGTATCCCTACATCACTCCAATAGTGCCTCACTTATTTTATGGCGATTGACTTTTTCTATGGTTTCAGCAAATTCAAAATCCAACCACTATTATGATTGCAAGGACAGCTGTTGCACAAGATGATATCAGTGGTGATGGGACGACCTCTACTGTCATCTTTATTGGCGAGCTAATGAAACAGGCTGAGCGTTGTATTGATGAAGGTATCTAATTTTCTCAGTCTTAATTAGAGTAGTTAATTTGTGTTGCTTGTCGATTAGTATGATTGTATTGAAAGACCAGACCTCATCATCATTAACAGTATTTTTGTTTACGTAGCTTATTTTTCTCGTTATTAGCTGATTTACCACATAATAATACTGCTTTATGTGTAATGTATTGGTTAAAGTTTGGAAGTTAGGTTAGTATAATAGCTGCCATCATCATTTGAGTAATATGGCAACTGAAAAAGTATGTTCATTTTTGTTGCTGTTTATTTAGGGATGCATCCCCGTGTTGTGGTTGATGGTTTCGAAATTGCTAAGAAGGCCACTCTGGAATTTCTCGAAAAGTTCAAGACTCCTGTAGTGATGGGTGATGGGCCTGACAGAGAAATGCTTAAGATGGTAGCAAGAACTACATTGAGAACTAAGGTTTTTTTCGTTACTCTCTCTCTTTCTTTTTTTGTTGTTGAAGGTATTGCTTGGTTACTTAAAGGCAGGTTCTATTTTAGTGTATAATATATATATTTTATATTGTTGTGCAGTTGTATGAATCTTTGGCAGATCAATTGACTGACATAGTTGTGAATGCGGTGAGTCCTACATTTTTTAATCTACAACAAATATAGGAGTCTGGTTTCCGCTTTATTTAGTTTTGGAATCATCGTTCCGTGTATAGCTTCCAGCTAAATAGTATCTGATTTTTTTTACGTTCTGTAGGTGCTCTGTGTTAACAAGCCTGAAGAAGCTATTGATCTTTTTATGGTTGAGATTATGCACATGCGCCACAAGTTTGATGTAGACACTCGTTTGGTAAGTTAGATGTGATTACCATTATCGTTTCACTTATGCAGATTGTGGATTTTTTCTAATGACCTTCTGATTATGTTGTTCAATAGGTGGAGGGCCTTGTTCTTGACCATGGATCCAGGCATCCTGACATGAAGAGACGAGCGGAGAACTGTCACATTTTGACCTGTAACGTATCTTTGGAATATGAGAAAAGGTAAAATTTGATACCTGTTAATGATCGTAAAGTTAATGAGCTCATAGAGTATCTTATATAAGCCTGACATCTCTTTTTTTTCAGTGAAATCAATGCAGGATTTTTTTACTCAAATGCTGAACAGAGAGAAGCAATGGTTGTTGCAGAGAGACGTTCTGTTGATGAGAGAGTGAGAAAAATTATTGCTTTGAAAAACAAGGTATGCTGTAATTACATTGTGTAATAGAAGGCTCTTTATTGAAGCATTGCAATCTAATAGTTATCATGGTCAACAGGTGTGTGAGGGCACTGAAGATAACTTTGTTCTTATCAATCAAAAGGGGATCGATCCTCCATCATTGGATCTTCTTGCTAGGGCAGGGGTAAGTAATTCATTACTCATGCATATGCCACTTTGGGCTTACGGACTATTGAAATCCAACTATTGTACTAACTAAGAGTAATTTGATATTTCTCAGATAGTTGCTCTTCGAAGAGCCAAAAGGAGAAACATGGAACGTTTGGTTTTGGCTTGTGGTGGGGAAGCTGTGAACTCTGTGGATGACTTAACCCCTGATTGCCTTGGATGGGCTGGACTTGTCTATGAGCATGTACTAGGTGAAGAGAAGTATACATTTGTTGAGAATGTAAAGCATCCCAACTCTTGCACAATCTTAATTAAAGGTAATAAGAGATGTTACTATATTTCATGCTCTGATTTGTTTTATTTGTTGGTTTAACCTTTTCCTTAAAATAATTATCATTGCATCTATATTATCGCAGGACCAAATGACCACACAATTGCTCAGATTAAGGATGCTGTAAGAGATGGCCTTCGAGCAGTCAAAAATACCATTGAAGATGAGGCAGTTGTTAGAGTAAGTTAATTTTATATTTTGTTTAATCTGTGCGCGTGTAGTATCAACATGAGCTAGTAGAGCGATTCATATGCCTAATTCTTTATAACATCTATGGTTTTACAAAACAAAATCAGTTCACAAAATCTTGGAAACTTTAGTTATGAATTATAAAGCTGGTTTTGATACACGTCGACTTTTATTAGATTGAGCATCCAAAGACAGCAAGTTCTACTTTTTAATGTAGCATATATGATATGTATTTCAGGGTGCTGGTGCTTTTGAGGTTGCAGCTCGACAGTATTTGGTTAATGACGTGAAAAAAACTGTTAAAGGGGTAAGTTGACATTCTTCATACAGTCATACATCATTATGATCTAATCCATGTCAATCAAATTAATTTTTTCTTAACTTTTGCTTGCAGCGTGCCCAACTTGGCGTTCAAGCTTTTGCTGATGCCCTTCTAATTGTACCAAAGACCCTGGCTGAAAATTCTGGACTTGACACTCAAGACGTGATAATTTCTTTGACTGTAATTTTTCTCCACTTTTAGTTTTAACCTTTTTATTATTATTATTATTTAAATTTCTAAATTACTCTTAACTGTATTGTCCTTTTCACTTAAATTAATTCATTAGGGAGAGCATGACAATGGGAATGTTGTTGGACTAAATCAACACACCGGGGATCCAATTGACCCACATATGGAAGGCATATTCGACAACTATGCTGTTAAGCGCCAAATCATCAATTCAGCGTATGTTAATAGTTTATGATATTTCCAGGATGTAACACAAAACACATTTTTGGGATCTTTTAGTTCTATTGAATGAAAATTGTGGGATTTTTTGCAGGCCGGTAATTGCATCACAGCTGCTACTTGTGGATGAAGTCATTCGTGCAGGACGTAACATGCGAAAACCAACTTAGGGTGACTTGGTTTGTTTCTTGATCAGCAGCCCCTTGAATGGTCACGAAAAGATTTTGTTTGGAGATTTTGTCAAACCTAGGTTGTGTTTCATTTTTCAGCTGTCAATTGTGCGTTATATTTTTAGTTTAAGCAATCTGCTTTCGTACTATTTTGAGGTGTTATATTTTTAGTTTAAGCTTATGCTGCAATGGAATGGTTTTGTTTTCTCCGAATTATATCTTAGTGGAGTGTCTTTTTGCTTGACTAGGTCATAGGAAATGCAGGTATCTGCTGTTTGAACAGCCTGTTTTCGATGTATTTTACGTTAATGAAAAAATCTATTCTTGATATTCTTTTTAGATAAGATTATGATTTTGTTTTATGTCTAGGCTGTACAAAAAAACACCCTACACGATTTTAATTTTACATCTTTGTCTCAAGTTGACATTTGACAATGCAAATTAGACAAGTAATCATAGACAGCTGGACAGAAGAAGGGTGCTTAGTTGGGTGTCTGGTTATACATATTTTCCTTCACCTTTTTTATAAAGGTTACAACTTGCAAGTATTGAGATTATGACCCCTAGGAGAATGGACGGCGGCACTAATTAAACTTTCCATTTATGACCCAAATCAACACTTAAAAGGAAATGGGGCACTTTTCATGCATTACATACCCAAATTACATCATCTTGCACTTCCCATGCGTTTAATATCTACCAAAGAAAATTGAGCACTTTTCATACCTTCAACACCAATAGGAAAACTGACCATTTTCATACATTTAATACCTAAATAAGATATAGCTTTTCTCATGGGTTACTCCATAGACGAGGTAGGTCGGTGTCTCTTTCTTTTTTTCACCTTGCACTCTGATTTTTTAATGGACGACGGAGGTTGGCTTAAGTGTGAACGGTTGAGGTGGGTAGTGGTGAAGACACTAGAGAACTTGGTATTATGATTGGATGTAAAAAAGTGGTTGCAAATGACTAAGAAGATAGTAGGTTTTGAAAGTCTAGACCTCTTAATCTGAGATAACCAAACAAACAAACAAACACTCTGAAATCTTGAAACCTGCGATGGATCGAAGTCGATGAATTTTTACGCTTCAACTGTTTTTTTTCTTCTTCTTTTTTTTCCCCCGAAAACAAGTGTTCGTAAAGATACTCCAGTTTGTATGTTGCGTCTTGCTATCTGCTTTATATAATTATATTAGTCGAGATATTTCATTAGCCCATTCATGCATGGGCCAATGATATATCTCGACTAATAAATACTTTATTCAACCACAAGGATGGTGCAATGGTGAGCCCATCCGACCCCTTTGACACCAAGCAAAACAAGACCTATTACAAGTGCTCTAAGAACGATGTTTAACAAAACCTTCATTCACATATGTCATGGTCCCAAGATTCACCTAGGAGTGTGCGTGTGGCTGTAACATCCCTTGGCGAATGAATAAAGTAGGAATAATCACTTCGAAGTATATCTTTTGATATGATTACATGTCTAAATGATATCTTTTAAGATGATTACATGTCTAGTTGTTCATTTATATAGTGATTCACCCCGCAATCTTAAGAATTACAAGTAAATGTTAGAAGAGATAATTACTAACCATACATGATTATTATCAAAAGTCTACGAAAAGTATGGATACATGTTTAGGGAGGAAAGAACTATAAACTATAAAATGTTTTTGTCACCTTTTTCCTAGGCAATTTGGTTGACAATTGATTTTTTTTATCCATGAAAATGCGAAAATGGTTTGAGATTAACGATCGTATATACCGATGATTGGAATGGTTAAAAAAATGAATGATCGAATCTAGAGATTTTGAAAATTTGTGGCAATGAATGAATGAAACTGGTCAAAGTTCAAATTGTCAAATTGACATCGTTGATATTTGCAACTAACTGAATAAATAAATATTGCTCATGAAACATTTATGTAACTTGAATTTGGGTAGCTAAAAAGTACAAACCTTTTTATTTATGATAAATTAAACCATATGAAAAGGTCGCATACCCACGTGAAACACACATATACTTTGTACTTTGTAAGTTAAAAACATTAGACTTGCATTAAAAAAATGTAACTCGAACATAATTCATTTTTGATGTTGGTACATGTTTTGGTGATTGTGAATTATTTAAAAAAAAATTAGATTTGTGAATTT